>OX596235.1:17493223-18693223 GCA_951394345.1 Salicornia ramosissima
AACACTAGTTTTGGATTTGCAATTGGTTATAAAATGTACAATACAACACAATGTGAAGTACTTCGTACTTCGTATTATAAATTTTGGAGTAGGTATGCATTGTGGGGTCCTGTTTTAAATATTAGAGTTTTAAAGTATGTCTACTCTTTGAGCGAAAATTCGAGGATTTCAAGTTTTGTCCACCCTCTAATGTGTAGTACATAGTCCCATCTTACTAAGCCCATAATTTTAAATCTCTTATGAGATATTCTTTGTTATGTACTAATTTTCTCTTATGTCCAGATTATTTATCTCTTTTTGTTGGTCTTCTACTTATTCTTTTTGTGGGGGAATTGTTAGAGGAAAAAGGAGAAGAATGTGCTCTTCTCGTGACAGAATGAACCATAAACTTCATGTAGGTGAAGCATACGCTTCATATATCATGGAAAAATAGACAATTGCCGATAGTGGTTTAGCATATGCAACTAGGTGATCTGAAGTGTACGCTTCGGGATATATAAAAATTGCTATAAAATGTCATGAGTTTGAAGCATACGCTTCACTTACATACTACTCCCTCCGTCCCTTAAAGATTGTCTCATATTAACTTTTGCTACTGTTCATTTGGTAACTTTGACTCACTATAATTTTATATATGTAAGGAAAAATATAGTCAAATGGGATTTGATTTGATTCGGCTCAATGTGTACTTTTTTAATATTCAATGCATATAATTTTTTGTTATATATATCTCAAGATATTTTCATTTAAAGATGTGTCTCGGGAGATAAGAAAAAGTAAATGGGGCAATCTTTTAGGGACAAAGGGAGTATGATATAATCTTAATTCTTTATTATATATCGAAGTTATGTTTATGGAGAAATACAGAATTTTCATATACAAAATATACATTACTTGAGTTTTAATCTCACACAAGTTTCTCTAAAAAAACGTACATTCTCATATTCATTTTAGGCATAAGTTTTCAATAATTCAATTTTCCTTCCTAGCTATAGTGTCATACTAAGGGAAAGGTGTGAATCCTACATTGGATCTTGTTTTCAAGTCAGTGATCTTCATCATTGATGTCCATAAGTTTGTTTTATTGTTTTGTTCCCTTTTGTTATATATCTTTTAATTGTTCATCATTGTTGTTGTTGCTGCTTCAATAAAAATAGTGGAAATCATTCTACACAGAACCTGAAAATAGGGGCAGCAATAAAAAGTCAAGAAGCTTAGTTAGATATCATCAAATGGTGCACTACAAACAATTAGAATGACATTAATTTAAGCCAAAAGAAACTACATACTCAGAGCAATAACAATGCATGCAACATACCATTTGAGTAAATGATGGTGCCATTCTTACATGGCTTCAGCAAGGCTGTAGCCTTTTCTTGCAAGACTTCCCAAGCTGTATTTATATGCCTCTCTTCTGTAAGTGGAGCTCCAACCGCCAAACGTAATACATACTTGCCCGAAAGAACCTAAACATATGGAGGATGTAAATCCTAGAACTGAACTGAACTGAATTGAATTTGAATTGTTTGAACCGAACTTAATTAAACTAAATCCTAGACTCATCAGAAGTGTCATATGAATTTGTATGAATTGAATTAAAATTTCAGAAATTAAGAACAAAGGAACAGGCCAGACCTAAGTCCTATATTACTAGATTCTTAATCTCAAAATGTATAGGAATTAGAAACAACTATGACTATCGTCTAACTATTCATGCAACTAACACCGACGTAAATGGACTGAAGATTAATTTGGTAGTTGATGATAAATTATGGTAAGGAGAATGAATTTTTTCGTGTAATTTAGTAAAAGAAACAACATTATCATCTCCATTAAAAACAAAATTGATTCATTATTACCAAACTTGTACTTCTTCAAAAAAAAAAAAAAAAAATTATCAATTCATTACCACTTAAAAGGGTGATATTAAATGAGAATGAATATTTGTGAAGAAAATTAGATCATATGGAGATAAACTAGCACTACGCCGCCACCATTGAAATAGATATTAATTTATCTTTCAAACTAATATACAAATTGATTTTCATTACCTTTCTTTATTGTAATCATACTCGGGGGTAAGGGTGTTGTCTATATTTTTGGACTCTAAGGGTCCGTTTACTAGAGCGAAAAACGTTTTCCCTAAAAACAATTTTCCTATTTTACATCGTTTAGTTTAGGTGAAAAAATAGGGTCCGTTTACTTTGGTGTAAAACATTTTCGATGTAAAATGATTTTCCATGAAAAACATTTTACGTTGGAAAACTCGTTTTCATAGAAGTTTTCCATTGTTTACTTGCACAGAAAATAAGTTTTACTCCCAAATTTGGAGGAAAATATTTCCAATAGGGTGTAAAATGAGTTTTCACCCAAAGTTTTACATTGGGGTTCCAAAGTAAACGGACCCTAAGAGTATCCCAAAGGAATTAGTGGGACTCTCTTATTATTATTATTATTATTATTACATGTAAGGTGAATTGGGCCCCAGCATAACACTCCTATCTCAGGATAATAAAGTTGGCAACACCTGGAGGTTGGGGGGTGTCGATCCTTGGTCTTCGAGGAAACCTGGGCACTTGGTTACCAACCGAACCAAGCTCACTCGACTTACATTTGCTTATTAGAAACAAGGATATATGCGTTCTATATATAATATGGTAAAAACTATTTCTTCCGTGACAGATTACTTGCAACAAAGACGTATTAATATTTATGAAGTATCGATATTCAATCTCTGCAAGTTTTTTGTTATGGATGAAATATAGATCCGTTTGGTATGGTGTAATAAAACGTTTTCAGATGCAAATAGTTTTCTATGGAAAACATTTTACATTGAAAAATTCATTTCATGAAGATTATCCTTTATTTGATTGAATTTAAAATGATTTTCCATTTTAAGCATTTTTTGTCGTTTGGTTGAACTGAAAATCAATTGCGGCTTCAATTGTGATGGAAAATGTTTTAATTTCCTCCCAATTTGAGGGGAAAATGTTTTTAATGAGACGCAGGATGGTTTTCCGCCGCAAGTTTTATATTTTAATTATTCCAAACCAAATAATGTAAAATGAAAACAGTTACATACGGTATGAGAAATGAACATCTTTCCAGTAGAATTGACAGCTTCCAAGAGCTCACGATTGAGCTTATCACATACATCTTCATCATTGGCAGGTGGCAACATCCGAAAACACACTAATGCAAACTTCCTTGGAACAATCACCTGTTCATCCATAATTGCAAGTTATATCCCAAATAATGTCAAAAACATTATTATATCAATCACTTTAACAAAAAATAAAAAAATAAAATAAAAAAATTAAAGGAATCAAACGGAGATTAGACTATTAGGGAGTACATACCTCAAATCTTGAATCTTGACGAACAAGATGTTCAAAACGTTTTGCTAATGATATGTGATTTCTGATATATGATTGTAGACCCTCTTGACCATATAACCTCAGTACCATCCAAAGTTTCAGGGATCTGCAAATTATTGTTTATCATCATTACTTTTAGTTTAGGGTCCGTTTACTAAAGCGAAAAATGTTTTACCTAAAAATAGTTTTCCTATTTTACATCATTTACTTTGGGTGAAAAAATAAAATGTAAAACTTTGGGTGAAAACTCATTTTACACTCTATTGGAAACTTTTTCCTCCAAATTTGGGAGTAAAACTTATTTTCCGTGCAACTAAGCAATGAAAAACTTCTATAAAAATGAGTTTTCCAACGTAAAATGTTTTTCATAGAAAATCATTTTACATTGAAAATGTTTTACATCAAAGTAAACGGACCCTTAGTGTAATAAGTGTATTACAAATACATAACAAGCAAAACACTAAAACTAAAGACAGTGTCGTTCTTGAGGGCATGCAAAGAGACCAATGGCACGCACATGACCCTTTACGTAAAAAGGGCCCCAAGATTTTAATTTTCTAATAGATGTAATATTTGACTTTTCACCCTTGTCGAGACACAATTTTGACCGATATTATCTTTTATTTTATATACTTAAAAAATCTTTAAAATACATATTTAGAAAGTGTATAACAATATAAATCCAATAAGATCGATACCATCTCTATTATACTATGTATAAGGGAAGGGGTGAGGTCACATCGGTGTCAAAGTGAATTACCATATTACCTTTATTCACCCTTCATATTTGTTAGTCAAGCTGGTGACAATTTTTTTATTTGTGTACTAAAATCTTTCATAATAATATTTAAAATAAGTAATAACAATTTCAAAAATCGCAAGCACAATTAATTGTCAAAATTTATTCATAAATAATATTTTTTAGAGAAATAAATTATTTACTCAATTTTTAATACATTTATTATGTAAGAACGAAAGCAAAAAACTAGATTATTTTTAAAAAAAAAAAAATATATTTATTTAAAAGTTTTTTACGATTATGTGGGAATTTATTAATTTTGTTGTCAAACTATATTGTTAATGAATTTTAAAATCACACGCATTGGGTGCATAAAAAAATAGTATGACTATATTTCAACTTAAGTACAAAAAAAATTCATGGTCAATGTACGTAGTTATTTTAATAATATAAGGGAGGCTTTTTTTTTTAATTTTTAGAACAGGACTCCTACAAATAGTGGGACACCGTACCGTTGACTAAAGATGATAGTGATGCAATTATTTTTGTGAATAGATAATAAAAGATGGAAATGTTCCTTTGTTGGGTGCAAATGAGGGAATGATGTTTGAGGGTAATAAACCTGAAGCGACGACCAAGAGGAATTTGCCAATCTTTGTAATCCACAACTGTATTCGCTTCTGAAGCCTGTTATCCCATGATAATTATAATAACAATTTTGTCATCTATATTACATACCATTGCTGATGAGACTTGTTCATTGCATAGAAATAATTAAGCAAAACAAGAAGTTTACTTTGTTTCTCAGATATTCTGGATATGTTGACAAGGATTCAATCAAGGCACTTCTGTCCTGTAAACATGAAACGCTGTATGTGAGATCGATCTCAATTGTTAATTAAAAGCATGCTCAAAACTTAATTTATACAAACTCTTGTCGTCTTTGCTTGCCTAATTCATAACACGTACTGTTGCATGTTTTAACAATGCACAATGGGATTTCACTAATTTTAATTTGCATGATTAAATCACCTCAGGGTGTGGGACGTGTGTTATTTGTATATGCTTCTACTACTTACAGTGTTGTCAATAATGTGCATTGCTTACAAATGCAGCACAATTTTGAATTAGGCATTAGCCGTTAAATCCTACTAGTATAGGTGATCTGAGACTGTGAGAGTGGGATATACTTGTATTCTTATGAAAGAGAAGCTAAGAATGGTGAATAACTAGTCAATGGTGGATTCAGCAAAATGGAAAGCAGGGTGAAAAATGCATTTTAAAACTTTTTTTAGGGTCAAGTGGACATATTGAAAAAGAAAATTTTGAAAAATCTGAGATCGTTTAGGTAAAAGTTTTCTTCTTTCCTATTCAAGTGGGGTTAATGAACGCCCTTAACATAGGGTGGATTTGCGCCTATGACTAATGCGAAAATGTGTTAGTATTTGCAAATGATGCATGATGACATTCTAATAAATAAAGCAAGACTATGTTTCAAATTTCACCCACATAATTTTTTTTTTAACATGCAAATGCCATTTTCCATCACACATGTTTACTCCACGATTTGGTATTAGTCTCCCCTCAAGAGGAATTGAGCATGCTAAAAGTTCAAGAAACTATAAGGGTGTATTCTCTCAGAGCTGAACTTATTAAGCTGATTAGACATGATTACATTTTATTGAACTTTTATTATTACACGTGATTAGACCTTATCAGAACTTATATAATAAGCTTATTGTTGTAAATCGAATAGAATGCACCCTAACTAAATGTGCAAAAGTAATTATTTGAGAATATAAACGAGCAAAATAATTAAACGTTGTATATATTCATAATATATCAATATATAATTAAGGAAGATAGATGGGAGAAAGTAGATAGGTGCATACCCTAACCCAAAGAGCTGAGCAATCAAAATTAGTGAGGAACCATTTATGAGCATTCATGCAAAAGGAGTCAGCTTCCTCAACACCATCAAGATAGTGGCGATATTCAGGACATACACAAGCACTTCCAGCGTAGGCAGCATCAATATGAAACCATATTCCACTACTCTGTCAATATTTCACGTACACACCAAAATTAAAGCTTCATATATAAGATTAATTAGTAGCAATTAATTAAATTAGTAAGAAGATTTTGTCATTTTGATTTTTGCAAATGTGAAATCAATTAATACTCAATGATTCCTACAAATTAACTTGTATACCTTAGCAATCTTTCCAAGAGCAAGTAACGGATCAACTGCAGTTGAAGAAGTTGTCCCAACCTGTAAATTAAATAATCAAATTGTAAACTTTTAGTCTACGAAAGTCATGAGATTGTCAAGATTTAAGGCTACCCACCTCTTGTAAGTGGACAGTAGCGTTTTAATCGCATAACATGGATCGGAATTTTTATTACTTTTAAAATGATGTTATTACAACAATTAATGAGCAACAAACTTCCACATAACAACATAACGGCTCCAAGTACATGATAAAAATAATGCATTCCCAACAAGACACCATGCAACCATCATAACACCATATGTACGTAAAGATGGCAATAGGTCGAGCTGTCATGAAGTACAACATGACCAACATGAACAAACACAGTACGGTGCAACACGCTATTATGCATGCCAGGTTGTGGTTTAGGTCTGGGCCACACTTTTAGTATCAAAGCATGGTAAAGTTTTTAAAATTCAATTTAATAAATGTATGTGTATGATGGTTTAATCTTTGGACACTAAGGAATAACTCAATCACTTTTTCAGTTGGTTATGTTGTGGCCTGTGGGCCTTCACTTCTGGCCCACAAGCACATGGGATTGGCACAAATCACAACATGACATGTCAAAAACAAGTGTCATCTCTATATGCATGCATTGGTGCACATACTAACTTTTGGTGTTCAAATATTGTATTACCTCGTTTTTTTTTTTTTTTTTGGCTGCAAGAAAGAGGTATCTTTTTTGTAAGACAAAAAAACCTTTGTTGCAACAAAAAGAATAAGGAGGTGATGGGGCAAAATGCACCCATTAGTTATTGGGCCAGCCACATAAAAAGTTAAGGCCCGATCCAGCCATCAACACATGAAAGAGGCACGCCACAAGGAAATGCCACAAAAGGATCAGGCCCAAGTGCAAGCCAAAGTCTGTACAGGGACCTGATCACCTAAATCCACGCTCAAGCACCCACCTGGCCAAGATCACATCTACCAGGTCCTGGGAACAATAGCCTGGTCCAGATCCAATCTTCTAGGTCCAAGGAACGCCTGCCAGGTCCAGGGTTACTGTCCAGGTCCAGCCAAGCCTACCAGGTCCAGTTCAACCTACCAGGGGCAGTTTTCCTCCTACGTTCTCAAGCTACTATAAATACTCCATGACCGTGCACATGCAAAGGTATCCAAAAAATATCAAACACACTTCAAATTTCTCCCTCACTTTCTCTCTCTACATTCTTACACTTTACTGACTTGAGCGTCAGAGAGTCTTTCCCCGGAACACCTTCGGGGGTAGCTCACGTTTGTTCTTTGTGCAGATCAACGAGCACATTCACGTGGATTTTAACTAGCTCTCGGCCCATAAATCATATTTACATTGTTGTGACCCAAAAATCACCTCAACAATTTGGCGCTAGAAGGAGGGTTAGAGTGTCATATTTAGTTCATTTTTCCACCTCCAAACATCCTTGAATCATGTCTGAGCACGGTGACTCCGGTGACCGTCCGAGCAAACGTCCACAACGCTCGAGCCAAAAGAAAAGCGGCAGTGTTCACACACCTCATGTGACACGAAGTAATCGCAGTGCAAACGCAATGCCAACGCCCTCTCAGGTAGAAGAAGCTTTTAGAGTTCTTCGTGCAGCTTCTCTACTGCAGGAGGAAACAGAAATAAGTGAGCCTAGTGCAAGCAAACGATCGGAGGATGGGGATGAGCCCTCTGACGAGGACTATTCAGTAGCCCCGTCACGACCATTCTCCCCCGTCGGCACGAAAAGGCCATCTACTTCGAAAGCTCCGTCCAAATACGACCCAAAACAACCTCACATGCGTAGGAAGCTAAACTATTCATGTGGGTCGGGTAGTCAAAGGATTTCAACCAACAAACATGGATCCACCCCACCTACATCTTTACCAGGGGGGTGGGAAGAAAGTGATTGGGATACGACGAGGGAGGCACGAGACTACCCAAGTTGGTTCTCAACTTCAAATAAAACAAGGGTGCAAGACGAAACTGTCCAGGAAACCCCTGAGGTGGCAAGAAGACCACCAACTGCTCGTGAGTCGAAACACCGTCGTCAGCGTTCTCCGTCACCTCGTACCACTGTCCGTCGTCAGCGGTCTCCGTCGCCCCTGGAAAAGTCACTGGATAAGCTGGACAGGTTAGGTCGAATATCAAAATGGGCCCTGGAATTGACTGCTTTTGGTATCAAGTTCCAACCTCGACATGCCATCAAGGCACAGGCCCTGGCCGACTTTCTGGGTGAATGCTCCTATCATGAGGAGGCAAAAGAAGCCCCTGGTCCATGGATTGTTTACTCAGATGGCTCATCTCAACAACAGGGATCAGGGGCAGGGGTAGTCATGATCTCACTAGAAGGAGATGTGATTGAGTATGCTTTAAGATTTCAATTCACTGCCACAAACAATGAAGCAGAGTATGAAGCAGCCCTAGCACGCCTTCAACTGTGCTCGACAATGAAAGCCACCAAGTTCCACCTCTTTACAGATTCACAACTGGTTGCAACCAATTCAATGGAGTATACCAAGCAAGGGAACCAGCCCTGATTGAATATCTGAAAGTGATGAAAGACCGGTGCTCTAAGCTAGAGGAGTTCATGGTACAGCTGATCCCAAGGGAAGAAAATGTGCAAGCTGATGCACTAGAAAAGCTGGCCAGCTCCACGCTTCAGGAGCTGACCAGGAGGATTTTCGTGGAGATCTTGCCCATGAAATCAATTGAGCAAATAAAGGAGTGCACCTACCAGGTGGACTCATCAATAAAATGGATGAGTGAAATCATCCACTTCAAAACAACAGGCCTGCTCCCAACTGAAAGGAGTCAGGCCAGAAAGATCAAGAGGAAAGCTACCAGGTACACCCTGTTGATGGAGAATTGTACATAAAATCTTTCACAGACCAGACCCTGCTAAAATGTGTTGACACAAACGAAGGAAACTACGTCCTAAGAGAGGTTCATGAGGGCATTTGTGGACACCACATGGGAGGCAGAACCCTGGCCCAAAAAGCCATCAGAGCTGGATATTACTGGCCAACGATGTTAGCAGATTCAAGGGCCTTGATCAAGAAATGTTCAAAGTGCCAAAAGTTCTCACCCACCATATCATAGCCAGCAAACGACCTCTGTCCCATCCTCAACCCTATTCCATTTGCTCAATGGGGCATGGACCTGTTAGGTACTTTCCCCACTGCCTAGGGGGGAAGAGATGGCTGATAGTAAGTATTGACTACTTCAGCAAATGGATAGAAGCAGAAGGTTTGACCACTATCACAGAGGGCAACGTCAGGCAGTTCATCTGGAAGAGCATTATAACCAGGTATGGAGTGCCCAGGTGCATGGTTTTTGATCATGGGAAGCAGTTCGACAACGAGCCTCTCAGAGATTACCTCACCCAGTTCCACATTAAATTTGCCTACTCTGCAGTATGTCACCCTCAGTCCAATGGCCAAGCTGAAGCAGCCAATAAACAGATCTTGAATGCCCTGAAAAAGAGACTGGATGACAAAAAAGGAAGGTGGTTATGAGAACTTCCCAGCACACTGTGGTCACTGAGGACCACCTCCAAAGAATTCACTGGCAAGACACCATTTAACCTTGTCTTTGGAACTGAATCCCTGCTCCTTGTGGAGGTAGGAAGCAACTCTCTAAGAGTTCACCTCTATGAAGCTAAAACCAATGACCAGGTCCTCTTTGAGAACCTGGACCTGCTCGATGAGGTAAGAGAAGAAGCTGCAATCAGGCTAGCTGCTTATCAGAACAGGATAAGGAGGTACTACAACAGAAAGGTTAAGAACAGACCCATCAAAACAGGTGACCTGGTCTTAAGAAAAGTTGCAGCTGTTCAAAAGGATAAAATTCATGGGAAGCTATCAGCAACCTGGGAGGGTCCTTATCAAGTTTATGAAGAATTGTCCACATCAACATTTCGTCTCATGGACCTGGAAGGAAATCAACTTCCCAGCATATGGAATGTTGACCAGGTCAAGAAATATTATGCTTAGAATTTTTTTCCTAATTATTACTTCCAAAGAATCACTGTAAAAGTAACTATGTACAAACAAATTTCAAATTTCAATGAAAATCCAAGTTTGCTACTACAACTCATTGTTCAAGGGAATATAAAAAAGTCCTGGTCTGGTGGGGCAGGTGAAAAAGGCTTGCTCAGCAAGCACACCTGGTTCCATTCCTAGCCTAGTCCATGTATTTTTGTTGGCCTAAGGCCAAGAATGCATGCATCAAAAGTTCTAGTCTGGTGGGTACAGGTGAAAAAGGCTTGCTCAGCAAGCACACCTGGTTCCATTCCTAGCCCAGTCCATGTATTTGTTGGCCTAAGGCCAAGAATGCATGCATCAAAAGTTCTGGTCTGGTGGGTACAGGTGAAAAAGGCTTGCCCAGCAAGCACACCTGGTCCCATTCCTAGCCCAGTCCATGCACTTCTTTGACTCAAAGTCATACAAAAGTTCATGCCCTAAACGATCTGGTCCTGGGTAGGGTAGTGCAAAGAGTTTGCCTAGCAGACACACTTACCCAAACGCCCCGTCCAGTCCATATGCCTATTTGACCACAGGTCATACAAAGGGATATGCTTCAAATGACCTGGTCCTGGGTAGGGTAGTGCAAAGAGTTTGCGTAGCAAACACACTTACCCAAATACCCTGGCCAGTCCATATTCCTATTTGGCCTCAGGTCATACAAAGGGATATGCTTCAAATGACCTAGTCCTGGGTAGGGTAGTGCAAAGAGTTTGCCCAACAAACACACTTACCCAAATACCCTGGCCAGTCCATGTGTTAATTTGGCCCCTGGTCATACAAAAATACATGCATTCACAAAGAGCAGTAAGCACAAGAATTTGCAAAGCAAATCCACTTACTCAGCCACCTGTTAAAAACTCTTGTAACTTGTATCTGGTCAGAAGGTCACTTTGTCACCTTCCAACCAGGGGGGGCAGAGAGTATACACAACATATATAGCACATATAAATATTTGCAGAGACAAAAATTCTTGCAAAAACCACATGTTTATAAAAATCGAATATCAACCAAACAATCGAAAGCAGAATAAAACACATCCACCCCATGGTGAATGGTAAAATAAGTATCAGAAACATTATACAAACTTGATACAAACAGGGTCGACGACCACCTGGCTCAAATATGCTCAAGCAGAGGCCAAAAGAAATTGTTCTTACAGCAGATAAAGACAATTTAAAGAGAAAAATAAAAAGAGCTTAGAGGGCACAAGAGGACACCACCAACATGCTCCAGAACAGGTCAGCCAAAAGCGTTACCAGATGTGCTAGAAACAGGAAGAGGCACTCCCCTGGTTACTAGGTGATCGCCAAACTTCCTAGGCAGGGGGAGACCCCCTGTTATCCTGGTTTCCAGGAGCACTCTAATCACCCTCAGGAGCCAACCTATCCTGGTCGACAGCTCCATAACTAACCTCCACCTCAGTAGTGGGGACATTCGAACTATGAGCTGCACTGTGGTGGGCATCCCCTTGTGCAGAATGGGTAACAGCAGGATCAACAGCTTGGACTTCAGGCTGGGCAAGTTCTTCGGCAACAGCTGGTTGAACAAGGGAAGCATCTGGAGCATCCTCAGGTGTTGGAGTGGCAGGTGTACCAGGAGTTAAAGGATTTAAGTACTCCTAGATGGAGGAAGGAAGCACTTCACCAGCCAGGGGCATTGAACCCTGGCCAGCTCTATAACTTTCCTCCACCACCTCCCAGTCCACATCTGGGTATCTGTGCTTGACACACCTGAAAGTAGACAACCAGACGTCAAAGAAATAATCAGTGAACTCCTGGTCTGTCCTGGTCAGGTGAGCCCTGGACTCCAACTCCTCCTCAAGCTCTCCCAGCTGAGTCTTCATTTTCTCTTTGCTGGCCCTAAGGGCCTGGACCTCCTCAGCCTGAGCATGATTGTTCTCCTCAAGCTCCACCAGCTTCTCGTCTTTGCTCCTACCAACCTCCTCCAGGTCCTCAACCCTGGATTGAAGGCCCTCCTTGGTCTGGTCAGCCTGGATTTTCTCTTCAGCAGCCTAGACTCTAGCCTGCTCTATCTGCTCCTTGGCTCCTACAAGCTGCTCCTAAGCCTCTTTCAGCTGACCAAAAGCCTCATCCCTGGCCCTCTTAGTGTCAGTAATTTTCTCATGAAAGGCCTCAAAGGCCCGGGTCTGCTCACTGAGGCTGGCCAAATACTTCTGCTTGGTAGAGACCACCTCCTCCTGCAGACCATGTATCTTATCCCCGGCGTAGGTCAGATAAGACAGGCCAAAGGTCAGGAACTCACTGGCTACAAGCCCATATTTCACTACCTGCAAAGAGACAACAATTTACAAGTCTCAGACAAAAAGCACAGCAGACTGATTACAATGAAAAGAATGCAAGAAAACTTCATACCAGGCCAATCACCCATCTCAGGGTAATCCCAGGGTCTGCCACGGAGCTGGAGGGCCTGTCCTGGGAACGCAGAGCACGATGTAACATTCCCCTGATGTATCTATCAGAGGATACACCAGGGTCAGCATCAAAACTCCCCTCCTCAGGAACAGGGAACTCTGAGTTGAATAGGGCTGCCAGCTTTGATGGTAGGTTGTATGATGGTAGTGTGTCATGTGCTGATGGTGTTGCTGTTTGCTCAGCTGTTGTTGCTGCTTCTGTTGCTGTTATTGTTGCTGCTGTTGTTGGTGGTGCTGCTGCTGTTGTTGGAGTTGTTGTTGTTGCTGTCGTTGTTGTTGTTGGGATCGTTGTTGTTGTTGTTGCTGTTGTTGTGGTTGCTTGATCATCAGCTGTGGAGGCACCAAGTGCCTTCGAGATTAACTTCTCTACCCCCACATGGGGGGCAGGGGTAACAGAACTGATAGGGTCAGCCATCTCAGCAGACCTCCCACTCCAATTTGAAAGCTGGGAGTAAGAGGGCATGCTAGAAAGCCTTGCCCTATCAGAAGGATGGCTCCCTGAGAGGAACTCATCTCCACCAGTAGGAGAGCCCAGGTCCCCTCGAGCCAGGTCATCCTCATGGATGGCCATGGCAGTACGAAGTCCAACTTCCTCCTGGACCCTCCTCCTCCTTCTCAGCCTCAAGGGCTCCTCATCTTCATCATCATCGTCGTCATCAACGGTCACGATCTCCTTCCCCTTCCTGCTTGCCTCCTCATCACCAAGAGACCTGGACCTTTTACCTGCTAGGGCCCCACCTTCATTGATGACCAGGGAAGACCCCTAGTGCCTGCTCGCCGCCGCCCTAGCACTCCCGGCTACAAGAGGAGCCAACCCAACACTCCTCCTGGACCTCCTACCTGGTCCAGTCACCAGCCTCGAAGCAATAGAAGAAGGAGCATCAGCATTAGCCTTGGGCCTGGGGGGCAGCCTGCTAGAAGCACCCCTGACAGCCTCAGGGTTGAACGGCACAAACCTGGGAGCAGGACGAAGAGGGAGGCTCTTATCATTTTCTAGCAGGACAAACTTCATCCTTGCTGGAGGCTCCATAGGGATGACCCTGGAAGGCTTCCCCTTCTCATCCACTCCCAGCCTCTCATAGTCCACCCTCACCTGGGCCTTAGCTGCCAAAAGCAGGTCAAAAGATGGTAAGACTGTAATACCCCGAAATTTAGGGCCAGAAAATTTCGTGGTTATTAATTTTATTTATTTAATTCTAAGTCCAAAAGGTCCATTAAATTTGGACTGTTTTAATTTAATCTGTTCTCTTTTTCTCAAATTGGGCCAGTAACCCAATTTTTCCTTCTCTTTGAACTTGGTCGGTTCTCCCTCTCCTTTGGGCCAAGGATTATTTCTTTTTGGGTTTAATTTAATTAATTTAATTATTCTATTAATTGATTTATTAAATTAAATATTTAATTTAAATCTTTTAAACCTAGTCTAACCTATTTTGCTAAGTCTCCCTAAAAATCTCCAACTCCCCTCTTTTTCCTCCCAATTCACGGCCCCCTCCTTTGCTATTAGGGTTTTGTTTTCTTTTTCTTTTCCTATATATAATAGGCTTGACCTATTTTTTTTTTTTTTTGGCTAAAGTTCATAAACCCTAAAAAGATATAAACTTTCTCCTTTTTTCTCTCTTCTCTTGGCCGTGTACCTCCATCACCAAAGTGGTGATTTTTCTTTGGAATTTTTAGAGATTTAAGGTAACTATGCTATTTCGTTTAATTTCGGTACAAGTTAATCACATAGTTAATTAGGATTAAAACATGAAAATTGTTAGGAATTAGGGTCATGATCACCTAGAAAATTTCGAATCATATGATAGGATATTATGTAATTTTTCTTGATGATAATATGTAATCTTTATGAATTATTATGAAATTTTTCTTGATTATTTTGTGTAGTTTCTTGAAATCTTTAATTGTTGAATAATTAATTGTATGAATTTATTTATTAATAAAATCTTGTTATTTCTTGATGAATCTTTCGTGGAAGTTTCTTTACTGTTTGATTATGAATCATGATTTATTTCGTGGCAAAATTCGTCCTTTTATTGCTTATAATAATTTAATCTTTCAAACCGGTAAAACTGTCCAGATTTGGTTTACGAATTTATTAAGATACTTAATCAATTCGGATGGCTACGAAATTTTAGGTGGACGTCAGTAATAATGTTTTACAGCTTTTGTTAAATTTGCGTAATTTTTAAAGTTCGTTTGATGTGGCAGAAAAATCTGAAACTGAATTCAGCCTAATTTGATTTGTTAGTTATAAAATTCCTTTAAAATAGTAAAAGATGTTATTTTTGGAAAACATTTATGCACGTTAAACCATGAACCTACATCTAGCTCCCATAAAAATTTCCAGATTATTCAAGACCTTTTAATGGTGGTTCTTAATTTAATACTTTAAAATCAGATTGTGTAAAATATGGTGTTTTAAGGATAATTTTAATGTTTATTATAAAGTTCGCTATGATTTATTGGTTATTGAATTTAATTAATTAAAGACGTAATTTTTGGTATTGTTGTTCATGATTTTCGAGTGGTATAAAATATGAAAGGTAGAATTTTTATCATGTTTTATGCAATTTTTGGTGATAATTATTAATTATTCGAATTATTGTTAATTGAACTTATTTTGTTAATTATTATGTTGATGAATTTATCTAATTAGTAAACTAACCCTAAAATGTCGAGTAGGTTAGTTATTGTTGACCAATTTTAGTTTAATTATTTTGGCTTATAATAATATTGGAACAATTTTGGGAATTAGTATTATTATTATAATTATTAATATTTATAATTAGGGATAAGTTATAATATGAAAGGGTAATAATAATACGATTAAAGGACTTAGCTATTATTATTTATTATTATATTATAGTTAAGGAAGTCGGTAGGGATAAGTTGCAATAAGTATAATAAGATATTATTAGGGAAGGAAAGAAAACAGAGTAAAAGGGTAATTATTTGTTTCGATCTCTGGCTAGGAAAGACTTGGTATTTAAGGTGGCCAATATACGTGCTGCACCTCTCTTTCCTGGGACTTCGAACATTTATTCCCGATTACGGTCACCTAGTACTTCTAGTTATAAGAAAGATAATAAGTTAAGATCGCCCCTGCGATGACACAAAGGTCATCAATCGGGTTAATAAGATAGGACGCCCTTTTTGATGATACACGAGTCATCAGATCGGGTTAAGTCGATGCCACTGCCCCATGGGATGAATACACGAGTTCACCCGGGCAGTTCTGGGTCTTAAAATATGTAGTCGTCTAAGTAGTAGTACACGAGCTGCTATTTAGGAGTTATGGCCATAGCTTAGGCTTAGTGGTGCACACGGGATCCACTACGGGCTGAATACACGAGTTCACCCCGGCATGTTTTAGGAAAGTTGTGGTGCACACGGGATCCACAACGAGCTATAATGACCGGTCCGTTAAGAAATAAAGATGAATGATATGATATGATTACAAAGTTAAGATGGACGATATGATATGATTACGAAGTTAAGATAATATAAGGTTCAATATGATAATTAAAGTATAAGATTATATAAAGTATAAGTTAAGTATTGGACGTAATGTATTATGATTGGTATAAGTCTTCCGCTGTGTATGTCTGTATATGTATAACTCTGGAATGTATGTATGTATAAATGTATTTCGTATGTATGCTTGTATTGTATACGTATTTTGTACGTACCTCTAACCGTATTTTGTAGGTATTGTTATACGTATTGTATACGTACTTTTATACATATTGTGTATGTATTTCTAACCGTACTTTGCAGGTATTATTATACATATTGTATACGTATTTTTATACGTATTTTTGTACGTATTTGTATACGTACCCCGTATGTACTTATGTATGAAATGTTATTTGTATACATGTGTTTTCGTGTGTTATCCTATGCTATTATGTGTTTAGCGGTCCCTTACTTAAACGGGACAGCCTAGTTACTCGCCACTAACGGTGGACCCCCCCCTCAGTTTCAGGTGACGATGCAGCTGCGTAGTCGGGCTTCCGCTGGTTGGGCTTTGTTGAGGCAGAGTTTTAGTTCCACCTTAGTATTTCTTTTCTAGAATTCAATAAGACAATATCACATTATTTCATTTATGATCCCAGCATGTTGGGAAGACATTATTTCAGTTTATGTAATTCTTTAAGTATTTTACCTTTATTGACTTTTGGGATTAATTTCAGACTTTTAAGTTAATAAAAGATGTTTCTATTTTAAATATATAATTAATGTTTAATTTAATTCTTAAGTAATGATCCGCAAGTCGTTTTCCTTCGTCAATCGACAAGTCCAAAAAGTCGGGTCGTTACAAAGACCAAAGATACACCTAAGACGACCCAGGTCAAAATGACCACGCTCAAAAAAGTAAAGAAGCATAACCAAAATAAATTTGAAGGCAAACCATGCAAACAGAAAATGGTAAAAAGAAAGTACCTCTAGTCATCTTGCAGCTGAGATTGGACAAGGGCAGATAAGCCTCGTTCCTGATCAGGTCCAGGTGAGGAAGCCAAACCACTGGCGTGGCACTCCCGGTGCTGCTGGTAGAGGGGTAAGCAGCAAATTCTCTGACCACGGCCTGCTCAGCAGCGGTCAGTGTCTCAAATCCAACCCACTCTGTGTTCCGAGGCCTGGTCCATTCAGTCCTAGGCAGGTACACGTTGGGGTCACTACTCTCTAATGGGACCCCCCAACCACAAGAACTCATAATACCAATGCCCCATCTCCCTGGGCTTGGGATAGGTGGTAGCATAAGTTTTGTTGTCCTGCCTCAGGACCTCCACTGTCCACCATCCTTTGGGTACATTTGACCCCCTGTACGGCTTCCGCCTATACATGTTCCTAAAGGCCCTGGAACTCATAGGAAAAACCCTGAATTCACATTCCCAGATGAACCCAACCAGCCTCTGTATGGCGTTGGGCACCAACTGCGACAAGCACACATTCCAGACCTCTAGCATCTCAACTATGAATGGATGCAGAGGGAATCTCACCCCATAATTCAGATGGGCGAGAAAGACAGCGATGTGACCTGGTTCAGGATCCCAGGCACAAGAATCAGAAGAAGTAGCAAAGAATTGGTATCCGTCCAGGCCAGGGGCTAGGACAAGGATGTTTTCCCTAGACACCAGGCTAATTTGATGAATCTTCCCCAGGAAGGCTGTGGAAGGCTTGATGTGCATGACCCCAGAAAGAGCCTCGGGGTCCTCCCACCTCACCGTGGTCCAGCGTCCCTCGGTGTCCAAATTGTGGTCCCTGTCCACGGGACCCCCAACTCTGATCCGGACCCTACGGTCCTCGTTTCTCACCACCAGGGCCCTCCCCTGCTCAGGTTCTTCAGGGAGTTCCCTTTCCATTTCTTGGAGCTGTTCTGCGATGATGGCGTCGCAACTCATGTCCGGACCTTCGTAAAAAATCTCATCCCCAGGCTCGTTCAGGGTCAGGGAGAAGTCGGAATTTGAAGGGTGCTCTACCATTTCTGAAAGAAAGATTGAGTTTCGAAGAAGCTAAAGGGAGGGAAGATGAAAGGTTTTAGAGAATTTGGGAAAGAGAGAGAAAGTAAAGAGAATAAGAGTGAAGAGATTTCTGAATAAAAATTCGAAAATCCTTCAACTCCCCTCTTAAATACTACACTCCTCCTCTCTAGCCCACTAAGCACGTTGGTGAGTGGCTCAATTAAAGTTGTCATAACTGCTGCTCCACGTTTCTCAACTGTAAAAAAGAAAAAAAAACCCTTCAAATTCAAAAGAAGAAGAAGAAGACCGTTCCTAAGGTCCTGCTACCAGGGCCAGGGCCCACTCGACAAAATCCATAAAAAATTCCTACTCAATTTTTATGGACTTGGGGGGCAAATTGATAGGGCAAAATGCACCCATTATTTATTGGGCCAGCCACATAAAAAGCTAAGGCCCGATCCAGCCATCAACACATGAAAGAGGTACGCCACAAGGAAATGCCACAAAAAGGATCAGGCCCAAGTGCAAGCCAAAGTCTGTACAGGAGACTTGATCACCTAAATCCACGCTGAAGCACCCACCTGGCCAAGATCACATCTGCCAGGTCCTGGAAACAATAGCCTGGTCCAGATCCGATCTACCAGGTCCAAGGAACGCCTGCCAGGTCCACGGTTACTGACCAGGTCCAGCCTAGCCTACTAGGTCCAGTTCAACCTACCAGGGGCAGTTTTCCTCCTACGTTCTCAAGGTACTATAAATACTCCATGACCGCGCACACGCAAAGGTATCCAAAAAATATCAAACACACTTCAAATTTCTCTCTCACTTTCTCTCTCTACATTCTTACACTTTACTGACTTGAGCGTCGGAGAGTCTTTCCCCGGAACACCTCCGGGGGTAGCTCACGTTTGTTCTTTGTGCAGATCAACGAGCACATTCACGTGGATTTGAACTAGCTCTCGGCCTATAAATCAAATTTACATTGTTGTGACCCAAAAATCACCTCAACAGGAGGTAATATATGGAGTTACCAAATGCACATATAAATTTTAAGGCAATTACTAAGTCTAGATTAACAACTCAGTAAATTCATGATTTGCTGAAAATGTAAAATAACAAGTGAAAAACTCATGATAAATAAATTAAAGGAGAGTAGTGACGAATGTTATTCTTACAGTAGCACATAAGAAAAGAGGGATGAGGCCAGATGCAATATCTTGTGATATGACCTCTGAAACTACTTCTGGGTAAAGAGCATATTCACTCGCTAAATCCGTCTTCACGATTCGGATATTCTCATTATAGATTCCTGCAATCTTTGAACAAACAACAGAACAAAATTTTAGCATACCATAAAACAAGTCGTACGACCTCATATAACATTCACATATATTTCTCCTCTAATAGTCATAAATCATCCACAGTGGTTGCACCCTATGTTACTTGGACACAGCTCGTATACCCATGTCCAACATGGGTACGTGTCCAAGTGTCCGACTCGGCTAATTTGTGAAAAATTACAAAGATTTTAGTCCAAAATGAAGTGTTCAAGTGTCGTACCCATGTCCAAGATTCAAGGATCCGACACGGGTACTTGCGGTAAAATGAAGAGTCCGGGTAACATATAGGTTGCACCACAATTTTCAAGCAAGGGTAGCACGAATTCAACAATTTGTCTTGTTTTTTAGATTCAGTTTATCGTTTTGGTTAAAGAATAAATTGGCCTACATAGCACAATCTTTGGATTGGCTGCAAGAAATAGTAACACCTAAAGCAGTTCTATGAATCAGACATTTTTTAGTTGGGTGCATTATGTAGCATAAAAAGACACTGAAGCATTAGAGAATCATCGAAAAGTGCAATAAACTCAAAAGGTGGAGCAATACCTTGCACCCAACACAAAAGATAACGTTTATACTCTTTACAACAATGAAAACAATGAACTTTCCGTTAAATCTCTGGTGCTCGGGCGTATATTAAGCCATAGGCTACCTACGACCAACTCACATTTTTATTTTTGTAAGAGGCTTCACAAGTATTCTTATTTTTCATTTTCTATTAATAAAATGTGCCAAAATTTTATTATATTTCTTTTTCCCATACAATTTTTAAAAAATTTATCACTGATTGAAATTTTCAATTATGTTGCACGAAAAAAGGGTATGGATAAATGAGAGACATACCAAAGGGGTAAGAGATTCATTGATTTAAAATATAAGAAAACGAGTACGAAAAGCAAATATTATTAATTTTTTTTTTAAATAAGATATTTTTATTCAACTTTTAATATCTTTTGGAATCAGTAGTACAAAAAACACGTTTTGTTGCGCCTTATTTGCTGCGGTTATTAGGAGTTATTCTAATAAGAAAACCCTTTAAAGAGAATCTGAAAATATGAACAAAAAAAATTGAATAAGGTTATAGTAAAACATATGAAAATGTTAAAGTGGAGTAGAATATAGGACATCCTAGAAATATTAGTGGTGCTACTTGTTGCATGCAGTGGGGTTTCTAAACTTTCCTTTGCTATGAACACTTAGCCCCCCCCCCCCCCCTCTTTGAAGCCGCTCAGTCATTGTTTGATATGACTCTTTAGTTTTCTTTGAAGAACATTGTAACTGCCTCGGTGTCTAGTTTTGGAGATTAGCAATGGTAACTTTCAACCTTTTTTTTTAACTTTTGGAGGACTTGGAGTTTATTCTACGGGTGATGTAAGGCACTATATTTTTTGACGTCGCATTTACAGTTTATTAGTTTGTATACTAAACTTCTTCGTCACACTAGCATTATTGGTTGTGGACCTAGCTTTGAAAATGCAATATAAATTAGACGATGGAGACTGGCTGCCTTTTGAGTAATTGTTGAACCATGTTTGATTTGAATGATGACAAACCAGTCCTCTATACTTGATGTCTATAAATAATTGTATATGAACAGGTTGAATCAAGTGAGGATCCATCAAGGCAATCATGAAGGCCTTGAGATACTTGAAGATCAGAAACCAAGTGCTTGGAGCCTTTTATTTTATACTTCTAGGATCTTCATGTAAAATAGGCTTAAGAAAGTATTCTTATTGTTTTTAAGTAAAGAGCAAAAAGACGTTAAGTGTACATCAAGTAAAGAGAACAGGCAAAGAACAAGCTTGGAACAGTTCCCTTTACCAGATGTAGACTTAGTAGTACTGAGACCACTGTGGGAACAGACCTCAGTATTACGCACGTGATCCGTACAGATTTTCGAGTTCAAAATCATTTTTGAAAATTTATTTGAAAAATCTGGATCACTTGTGTCCTGGAAATCTGCTAAATTGATTTGCAAAATCAGCTCATTAAATGCAATGTACTTGATTGGACTTTTGAGTATTAACCGCTGCAAACAGTGGTAGTATACAAAAGTCTGGAACAGTTAACTGTTCACTTGTGTCAGCTAATCCTTTTGCACAATTTAGGGGAGCTTCCAGCACACTTCTAGGGAACGGTTTTCCTTGTCTATAAAGACAATCTTTGCAAAAAACCCTAGAAGACTTTTGCTCTCCAAAGAAAACCAAGTAATACTTTCTGAGAGTCTATCCTTAGTCCAAAACTATCTGCATATCCATCTTTAAGAGAAAAACTTACGGAGATTTAAGTTTGTAACATTTGAACCACTTAGAGGGAAGTGGTTGGGGAGTGTTCTGTGAACACTGAGTGAACTGTTAGAGTTAACAGTTGGGGAATTAAGTGTTACATGGTTGTAGCACTTAATTGAGTGTGTAACCTTGTTATTATTCTGAGTTGATTAATAATATTGGTGAGAGAGTGGAGGACGTAGACTTGTTTAGAAGCCGAACCTCGTTAAATCTTTGTGTCCTTACTCTTTACTTACTGTTCTTTCGTTGTTCTCACAAAAGCATAAACAAAACTTGAAAACGATTGTCAAAAACACACATACTCAATTCAACCCCCCCTTCTTGAGTATACATTGAACTAACAATTGGTATCAGAGCCTAACTTCTCAAAAGGTTAACTACCTAGAGGAGCAAGAAGATGTCTACTCAAGAATCAAACAGTTCAAGACTCCCCAAGTTCAATGGTACTAACTACTCTTGGTGGAAAAATTGCATGAAAAATCTTATCATTGGGATAGATTATGAGTGCTGGATGATTGTCAAAAATGGACCCACGTCCATCCACAAGAAGAGTCAGGAAGGGCTCATGGTTCCAAAGACAGAAGAAGAGTACACAAGTGAAGACTACAAGAAGCTGGAGAAAAATGCAAAGGCAATGTCACTTGTCCAACAAGGAATTGCAGAATGTGAGGTAAATCGAATTTTAGCTTGTTCTTCTGCAAAGGAAATATGGGATACACTAGAGCTTGCATATGAAGGCAACTCTGAGGTGAAAAGGTCAAAAATTGACATGCTTATGTCAAAATATGAAGTCTTTGAAATGATTAGAGATGAAAATATAAAGGACATGTTTACAAGGTTCATGACCATTGTAAATGAACTAAAGTCATTGGGAAAGACCTTCTCAAGTGAAGAGTTGGTGAGGAAAATGTTGAGAAGCTTATCAGGGAAGTGGATGCCCAAGGTTACAGCCATACAAGAAGCAAAGGATCTATCCTCACTATCTCTAGAACAACTTATTGGTTCCTTGATGACTCATGAGATGTTGGTAGATTCAAAGGCTGAATCTAGCTCAAAAAACAAGGAAATGGTCCTCAAAGCAGAGGAATCTGAGGATGATGAAGATGATATAAGTCTTATGGCCAGAAGGTTTGAAAAATACCTTAGGACAAAGTCCAAAGGTAAGTCTGTAAAAGGAAGGAACAGTTCTGGACAGTTTAGGAAAACCAGTTCCAATGCTGGTTGCTTTAAATGTGGGGAAATGGGGCACAGAATCAAGGAGTGTCCAACATGGAAAAATCCCAAAGGAAATCCTGGAGTCCAGAGTGAGAAAAAGGCTTTCAAAAGAGCTATGTTGGCTGCAGTGTGGGGTGATTCAGATTCAGAAAATGAGGAAGATGAAGAAGAAGCAAATCTTTGTCTGACTGCTTTCACATGCACAGACCAGTCTGAGGACTGTTTGCAAGAAGAAGAAGTTCTCTGTCTCATGGCTGGTGGAAGCACTTCAGATGACAACCAGGTATGTTTTAATGATTTAAAGGCAAAAATGCATAATCTAGATAAAGATGAACTGCTTGGCTATCTTGAATTCACCATTGATTAGTGTATTAGTGTTGGGTCTGCTTATCAGAACAACAAAAAGAAATTAAAAGAAACAGTTCGAGAGTATGAAATATGTGGTGCTAGATCTGCTGAACTTGAGTTTATTTGCGAAGAACTTAAAGAAAAAATTTCTGAACTTGAAATAACAGCAGATCAGCATAAAATGGAACTTGAGACATTAAACTCCAAACCAGTTCCTAAAGAGGACGAACTTTTTGAAAAAATTGAAAAGGGGTTTAATGAGCTCAAGAAATTTATCACACATAATTCAAACTTTGAACTGCTAAAAGACACATGTACCTTGAGTAAATCTGATGTCATACTTGTATATGACCATTTAATTGAAATACTTGAAGATTTACACAAGGAACATAGTGAACTCAAGAGTTCTGAAGAGACTGGTTCTCCCACTGCCTTTGATGAGGTTTTGGATGTTTTACATGATGAGTGCATAGCCAAGATATGTGATCTTGAGGCTGAACTCATCTTGGTAAAACAAGAAAACACCAAGAAGACTAGTGACGAACCAGATCCCTCCCTGGTCTCAAGACTACAAGATGAACTTCAAAAGACTAGAATTGACTTAAAATCTTTTGAGAAACAAAATGAAGTTCAACTTAAGAGACTTGAGAACAAGGAAAATGAGCTAACTGATTGTATGAACCAATTGAACAAAATGTTAGATGCTCAGAAAACCCTAAACATCCTCACATCCCAACCTGGAAATTCTCAAAGGTTTGGTTTAGGGTATTCTGGATCTAGTTCTACAACTGTTCTTGGCAGAGACAACACATGGTTGAATGAATTCAAGAAAGGCAAGTATATATTTGCCAAGGATATGCATGTTTGTACCTATTGTGGTAAAAGTGGTCATGTTGCTAACAAATGTTTCACCAAAAAGAAACATGACAAGAAAAATAAAAACTACACCCAACAAGTGTGGGTTAGGAAGGTCAAGGTTGAAAATGTTTCAAAGAACAAGGAACCCAAGCTGGTCTGGGTTCCTAAAACTAACCTTTAGTTTGCTTGTGCAGGTACGAGTGAAAGGAAAGCCATATTGGTATTTGGACAGTGGTTGCTCAAGACACATGTCCGGGGATAAAGAACAATTCCTTTCACTCACTGCATTCAAGGGAGGGCACGTGACATTTGGTGACAATAGCAAAGGACTTATCAAAGGAGTAGCTAAGGTTGGTAAGTCACTCTCCCAAGCAATTGACAATGTTTACTATGTAGAAGGTTTGAAACATAACCTTTTGAGCATATCTCAACTATGTGACAAGGGAAATAAAGTGAATTTTGAATCAAACACTTATCACATAGTGAACTCTAAGACAGGGGAACTGGTCTGTGAAGGAACAAGGCATAACAATGTGTATATTACATACTTAAATCAACTTCCACAGAACAGTGCCCTCTGCCTTAGTGTTGTAGAGGATGACCAATGGCTTTGGCATAAAAGATTAGGACATGTTAGCTTCACTTTGCTCAACAAGTTGAGAACACAAGAATTGGTATTAGGTTTACCTAACATCAAATATGTGGCAGACCAGCTCTGCCAAGAGTGTGCAAAGTGCAAGCATGTAAGATCATATTTTAAACCAAAGAAAATGGTTAGTTCCTCTAGACCATTTGAACTTGTACACATGGACTTATGTGGACCTATGCGTGTACAAAGTAGAAATGGCTTTAGTTATGTATTTGTCTTAGTTGATGATTACTCTCGTTTCACTTGGACCATATTCTTGAAATACAAAGATGAAACTTTTGATGAATTTGAAATACTAGTGAAACAAGTCCAGAACAAGATCAATCATCAGTTAGCATCCATCAGATCTGATCATGGGTCAGAATTTGATAATGCTAGCTTCATAACCTATTGTATGGAGCATGGTGTTTCTCACAACTTCTCAGCCCCCAGAACTCCACAACAAAATGGAGTTGTTGAAAGAAAGAATCGCACTCTAGAAGAAATGGCTAGAACCATGCTTTTAGAGAGTGGTCTGTCCAAGAAATTTTGGGCTGATGCTGTGAGTACATCCTGCTACATACTCAATAGAGTTATGCTAAGACCAATGCTAAGAAAAACACCTTATGAACTTCTAAGGGGTCGAAAACCAAACATTGAACACTTAAGGATATTTGGTTGTAAGTGTTTTGTACACAACAATGGTAAGACCAGTTTGGACAAGTTCGACCCCAGGAGTGATGAAGCTGTTTTTATAGGGTATTCTCCTCATAGCAAGGCATATAAAGTTTTCAATAAAAGAACCTTGTGTGTTGAAGAGAGTATCCATGTATTGTTTGATGAAACTAACATGTTCAACAAGCCTGTGCAGGTAGATGATGATGAAGGCTTTAATATTGGAATGACAAATTTCACTGGAGCTGAACCAGAGAACACTGCTGAACCAGACCCTCAAACTCCTCCTGAAAACAACAATGAGTCTGGTGCAGCAGAGGGAAATGCTAAACAGGTTGTTGAACTTAGTGACTCTCCTGCCCATCCATCTGAAGATGAAGTGGGAGAGAACACTGAAGAAACTGGTCCACCCTCTCAAAATGAAAATGAAATAGGGGGAACCAGTACAGACATTGGTTCTAACTTAGGTGACTTAAATATCGTAAGAAAGAGTATGTTTAAGCAAAGAAGCTCTCATCCTTCTAATCAAATCATTAGTGATTTATCAAAAGGAGTCCAAACTAGAAATTCTGTTTGGAAGAACTTCTGTGCTTACTTCTCCTTCTTATCTCACATAGAACCAACTGACTATAAAATTGCTCTAACTGATCCTGATTGGATCTTGGCCATGCAAGATGAGTTGAACCAGTTTGAAAGAAATCAGGTTTGGCATCTTGAACCAAGAACCAATGAGATGTCTGTTATTGAAACAAAATGGATGACTCAGGTACTATAGTCAGAAACAAGGCCAGGCTAGTGGTTCAAGGGTTTAACCAACAAGAGGGAATAGACTATGATGAAACCTTTGCTCCAGTAGCCAGGCTTGAGGCAATAAGAATTTTGATTGCATTTGCTACCCACATGAACTTTAAACTCTTTCAAATGGATGTTAAAACTGCTTTTCTAAATGGTTATTTGAAAGAAGATGTGTATGTGGAACAGCCCCCTGGCTTTGAGGATAGAGTTTGTCCAGATCATGTCTACAAGTTAGACAAAGCTCTTTATGGCCTCAAACAAGCCCCTCGTGCTTGGTATGAGAGACTCTCTAGCTTTCTTATTGAAAATCATTATGAGAGAGGTTCAGTGGACAAAACTCTATTCTTAAAGAAAAGGGGAACAGATCTGTTAGTGGTCTAGGTATATGTTGATGATATTTTGTTTGGGGCTACTAATTCTGTTTTTTGTGATGAGTTTGCAGACCTAATGAAAAGTGAATTTGAGATGAGCATGATGGGAGAACTTGGTTTCTTCCTAGGGCTTCAAATCAAGCAAGTGAATGATGGAATCATGATCCATCAACAGAAGTATCTCAAGGAGCTGCTCAAGAGATATGGTCTGCAAGATAGCAAGTCCTATGACACACCTATTCCTACCTCTTCTAAACTGAGCCTAGATGAGAAAGGAAAGGGTGTTGAGGATAAGCTATACAGAGGTATGATTGGCTCACTTCTCTACTTAACAGCTAGTAGACCAGACATAGTGTTCTCAGTTGGGTTGTGTGCAAGATTTCAAAGCAACCCAAAAGAGTCTCATCTAAAAGCTGTTAAGAGAATTTTTAGGTACCTAAGTGGTACTGAGGACATGTGCTTATGGTATCCAAAGGGAAGCAATTTTGATCTTTTAGGATACACTGATGCTGATTATGCTGGTTTTAGTGTGGACAGGAAGAGCACTTCAGGAATGGCTCACTTCTTAGGTTCTTGTCTCATTTCATGGGGATCTAAGAAACAAAATTTAGTGGCCTTATCCACAGCTGAATCAGAGTACATAGCTGCTGCTTTGTGCTGTGCTCAATTGCTTTGGATAAAGACACAACTTAAGGATTTTGGGGTCTGTTCCGGAAGTGTTCCCATATTGTGTGATAACACCAGTGCTATAAACATTTCAAAAAATCCTGTCCAGCACTCTAAAACCAAACATATTGAAATCAGACATCATTTTCTTAGAGACAATGTTGAAAAAGGAAATGTGAATCTTGAATTTTGCAGATCTGAAGAACAATTGGCTGATATTTTCACTAAACCCCTGAGCAGGGAAGTGTTTGTCAAACTCCGCACATTACTTGGTATGGTAAGGATTAGATCCTAGTTCCTTAGGACTTATCTTTCTCTTTTTGGCTATGTTTGACTTTTTGATCATTAGTGTAAATAAGCAGGGCTGGTTAACTCTTAATTTCATTGATGCAAGTGGTCTCAAAATTCTTATGCTGATGTTGTTCCAATGTGTGGTATCTCTAAGTTGCCTAATTGTAAGTTGCATTAAAGTTTTTAATTTATACAGATCAGCGTCAGACCATCGTAAGACCAGTTCCCTACATCGGTTATATCTGTTACTGCTGAATTCTCGATTTTGAAATTGAGGAGTTAAGTGTTCTGACACATGACCGTTGTGAACAGTGTAGAAGTTACTTCTACTTTACCTGTTCGAATAACTGCCGGTTTTCTCCATTTTAATTCATTTTATCACATTGATTTCTCTCTAACTGTCTCTTTCTCTCTCAATGTAATCCTTTCTCTCAAACCCTAAGCACCATCATCAAAATCCTCTTTAAGAATTCAAATTCGGTTTCTTTCTCTCTCCTTCATCAACTCTGCAAATCTAATTAAAATGGGAAGAAAGAAAAGCAAGGCTGCAAGGAAGAAAAGTCGTGGGTTAAGCCAATCTCCAAATTTCACACCCTCTAAGGCTGAGATACAATCAGAAAATGTAGTGGTTGCTGAACACCACCACACAGAAGAAAAGGAAGAAAAAATCAAGGATTAAACCACAACAGAAACAGTTGCTGAGTCTAAAGGCACATGCAAGCCCGATGATAAATCTACTCCCCCACCAAGCCCTAAATCATCACCACCACCTCAACCTCAGAAAACACCATCACCATCTAAGAAATCACCCTCTCCATCACCCAAACAACACTCGTCACAACCTACAAAATCTTCACCTCCACTAAAACCACCATCTCCCACAAAAGCCAAAACTCCTCCCCCACAGTCACCACTAAAATTCACAACTCCACCATCATCTCCACCACAAAAAGAAACAACCCCATTACCCTCTCCACCATCAGAAAAATCACCCACATCATCACCACAGACCACATAGAAACCAGTGCCAAGCACTGAAGAGAAGGAAGTTGAAAAGGAAGAGATGGAAAAGAAGGATGATGACACCAATGTTCAGGATATAGATGTCAAGATCACCGGTGTTGTACAAGGAGAAAAGGAACCAGGAAAAAGAACTAGGCCCTTGAGGACAAGGGTCTGTAAGGAAGAAATCAAGAAGGAATCTGCTGAAGTGGTTCCTGAGGAAAAGAAGGATGAAAAGAAGAAAAGGGTGAAGAGTGTTGCCAAGAAGGATAAAGCCTCAGAAAGTCTCAAGCCTGCAACCAAGCTCCCAACAGAAAAGAAGAGGAAAGCTGCCTCTACCTCTGACAAAACTCCTGCCAAGAAGAAAGGTAAGACCACTTCTAAACCACTGTATGAACTAAGTGGTAGGGGTGTCTTATTTGGTTTTTCATGTCCCATGTCTTGGATGAGTCAACCATTTTTAGAGGAGTTTAAGGAGGCCATAGAGTACCAGGGCTGGGAAGGGCTGTTTGATAAGAGGCTTAATGTTTTTGAAACTTGTGTTGAAGAATTTTACTCTAAGTTGGGGAAGTTAGAGAAAGGGAAGGTCTGGAGTGAGGTCGAGGGGGTCGACATCACTCTTTCAAAGAAGAGTCTAGGGGAGGTACTAGGTGTACCAAGAGGTGGATTCTGTGATTATTCCAAGGACAACTGGCCAACTATTCCTGAGGTCAGTACAGAACACATACAGACCACTCTCTTTACTGGTTCTCCAACTGATGGTGATGGCTATGTTATTGGCCAATTAAGGGAACCAGTAATGAGGTTGTTCCATACAGTTGCCTCTAAGATAGTACTCCCCAGGGCTCAGGGCAGAATGGATGTTAGGAAGATGGATGCTGTGATTATTTATTGTCTATATGAGAAAATTAAGTTGAGTCTCCCTAGTCTGATGCTAGCTCACATGGTTAGCATTTTGGAAAGGTCCAACCACTCTCTACCTTATGGAGCCTGGCTTACTTTGGTTTTCCAAAGTAGAAAGGTTCATCTGAGTGGTGAGGTAAAGAAAATGTCTGTCCTCACCAACCAGATCCTAGGTCAGAAGGGGATGACCTTTGAGGGAGGTATGCTCAAGATGAGGGATGAAGACAGGGTCACAGGGGCCAGAAGGACAAGCAGTTCCAGGTCTGAGGAAGCTACTGGGTCACTGTCCAAACAGGTGCAGACACATGGGGAATTACTACAACAGATGATGGCTAGTGTCAATGCTCTGTGCACTTCTCTGGATGGTTCTATAAAGAACATAACAGCACGACTGGACTCCCATGAAGAAAAGCTTGCCTCCTCTTCCAGCTTCAAACCCAAGACCACCAAGAGACCAGTTCCCATCATAGCCCAAGTCAGGAAGAAGCAGCAGGAGCAGAGTGCAGAAAAAGAGGATGAGGATTCCACTGAGGATTCTGATGATGATGCTAACTCCACTTCTTCTTAGCCTACCCCCTTCCCTACTAACATTGATCTCAAACTTTCTTTTCTCTGGTTTCTCTAAACAATTACTCTGGTTTCTCTAAACAATTGCTACCTTTAGTTTTTGACCATTTCTGCTAAACAATTTCTCTGCAGAATGGTCCTGGTCTGTATATTTTATTAACTTCTGTGTGCCCTTGAACAGTTTGGGATTGTGAGTTGCAGGTACTCACATGTGGGACAGCATCTCTAGAATGCTGTGTTAATATTATGCTTGTATTTGACTTTACCTGTTGCCTTCTCCTAATTCTATGCTATGATTGTTTTTGTCATTTGATGATGCTAAAAGGGGGAATAGGACAGGTGAAGTTCCTAGTATCAATTGTAGCAACCTGGACAAGGTTCAGACCTTGTTAAGAGATGGCCCAGCTTTTTGCCTAGGAGTATCTTGAATTCAGATCAAGTGCTCCTACCCATCCCAACTGGAAGAAAATTCTTCCAAGTGAAATTGAAATTTCTCTTGCTACAATTGATAATTGATAAGTCTTGCAGGTTACAGGTTTAATGCTGAAACTCAATAATAAATTGAGTAATGTGATGAGTGACTGATCATTGTTATCAGTCTAGTTGTGCTTTAGTCCCCTGTATATTTTTTATTCTCCGAGATTATGAATTTGACTACAGGCACAGTGCAAGACCAGTTCCTCTGAACAGTTATTTTATTTTGAAATAACTGGATACTGTACTCAGGGGGAACTTCATGGTTTGTCATCATCAAATAGGGGGAAATTGTTGAACCATGTTTGATTTGAATGATGACAAACCAGTCCTCTATACTTGATGTCTATAAATAATTGTATATGAACAGGTTGAATCAAGTGAGGATCCATCAAGGCAATCATGAAGGCCTTGAGATACTTGAAGATCAGAAACCAAGAGCTTGGAGCCTTTTATTTTTATACTTCTAGGATCTTCATGTAAAATAGGCTTAAGAAAGTATTCTTATTGTTTTTAAATAAAGAGCAAAAAGACCTTAAGTGTACATCAAGTAAAGAGAACAGGCAAAGAACAAGCTTGGAACAGTTCCCTTTACCAGATGTAGACTTAGTAGTACTGAGACCACTGTGGGAACAGACCTCAGTATTACGCACGTGATCCGTACAGATTTTCGAGTTCAAAATCATTTTTGAAAATTTATTTGAAAAATCTGGATCACTTGTGTCCTGGAAATCTGCTAAATTGATTTGCAAAATCAGCTCATTAAATGCAATGTACTTGATTGGACTTTTGAGTATTAACCGCTGCAAACAGTGGTAGTATACAAAAGTCTGGAACAGTTAACTGTTCACTTGTGTCAGCTGATCCTTTTGCACAATTTAGGGGAGCTTCCAGCACACTTCTAGGGAACGGTTTTCCTTGTCTATAAAGACAATCTTTGCAAAAAACCCTAGAAGACTTTTGCTCTCCAAAGAAAACCAAGTAATACTTTCTGAGAGTCTATCCTTAGTCCAAAACTATCTCCATATCCATCTTTAAGAGAAAAACTTACGGAGATTTAAGTTTGTAACATTTGAACCACTTAGAGGGAAGTGGTTGGGGAGTGTTCTGTGAACACTGAGTGAACTGTTAGAGTTAACAGTTGGGGAATTAAGTGTTACATGGTTGTAGCACTTAATTGAGTGTGTAACCTTGTTATTATTCTGAGTTGATTAATAATATTGGTGAGAGAGTGGAGGACGTAGGCTTGTTTAGAAGCCGAACCTCGTTAAATCTTTGTGTCCTTACTCTTTACTTACTGTTCTCTCGTTGTTCTCACAAAAGCATAAACAAAACTTGAAAACGATTGTCAAAAACACACATACTCAATTCAACCCCCCCCCCTTCTTGAGTATACATTGAACTAACAGTAATCTGAGTGAGAATGCTGGCCCCAAACTCATGGGAAAATTGGCAGGCATGTATTTCATAAATGTTATTGCTTCTGTAAAATCCAGTTTTCTTTATCTCCTCGGCAAGTTAGACTATGGGTCGAAGATCTAAATAGGAAGATCAATCCTCTACTTGGCTTAGGGCAGTCTCGATCTTAGGTTTGGATTAGACTATGAACGTAACACTTAGTGTTGTGTGCTTTGCTACCGGTGGGATTTCCTTTGTTCTTCGTTTCCTCGACGTGCTCTGCTTGTTCAAGGATGTTTGATGGGGGACAATTTGTTGGAGGATTACGTTGTGTCCATTTCAAGTGTTATGGGTATTAAATATCAACATAATGTTTTTGGGGATACTCTGGTTGACGTTTGTTTTTAGTCTGTGATTTCAGCAGGTGAGGAGGTTGATATTAGGTTGTGTAGAACGGATGATGGATCCCTCCATCCCGTAAACATGTTACTTTATTCCTAGGATTGTGGTCGCTATATATGTTTGTGTTGATAATTTGTACATTTTTGACTTATTTTCTTCGCTTGTCTTTATGAACTTTCACACTTAATTTTGCTAGTTTTTGATCTTTTTATAGCGTAGAGTTACTTTATTTCGTGTTTTTTATTCAGAAATGTTGTTATTTAATTGTTTTCGTTAATAAACAAGCTAAAATGTGTCCCTTAATTATGTTGTTTTATTTAATTTTAAAAGGGGGGGGGGGAGTAATTATTCTATATCCGTTAATTGATTTTATATGCAATGCGTTAAAGTAGAGATTCAGCATGCCTAAACTTTCACCAATTAAACATACATGTTTATTGTCTTCCATTATTTTGGCTGCGCTGCATTAATGAATTCCTTCAATTCCTTCCCTGGCCTATAAATGTATGGTAGCTATAACTAAGTATAAGGGCCGGGGGCAGCTAGAAGCTAAGGAGTATGTATGTATGTATGTATGTATGTATGTATGTATGTATGTAGTGTACCTGACAGGCTTTTTGCATAGAAGCATGGGTTTGATCTGCTAAATAGACAACAAGTTTACCAAGTGAATCTTTGCCCAACTTTTTCAACATCTTATCTCGCGCACCCAACAACGCAACCAAAACAGCTTCGCTAGCTGTTCCTTGTATCACTCCCCCACCTTTCCCTACGTACAAACACCATCATTTTATTATATTATTATATAATAATATTGTCATTTTAATTAAAATTAAGGGCGATAAAATTAATTAATTAGAGTTTGATGAAATAATTATATATATATATATGGTGGGAGGGAAACATTGCATACCAGTAGAAAGAAAGAGGTGAGGAAGATTGAGCATCTTAGCGAGCCAATCAAGAACAATAAGTTCAAGTTCAGTAGCTGCTGGACAGCTTACCCAACTAAACCCAACAATGTTGATGCCCGCGCTAAGTATCTCTCCCAGGAACCCCGCTATACTGCTGTTTGATGGGAAATATGCAAAATACCCCGGGCTTTGCCAATGCGTTACTCCTTGTAAAATTTTTGATCTTACATCTACATTCAAATTAAACATATACTATACAAATTCAATCCTCTTCAATTACTTATACAATATTTTATATACCTTTTTTTGCATTGTTCAAATTTTCGAGAAAAGTGAAGTAAATTTTCCCAATAAGTTTAATTTTTACTTTACTTCGACTCTGTTACAAGTATCGGACTGCACAGGTATATATGTATCCAAGTGTCGGGCATGGCAATTCTATGAAAGATGAATGTTTTGGGTTCAAAATAAAGTGTCCAAATGTCATACAAACCGATGTCTAGTATGAGATAAAATTAAAAGTCTCAGTAATGTAGCTTAGCAGAAGATGCACTCCATAAACAATGCAACATTCAATTACTAGATGTTCATAAATTAGATGACAAATGTTCACTTAGTTTAATTTTAAAATTTGAATAATGCTCATTGATCCTTATACTCTATTGAAGACCTCATATTAGTAAGTTAGTTAGAGTTAGTTAGAGCCTCTAACTAACCCCCTTATTTGTTAGTAGTCTCTTTATATAGTTAGTCTTAGGAGTTATTATTTTAACTTTTTTGCTATTCTTTTCTTTCTTTACTTTTGATCACTTGATCATACTAGCACACTCGAACAAACTGATTGAAGCAAACTGCTTCTTGTTCCTTTTGTATTCAATTGCAATTACTCAACCAATAAAGTTCTTTAGTTCTAGAGCCAGAGCCTAGATTAGAGGGCAGTGAAGGCATTAAATCTTGGTGTGATTGATCTACTATGATTGCTAATCTTTGTTGTGCATTTTGACATGGTATCAGAGCAGGTTTTCTACTAGAACAATTTTTCAGTTCACTTTTTCACTCAAGCATTTGATCGAACACTTGTAGTGCAGGGTTTGTCATGTTATTTTCTTGTTTCTGGCATTAATTAGACCTTGATCACATATTATATCGTTTTTTTTCCTTCTGTTTCGTATAGTTTTCCTTTGGAATTCTGTTTTTTTTTTATTAATTCTTCCTACAAATTTTTCTTTCTATTGAATCAATTTCTTGAGCAATTTCTTTATATCTTCATTGCTTGATCAATTGGATCAGTTTTTTTTTCTCTTAATTGCTGAATTTTGCAATATTTCTTTTCATTATGAGTACTGCTTTGGAAGCAACACAAGATCCTAGTAGTGTATATTACATACATCCTTCAGATAGTAGTTTACAATCTTTTGTCACTGAAAAATTTGATGGCGAAGGGTTTAGTTCTTGGAAGAGATCAATGTTGATTGGGTTTTCAACCAAGAACAAGATGGGTTTTGTGGATGGTTCTCTGTCAAAACCAGCTATAACATATCCTAAGTACAATTCCTGGATAAGGTGCAATGATATGGTGATAGAGTGGATTCTTAAGGCATTGGGACCAATTCCAGCTAAGAGTGCGTTCTTCTTTAAGACAGCAAGTGCTATGTGGAAGGATCTTTTGACTAGGTATGACCAGACTACTTCAACTCAGTTGTATTCTTTACAAGAAGAAATATAGCCTCCTTGCATCAAGGTAGTGATTCTATTCCTGAATTCTTTACTAAGATTAAGGTGTTATGGGATGAATTGGATGATTTATATCCTATGCCTAGTTGTGAATGTGGGGGAACTTGTACTTGCAATTTGAGTGCAAAGTTTCTTAAAATTCAGGAGGATAATAGACTGATGCAGTTTTTAATGAAGTCGAATGATGATTATAAACAGATAAGAAGTAATATACTCATGATTAAACCCTTGCCTCCCATAGCAGAGGTATATAGCATGCTCTTGCAAGAGCAAACGCATAAAGAATTGTCAGTTGAACAGGAGAATGGGGTGAATGATTCTGTAGTCTTGGCAACTGATAGGAAAAGGTTTATGAGAAGAACGATGATGATAGAAAATCTTTTAGGAGTTTTACTCCTAGAGGGAATTATACTAATGATAAAGGAGGTTTTGTGGATAGAAGGCCTAGGAGGAATTCTGCATTATCTTGTGACCACTGCAGAATGACAGGGCATACTATGGATAGGTGTTACAAGCTACATGGCTACCCTTCTAATTCTAAAGGTAATCCAAGATTTACTGCTGATACAAGAGGTTTTGCTTAGAAGAAATTTGCAAATTGTGCACCAATTAATGAGAATGAACAGTATAGTGAAGTGGAGAATGAAGTGGTGCAAGAATCTTTTAATAAGGATCAGTATTCCAAGATTTTGCAACTTTTGGATAATCCCAAGCAAGTTCCTGGTGATAGTTCAGCTACTGGAGACACATCTAATTCTACATATTTTGCAGGCAATGTTTGCTTATTTTCTCATGCTAGTGCTCAATGGATAATAGATAGTGGTGCTACTGACCATATTTGTCATGATTTATCCTTGTTTAGTTCCTATTTGCCTATGTCTAATGCTAGTAGTACTATTACTATACCTAATGGTTCTAAGGTTAAGATTACTCATTATGGAACTATGCATCTTTCACATGGGATTGTTTTGCATAATGTGTTATATGTACCAGAGTTTAAATTTAATTTGATCTCTGTTACTAAGTTGTGCAAAGATTTGGGGTGTTCTGTGGTTTTTTCTAATAGTCAATGTAGTACATGGGCCTTCCTTGACAAAGGACTTGGTTCTTGGTAATTCTAGATCAGGACTATATTACACTGCTGAGAAACTTGCTGCAGAACAGCCTGCTACAGGTTCTTTTCAGACTTTAGCTAGTGTTTCAACAGCTACAGAAATAGATGAGGCCAAGTTATGGCATTTAAGATTAGGTCATTTGCCTTTTAACAAGCTTGCTTATGTTGTTTCTTCTATAAATTCAAGAAATCCTTGTACTAGTTCTATATGTCAGATATGTCCTAAGGCTAAGCAAGTTAGGCTTTCTTTCAATAGTAGTAAAATAAAATATTCTAAATTTTTTCAGCTTTTTCATGTTGATATTTGGGGACCCTATAAACATGCTACAAGAGATAATTGTAAAATGTTTCTCACTATTGTAGATGATTTTAGTAGGGCCACTTGGGTTCATTTTTTGAAGAAAAAAAGTGATTTAGTTTCTATTATTGAGAGTTTTCTTACTTTTATTGAGACTCAGTTCTCTATTGCTGCTCATATTATTAGGAGTGACAATGCTAAGGAGTTATGTGAAGGTCCTATTATGAGTCTTTATACAAGAAAGGGTATTACCCATCAAACTAGTTGTAGCCATACTCCTCAGCAAAATGGAGTGGTAAAGAGAAAACACAAGCATCTTTTGGAGACAACCAGGGCATTATTGTTTCAAGCTAACTTGCCTGTGCATTTTTGGGGGGATTGTGTGCTTGCAGCAACTTGATAAATAGGATGCCCCTGCAAGTTCTTGGTTTTGTTTCTCCTTATGAAAAATTGTATCATACTAAGCCTAATTTGGACCATATAAGGGTTTTGGTTGCCTGTGCTATGTCTCTACTTCTGTTGTTAATAGAAGTAAGTTGGATCCTAGGGCAGAGCCATGTGTTTTTTTAGGATATCCTACAACTCAAAAGGGTTATAAGGTTTTGAATATTAAAACAAGGAAGATAATAGTTTCAAGAAATGTAATTTTTCATGAAAATTTTTTCCCTTTTCATTTTGAAAATAACAAGGTCTTTGTACAGTTTTTCTTGCCTTCCTCAAATCAAGAACAGTTCTTTGTGGAAGATCATGTTCAGGCACAAGATTTGCCTGTTTCTACTAATAATTTTGTTTCTAATCCTACCTTTTCTACTGATCTGAATTCATATGCTCCAAGGGATACTAATTCAGAAAATTCAAATAATACAGTTGATTTTTTTAATGAAAATTCTTTTAATGGAGAGACTATCCCTGCTAGTGAAGTCTCTACAGGATCTGAGTCTAGCCCTTTGGTGATAGACATTTCATGTTATTCTTTGGTTCCAAATCAATCTGAGCCTATCACTCAGGCTGTTGTTCCTCTTAGAATGTCAGCTAGGGAGTCCAGGATTCCAAATTATTTACACAATTATCTGTATCAGCTTCCTAGCAAGCAATCCTCTACAGCCCACAGTTCAGTCCAGCATTGGTGTAATCTTGTTTCATTTCAAGAAGTTTTGTTGTCTCATAAGGCTTTATCAGTTTCTCATTCTGTTCCTACTGAACCAAATTGCTATAGTCAGGCTTCCAAAGACTCTAAATGGGTATATGCAATGAATAAGGAAATTCAAGCCTTAAATTTAAATAATACTTGGAACATTGTGACTTTGCCTCATAACAAAAAACCTATAGGGTGCAAATGGGTTTATAAAATAAAACTAAAAGCTGATGGCACTATAGAAAGGTATAAGGGTAGGCTCGTTGCTCAAGGTTATACTCAAAAATATGGAATTGATTTTGAGGAGACTTTTTCTCCTGTTGTGAAGATGACTACCATTAGGACTGTCATTGTTGTGGCAGCTAGTAAGTGTTGGGATCTTTTCCAACTTGATGTTAACAATGTTTTCTTGCATGGGGATCTTCATGAAGAGGTTTATATGAAGATTCCTCCTGGTATTACAGCTGAATCAAACAAGGTTTGCAAGCTCAAAAAGTCCCTCTATGGACTGTTTATGTTGATAACATAATTTTAACTTGAAATGATTCTATTTCTATTTTGCATTTAAAGTCTCATCTTCACAGCACTTTTGGTATTAAAGATTTAGGCAAGCTCAATTATTTTTTGGGTATTGAGGTCAATTATATGCCTCAAGGCATAGCTCTTACTCAACATAAGTATACTTCAAAGTTCTTGAAGTTTTCAGGTATAACCACTTTCAAACCTGTTCTTACTCCCCTTCCATTAAATGTGAAATTAGATGCTTCTAATGGTGAGTTGTTAACTAACCCTGAGTTTTATAGGAGCTTAGTTGGAAAGTTAAATTTTCTTACAAACACAAGGCCAGACCTTGCCTATTCAGTGCATCATCTTAGCCAGTTTATGCAGAGTCCAAGAACCACCCATCTTCATGCTCTTCAACATACTATTCAATATGTAGCAGCTACTGCAGGACAGGGGATCTTGCTGAGTGGAGACATTTCCTTGACACTTCAAGCTTTTTCAGACTCAGATTGGGCAGCCTACATGGATTCTAGGAGGTCAGTTTCAGGTTACATACTGAAGCTGGGAAAATCCCCTGTTAGTTGGAAATCCAAGAAGCTCTTCAGAGGCTGAATACAAGGCTATGGCAAGTGCAGCTGCAGAAGTGACATGGATGGTTAGGTTGCTTGGTGATTTGGGTGTTGCAAACTTGCAACCTGTTACTTTGCATTGTGATAACCAATCTGCTATACACATTGCAAAGAACCCTGTTTTTTCATGAAAGAACCAAACACATTGTTATTGATTGTCATTTCACTAGAGAAAAAGTATTTGAAGGTTTGATTCAGCTCACCTACCTTCCTACTTCCAGTCAGTTAGCAGACATCTTCACCAAGATTCTTCCTTCTGCTCAGTTTGAGTCTCTCAAGTCCAAGCTTGGAATGCTCCCCATTCAAGCTTGAGAGGGGGGGGGGGTGATAGGTCCATTATAGGACTGTTTCCTGGACTCTTTTAACTTGTTTTCTGTTGTTTTTAGGCTTAGTTTTATTAGTTTTAGGCCTTTTTAGCTTAGTTAAGGTCTTAGTTGCGTTTTCATTGAATAATGCCTTTTCTTGCCATTTTTCTAATAATTGACCACTTATGCGTTATTAATACCTTGTGTTCATTCATGTAGGTATTTTGTGTGTTTCCGATCAATTCTTAAAAGCCAATAAGGGTCGTGAGAGGTCCCGAGAAGCTTTGAGAAGTGTTCCGCAAGAAAGCTAAGACCACAATCACCAATTTTGGAGCATAGGTCAACTTTGAAAGGCCATAACTTTTTACATACTTAATATTTTAAGGTGATTCAAGTTGGAGGTTAAAGCTCGTTCCGATAGCTTCGAAACGCCTGGTCATAAGCTAAATTCTGATAAGAAATGAAGGAGTTATGACGTTTCTAAAACTGACTGTTCTGGCTTTCCAGCGGCCGCTGAGCCGTTTCCAGCGGCCGCTGAGACCTGCTCAGCGCCCGCTGAGATCTCCAGCGCCCGCTGAACTGGCCAGAATAGTCAGTAGCTCATTTTTTGGCTCCAGCACCCGTTGTCTTCTCCTCAGCGCCCGCTGAAGTGCTTTTTTGCGATATTTTTATTACTTTTCTTCTGTTTTTGCTCGGATTTTTGGGGGGTTGTATAAATCCCCCCCTTTTCCCATTTCTTACACAGCTGAGGTTAGAGGCTCACTTAGGGTTTTAGGTTAGATTTTGTTGCTTTCTTCTTCAATTTCCTCTTGTAATTTACATTTGCTCTTCAATTTATGCAAGTTTCTTAGTTTCTCTTCCTCTTGTTCTTCAATCTCTTCAAGGTACTTTTATTGCTTTCTTTATTTGCTTGATTTCTTGTTCTTTGTTGCTAGTTATTGATGTCTAAGTAGTTGATAGTTGTTGTTGTTGTTTATTTAGTTAGTTTATTTGTTATTTTCATGTTTGTTTAGTTGTTTATTTTGATTTCATTGTTGTTCTTGGTAGTTTAGTTTGTAGTTTTCTTGGTTTTAGTTGTTGGTTTTAATTGTTTATGTTTGTTATTTGTTTTTTGTTTTAGTTATTTATGTTTGTTTCTTGTTGATTTAGTTGTTAGTTTAGTTTTAGGTTTTAATTGTTAATTTGTTTTGTTCATAGTTTTAGGTTTAATTATGTTTTTATTTTTATTTTTAATTATGTTTTTATTAATTATGTGTGAGTAGTTAATTTCTAGGGTTTGAGTGAAACTTCTCAAATCCTCCATGATTGTGGCTTAGTTGTTCTTGGCTTTGGTTGTGATAATGTCGGTACCTTAGGATTCGGTTATGTTGAGTCTTATGTTTAGCTAGCATAGGATTCATTGAAGAATCCCCACCGAAGGGCCGAAAGGTGAACGTGGGTGATGACTTCCTTTGCCCGATTGATGGAAGCACCACGAAAGTTGGGCCTTCGATCAAGGGAAAGGTACCGGTCTTCGTGATTTTGTGCTTAGGACTCGTTAGATGTGTCGCTGCACGAAAGTGAGTTGTATATGTCTTTCCGGTCATCGTACTAGCTCGAAAGAGTGGTACGATCATAGAACGACCTCCCCTTATCCGCGACCTAAGTCTAAGTTTCGATTGATTCATAATTCATGGTGGTATGAGTTGTGGATCTCTTACCCTAGTCCCTTTTATTCTTGTTTCCTTAGTGTAGTTTTAGTTAGTTCTCTCCGCCTCTCGCGACCATCACCCGACCTAGCTCGTTCGACGCTCACGCCTAGGCTAGTGCGAAGTACCTTCCCCGTGTTCGACACCCCCACTCATACTACAACGGGGGTTTTTATTTGGTAAGAAATCCCTCCTATCAAATTGGCGCCGTTGCCGGGGAAGGCAATGCCATTAGTTTAGGTTGAGTAGAATGGTTCTAGGTCTTTCTTTTTCTTTATTTTTGTGAATATTTGGGCCTTATGGCCACTCCTTTGATCGATCCCCAATATGAGCATGAATTGTTTTGGGTGTATTATGACAGGATCGGAAGCTCTCTTCTGCCTAATCATAATCTTGGTAAGTGGGATATATGCAATATGTTGTATGAGGGTTTGAACTATGAGACGAGAAATTGGATAGAATAGCTATCTCATGGCGATTTCTTAGCTCTCGACTTGGATAGAGCTTGGCTCTTATTCGAGTGTCTCGCTAAGGACACCTATGAATGGGATATAACTAGCCAAGGAATACATGATTATAGTCATGAGTTGAGTGCACTTGAGGAATATGGTTTTAATCAACCATCACCTCATGCCACTACCTTTGATTTTTCTCATCATTTTTCACATGAGTCGAGTTCGCTTAATCATGTTCTTGATGAGTATTTACAAGGTCTTGGCATGAACATAGTTGATTCACCTCATATTCCCCTAGGTGAGCCCTTCGATGATGACCTTAGTCATGGATTCGATCCCTCACCCCTCATAGTCGAGCACACCATCCCGACTCACATAGACGATGACATTTATTGGCAATGTTGTGATGAGAATCATGACACTTTCATACCATCATGTGATTTTGTAGAGGATGAGGCCCTTATAGCAGAGTCGAGTGAAACCGACGAGGTAATTAATGTGGAGGATGTGGTTATACCACATTCTCTTATTCCCTTTGTAGGAGGATTTAACCTCGTCTATTCACATCCCACTCCACCCCCATCCGTGCTCATATCACCTCCATCCAAGGGCATCATCTCTTGTCTTGACTCCCATATTTCTCTTCCAGAAACCAAGGCAAGTGAGGTGTATGGAGGTGTTCCCCCTACTTTATTTGATTTTTTTTTTGTAGTTTTTATTTTAATTTACCTCCCTGTGGGCACTCACTCCCACATAAGCATAGGATCCCGGTTTTTAAACCGTTTTCTTTGCTTAATTTATCTATCGCTTATGTGGTTTTTAGTGAGTTGAGTGCCAGTGTGTTTGACAAGCTCTTGCGAGCTTTGCGGGGCTATTTACTGAGCCCCGGGTGGTTGTTCCCGCTGGATGGCTTTGACATAGTTTTTCTTCTATGTCTTAGTCCCTGTGTCCAGCTCCTTTGTCAAGCTTGAGACGTTAAAACAAGCGCTTCTCGGGAGGCAACCCGAGTCTTTTTTCTTTTTCCTTTTTCTTTTATTTGTAATTATTTTGTTTTTTGGAGTTTGGTTTCTTTTCTTTCTTTTTTGCAGGTTAAATGAATAAGCAACTCTCATGGACATGTATGGTACTAAAGCGCAAAACGGAGGTTGTATGCTTACTTTATAGCCTGTTTTGGTGAGATCATTCCAAATTCCCTTTCTTTTATTTTTCTTGTGTGCTTAGTTGTAGGATTAGCTTTAGGAGGAGATGATTGTTCGAGGATGCTTGGCTTTCAATTTTTGGCTTTTAAGCCCTTGAGGACATTTGGATATCGATGGTGTTGGGCCTCGATTTATTTATTTGTTTGATGCTTGGTTGCTTGATTGAGAGTCATTCATGCTTGATTTTATTTTCCTTCCTTTTGTTAGTTTTTATTTCTATTTTCCCTTTTTTCTTTTCTTTTTCTTTTATTTTCTTTTCAAGGCAAAGTGTGTTTTTTTTTTTTTTGTTTGTAGTTTGGACTTGGTTCTTAATTTCTTGGACTTTGAATGCATTCCTTCCTAAGTGTTAGTAGTCCACATGGTTTGAGATGTTGGGGTTGATTTTCAAATACTACATGCTAGGTTTCAGAACTTTGGAGTTCATGAAACCTAATGTCTTGGCTTGTGGTACGATTGGCAAAGCTTTGCTAGCTAGTTGAAGCCCTTGAGGTAGTATTTGCAATTCACTACCCTTCATATGTGAGAAAATTGTCAAATCTTTCTAGCCTTCATCATTTTGTTTGAGTGGCAATAGGATCCTTGTCATAGTATAACTTGATCAAGAAATTGATTCATGACTTTCCGAGACTGTGACCGAGCTAATCTAGGGGAGGACGGAGGCGTTCATTTCTTAGTTATTTTTTATTTTCCTTTTTATTTTAGCATCTTGCTTCTTTTCACTTTTCTAGGTGTTTGCTTTACATTCGTCCTTTGAAACCCTTTGAGCTTGGCCCTTCCTCTCTTCTAGCCACGTTACAAGCCTTGATTCCCATTGTTTTGTTTTGTACCCTTTAGGTGTAGTGAAGCAATTGGAGCGTCTTGGTTCGTATATGTTTTGTATTGAAAATTTGTGAAGTAAGGAGCTCGCCCAAGCGAAAGTGTGTTAATTTGTATGAATTAGAGCAAAAGCCGACCTAAGTTGTAAAAAAGGCAAGGTCATGTAAAAAAACACGCAACCAATTATTCCTTCCTTTTTCACAATGAGGGCATTGTGTCATTCAAGCTTAGGGGGAGGAATAGTTTGAAAAAGAAAAAAAAAATAATTTGTTGTATAAATTTTTCCTTTTTCATATAGTTTCTTGAATAAGCTTGGGGGTTTTTAGTGTATGTGTGCAAATTTGAGGAGTTCGTTTGCTATTTGATGCTCATTTGTACTTATTGCTTCACTATTTAGGTTGAGCATCACAAGCCAAATTGATTCCTACCCTATCCCTAGCCTTACATTAGAACCCTAAAGCCCTCTCGATCCTAGATAGTTGAGTCCCTTTCGGTTGAGGAAGTCATGTTTCAAGCCTATTGAGCAGTTTGCTATTATGAGATGTCGGGTAGCCTAAATTGTTTCTCCTTTTTGTTTTTCCGACTCCTTCGTGGAGTTATGAGAAGCTACCTTTATGGGTGGAGACGACACTAGCTTAGCATGTGGATGCTTGGTTGTTGAGCAAAAGGGGAATGCTCCTCTCTAGTTCTTCAATCTAGCATGTTTTATTTGACTATCCACCTTTAACATCTTCGAGCATGTTTTCCATTAGTGCTTAGAAAGGTTCGCATTCATTGATCCTCGGTCCTTTAACAAGTCCCACTAGTTGTTTTTGTTTTGTTTAGGTTTTCTTTTTATTTTCCTTTATTTTTGTTTTTGTTTTCTTTTGTTTCTTGTAAACCTTTGCCTTGGTTTGTTTTTGAGAGAGTTATGGGTTAAACTCTTTGGAAACCCTTACGAGAGCACACTCGTCCTCCTTGGCGACTTTGAGGTTTAAATGGCTTGTTGTTTTTGCTAAAAGCAATCGTGATTCCTACGAAAGTGATTTAGGATTTGATTTTTAAGTTTTTCATGTTGTATTTGCTTGAGGACAAGCAAAAGGCAAGCTTGGGGGAGTTTGATAGGTCCATTATAGGATTGTTTCCTGGACTCTTTTAACTTGTTTTCTGTTGTTTTTAGGCTTAGTTTTATTAGTTTTAGGCCTTTTTAGCTTAGTTAAGGTCTTAGTTGCGTTTTCATTGAATAATGCCTTTTCTTGCCATTTTTCTAATAATTGAGCACTTATGCGTTATTAATGCCTTGTGTTCATTCATGTAGGTATTTTGTGTGTTTCCGATCAATTCTTAAAAGCCGATAAGGGTCGTGAGAGGTCCCGAGAAGCTTTGAGAAGTGTTCCGCAAGAAAGCTAAGACCACAATCACCACTTTTGGAGCATAGGTCAACTTTGAAAGACCATAACTTTTTACATACTTAATATTTTAAGGTGATTCAAGTTGGAGGTTAAAGCTCGTTCCGATAGCTTCGAAACGCCTGGTCATAAGCTAAATTCTGATAAGAAATGAAGGAGTTATGACGTTTCTAAAACTGACTGTTCTGGCTTTCCAGCGGCCGCTGAGCCGTTTCCAGCGGCCGCTGAGCCGTTTCCAGCGCCCGCTGAGACCTGCTCAGCGCCCGCTGAATTGGCCAGAATAGTCATTAGCTCATTTTTTGGCTCCAGCGCCCGCTGAGACCCCTCCAGCGCCCGCTGTCTTCTCCTCAGCGCCCGCTGAAGTGCTTTTCTGCGATATTTTTATTACTTTTCTTCTGTTTTTGCTCGGATTTTTGGGGGGTTGTATAAATACCCCCCTTTTCCCATTTCTTACACAGCTGAGGTTAGAGGCTCACTTAGGGTTTTAGGTTAGATTTTGTTGCTTTCTTCTTCAATTTCCTCTTGTAATTTACATTTGCTCTTCAATTTATGCAAGTTTCTTAGTTTCTCTTCCTCTTGTTCTTCAATCTCTTCAAGGTACTTTTATTGCTTTCTTTATTTTCTTGATTTCTTGTTCTTTGTTGCTAGTTATTGATGTCTAAGTAGTTGATAGTTGTTGTTGTTGTTTATTTAGTTAGTTTATTTGTTATTTTCATGTTTGTTTAGTTGTTTATTTTGATTTCATTGTTGTTCTTGGTAGTTTAGTTTGTAGTTTTCTAGGTTTTAGTTGTTGGTTTTAATTGTTTATGTTTGCTATTTGTTTGTTGTTTTAGTTATTTATGTTTGTTTCTTGTTGATTTAGTTGTTAGTTTAGTTTTAGGTTTTAATTGTTAATTTGTTTTGTTCATAGTTTTAGGTTTAATTATGTTTTTATTAATTATGTGTGAGTAGTTAATTTCTAGGGTTTGAGTGAAACTTCTCAAATCCTCCATGATTGTGGCTTAGTTGTTCTTGGCTTTGGTTGTGATAATGTCGGTACCTTAGGATTCGGTTATGTTGAGTCTTATGTTTAGCTAGCATAGGATTCATTGAAGAATCCCCACCGAAGGACCGAAAGGTGAACGTGGGTGATGACTTCCTTTGCCCGATTGATGGAAGCACCACGAAAGTTGGGCCTTCGATCAAGGGAAAGTTACCGGTCTTCGTGATTTTGTGCTTAGGACTCGTTAGATGTGTCGCTGCACGAAAGTGAGTTGTATATGTCTTTCCGGTCATCGTACTAGCTCGAAAGAGTGGTACGATCATAGAACGACCTCCCCTTATCCGCGACCTAAGTCTAAGTTTCGATTGATTCATAATTCATGGTGGTATGAGTTGTGGATCTCTTACCCTAGTCCCTTTTATTCTTGTTTCCTTAGTGTAGTTTTAGTTAGTTCTCTCCGCCTCTCGCGACCATCACCCGACCTAGCTCGTTCGACGCTCACGCCTAGGCTAGTGCGAAGTACCTTCCCCGTGTTCGACACCCCCACTCATACTACAGCAGGGGTTTTTATTTGGTAAGAAATCCCTCCTATCAGGGGGGTGTTGAAGACCTCATATTAGTAAGTTAGTTAGAGCCTCTAACTAACCCCCTTATTTGTTAGTAGATTCTTTATATAATTAGTCTTAGGAGTTATTATTTTAACTTTTTTGCTATTCTTTTCTTTCTTTACTTTTGATCACTTGATCATACTAGCACACTCGAACAAACTGATTGAAGCAAACTGCTTCTTCTTCCTTTTGTATTCAACTACAATTACTCAATCAATAAAGTTCTTTGGTTCTAGAGCCAGAGCCTAGATTAGAGGGCAGTGAAGGCATTAAATCTTGGTGTGATTGATTTACTGTGATTGCCAATCTTTGCTGTGCATTTTGACATACTCGTGCATGATAAATTAAAGAGAAATTTCCAATGATATCACAGATTAGTAAACCTGCGTTAAAAGTTATTGCCTAACATAATCGTAACAAATAATATTTAGTTTATGACCTTGTTAAATAGTCAAGCATTAAATGACGAAATTCCTCTTATGCATCTCAAATTTGGGACCCATTTACTGAAAAATCCATCACAAACAAGTCTATTATTATTATTATTATTATTATTATTATTATTATTATTATTATTATTATTATTATTATTATTATTATTGTTATTATTATTATTATTATTATTATTATTATTATATGATATATGGGCCTAACTAACCATCGAGGACATTTTGTAATGGCTCTGGATGAACAGGTGGAGAGTCAGGCACAAGCTCGCGAAGATACCCTGGCTGCAAATTAAGGCACCCAAAAAATAATTAAAAACAAGGCATCATTGATGTTGTTATATTGATTAGAACGACCATCAATTTATGAACCATTATTACTAAGAGGAGAGAGATGTTCTTCCAAGAGAAAAAAGAAGAAGAGTGATAAGATATGGGAAGTGATATTGGCATAACCAATATTGATATTGATACTCCACTTTGAGCGAGAAACATAGAAAAATGTACTTTTACAAAGGGGTGTGTCAATATCAATTTTAGGTTGTTGGCTTTTATTATTTCCCTGCAGATATTACTGGTAATGATTGATGAAGTGGTAACCTTACACCATTTCGACACTGAAAACCTGGAATTAAGGTTTCGTTTACTAGGGTGTAAAACATATTAATATTTTACAACGTAAAACTTACTTTCAAACAACTTTTTCATTGTTTCTCAAGAAAATCATTCTCCACTTTAAGCATTTTGGGGAGAATATGTTTTGTTGCAAGGAAATTATTTTTCACGTTAAGCAATTTTTTTCTATTTTTCCATTGTTTACATGCAAATCAAGAACTTTTCCAATAGGATACAAAACATGTTTCCATACAAAATTTTAAATTTAACTTTTTGAGTCAAACTAAACGATCTAAAATGAGGATACAAATTTACAATGAAACATTTTAAACCCTAACAAACGGAGCCTAACTAAGCTAGCTATAAAATGTATGATTTCTTTTTCATAGAACAACGTACCAATTCCCATGAACTAGGCATGTAATCCTATGATCTCCTAGCATCGCGTAATGTAATTAGTTAGCATGATTTTGGCCTTGTTTGGTGATTAGAGTTTAGAGGTTAGAGTTTATAGTGTTTGTGGTTACATGGTTACTTTTTATTCAGAGGATTTGACTACTGAATTATATAATTGATTGTTTAAAGGTGTTTGGTAACACATAGCTGATTGCTTAGAGTTTTGTTGTGTAAAATGACATATATATATATGGACATTTAAAAATAACTTGTCGGGTTTTAACAGGTTTAAATACGTGGAAAAATTAGTCAATTAGTCAATTAGACAACCCAGCTTTTTCTAAAAAGAGTTTTAATTAGAGTTTTTGGTACAAAACTCTCTTTCAAACTCTATTTTACCGAACACCTAAATTAGAGTTTTGATTGGTCAAAACTCTAAACTCTCTCCAAAACTCTAAACTTTTATCAAAACTCTCCCTTATTTTTATTTCTCTGCTCATATTCCGGTCTATGCTTTAGTTAATTGATGACAGCAGCATTTAAATTCTTATGGTAACATAGGTTGATCCTATTGGAACATTTATGCATAAATGGACTTGAACTTTTGAATGTAGGAAGATCCTAATAAGGGTTGAGACAGTGGGGGAGGGTGGTTCTAGGATTTTCAAAAAAACTAGAGCGGGGTTACGGGGGTGGGGACGGTGGTTTGGGAGTGAGAAGAAGCGGTGACGGGAGTAGTGAGGGTCGGTGAAGCGAGTAGGGAGGGTCTGCGACGGGAGTGGGAAGGGCTGGCGACTGGAGTGGGGGAGGGGCGGCGATGGAGGAGTGGGTGGTGTGGTGGTGTTATGAGGCTATGGGTTGCATAGTGGTGGTGTGGTGGTTGGCAAGGAAAGGGAATTTAAAAGACTAGGGGGGCTAGCTAGGGAATGAATGTAGAGGACTTTGAGGGAATTGGTGGGTAAAGGGAATGGAAAAAAAACACTAACAAACAACATCAAAGGAAATAAGGACAATTGATTCTCTTTCCCTTTGATAAATAGCCCCAACCAAACGGCCCCTAAATGTGTATAGACATATATAAACTAAAAACATAAAGCTTTTAGGATTCACTCTTAGGATTATGTAGAGTGAATAATCTCCATTGTATCTCATAAGTTATTTCGTGTTAACCCGGATATTCTTTGTGACCGGTGGCAAAATTAAACTAATAGGAAAACATAGTTTCCATGTATTGGAGGGTAATATCCATGTCCCCACATCACATATTTTATAACAAATCCTATACTAATGATTTTTCCCCATCCTCAGGGCCGTCCCAATAGTTATGGGGGCCCTGTGCATTATTGATAGATTGGCCCTAAAATTTTATTATAGAAGAAATTATTCAAGACAAATAATAATACAAAAAATGTTAATTTTAGTAACCTTATTTATATTTCGTGAATTACTGATTCTCTAAATTTGTCAAACCTATTAAGTACATTTGGAAAAGGGGGATAATATTTGTCTATGTAATATTTGTTAAAATCAAAAGGCAAAAACTACCAAACACTCACACGATGAATGCTAGATAAGGTGATAAAAACAATAATAAGCATTACTTATTCTAGCTAATTGATGCTTGATTTTAACATGTATCCCAATATTAATATTATTTTTCACAAATAAATTTAATGCCTATGCATATGAATAAACAAAAAGTATGTTTGTTTTGTGTGGGTTGCTATGCGGTTGTGGTGTACTCCATACCATACATATTGTACTGCATATCAGTGTATCACTCTTGCAATTGACCTTAAAAAAATGAGAACGTTGCTGGAAAAAGAATTGAACCCATGTTTCTTGTAACTTTAAGAAAAGCATAATATATGTAATACCACTACTCCATCCTCTCTTGTCTATTAATGAGATACATGTAGAAATATGTATAGTAATTTTCAACAGGAGGCCCCATTTAGATTGGGGCCCAGTGTAATTAGGTTGCGTGCACAACCCCAAAAACGAGCCTACCCATCCTCCAAATGGCGACCAATGATAACGACCATGACAATATGGTCTAGAAACCCAATCGAATCGACTAAACCTTTCATCATTGTTAATCTTCAAAACTGCATTCGCCTAAACTACCTGTTAAATCTTCAAAACAAAATTCGGTACACTTACAAGCTCAATGAGGTATTTTTCCAAAACTAGTTGATAGTGGAAGGAGCAACTCCTGAACCTATTAGTTGGTTTATTCACTCCTCTTTCTCAATTGTGAAAACTCACTAATGCACACATATATGAGGTCAACACCCCCAGTCATAATGAGTGTCCTTAAACACAATAACCCTAGTAGTTGCACAATTATAATCCTAATTGATCTGAGAATAAACATCCAATAACCGGTGACTTAGACAAATGCCCAGTTTAGAATAGACCCGTAATATTAGTTATGATACCATATTAAATGTGATAGAATATTAGAATCTGAAAAATGGGTCTAGGCAACTTAATAAGAAAGTGTGGGGTTCACCCCACTTACAAGCATAAGAAGATTCATTCGCTCCATTTATTCAAAACAACCCTTACAAAGAAATCATGCTGTGTGGTCTTGCCTTTGGAATTAATTAATAATCTCTTACATTTTCTCCGTCCAAAAATAATTGCTACATTTGCTTTTCCACATTTCTCGAGGCATAATATTAAATATTAATATCATGAATTAGTAAATAAGAAAAAAATTATAAAACTATATATTTGGAAATTACGCTCCGAAAAAATTCAAACAATTCCCACAAGACTATATTTTTTGACTACCTATATCAAATTAAAAAAGGTGAAAGTAACAATGCAAATAGTGTTAAAGTCAATTTGGAGAATTAGTTGTGGAAGGAGGGAGTATTATTTTAGAAAGGCGAGAATTGTTATTTGTATAATAAAACAAATAAGTTCAGCTACACAAAAAAAAAAAAAAAAAAGTTTCGTCCTTCAATAAAAATTCAGGGGTCTATTATACATCCGAATTTACGTAGAGCTATATACTATACATTCAAGGTGTTTTATTACTCATTTAAAATAATTTTTTTCATTTTTAAATTTTAAAATGAGCAAAAAAAAGTCTATTAAATGAGCAAAATTACCGTTGGATGTACCATACATCCGGATGTATATAAGAATTTCTAATAAAATATTAGTAAATTCTAAGTTTAATTAAGCTATGTTAAAATTTTTGTTTTTTTTTAAAACATCAAAAAGAACGAACCCTACAAGTCATGGTACTGATGTACCACTAGTAATGTATAATAAAAAAAAATACGAAGTACTTTGAAACATTATGTTTTTTCAGTTTGTTTTAAGAATTGTAAAAAATCATTAATTTGAAAGAAATCGTACAAATTTTAATACCTATATATATTTAAAGAGCAATTTTTTTAATAATATGACATTTTGACCATTTGTAAATAATAAATTAACATCTTTTTTCACAAATTATTCATGAATAATCCTATTTTTATACATTTTTTATATAATATAAGTCAAGACCAAATTTTAAAAAGTGGCTTTAAAGATGGTTTAAGTGGTGTTTGAATGATTAGGTGAGCGATCAAATGGCCTGATTTTGGCACTTTGAATTTTGATTTTAGCATTCATTCATGTGAATATAGCATAGAAAAATAAACGTTGGGAAACTTATTTTGCCTCTCTTTGGATTAATGATGGCACCCCACACTTTTTGAGTAAAACATACTTGTTACATCTTATTAATGAGATTGTCAATATCAATTTTTAAAGTGCTGAAAATATTTTTCAAAACTATTAAGAAAGAGTGGCAAAATAAAAATTAGGACTGTTGAAATCATTTATTGATTAGAGGTAGTGGTCACAAACCGAAATTTGGATCGGAATTGGACAGGACTGCAATTAATCCATGAAAATAGAGATTTTGATCCAATTTCTTTAATCCAGTCCAAACCCAGAAAATAGAGATTTCGATTCGATAACATTTTTTTATAGGATAATGTGTGGGGGATACTAGGCCTTGAACCGGGCCCTACTGCAGGTCACCCGACATAATTTTAGCCAACACACAAATGCTCACAAATACTTGCGGAGAGAATCGAACCCAGAACCTCGTGCCTGGAATTCTAAAGCCCTAACCACTGGGCTATGACTTCATCCTCTTCGATTAGATAACTAGATAAGGCAAGGTTTTTTTTATCCCGGTCCCTATCTCTCCTGTTGTACGTACTTGTCTCGTCCCACTTACCAAACCAAACAATCCCATTTAGTTTATTAAATCAAAAGCAACTCATAACCAATCGCCACAACACCACAAAAAAACAATTACGGACTAAACTAATTTCAATATTCGCAAAGGCGCACTTGTTACCTCTTTAATAATTATAACCTTAAAATTTACATATCTAGTGATAGTGATGTCCAACAACACACTCACTCACATTTTTATGGTTGTTTTATACTCCCTTCGTACACCAAAAACCAAAGTGTATCATACTGTTCTTATGGACTTATAGCATACCTAAAAATAACTAATTGTATTCAAATGTATATAACTATATATGAACATTATAACTAACAAGTTCAATATGGTATGAAGGTGCATAAATATTGTATTCACTATTATTACTAATTTACTATGGATCCATAGCAATTAGGGCTTAACATTTTTCCAACAACAAATGAGAGCCAGCAATCTACAATTCTACATGACACAATTACATTTTTCATATCCGGTCAATGGTAAAATTTCAGGTTAGCCGAAACAATTTCTGTTATAACAAGTTGGCTTATTTCAAATCATTTTGTAAACCGGATTCGATTCAATTCATTTTAGCCGTTTTTGGGAACATAGTGAAACATTGTACTTTATTTTCAAGAACAATTTAGTTTAAGCGCATATCATTTGTGGATCAAAGTCAATTAAGTCCAGTACTAATTTCATTCGATTCATGTAATTAATTCTATTGGTTTTAGTTTCATGTTTGGATGAATCCTTACAATTATCACAATAGTAATTTAGGTTGAAGTGGTTGTTTTTTGGGTCTTGTAACTCAAAACATATATAAAACATATATTATTACTACTTTGAATTTTTTTTTTATATAGGATAATGTGTGGGATACTAGGCCTTGGAATCGGGCCCTACTGCAGGTCACCCGGTCTAATTTTAACCAACACAAGCATCTGTAAGGGGGATAATAAGGAATCCTCGTAAATGTGTGCGGTGAGAATCGATAATAATAACAATTAATAGTTTAAAAATATAACATATTTTTTTTAACCTGAAACTGAAACAATACATTTATTAATTATGGGTCAAACCATTTTGTACATGTAGTGTGTGCATGCAATAATGAGTCTATTATGCATTCGGATGCACATAGAGGTTCTGCATCTCCAAAGGTATTTCATTACTCAATTCACATAATTTTGCTCGTTTTAAATTTTAAAATAAGTAACTTTTTAATGAAAAGAACAATTTATTAAATAAAATGAGTAAAATTACCCTTAAATGCATTTTACTACCGGATGTATATAAGAATTTCTTATTTGTATAGTGTGTGCTATAATAAAATCTCGAATTCAATTAAGTTGTAAGTCATTGTATGTACAATCTAATTACAATAATTACATATTGGTCAAATTAAGTTTGGATGATTTCGTTTCAGGTTTGATCAATGTGTTCAAATTAAGTGATAGATTGATTATAATTCAATTCAAGGTTCGTATGGTTGATTTTTCATGCGAATTTCGTTTACTTTGATTTTAATTTAAATTAGGACATTTTCAATTCAGACATAATTTTGATTCACATCATTGATTTGTGGTTAAAAATAGTTTACGGAGCTTTCAGTTCATACTTCTTCCATGTTACGGGTTAATTTTAGTCAAGTTATTTTAGTTCGGAACATAGTATAGACACTTCAAATAAACCAAAAGATACAAACCATAACCTAACTTGACACCGGTCACACAACAACACAAACGAACCCCACTCAAACTTAATCAGAGAAACCTGAACAATGAACTCCACTCCAAAAAGCAGCAATATTGCCAATATCATACTATTTATATGCATTTATTGCATAATACAATTATTTTATTATTGCCTAAAAAAACTTATTGTTATACTACCTCCGTTTCCAAAAAAAACGCAACAATTTTTATTTTTGAATGTTTCAAAATAAATGCAACAATTTTAACCTCTCATTTTTGTAACTTTTTTCTTTCTATCTCTCACATTATTATATACCCACTTTATTTCTCTCTCTATCACTTTTACTCTCACAACAAAAAATTGCCTAGGAACCTGTGATACCCCAATTTTGCGTTTTTTTTTTTAAACGGAGGAAGTATGTAACTTTTATAACCTATAATAAAACAAAACATTGCTTACAACCTGACACCATTACCCTTACAAATATCCACATGTAGCTCTTATAAAAACACTTTCGCATCAAAAACACTGCTGATGTCATAATTATGTCATCCTATTAAATATCACTCCCTTTCACATTCATACCTTCCTATTTTTTTCATATAATAAATAACACTAAATAATATATTAATAGTAAATTGATCAATTTATTGCTTTGCTTATTTTACCATATTTCCAAGAAAAACATAATACATTCAGTCTAAATTATTTAAATAAATTTGTAAATAAAGAAAAACTCTGCAGTTGTCTAAATTAAATTAGGAGAGTTACACTTACCGAAAAAAAAGAAGAGTTATTATTACAATTTACAAAAAATAAAATAAATAAAAAATATATGTAGTTCCATTTTTCCTACCTCATAAAAAGGCACGTGTCATTTTCTCCATTTTTAAGTATTTTGTTTGATCCAATTTTTATGTGCACAAAAATTATGGTTGATGGTGAATTATGACTCACAAAATATACATATATATATATATTCTTTTAAATTTGATTGTATAAATTTTAAAAAGTTATACAATAACATAAAATTAGATTTTTGTTGTTTTTGCTTTTTTTGATTTATAATTTTAATTTTTGATAACAGGTAAATAACGTTTTTAATCTCACTAAATATAAAAAACTTTTACTAATGTATAGTACAGCGCACAAGATACTAACCTAGGTTAACATATACTGAGTATAACATAAAAAATCAAATGCACACTAATTGGTGTAAATGTGGGAATAGAACATAATTGTTTATTTAAGTTAAATCAAACACTACACTAATAAGTATTACATTTGATTAAAAAGTAATCTTATTAAGGACGTTTTGCCTGATTTGGTAGGATGATTCTAGTGTATTCTTATGACTACCGACTACCATAGTGGATGGCTAGGATCGCACGATTTTTAATTTATTTTTAATTACTAAATCTAACATAGAATCCTTTTTTAAATGTTTTAATTAGATTTTTTTTATCTTAGGAATTTTTTTTTTATTTTTCAAGAATAAAAACTGATTTTAGAAAAAAATAACCAGAAATTATTTTCCTAAAATAAAAATCTAATTAAAGTATTTTAAAAAGGATTTTAAATTAGATTTAAGAATTAAAAATAAATAAAAATCCGTACAATCTTAACCATTCACTACAGTAGATGAAAGTTATAAGACTACACTAAAATTTTCAGATTTGGTAGGTCAGATTAACAAAATCAAAGTTAGCTACTTCCTCCCCTTTTTTCATTTATGCATCCTTTGGTAAGCATTGTAACGAAATATTTTAGATGGGAAAAAAAATCTAGTACCTATAACTCCCTTTACAGCTTTACTTACATATATATTATAATAATATCAATTAATTTGTTCGTTTGCAACTTAAACTTAAAAAATATGAAAAAGTATTATCTCCGTATTGTGATACTCACAACAATAATTTGTTGCAGCAGTTGTATTATGTTACAGGGATAATAATTTGTTGCAACAGTTGTATTATGTTACGGGATAGTATATATATGAGTAAATGCATGATGCATTTTCCGGAGCATAGTCCCTTTCAGATGGGAGTTTCGATCAGCACTAGTTCATTACTAACTCATTATCCTTTAACAACCAACTGCCTTTAATCCAACAACCAACCCCCCCAAGGCCCCAATAATTATAATTATAATTATAATAATAATCTTAATAATAACAAGGAAGTGAAAATGATATGAAAGGTCTAAAAATCAAATATCAACTTAAATGAAACAATATCTTTAATGAATGATATCTGATTTTGACATTAACACCTAAATTTATAAAAAATAAAAAGCCAAGGACTGTATATGTCATTACCCAAATAATAATAAGATTAATTAGAGAAAGACCTGAACTTGGCTAAGAACAGGGTAATTTTCAATGGTTTTGTAGTAATCAGCTACAAAATCCACCATTTGATGACCATATGCCCTCAATTGCTCTGAATCCATTGCCTTCAATTTTTCAGCCTCCCTAATTATCCCCACAAAAAAAAAAAAAAAAAAAAAAAACAGAATTATAAGAAATCATCAGAGTGCAATAATAATAATTAATAATAAAATTGAGTATTAAACAACAAAAATGAAGAATTTAGAAGGGTTTTAGTGATGATATAAAGCAGTGAGCATGAAAGTTTACATTTTTTTATGAGAGAAAGAGAGTATTAATGAAAGAGGAAAAATAGAGGAAGAGCAGAAGTGGTTAGTTTAAAATGCGGTGTGTAGTGGCCTGGTGACTTGGTGAGAGTGAGACCGAAATTTATGCCTTTTACAATTCACTGTATGTGTTTATGTAAAGTCCACAGAGAGCACTATCAACGTCATAATCGTATGAAGGAAACTGATTTCCGCATGCACCCTACAAATTGATTTTCGCACCCATATTTTTAATATAAACGCACGTTTATATAATTATATTGCTTTTATGTGAAAGATGAGGAGTGCAGAAATCAATTTGTGAGATTCGGAAATCACCGCCCTCAGCTCGTATATGAAGGAACTTTGGGTTAGAACTCATCATTAAATTCATGTATGAATGAAATTTAAACTATCATGAACTTTTATGGTCTGACCTGATCTAAATTTTTCTGAACTGATCTGAATTTTTGGAAAAAAAGGACAAAAGTGCTTATTTAAGTTGAATCAAACACACCCTTAGTCATGGTGGTTTCAATTTCATTCTTATAGTGGAACGTATGAGTTAAGTTGTTCAACCTAAGAGAAAAACATAATAATATCAGTTGATTGAACAACCCTATTTGAAATAGAAACAACTTGAATCAAATGCAGAAAACACCGCATTACATTGAAAACATGTTTTAACTAGGATTATTTTGGATTGAAATGATTTTGGTCCACCCACAATGACTTGAACCTAAACTAAACTAATATGATGTAACGATCGAACACAATTTGAAATGAAGTGACCATAACTTGATTGGAGCAACTGAAACCTTTATCGCTTACCCGAATGTAAATCCCTAGTGGTACGTATGGGTTAATTTGTTGTAGTAGGTTAGGACTTGAGCAGTGCATAATTGTAATAAAAAATATTATGATAATCTATGTTATGAAAGTAGAAAATTAAATGATATCATGAAAAAGAAAATTACTTTTTATTTCGTAGGTTTTTTTTTTTTTTGAAGGAAAGGTATATGTTTAGGCTAGCTAAAATATATGTGAAAGTATTATATTTAGCTTATTCGACTACAACTAGGATTGTTTATGAAAATGAATAAGAAATATTGCGAAGGGAGTGCATGGGTGGGGAATCATCTTATGATAAGTGACAAACCGCAGATGACTATGAGTCCACCAATCCATTATCATTATGTTTCTGAATACAAGTACAATGATGTTTTTCTCTTACATTACTGTCTTATGATGAGTTGGAATGTAATTTAGAGTAAAAACACGACTAGAAAATTGAGAAAGATGGATCATAGAGTGGAGAATATCCCAAAAGACTATACAATCATCTGTAATACATACCCTTAGGTTAATATATTGCAACCGTTGTCAACTCATATTTTCAATGTCGGAGGATAAGACGTTTATCGTCCATAAGCAATTGAATCTTTCTGGAGCATCAAAACGGATATTATAAAACTTTTTTTTTTTTTTTGAAGAAAGGTGAGAGTTTTATTGCCACTTCAAAAAAATACACAGATGCTACAAAGCACCACAAGACCACAATCAAATGGACCCAAACATCCAATTTTGAGAAACTAATGCAAGCTGTTAAGCCACCTAATTAATATTACATTGACTGGTTTTCCTAGGCAAAACATGCTTGATTCTCAACATATGATTAGCATTAGCAATATAGCCATTCATTAAACATTCTTGTCTATGAAGAGTATGGTTCCATATGTTATTATTCCCTTGCCTCCAGGTAGGTTCCATAGATCATACCAGCTAAACCCATCACGTACACTTCATCGGAATTTGCCACCCATCGATCGTTAGCTTGTTACACTCTATATATATATGGTGTTATTGAAATTACATTTGATTTTAATCTTTTAAGGAAGATGCATGGCTGATGCAATACCTAGCTTAGCTAATGTAAGCACACTACAAAAGATGTTGCATTGTTAGTTTTAATTAGTATCCTGAGCATGCACTTAATTAAGGGACAAGTAATGTCATCCAACTGCGTGCATGAACTGAGCCATTGAACCCTGGTTCCAAGCCTACCCCACATAGTAATCCTTAAGATGAACCAATATAATGTTAGTTTATGAGTATATTCATTCTATTCCAAACCCAATTTGATCGACCATCCCACTGCACTTCATTACCATCAGCTCTGAGCCACTTAGCTTGTAAGAACTTGCATGTAACTGTGTAACCAGCAGTGTTGTTGTGCATCCAACCAACAACACGTACAACATATATTAATCAAGATATATATATAGTTCTAGCAGCATAATATAAGAGAGATTCTTTTAGCCCCATCTTCTTATCTTGTAAACAATCTGATCTTATCAACTAATATATATAAGACCTGGCCTGACAATCAGCATGAGAGATTTTCCTTGCACTAATGCTTACCCCTAATTAAATATATATATATATATATATATATATATTAAAGGCATCTCACCCTCCCCAAACCCATATCTGTCCAAAATAATATGTTTTACATCTTCCTAAATATTACAAAAGTAGACATTTTGCATTGCTTGCCATTATTTATTAGCTGCTAAACCAAAAGTAGTTGTGAAACTTGGTAAGGCTCTGAATAATAGCTCAACTTCCCTCTGGTCCACACTACTACAAACAATGAGATCATCACCAAAAACAAGATGGCCGGGTGAGCTGAGCTTCAACCCTCTACATCTTGGATGAAATTTGAAGGAACGAACTTTGCCTAGCAGAAGCTTGCAAAAGTCTGGAAAGATACTCCATACATATTACAAACAAAAAGAGCGAGGGAACAACCCATCACCTTGTCATAACCATCTCTTCCCCTTAAAAAAAACCTTGACACTCTCCATTGATCACCACATAATAGGTAGGAGTAGAAACACATGCCATAATTAGATTGATCAAATGATATGGGAATTGTAAAAAATTTTGAAATCTCCCTAAAAAAAATTGGAAAAATTCATATGAATTGAATAATCCCAACTATTAGAGGTCTTTCAATATTAATCCCAGCTATATGTTATTACACTATAATCCAAACTAAGGGGGCAGTTTTATGATATTAGTCCATACTAACTTTAGACCACCTCCGATTTCAATTCCTTCGTAGAAAGGGAAGAAGACATAGTCAAGTACAATAAATAAGAAAAGAGGAAAGACAACGAACACTTTATGAATTGGTGACCGATTACAATGGATTAAATATATCAATGGACTAATATCATAAAACAACCCCCAAAGTTTGGATTATACTGTAATAACTAATAGTTGGGATTAATATTGGAAAACGTTCAATAGTTGGGATTATTTATATGAAATTTTCCAAAAAAAATTCAATTGGAGAATCATAAAATTTTTTAATGTTAATTTTAGCATAGTACCTGGGGGGGTCGTTTTACACTACAAATTAAAAACATTGATAGTGGTTAGGTTAAATTATCACATACAATAAAAATAAAAGAAATTTATGTTTACGTGTAAGAAGGACACTGTTTCGAATGGAAATGGCTTCGGAAACTAAAGTGGGTGGGTGTGTTAATGCGATCGCCATGATGATATCAAATGATAAATTAAAACTGGTAGAGGCTGAGTTATCTTTAAAGGGCCATCAAAATTAAGCTTGTTAGTAGTGGAATGAAGAGGTAGGTAGATGTTGAGAATGACTAGGACGGAGCATGCAAGGAAGGCATGGTATCCAAAAAAAAATCGTGACCATTCTTGAAAATAATATAAAGCAGGCGCGAGTAGAAACAACTACTAGGGAAAAGGGGGTGTTGTAAAAAATCAGCTTGTTATGAGCTTTCTAAATACTTCAAAGAATATTTTGAATTTTAACTATAAATAGAATGGTAATGCAAGTCATGGAGAGAATTTAAATTAGGAGGAGTGCTTACTTTACAATTGGTCTAAATAGAAGTACAGTAGTTATTATCGAGCAATGAACGAAGTGATGGTCTCGTGTCTCATTAGTTAAAACACAAAGAGAACTTGATGACCATTGCATTATGCAGATTATGCTAATTAAAGACTTGGGAGTTTAAGCTTAATATCCAGTGTTTAGAGCCAATGAAGGGTGATGCATGCCTAACTCCTCTTACTTAGGCATTTATTAAAAATCTAACGTGCCAATTTTGTAATTAAGGGGAACTTATATATTATTATATACATTGCAGTGGGCCTCCGTCCTGTAATAGACGGGAAATTACAACAATGTAGATGTTAAAATTGCTCTATTAGGTTAGTTGATTTTCGCGCGAAAACGTGGCAATCTTACGTACACATTATTTTTTGCTTTCCACAGTGTATAATCTGCAAACTAAGGAGAAAGAAAAAAAAAAAACAACTGCAAATTTTTGGGTTTAAAGAGAAACAAAATGGTAGAAGCTTGCTGTTAACGGCGATCCTTGCTGATTTTGTAATTAAAGAACACTTTCCCATTTTAGACAACATTGAAGCAAAGTTGTAAGCAACATTGAGGTAAATATTTATATTTTTTGCTCTTTACAATGGAAGTAACATTGAGGTAAATATTTAAATTTTTTGCTCTTTACAATGGAAGTATTACAATGGAAGATGAATATGATTAGATATTGAAGTTTTATAAATTTATATGTAATTTTGCTTTTGTTGTGGTTAGGACAGAACAATGTACAGATATTTTGTTCAACATTAACAAAAATTTTATTTTTTTTATATTAAAATTATAAAAGTATGATAAAATGTTAAGGATTTTCATGTATGTATTTGTTGGACTGTTTGATGTTTACATTTTGGTATGTTTTAAATATTTTTTATTTAGTGAAGCACTTAATTTTGCAGTGAATATTGGTTTTGGAGTAAAGTATTTTTGGTTTATTATCATTCAATGATTTTTTTTTTATTAAATTCTTAACATTAAAAGTAATTGTATTGATAGTTATGTTCAATAGATTTTAATAATATTTCCGTTCACATTATATCTATGGATATGGAAACGAACTTTGGTGCTAATTTTATAGAAGGAGTAGATGAAATTGACATTACAAACCTATGTGATCAAATTTATGATGGAAATGGTGTTGTCATAAAGAAGAGCACGGTCATTGTGGTAACTCCTCAATCATCTCATAGGAAACGCAAACAAGTTGAAGAAAATGAAGACTTTGTTGAGGCTCTGACTGTTGGAATGCGTTATAATTCTTGGCTAGATATTGAAGTTGATTATAAAAAATATGGGAAACAACAAGGTTTCGGTGTAACAAGGGTACAAGGAGCAAAATCGAAAGACAGGACAACTCGTAGGGCCATGACTTGGTGTTGTGAGTGTTATATCCAGAAATGTCTTCCCAAAAGGCTTCCAAAAAAATTGAGCGTGCTATGGATGTGGGTGGTTCTGCTGTGATTGATTTGGGTGGCAGTTCAAGAAGGAAGCGGAAGTCTAAGAAATGCTTTTGCCCGGCCATGGTATATGCTAGTGTAAACAGTAAGGATTCTTGGTGGATAATAAGAAAGGTCATTCTAAAACATGAGAATCACATTCCCAAACCTAGTCAAGCAAAATTAGTAAAGGAATATAGAATGCAAAGTTTTCATTATGTTCTTCGAAGAAAGTTGCTTAATGGGACTGATGTAGGTTTCTCTATACCTAAGATTTACGACACAATGGCTAGGGAGCGCAATGGTTTGGAAAATATGGAATTTACAGAGAAAGATATGAGGCATGTGGTTAATAAAGAACGTCGATTGAAAATGGAAGCGGGTGACGCAAATGCCTTAGATGCATATTTTGAAAAAATATATGCAACGTCAAAATTTGAATTTCTTCCATGCTCATCGGTTGTTTCTAGAGTCGGAGGTCGAACGTCGGAGGTCGAACGTCGGAGGTCGATGACGTGCGATACGGTCGAACGTCGACTGCGTACTCGGCGTATGACGACTATGGTGCGCCAATGTAAGGATCGTCTCCTCGAGCGCTCGCAACCTCTGTCGTCCAGTACTCAACCGGCGAGGCGTAGACATGCTGCAACGCAACAAAACAAAAGACATACCAAATAATAATGTCAGTCATACATCCCCACCACATTCAAGCACACAAAATAAAGAGAGAAAAGAAATAGAAAAGATCTCATCCCAGTTTTTCTACCCGAACTCTTCTCCCTTTACTTAATCTTAATTTGGGTTTATCACTCAGGAAAGATAAAGCTCTCAACTCCCGGGTTTAACTCAAATCTTAAAACTTCACTTAAAACTTATTCGGCTCTGATACCAACTGTGACGACCCGACTCGCTTAAACCGACGCGGAAGAAACCGACGAGTCGAATAGTCAGATCCAACAAACTTAAATACTTAAAAATTAAAACAAAACCTCAAAAGTATATATATCTATTAAACCAAAAGTACAATACCCACAAGATTGCACATATCTAACTCCAAATGTTAATGTTACTACTACTAACGTACGTAAACTCCAAGTATATGTCAGAGTTAGAAAAATACACAAGTACTAAAACTAAAGTTCAAAACTAGAATATATCGTAAAATAACAACATGAAAGCTAAATAACAACGGCACTCGCCCAACCCAAAGCTAAGCAAGGACCTCATCATCAGAGTTACCTGTAAAACAACAACAGTCCACCGTCAGTGGCGAGTAAAATCACCGTCCCACCCTAACGGAGATACACATGAACATAGCATAAGCCAAACAATTAAATCAAACATGCCAACATAAGTCAATTCATGCGAATCATCATACCATACCATCATTAACGTACAACATTAATTAAATCATGCTTACACGACTAACTTGACCAACAACTAACAAATCTTAACTTTGGCGCAATCATTCACATACTAGACCGGAGTATGCACGTACGAACGCATCTTACGCGATCGAACTTTCTACTATGTCAGGATTGAGAATCTTACTCCGAACCCCATGAAACCAATCTTACTGGAAATCCATGTCCGAAGACAACATAGTAAGACCACCAACTATCCCAATACCGCAGATAGGATAGGGGCAACGTCTTAACCCAAAAACATAGAATCTTACTCTAAGTTTTAGGCGTCTAGTAGCGAAATCAAGCTATAACTATAAAAATCGAAGTTTAAATTCTTAGTTAATTCTTAAGTTGCATCTTACGCCTTGACTCAAGAAATAACATGTAAACCAACAAACTTGGAACTTCTTATAACAACCTTTAACCTTTCTTTAACTTTCTTTAATTACTACTAACTTTCTTTCACTTTAAAGACTCAACCAAGAACTCATAAAGAACTCAAATAACTCATAAAGAACTCATCCAAGATTCAAGAACTACAATCAAAAACTCACTCAAGATTCAAGAACTTCATTCCAAACCCATCATGATACACGCATAACACAACAAGTTCAACAATAAAATTCATCAACTTAAGATCATCAAAACTTCATAAACCTTGAACATGAATAACATCAAATACAATATCAACATAATAAATCATGAAACTCATATAATCAAATAGAAATCATCATATAACATCATCCAAAATTTTAGATTATAACCCACACATAAACATGGTTACATAACATCAAACTAGTCTAATCTAATCATTTAATCTATACTATGAAACATAGTATACCAATTAGATTGAGAAAGTATGTTACCTTATTAAGGATTACACACAAAATCAACACAATCTTGCAGCCCGGAATTCGAACTACACGGCTCCAACAACACGGTCAACACGCACGGTGCACCACCACACGAACACGGCACCTCTTCACGGACCACCCCACGGACACCGTCTTCTGCACGGTCCTGTTGTACGGCTGCCACCACCATCCACACGGCCACCTCACGCACGATCACCCTTGAACACGTGCCACCACACGGACACAAACCCACACATGAACCAACCCGAAAATAAGCCCGAACAAGGGATCTTGAATTAAATTATTGAGAATTAAATTGTGGTTTGGTACTTAAAGATCAATGGACGATGAATCTTTAAGTTTGGGTTTGAAAAGATGGAGGAAAAATGATTTGGTGTTTGGAGTCAAAAATGGCGTGTGATTGATGGCTAATGGAGAGAGTTTTGTGTTTTAAACTTTGGATGGCAAAGGATGGCAAATGAGCAAATGAGTCCACATGCCTTACTTCTACTTCTATTTATAGAAGTTAGTTAGGTATGAAAGCAAGGCAAGTGGCAAAACTTGCCATGCATAAGGGGGGGCCGGCTATACTAGGCTAAAATGGGCCTTAGTGAGCAATTGGGCTAAATACAAATTTACATGATTAATCATATTTAAATCGATTTAGCCCAAAAAGAATATTAAATAATTAATTAGAAAATTAAATAATAAAAATTCTAATTAATTAAATAATAATCAATCAAAATGAAATAATTCGAATTTAATCGAAATTATTCACATAAAATAAAATAAATAGTCCAAAATAAATTTTGGACCATACATAAAATCACATACATACAAATAAATACGTGACAGAAATACCAATAAAATCAGGGTCGTTACAACCTCCCCTCCTTCAAGAAATTTCGTCCCGAAATTTAAGACAAAGGAAATCAGTCACCCTCAAACAGCTCCGGGTACTTCTGCCTCATGGACGCCTCTGTCTCCCAAGTCGCCTCCTCATGGTGTGGATTTCTCCACAACACCTTGACGAGCTGGACTTGCTTACGCCGAAGGGTCCTCACTTTCCGATCCAAGATCTGGACGGGTCGCTCCTCAAAAGTCAGGTTCGGCTCAAACGTGGCCGATTCCACTGGAATAATTCGGGTAGGATCATGTACATATTTCCTTAGCTGGGAAACATGGAATACGCCATGCACATTAGACAAACTAGGTGGTAATGCCAATCGATATGCCACCTCCCGAACTCGTTCCAGTATCTCGTAAGGTCCCACATATTTCGGTTGAAGTTTCCCCTTTTGACCAAAGCGTTCCACTCCTTTGAACGGTGAAACCTTAAGCAAGACTTTGTCACCTACCTCGAAAGCCAGCGGTCTACGTCGATTATCGGCGTAGGTTTTCTGACGACTCTGAGCGGCCTGCATCTTAGACCGGATGACTCGGACCTTCTCGATAGTATCTCGTACTATCTCAGGTCCTAAAGCCACAGAATCACTAATATCATTCCAACATATCGGACTCCGACATTTCCTGCCATACAAGGCCTCGTACGGAGCCATCTCGATGCTGGAGTGATAGCTATTATTATAGGAGAACTCTATCAAACAGAGCATACGTACCCAAGACTGATGGTACTCAAGAGTACATGCTCGAAGCAAATCGTCTAAAGCCTGGATGGTCCTCTCAGGCTGACCATCGGTCGCCGCGTGAAAAGCGGTGCTCAGCTTCAGCTTCGTCCCAAAGGCCTCCTGAACTGATTTCCAGAAGCGAGACAGAAATCTCGGATCTCGATCAGAAACGATCTCCCTCGGAACTCCGTGAAGTCGGATAATATCCTGAGTATACGCCTCTGCTAGGCACTCCATAGACCAGGTCATCTTCATCGGAATGAATCTAGCGACCTTGGTCAACCTATCCACTATTACCCAAATGGCATTCAAACCATTACAGGTAGGTAGGCTAACCACGAAGTCCATAGAAACCAACTCAAACTTCCAGGTCGGAATCGGTAGTGGCTGCAACAGACCTCCTGGTCTTTGGTGCTCGATTTTAACCTTCTGACAGACTAAACATCGAGCTACGAACTCTGCTACATCCCTCTTCATCTTAGGCCACTCTTCGAAGCATCACTATAGACCTCGAAGTCCTCCTCATCGTTCGGAAGGGTAAGAATAAGAGCAGAGACTAATCTCTGTTTCAATTGCTGGAATGCTTGCTCGCAAGCCTCCGTCCAAACGAATCGGACCTCCTTCTGCAGGATACTAGTCATCGGCCTAGCAATCTTGGAGAAGGCCTGGACGAATCGTCGATAGTATCCGGCTCATCCCAGAAAACTACGAACCTCCGCCACATTTCTCGGGCTACTCCAATCAACTACAACCTCAACGTTAGCCAGTTCTACCTTAATGCCCTCTTTACTAATTACGTGACCCAGAAATGCTACTTCGCGAAGCCCGAACTCACACTTGGAGAGTTTCGCGAACCACTTATTACTACGCAATATCTCAAGTACCATCCGGAGATGCTCCGCATGCTCAGACTCATCTCTCGAATAGACTAAGATATCGTCTATAAATACTACGACGCACTTATCGAGTAAGTGATAGAACGTCCAGTTCATCTGGTCCATGAACACGGCTGGCGCATTAGTAAGGCCAAAGGGCATCACCTCGACAGCCAGTCCATACCAAGAATAACAACGAACTCCATCAGCGGGAACTCCTTCAGATCGGCCGTCGCTTGCTCCCCAGCTATCACGATTGGCACTCCTCGGAACTCGCGCTGACAAATAAAATCCTCTCCGGACGGGAGAGTTATAACTGAACTACAGGAAAACTGCCACGAAGATTAGACCTCGAGGCAAAACTACTAGCCACAAAAGAGACAGTAGCACCAGAATCAAACAATACTAAAGCTAACACACCAGAAACAAGAAATCTACCTGATACGACGTCAGGCTGAACCTCGGCCTCTGCCTCGGTCATACAGTAGACTCGGTTCTTAACCGGAGTCTTTGTCGGTGCTGGAAGCTGATTGATCTCAGTGTCTAGCTTCCTCTCAGGGCAAAATAACGCCTTATGGCCTTCCTTCCTGCAAATAAAACATGTTATAGGCGAACCGTCACACCGTTTCCCTGGATGGAAGTCTCTGCCGCAGCCTCTGCATTTTGAGCCATTGGAACCCTTATGCGAAGTCGTGGTCGGAGGGGTACTGGTAGGAGCACTAAATCGAGGCTTCTTAAAAGAAGATGTCGTCGTTGGAACCTGAGCTCTCTTCCTGCTCACATCCTCCTCGGCCGTCGATGCCTGAATCTCGAGTGCTACCTCGTAGGCCTGCTGAACTGTCTTCGCTCCACTACTGATCACGTGAACGCGAATCCTCGGATCTAGCTTTTTGATGTAGCGCTTGACCCGCTCCTTCTCTGACGGAACCACAGACGTAGCGAACCTCGATAACTCCGTAAACTTGTCGGTGTATGCCTGGACTGTCATCTTACCCTGAGTAAGAGTAAGAAACTCCTCCTGCTTCTGCCACCGCAACTCGTCGGGGTAGAATCGCTCCTGGATCTTATCGACGAACTCGATCCAGAGACATCGAATGTAAAGGCACGCACGCGTCCTTAGCTACCTTCCACCAGTTATCGGCCTCTCCACGTAGATAATAACCGGCGATCTGCACCTTCTCGTGCTCGGGGCAAAACTTTGCGTCGAAGAGCTTCCCCATCTCGCAGATCCAACTCTCCAGGATAGTAGGGTCGGCAACCCCATCGTAAGTCGGAGGTCGATGACGTGCGATACGGTCGAACGTCGACTGCGTACTCGGCGTATGACGACTATGGTGCGCCAATGTAAGGATCGTCTCCTCGAGCGCTCGCAACCTCTTTCGTCCAGTACTCAACCGGCGAGGAATAGACATGCTGCAACGCAACAAAACAAAAGACATACCAAATAATAATGTCAGTCATACATCCCCACCACAGTCAAGCACACAAAATAAAGAGAGAAAAGAAATAGAAAAGATCTTATCCCAGTTTTTCTACCTGAACTCTTCTCCCATTACTTAGTCTTAATTTGGGTTTATCACTCGGGAAATATAAAGCTCTCAACTCCCGGGTTTAACTCAAATCTTAAAACTTCACTTAAAACCTATTCGGCTCTGATACCAACTGCGACGACCCGACTCGCTTAAACCGGCGCGGAAGAAACCGACGATTCGAATAGTCAGATCCAACAAACTTAAATAATTAAAAATTAAAACAAAACCTCAAAAGTATATATATATCTATTAAACCAAAAGTACAATACCCACAAGATTGTACATATCTAAGTCCAAATGTCAATGTTACTACTACTAACGAACGTAAACTCCAAGTATATGTCGGAGCTAGAAAAATACAAAGTACTAAAACTAAAGTTCAAAACTAGAATATATCGTAAAACAACAACATGAAAGCTAAATAACAACGGCACTCGCCCAACCCAAAGCTAAGCAAGGAACTCATCATTAGAGTTACCTGTAAAACAACGACAGTCCACCGTCAATGGCGAGTAACATAATCGTCCCACCCTAACGGGGATACACATGAACATAGCATAAACCAAACAATTAAATCAAACATGCCAACATACGTCAATTCATGCGAATCATCATACCATACGATCATTAACGTACAACATTAATTAAATCATGCTTACACGACTAACTTGACCAACAATTAACAAATCTTAACTTTGGCGCAATCATTCACATACTAGACCGGACTATGCACGTACGAACGCATCTTACGCGATCGAACTTTCTACTATGTCAGGATTGAGAATCTTACTCCCAACCCCATGAAACCAATCTTACTGGAAATCCATGTCTGAAGACAATATAGTAAGACCACCAACTATCCCAATACCGCGGATAGGATAGGGGCAACGTCTTAACCCCAAAACATAGAATCTTACTCTATGTTTTAGGCATCTATTAGCGAAATCAAGCTATAACTTTAAAAATCGAAGTTTACATTCTTAGTTAATTCTTAAGTTGCATCTTACGCCTTGACTCAAGAAAAACCATGTAAACCAACAAACTTGGAACCTCTTATAACAACGTTTAACCTTTCTTTAACCTTTCTTTAATTTTCTTTAATTACTACTAACTTTCTTTAACATTAAAGACTCTACCAAGAACTCATAAAGAACTCAAATAACTCATAAAGAACTCATCCAAGATTGAAGAACTTCAATCAAGAACTCACTCAAGATTCAAGAACTTCATTCCAAACCCATCATGATACACGCATAACACAACAAGTTCAACAATAAAATTCATCAACTTAAGATCATTAAAACATCATAAACCTTGAACATGAATAACATCAAATACAATATCAACATAATAAATCATGAAACTCATATAATCAAATAGAAATCATCATATAACATCATCCAAAATTTCAGATTATAACCCACACATAAACATGGTTACATAACATCAAACTAGTCTAATCTAATCATTTAATCTATACTATGAAACATAGTATACCAATTAAATTGAGAAAGTATGTTACCTTATTAAGGATTACATACAAAATCAACACAATTTTGCAGCCCGGAATTCGAACTACACGGCTCCAACAACACGGTCAACACGCATGGTGCACCACCACACGAACACGACACCTCTTCACGGACCGCCCCACGGACACCCTCTTCTGCATGGTCCTGCTACACAGCTGCCACCACGATCCACACGGCCACCCCACGCACGATCACCCTTGAACACGTGCCACCACACGGACCCAAACTCACACACGAACCAACCCGAAAATAAGCCCGAACAAGGGATCTTGAATGAAATTATTGAGAAATAAATTGTGGTTTGGTACTTAAAGATCAATGGACGATGAATCTTTAAGTTTGGGTTTGAAAAGATGGATGAAAAATGATTTGGTGTTTGGAGTCAAAAATGGCGTGTGATTGATGGCTAATGGAGAGAGTTTTGTGTTTTAAACTTTGGATGGCAAAGGATGGCAAATGAGCAAATGAGTCCTCATGCCTTACTACTACTTCTATTTATAGAAGTTAGTTAGGTGTGAAAGCAAGGCAAGTGGCAAAACTTGCCATGCATAAGGGGGGAACGGCTATACTAGGCTAAAATGGGCCTTAGTGAGCAATTGGGCTAAATACAAATTTACATGATTAATCATACTTAAATCGATTTAGCCCAAAAAGAATATTAAATAATTAATTAGAAAATTAAATAAATAAAATTCTAATTAATTAAATAATAGTTAAAATAAATAATAATCAATCAAAATGAAATAATTCGAATTTAATCGAAATTATTCACATAAAATAAAATAAATAGTTCAAAATAAATGTTGGACCATACATAAAATCACATACATACAAATAAGTACATGACAGAAATACCAATAAAATCAGGGTCGTTACAATAGTAACAGAGTCATCCATTTTGTTTCTGAAGACCCAATTGGTTCCAATAACTGACATCTCATTGTTTCTTGGTTCAAGATGCCAAACCTGATTTCTTTCAAACCGGTTCAACTCATCTTGCATGGCCAATATCCAATCAGGATCAGTTAGTGCAGTCTTATAGTCAGTTGGTTCTATGTGAGATAAGAAGGAGAAGTAAGCACAGAAGTTCTTCCAAACAGAATTTCTAGTTTGGACTCCTTTTGAAAAATCACTAATTATTTGATCAGAAGGATGAGAGCTTCTTTGCTTAAACATGCTCTTTCTTACAACATTCGAGTCACCTAAGTTAGAACCAATGTCTGTACTGGTTTCCCCTATTTCATTTTCATTTTGAGAGGGTGGACCAGTTTCTTCAGTGTTCTCTCCTACTCCATCTTCAGTTGGATGGGAAAGAGAGTCACTGAGTTCAACAACCTGTTTAGCATTTGCCTCTGCTGCACCAGATCCATTGTTGTTTTCAGGAGGAGTTGGGGGGTCTGGTTCAGCAGTGTTTCTAGTTCAGCTCCAGTGAAATTTGTCATCCCAATATCAAAGCCTTCATCATCATCTACCTGCATAGGCTTCTTGAACATGTTAGTTTCATCAAATAACACATGGATACTCTCTTCAACACACAAGGTTCTTTTGTTGAAAACTTTATATGCCTTGCTGTGAGGAGAATACCCAATAAAAACAGCTTCATCACTCCTGGGGTCGAACTTGCCCTAACTAGTCTTACCATTGTTGTGTACAAAATACTTACAACCAAATATTCTTAAATGTTCAATGTTTGGTTTTCGACCCCTTAGAAGTTCATAAGGTGTTTTTCTTAGTATTGGTCTTAGTATAACCCTATTGAGTATGTAGCATGATGTACTCACAGCATCAGCCCAAAATTTCTTGGACAGACCACTCTCTAGAAGCATGGTTCTAGCTAATTCTTCTCTAGTGCGATTCTTTCTTTCAACTACTCCATTTTGTTGTGGAGTTCTGGGGGCTGAAAAGTTGTGAGAAACGCCATGCTCCGTACAATAAGTTATGAAGCTAGCATTATCAAACTCTAATCCACGATCAGAACTGATAGATGCTAACTGATGATTGTTCTTTTTCTGGACCTGTTTCACTAAAATTTCAAATTCATTAAAAGTTTCATCTTTTTATTTCAAGAATATGGTCCAAGTGAAACGTGAGTAATCATCAACTAAGACAAATACATAACTAAAGCCATTTCTACTTTGTACACGCATAGGTCCACATAAATCCATGTGTACAAGTTCAAATGATCTAGAGGAACTAACCACTTTCTTTGGTTTAAAAGATGATCTCACATGTTTGCACTTTGCACACTCTTGACAGAGCTGGTCTCCCACATATTTGATGTTAGGTAAACCTATCACCAAATCTTGTGTTCTCAACTTGTTGAGCAAAGTGAAGCTAACATGTCCTAATCTTTTATGCCAAAGCCATTGGTCATCCTCTACAACACTAAGGCAGAGGGCACTATTCTGTGGAATTTGACTTAAGTATGTAATATACACATTGTTATGCCTTGTTCCTTCACAGACTAGTTCCCCTGTCTTAGGGTTTACTATTTGACAAGTGTTTGATTCAAAATTCACTTTATTTCCCTTGTTACATAGTTGAGATATGCTCAAAATGCTATGTTTCAAACCTTCTACATAGTAAACATTGTCAATTGCTTGGGAGAGTGACTTACCAACCTTACCTACTCCTTTGATAAGTCCTTTGCTATTGTCACCAAATGTCACGTACCCTCCCTCGAATGCAGTGAGTGAAAGGAATTTTTCTTTATCCCCGGACATGTGTCTTGAGCAACCACTGTCCAAATACCAATATGGCTTTCCTTTCACTCGTACCTGCACAAGCAAACTAGAGGTTAGTTTTAGGAACCCGGACCAGCTTTGGTTCCTTGTTCTTTGGAATATTCTCAATCTTGACCTTCCTAACCCACACTTGTTGGGTGTAGGTTTTGTTCTTCTTGTCATGCTTCTTTTTGGTGAAACATTTGTTATTAACATGACCACTTTTACCACAATAGGTACAAACATACATATCCTTGGCAAATATATACTTGCCTTTCTTGAATTCATCCAACCATGTGTTGTCTCTGCCTAGAACAGTTGTAGAACTAGATCCAGAATACCCTAAACCAAACCTTTGTGAATTTCCAGGTTGGGATGTGAGGATGTTTAGGGTTTTCTGAGCATCTAACGTTTTGTTCAATTAGTTCATACAATCTGTTAGCTCATTTTCCTTGTTCTCAAGCCTCTTAAGTTGAACTTCATTTTGTTTCTCAAAAGATTTTAAATCAAGTCTAGTCTTTTGAAGTCCATCCTGTAGTCTTGAGACCAGGGAGGGATCTGGTTCGTCACTGATCTTCTTGATGTTTTCTTGTTTTAGCAGGATGAGTTCAGCCTCAAGATCACATATCTTAGCTATGCACTCATCATGTAAAACATCTAAAACCTCATCAAGGGCAGTGGGAGAACCAGTCTCTTCAGAACCCTTAAGCTCACCATGTTCCTTGTGTAAATCTTCAAGTTTTTCAATTAAGTGGTCATGTGCAAGTATGACATCAGATTTACTCAAGGTACATGTGTCTTTTAGTAGTTCAAAGTTTGAATTATGTGTGATTAATTTCTTGAGCTCATTAAACCCCTTTTCAATTTTTTCAAAAAGTTCATCCTCTTTAGGGACTGGTTTGGAGTTTAATGTCTCAAGCTCCATTCTTTGCTGATCTGTTGTTATTTCAAGTTCAGAATTTTTTTCTTTAAGTTCTTCGCAAATAAGCTCAAGTTCAGCAGATCTAGCACCACATATTTCATAATCTCGAACTGTTTCTTTTAGTTTCTTTTTGTTATTCTGATAGGCAGACCCAACACTAATGGATTGATCAATGGTGAATTCAAGATAGTCAAGTAGTTCATCTCTATCTAGGTTATGCATATTTTCCTTTAAATCATTAAAACATACCTGGCTATCATCTGAAGTGCTTCCACTAGCCATGAGACAGAGAACTTCTTCTTCTTCCAAACAGACCTCAGACTGGTATGTGCATGTGAAAGTAGTTAGACAGAGATTTGCTTCTTCTTCATCTTCCTCATTCTCTGATTCTGAATCTCCCCAACTGCAGCCAGCATAGCTCTTTTGAAAACCTTTTTCTCAGCCTGGACTCCAGGATTTCCCTTGGGATTTTTCCATGTTGGACACTCCTTGATTCTGTGCCCCACTTCACCACATTTAAAGCAACCAGCATTGGAACTGGTTTTCCTGAATTGTCCAGAGCTGTTTCTTCCTTTTGTAAACTTACCCTTGGACTTTGTCCTAAGGTATTTTTCAAACCTTCTAGCCATAAGACTTATATCATCTTCATCTTCCTCAGATTCCTCTACTTTGAGAACCATCTCCTTGTTTTTTGAGCTAGATTGTGCCTTTGAATCTACCAACATCTCATGAGTCATCAAAGAACCAATAAGTTGTTCTAGAGATAGTGTGGTCAGATCCTTTGCTTCTTGTATGGCAGTTACCTTGGGCATCCACTTCCCTGAAAGGCTTCTCAGCATTTTCCTCACCAACTCTTCACTTGAAAAGGTCTTCCCTAGTGACTTAAGTTCATTTACAATGGTCATGAACCTTGTAAACATATCCTTTATATTTTCTTCCCTAGTCATCTCAAAGACTTCATACTTTGACATGAGCATGTCAATTTTTGACCTTCTCACTTCTGAGTTGCCTTCATATGCAAGCTCTAGAGTATCCCATATTTCCTTTGCAGAAGAACAAGCTAGAATTCGATTTACCTCACATTCTGCAATTCCTTGTTGAACAAGTGACATTGCCTTTGCATTTTTCTCTAGCTTCTTGTAATCCTCACTTGTGTACTCTTCTGCTGACTTTGGAACTATGAGCCCTTCCTGATTCTTCTTGTGGATGAACGTGGGTCCATTTTTAACAATCATCCAGCATTCATAATCTATCCCAATGATAAGATTTTCCATGCAATTCTTTCACCAAGAGTAGTTAGTGCCATTGAACTTGGGGAGTCTGGAACTGTTTGATTCTTGAGTAGAAATTTTCTTGCTCCTCTAGGTAGTTAACCTTTTGAGAAGTTAGGCTCTAATACCAATTATATGTTCAATTTATACTCAAGAAGGGGGGGTTGAATTGAGTATGTGTGTTTTTTCAATCGTTTTCAAAGTTTGATTATCTTTTTGTGAGAACAACGAAAGAACAGTAAATAAAGAGTAGGAACACAAAGATTTAACGAGGTTCGGCTTCTAAACAAGCCTACGTCCTCCACTCTCTCACCAATATTGTTAATCAACTCAGAATAATAACAAGGTTACACACTCAATTAAATGCTACAACTTTGTAACACTGAATTCCCCAACTGTTAACTCTAACAGTTCACTCAGTGTTCACAGAACACTCCCCAACCACTTCCCTCTAAGTGGTTCAAATATTACAAACTCGAATCTCCGTAATTTTTTCTCTTAAAGATGGATATGGAGATAGTTTTGCTCTAAGGATAGACTCTCAGAAAATATGACTTGGTTTTCTTTGGAGAGCAAAAGTCTTACTAGGGTTTTTGCAAAGATTGTATTTATATGCAAAGAAAAACCGTGCCCTAGTAGTGTGCTTGGAGACTTGCCTAAATTGTGCAAACAAGCTCAGCTGACACAAGTACAAAGGCACCCATTTCAGACCTTTGTGTCCTTCCACTACATGTAGTGGAAAGTACACAAGAGTCCAAACAAGTACATTGCAAAGCTGATTTGATGAGACGGCTATATAGAAAAGAAAGTATACCCTTTGTCACCCTTTCTTTTCACTTTAAAGTCCAAAATAAAGATACAAACTTTGGAATCCGGGTGGGATCGAGGAATCAATTTGGCAGATTTCCAAAACATAAGTGATCATTATTTTTCAAATAAATTTTCAAAAATAATTTTGAACACAAAATTTGTACGGATCACTTAAATGCACGTGCGTAATACTAAGGTATATTCCCACAGTGGTCTCAGTACTACTAAGTCTACATCTGGCAAAGAGAACTGTTCCAAGCTTGTTCTTTGCCTGTTATTAGCTTGTTCTTGGCCTGTTCTCTTTACTGGATATAAACTTAAAATCTTTTTGCTCTTTACTTAAAAACAAAGAATATTTTCCTAATTCTATTTTAGAAGAAGATCCTAGAAATATAAAAAATGAATAGCTCCAAGCTCTTGGCTTCTGATCTTCAAGTATCTCAAGGTCTTCAAAGTTGCCTTGATGAGTCCTTACTTGATTCAACCTGTTCATACACAAATATGCATAGACATCAAGTATAGAGAACTGGTTTTTCATCATTCAAATCAAACATGGTTCAACACGCAGGGCAACCGAGTTACCTATCTGGGTTCGTCCTTAAGAAAGGAGTTAAGGTAATCTCAGCCTTGAAGATGAGCAAACTTTGCTAGAAAGGCGATATGGTGTACTTATGTCAGGTAAGGGACTTGACTAAGGAGCGTCTGTTGAACGATATACCTGTAGCGAGGGATTTCAGAGACGTATTTCCTGATGAGCTACCAGGAGTTCCACCCGAGCGCGATGTCGAGTTTCATATCGACTTAGCACCCGGGATAGCGCCGATTTCGAAGGCACCTTACAGGATGGCACCATCGGAGTTGCAAGAGTTAAAGACGCAACTTCAAGATTTGATCGATAAGGGCTTCATTAGGCCGAGCGTTTCTCCATGGGGAGCACTCGTGCTCTTTGTGAAGAAGAAAGATGATAGTATGCGCTAGTGCATAGACTACCGAGAGTTGAATCGGGTAACTATCAAGAATAAGTACCCGCTGCCTAGGATTGAGGACCTGTTCGATCAGTTATGAGGAGCGGGAATGTTTTCGAAGATAGATCTTCGATTTGGATATCATCAGATTCCAGTCAAGAAAGAAGACATCCCGAAGACCGCTTTTCGTATGAGATGCGGCCACTATGAGTTCAAGGTGATGCCCTTTGGCCTCACTAATGCGCCAGCCGTGTTCATGGACCAGATGAACTGGACTTTCCATCACTTACTCGATAAGTGCGTCATAGTATTTATAGACGATATCTTTGTCTATTCGAGAGATGAGTCTGAGCATGCGGAACATCTCCGGATGGTACTAGAGATATTACGGAGAAATAAGTGGTTCGAGAAACTCTACAGGTGTGAGTTCTGGCTTCGCAAAGTAGCATTTCTGGGTCACGTAATTAGTAAAGAAGGCATTAAGGCAGACCCGGCAACAGTTAAGGCTGTAGTGGAATGGAGTAGCCCTAGAAATGTGGCGGAGGTTCGTAGTTTTTTGGGTTTGGCCGGATACTATCGACGATTCGTCCAGGACTTCTCCAAGATTGTTAGGCCGATGACTAGAGATAGAGATTAGTCTCTGCTTCTATTCTTACCCTTCCGAACGATGAAGAGGATTTCGAGGTCTATAGTGATGCGTCTAAGAGTGGCCTAGGTTGTGTGCTAATGCAAGGTGGGAAGGTCATCGCTTACGCATCGAGGCAGCTGAAGGTGCACGAGCGTAACTACCCCACGCATGACTTGGAGGTAGCAGCTGTAGTATTCGCGCTTAAGATTTGGAGGCACTATCTCTATGGTGGTTCGTGTAAGGTATTCACAGATCATAAGAGTCTCAAGTACATATTTACTCAGAAAGACCTCAATATGAGGCAGAGGCGATGGATTGAACTTATTAAGGACTACGACCTGACGCTTAATTATTGCGAGGGCAAGGCGAACTTAGTCGCTGACGCACTGAGTCACAAGAATCGCTTGAGCTTCAGTAGAAGCCGTAGTTCCGTCAGATTTCGTCTGAAATCTATGAGTGCCGAGCCTGAATTACTTCAAGAATTGCGCAAGGGCCAGCAGAATGATCCGCAATTGGCTAGGATTCGAGAGGCTTTGCGGCAAGGAAAAGTTGTAGGTTTCGAGATATCTTCCGATGGTAGTCTGCGATTTCGAGGGAGGTGGTGTGTGCCTGACATTTCTGATCTTAGGAACAGAATTATGTCTGAAGCACACAACTCGCCCTACTCTGTTTATCTTGGAGGTAATAAGCTGTACCAGGACCTTAAGGGCCAATTCTGGTGGCCTAAAATGAAGAGGGATGTAGCAGAGTTCGTAGCTCGATGTTTAGTCTATCAGAAGGTTAAGATCGAGCATCAGAGACCTGGAGGTCTTTTGCAGCCACTACCGATTCCGACTTGGAAATTTGAGTCGGTATCTATGGATTTCGTGGTTAGCCTACCTACCTGTAATGGTATGAATGTCATTTGGGTGATAGTGGATAGGTTGACCAAGGTCGCTAGATTCATACCGATGAAGATGACCTGGTCGATGGAGTGCCTAGAAGAGGCTTATACCCAGGATATCATTCGACTTCACGGAGTTCCGAGGGAGATAGTTTCTAATCGTGATCCGAGATTTCTGTCTCGTTTCTGGAAATCAGTTCAGGAAGCCTTTGGGACAAAGTTGAAGCTGAGCACTGCATTTCACGCGGCGACAAATGGTCAGACTGAGAGGACCATCCAAACTCTGGAGGATATGTTACGAGCATGTACTCTGGAGTATCATCAGACTTGGGTACGTATGCTCTGCTTGGTAGAATTCTCCTATAATAACAGTTATCACTCCAGCATCGATATGGCTCCGTACGAGGCCCTGTATGGCAGGAAATGTCGGAGTCCAATTTGTTGGAATGATATCAGTGAGTGGCTTTAGGGCCTGAGATGATACGAGATACCGTAGAGAAGGTCTGAGTCATTCGGTCTAAGATGCAGGCTGCGCAGAGTCGTCAGAAATCCTACGCCGATAATCGACGTAGACCACTGGCTTTCGAGGTAGGTGACAAAGTCTTGCTTAAGGTTTCACCATTCAAAGGAGTGTCACGCTTTGGTCAAAAGGGGAAACTCCAACCGAAATTCGTGGGACCTTACGAGATACTAGAACGAGTTGGGGAGGTGGCATATCGGTTGGCATTACCACCTAGTCTGTCTAATGTTCACGATGTGTTCCATGTTTCCCAGCTAAGGATATATGTAAATGATCCTACCCACATCATCCCAGTGGAGTCGGCCACGTTTGAGCCGAATCTGACTTTCGAGGAGCGACCAATTTAGATCTTGGATCACGAAGTGAGGACCCTCCGGCATAAGCAAGTCCAACTCGTTAAGGTGTTGTGGAGAAATCAGCACCATGAGGAGGCGAATTGGGAGACAGAGGCGTCCATGAGGCAGAAGTACCCGGAGCTGTTCGAGGGTGAGCAATCTCCTTTGCTTTAAAATTTCGGGAAGAAATTTCTTTAAGGGGGGGAGGTTGTAACGACCCAGATTTAACGGTATTTCTGTCGTCGATTTATTTGTATTTATGTGATTTTATGTATAGTCCGAATTTATGTGGACTATTTATTTTGATTATTTGCTCGATTTGATTTATTCTATTTAATGATTTATTGTTTATTATTTATTTTATTAATTAATTTATTTTTGGGCCAAGTGCGGATTTAATCATGGTTAGTCATGATTTAGTGCAAATGGCCCAAGTGTTATTTTAGGCCCATTTTCGTAACCCATGGCCGGCCCCTTAGGATAGGTGGCTTGGTTTTTCCACTTGCCTCATGTTCACACTTAACTAACTTCTATAAATAGAAGTAGTTAGTAAGGCTTTGAGATCATTTTGCCATTCTAATCACTCCTTGCCACAATTAACAAGCTAAACTCTCTCCTTGCCCATCATTTTCACACGCCATTTTTGGCTCTAAACACCATCAATTGTTCATCCATCAATTCAAACCCAAACTTAAAGATTCAACCTCTATTGATCATAAGTATCGAAACACAATCTAGACCCCAATTATTTCATTTAAGATCACTAGTTCGGGTTTGGTTTTGGGCTTTGGTTCGTGTTCGAAGAGGTGGTTCCGTGTGGAAGCCGTGTACAAGTGGTGGTTCGTGTGGTGAACCGTGCAGCAGGGCCGAGTGAAGACGGTGGTCCCGTGGTGGTTCGTGTGAAGCCGTGTTGAAGTCGTGCTCGTGAGGTGCTGCCAAGTGACTCGTGGTGGTGCACGGTGGTGCCGTGTTGGGCGTTGATAGGGCCGTGTATTTGGGTTTCCGGGCAGCAAGTTTTTGGTGTTTATTTGCTTGTTCATCAATAAGGTAACATACTATCCAAATCCTAGTAGGTATACTGTGATTCATAGGGTAGATTAAGTGATTAGATTAGACCGGAATTGATGAATTTGGCCTATGATATGCGTGATTCTGGGCTGGTTTGGGGGTGATGTTTGTATGTTGTTTTTGCCATGATTTTATGTACATTATGATGCTTAAGATAATTCCATGTTTGTTGTTGATCATGTTCAAGTTTTATGAAGTTTTGATGTTTACAAGTTGATGAAAATGTTGTTGAAATTTGTTATATGGTGCGTGATTTTGATGATGATTATGAGGTTGATTTCTTTATGAGTTCTTGAATCTTGATTGAGTTCTTGATTGATCGAGTTCTTAAATCTTGGTTGAGTTCTTTATGATTCTTGGTTGAGTTCTTTATGAGTCTTGATAGTTCTTTATGAGTTCTTGGTCGAGTCTTGATTAAAGAAAGGTTTAAAGAAAGTTAAAGAAAGTTAAAGAAAGTGTAAAGAATGATATATGAGGTTCCAAGATTGTTGATTTACATGTTAGTCTTGAGTCAAGGCGTAAGATGCAACTTAAGATTAACTAAGAATGTAAATTTCAGTTAAAGATTAGCTTGATTTTACTGTTAGACGACTAATCTTAGAGTAAGATTCTAAGAATTGGGTTAAGACGTTGCCCCTATCCTATCCGCGGTATTGGGATAGTTGGAGATCTTACTATGTCGTCTCTTGATATGGATTTCCCGTAAGATGGGTTTCATAGGGTTGGGAGTAAGATTCTCAATCCTGGCATAGTAGAAAGTTCGTTCGCTTAAGATGCGTTCTTACGTGCGTAGTCCGGTCTAATATGTAAATGATTGCACCAAAGATTAAGAATGATAATTAATGATTAAAGTCAGTCGAGTCAGCATTGTTGTCTATTGTTGTTATTATAATTATTGATGGTATGATATGTTGGTTCGCATGGTTGTGTGTTGAATGTTTGATTTGGTTGTTTGATTTATGCTATGATCATGTGTATCCCCGTTAGGGTGGGACAGTTATGTTACTCGCCAATGATGGTGGACTGTTGTTTATTTTTCAGGTAATTCTGGTGACGAGGTTCTTGCTTAGCTTTGGGTTGGGCGAGTGCCGTTCTTACTTATGTTTTGCTTTAGTTGTATTACAATTTTTAGTTTGGACTCAATTGTATTTTACAATTTCTAACTCTGACATTTATTTTGGAGTTAATATTGATCGTAGTAGTAGTTATATTTGGGTTTAGTTATGTACAATCTTGTGGGTGTTGTACTTTTGGATTTAGCATATAATAAATTTGAGGCTTTGTTTTAATTTTTAAGTATGTTAGAACTGACTATTCGACTCGTCGGTTTCTTCCGCATCAGTTTAAGCGAGTCGGGTCGTCACAGTTATGGACCTATTACGGTCAATAACATCGATAAAATTTTGACAAACAATTCCCTTACCTTTCCTTTTACGGTTGTAAGATAGCTCATTTTCTTCAGCTTGTTGGACCTCCTCGATTTTGATGGCTTTAGAAGTGAAGGCTTTCCTCTTTCGCAGCCGTGGATCAGCCAAATTAAGCAACTCATTTGGCCACTCAATGGAATTTTTCTTTTCCACCAGAGTTCTTCTCATTATAAGGACTCATTTTAGTGTAAGAAGTTAATAAAAGGTATTAATAAGAAATTTTGAAATTTAGATGAAGAATTTGGGAAATAGATGCTTGTATATTGTTAATACTTAATATCACACTTAACCATTACAAAGCAAAAAAAAGAATGGATGTAAGGAAACTTGTGGAAGGCATATATATAATAAAGTTGACCTAATGATTTGACACTATGTGTTTACATTGTAAATATGCGCGCCAAACTCTTCCCTCCAATATACAGAGTATAAGATATTTTAATTACAATGTGATCCCCCTTAAACATAATATGTATTGTTGTTTGTGGTGTTTTAGGACTTGTTTACTTCCGATTATATTTGATTCAGTTATATAAAGTTCATATAAATTAATTAAATTTTAGTTCAGTTCAATGTAATTGAATTCAGTTCAGTTCAATTATATATACTAACTCCGTAAAATAAAACTTTGAACAATTGGTTTTGCACGCATTTGAGGAAGCAATTTAACGGTGTAAACGAATGAATTGGTCAAAATGGTTTTAATACAAGCAAGAATATGATTATAAGTTCCTAATATTAAAATTATATTGACTAACTGGCATAGCACCCGTGCGATGCACGGCTTAAAAATTTTAATATTAACTTTGTAATTATTTTTGTAAGGATTTACATAATTCAGTAATTATGTGAAATTTTTTATTTTTCTATAAAAAAAATTATACATGACTTAATTCTTAGACAATACGATATTATGAATAGTATAGTTGGAAATTAAAATCTTACTTTATCACTACAACCGCACATACAAAAAAAGTAAGTGTGGGTTCGTCCCTGTGTTTTCAATCATAACAAACTATGAGGGAAAAAAGCCACGTGAAATTTTTTAAAAGGTATTTTTTCACAAATTTTTATAATATTTAATAAAACTTCATATAATCTGTATATATTATTTCATAAAAGTCAATAGAAGTTCCTTTATACCCGTGGTCATAAAAGATAGAATGTTTTAAAATTAAATAACATCGATTATATATTACGTATTTTCGTAAAAAATGGAAATTAAATTTTTAAACCTACTGTCTACTATGTCATACTGTAGTAGTTTTCCACCACTCATCTTATTCTTTTAGAAATTCATTGTGATTTTTGACATATAATTATTGTAAGGTAAATATATTTTTTTATTTCACCCAACTTTTTTAAGTGTCAAAACTTTAATCTTCATCTTTACCAAAATCCCGTGAAAACACAATCTGAACCCCATTTCATAAGTGGGTAGTTCATAACTTGCTAACTCACATTTTCAATCATATATAATAAACTTCTAAGACTTTTGGTATTCATGGTTATGATTTTAATATAAGTGCTCATGCAATCATATAGTATACAACTGACATATATAGCACCCGTGCAATGCATGGCTTATAAATCTTAATATTAACTTTGTAATAGTAATGTAACGAATTGTATAATTCATTTCCTGATATAATGATTTTAACATCATATTAAACTTTTAAATTTATGAATAGTAACCTATATTAATATTTTCGTAGTTTTTTTTAATGAAAAAAAACCCATACAAAACAATGAGTAATCTTAATACAAAATCTTGACTAACCCCCATACAGAACATTAATTAACAATTACACTAACACTTGATAATTCATATATTATCTACATATATAATAAATTTTTTAGTAATAATTTGATTTATATTCAATTTGATATTTCTTATGCTTAATATAATTTAAAAATCATATATGATCAAAACTAAATTACTTATAATAAAAGAATTAAGGTACAAGTATTATTATTTATAGGAATTAAATCATATGACATTTCTAAGATATGTTATATTATATAACAATTTTTATTAAGGTAGAAAATATATTAAGATATAATAAAAAAAGTTGCTTTTTTTAGGTTAAGGTAAAAGGGCGGGAAAATTTCTAATGATAGCGCGACATGTGGCAAGATGTGGATTTAGCTTCTTCTCATATAGTATATATATTGATTCTTTCGTTTACACCCGTAAATCGCTTCCTCAAAATACGTACAATACCAATTCTTGAAAGTTTTATGTTACGGAGGGAGTAGTAGAGTTCATATAGATTTAGTTGCGTTTTGTTTAGTTCAGTTTAATTAATGTTAGTTCATTTAATGTATTTCAACCGTGTGATTAATAAATTTTAATGTAAATTGGAGGATTATAATTAACATAGTATAAATTAATTTAATAACAAAATTATAATTAACATAGTATAAATTAATTTTAGTTCAGTTCTATACATTTTATTAATTTTAGTTCAATTCTATAAATTTTATAACAATATTATAATTAGCATAGTATAAATTAATTGAATTGGAGGATTTGCCATGGAGATAGTATGTAGGTTGTATGGATATTGTACTGTACCCACGTATCACTTATCGGACACTGATAACATATCATACTTATACACGATACAATACACGATTTTCCGTATATGTTAAATTTGCTTCAATGTTAAAAACGGGGCTTGGCAACCCAATATGGAAGAGGAGATTAGATACGACTATGACCTTGATTAGCACTGAGCGCAGTGCGGTTTGGTGCGGTTTGGACGTCAAAATTTTCGGTTTGCGGTTTGGTGCGGTTTAAAATTTTTCGGAAACCACATTGCACCACAAAATTATGGTTTGTTTGGCAAAAATTATGGTTTGGAGGGTTTACAAGGGGTTAAATAGGGTTTGGAGAAAGGAGGGTTTGGAAGAGGGTTTACAAGGGGTTTAACAGGGTTTTCTGAAAGGAGGGGTTGGAAGAGGTTTTAATAGTATTATATAGGGGTTCACAAAACAAAACACATGACTCTAAGCTTGTGCTCCCTCCGTAATGAATTTCTATTTCAGGAAGTTTGAAAATAAATGCAACAATTTTAATCTTTCCATTTTTTAAGTATTTTATTTCAATCTCTCAGATCCATTTTCTCTCTCTATCCCTTTTACTCTCACATACAAAAATGCCTAGGAGTCCGTGCATCCTAATTTGTTACGATTTTTTTGAAAAGGAGGAAGTAATTTTATTTGCTTCCATTCATAATAAAAATAACATTTTATTCCAATAAAATAAATACTTCATCCGTTACCAAAAAAACGCAACAAATTGTATGCCACAGACTCGTAGTTCATTTTTTGTTGTGAGAGTAAAAGGGATATAGACTTACAAAAATGGAAATATTAAAATTGTTCCATTTATTTTGAAACTTCCTAAGATATAAATTGGAAATATTAAAATTGTTCCATTTATATTGAAACTTCTTAATATATGTATTGTTGCGTTTATTTCGAAATGGAAGTATAATATTCAACTTAAGGTATTCAATTACATAAATAGAAACAAAAAGAAATGCTAGTTCATTTGCTTCCATTCATGTCTACTTTTTAATGGCAGTAATACACTTATGTGGATATTGTAAATATGGTGTGTTATAAATAAATGGATATTGTTTAATTGGGCAATACCTATACCAAAAAAGCATATGTAGTTGTACATGAACTTCTTTAACAGTTCCTTCTTCTGCACGCCTACAGGCCACCCTATCATGCAGTACCCACTTTTCTTTACTTTTTCTCTACTGATTGACGTAAGGTGCATGCAGTAGGGTTTTCTGTTTTTGCAGGAAAAAAAAATCTAGCTATGTCTTGCATTAAATGCTTGTTGCAACAAAAGCAAGTTCATTTAATGCTTCGAATAAAAAAATAAAAAAAAAAACACCTCAAAGATTTTATTCCAATACCATTAACTCACAGCTTATTGATGGAAACATAGCGAGTATATTATCAGTTCTTATTGATGGGTATATGAAGCACGGACACACCTCCAACCTGCACTACTACCCCTTACTTTTCGCACCCATAACATTTCATAATTACCATCAACAATTTAATTTTTAATAGCGAGTTTATTATCAGTATTTTCTTTTATTGTAAGATTTTTGGTGGTAAAAAGCTATTTTAACTTCACTTAAAACCATTAACAATTTAATTTTTAATTTTTGGGTCTGCATTTTGTTCTCTAAATTTTTCGTAATGAACTACCCCTTACTTTTCGCACCCATAACATTTCATAATTACCCTAAGTCCTATTTTTGACTTAAAATCTGTCATCTAAATTGTTGCGTTTTTTTTAACGGAGAAACTACTTTGGATTACTATAGAATGGTATACGTTTGCCAAATTCTTATTTTATTGGAAACACTTGCTTTATAACGTCATCCAAAACACAAATGTTAAAAAAAATAACTGTTCAAATGTTAACTTATTTTAAATATTTATTAAAATTAAAACTTTTTATGTATTCATTTAATTTAATTTTACATTGCAAAAAACCCAACGAAAGAAATAGTTGTCATTATCAACACAACCGGAGGCTAACACTCTGCTTACCTCATCTCGTGTTCATTTAATTTTAGTAGAACGACAGACGACCTCGAACTTTGACGAGCCGAGCCGTAATCTTGTTGAGCGTAGAGTATTCGTTCACCTACCCCTTATGCAACTGTTCAAAAACTGTTTGAGCCAATATAGTTATTAGTTTATATATGTTCTCTATTATATTTTTTTTGAAGATATTGGTTTTTTGTTTAATATTTAACATATACATTATTAATATATTACTTTATTTAATAACCTAATAACATATACATTATACTCTATTAATATATACATTATATGTTGCTGTTGAATTCCGTCAATTATTGTTATCTACAAGCAGGCATATGGAAAAATTTGATAACCAAGGAAGTCCAAGAAATACTTTTGGAACCAGATAAGGCTCCTGATGATTACAAGGATTTGATGATGGTTCATCAGACTGGTTCATTTTCAGATGCGGAGGTTATAATCCCAGCACACGTCCCAGATCTATTCTTAGGGCTGCATATAAAAAGCTAAAAAAGGAAATAAACAACATTAATTCTACATTTATTACATTGATCAATGTATAATTTTCACATAAATTCACAACTTATTTCCATATTATGTAATGTAATTAATGCTTATATGCAGCCCTAGCATTTTCCTTAAAAAAAATGGGTCACATATTCAATATGGGGGGATAATGAATTTCGTAGTGTGGGACATCTTATTAATTTAGGACCCATAGGTTCACTTTTTTAAACTGGTTTTTAAAAATACTCTTAAAATTTCTAAAGTACACTGGGCCAGATTCTACTTCTGTGGTTGTGGTCCAAAATAAAAACTTTTATGTATTGAGGAAAAAAATTACTGAATTTATGACTAGATCATTTCATTGACAAATGATTTACAGCCCATTACAAACATTACAGGCAACCTGTAACGCCCCAGATTTTGGGCTAGTTTCGTGTTTATTTTCTTGTATTTAGTTTGTTCCGGTGCATGGTCTAAAATTTATTTAGACTATTTTAATTGCTATTGTGTAACCATTTTATTTAATGGTTTAATATTTCTTTATTTTATTTTATTTTAATTAATTAGAATTTTATTATTTAATTTTCTAATTAATTAATTTAGTTATGGGCCAAGTGCGAAATTAATCATGATTAGTCATGAATTAGTTCAAGTGGCCCAATTGATCTCTTAGCCCATTTTCAACCCTTTTAGCCGGCCCCTTAGTTGTATGGCAAGTTTTGCCACTTGCCTTATGTTTACACCTAACTAACCTCTATAAATAGAGGAGTTAGTAAGGCCTTAAGATCATTTTACTTATTTGCCATCTCTTTTCAAGGCAAATTCTCCCTCCATTTCTCCTTGTTCTTACACGCCATTTTGGTGTCTCAAATCCCTTCAACCATTGTTCATCACCTTTTCTAAGCCATACTTAAAGATCCTTTATCCATTAATCTTTAAGTATTAAGATATATTTTAAACCCCAACAATTTCATTCAAGATCACTAGTTCGGGGTGGTTTTGGGTTCGTGTTCATGCGTCAAGTGGTGGTGCTCGTGGCTGGTGGTGAAGCCGTGCAGGTTGAGGGTGCAGCCTGGTGGTAGGGCCGTGTAAAGCTGACTGGGCAGCAACCGTGCAAAGCTGACTGGGCAGCAACCGTGTGGCCTGGCTGGGCAGCAACCGTGTGGCCTGGCTGGGCAGAAGCCGTGTGGTGCTGACTGGGCAGCGTGGTGGCAGCGTGGTGGCATCTTGGTTGTCGTGTTCGTGTGCAAATGGAACCGCGTTGCTAGGCCGTGTGTATGAGTGTTCCGGGCAGCAAGTGTTTGTGTTGAATTTGTGTGTAATCTTCAATAAGGTAACATACTTACTCAACCTTGTTGGTATGCTATGTTTATAGTATGAATTAAATGCATGTTTGGGTTGATTGTTGATGAATACCTATGATTTTATGTATGATTTTATAATCTGATTTTTATGTGTTTTCATGGTGTTTTGATGATGATTTTTCATGATTTTATGATTGATTATATGACGTTTTATGATCATGAATGTTATGTTAAGTTTGATGAATTTTGGATAAGTTTAGGTGGTAATTTTCGTATGATCATGTGATTATGCGTGTGATGATTTGAGTTTGGATGAGTTCTTGGTTGAAGATCTTGAATCTTGATTGAGTTCTTGGTTGAAGATCTTGAATCTTGAATGAGTTCTTTATGAGTTCTTTATGAGTTCTTTGAGTTCTTTATGAGTTCTTGATGAGTCTTTACGAGTTCTTGGTTGAATCTTGAAAGTTAAAGAAAGAGGTTTAAATGATAAAGAAGATAAAGAAAGTGTCTAAAGTGATTAAAGAATGATTATTGAATGATGATTTATGATTGGTTAGACTCAAGATTAAGGCTAGAGGCAGTTCTTGAGAATAACTTCGATAATTTAACTAGTTAAATTCGAGAATCAAGGCTAGAGGCAATTCTTGAACTTAATTTAGTTATGTTGGGTAATAATGATGATAATATGATTAAGTCGATTAAAAGATTTAATTAATTAATTAGCTTGATTTCATTTTTAGACGCCTGATACTTTGAGTAAGATTCATTGTATTTGGGTTAAGACGTTGCCCCTATTCCATCCGCGGTATTGGGATAGTTGGAGTCATACTATGTGATCTTTGTGAATTTCCAGTAAGATTGGTTTCACGGGATATGGATTTCCAGTAAGATTGGTTTCATGGGGTTTGGGAGTAAGATTCTCAAATCCGAGCATAGTAGAAAGTTCGAATGCGTAAGATGCGTTCGTACGAGCACAGTCCGGTCTAGAATATGATTGATTGCGCCAAAGATAGTTGATTAGGTTGGTTTGATTCGAGTTCACGTTTTGGGTTGTTCTCGTACTTTGAGTATTGATATTGATTATTTGGTTTGTGCTATGTACATGTGTATTCCCATTAGGGTGAGTCAGTTATGTTACTCGCCACTGATGGTGGACTGTTGTATATTTTTCAGGTATTTCTGATGACGATACTCTTGCTTAGCTTTGGGTTGGGCGAGCGACGTTGTTATTTCTGCTATTGTTGGTTGTATTTTCTATTACTGTTATTTTTAGATAGTATTAGAATATTGTATGGACTTTCATACGTTATTTTTAGACTCTGACGTGTGGTTGGAGTTACTCGTATTTTAGTATTCCTAGTTTGACTTTTGGACTAGTTATGTACAAACTTGTGGGTATTTGTACTCTTATGGTTTAATACTAACAATTGAGGAATTAGTTTTTAATTCTTAGGTAATTTGAGTTGTAGTTTATAACAACTCGACCCGTCGGTTTCTTCCGCGCCGATTTAAGCGAGTCGGGTCGTTACACAACCCATTGCAAGCACACCCCAAACATAACATGATTTTATAAAGTACAATTTAAATAAGGGTACAATGCAAACATTGTAGGCAGGCCTTTATATTGTTCTTCACTCTTCCAAATAAGCCCCAACATAACATAAATGTCTACAATAACACTCAATTAATGGAATAGTATAAGCACATTAAAAAAACAAATACAACTAAATTAAATCATTAATCTTTAGTAGAGGATAATAACTAATAAACTTTATATAAATTAAATACTTGGTATTTGTAGTGTTCTTCTTGTTTTATCCACCATCATTTGTGAACTTACACAAGTAATGCACCGTCTTCTACATTTAGCAATCAACCGCGGTACTTCCAACTGGCAATTAGAAAAATAAAATAAATTAATATAATCCACAATTTCAATATAATGTAAACAAAACCATTGTCTAAATTAACTTAATAGTACTTCTTTATTAGTGTAGACGTCTTTGTCCCTAGCATCTCTGGGATGGAACTCCCCATAAGCAACATTCAACATCTACATGAATAGGGGATAAGAGTACATGATCAACAGACATTTAGTTCATATATTATTATAATATATGAAAATCAAATACAAAATTTACCCCTACAGCTCCAAAATCACCGTACTTATGATATCTATCAGCGCTCATTACTTTACGAATAGATTCATTGGACCATGCCTTGATTCTCGGCCAAGTACCCCAATTGTTTGGATTTCTTGCTAGGCGATCCAAATAAAAAATCTGGTAGTACAAAGTTAAAATAAAAAATTTAATGGTAATTAAAGCATTAAGATTATTCGTAATAGAAAATAGAAACTAAAAATACATTGTACTTACAGCACGGAAAATAGAGCAACCGCCACAACCACTAACACATCCTTTGTTGTAAAACTTTCTACCAAATGCCTTAGCACTAGATACAAGTTTTTCCACCACAAGGGTACACCAATCATATGAATCATATTCGGCAGCACATGTCAAACAACCTACCAAGTGTTGAGGTAGACGAGGGCATTGAGTCGGACACAATATCATATTTAAAACTAAAATCATAAACATTCTTTTAAAATCATCCTTCTGTTCTACTTCCCACTTTGCTTCAAGTCTTTCAATCATTTTTGACGTTATAAGATACCCTTCTCTTATCCAACCCCCAGCCATTAATTTCTCCATCTCGCTGTTAATACAAACACTATTTGGAACACCCTTCATCTTTATAGGTAATGCATTAGGACCATTAGGCAAACCTAAAACCCATCTTACTTGATTGGCAGATAATCTGAACTCTTCACCATTCATTCCAGCAAACATGCCACTACTAGGGTTAATCCGTGTCATTAACCAATAACAGAGTGTCCTAGGCAAATACATACCAGAAAGATGCAATAATCCACCAAACCCCATTTCAATAACCCATTTCTTTCTTAATTCGTCAAATTTACTACATATCCTTCCAAATGTCTCAACTCTATAGGTGAGGTTTGTTGCTGCAAACAATATAAATTAAATGAACAACAATTCACTAAAGATAATTACGCCTTTGTATTAAATTAATATCGTTTATTAAACTAATAGCGTTTGTAACTATTCTTAGGAAACTAAACTTACCCGCTTAAAATTTTTCGAACGGAATTGTGATACACGTTTCATTTGTATTATTTTAGGTCCAACTCCCTTCAATGACTGTTTGGAAAACATTACATTTCCAAAATCATACTTAATAAACAATCTACTTAAAAAAACAAAAAAAAAACCATACTTAAAAAACATATAAAACAAATCAATTTCACAGAAACCAATAAGTAAACCAACAAGTATAAAGTGTTATCATCAACTATCAATGTACACCAATATCTATTTTCATGGAACCATGGCTTATAAAGTTATCAATTAAGCGAAATATAAAAAACAATAAATCAATTATGGATCATAAATTCATCAATTAAGCCAAAAAATAAATAAAAATTTAGTAAATGCAACAAATTCATACCTCTTCTAATTTTTTCTCTTCATCTGAATATATTGAAGACAAACCATCATCTAATTCTAATCCATTGTCATTCAACCTACACAAACGATATATCCTTCAACACAAAGGGTTCATTGAATTCATTCTTTCTTTATACATTGTTAAATACCCTAACTTTAAACTTACTTCTGGTACAACTATTCTCATGTTTATTTCAATGAATATTTAATAAAATTGATTTACCTTGACAAATTTGGCATCTTCGATTGGTTGGGTAAATTCATCCAATGCGATGAAGAAGTTGAATGAAGGAAGATTTGCTCCTTTACCCCTTTCCTGTACTTCGTAGCATTAGGAGTTGGAAATTCAACTTCCTCTCTCTTCTCTCCTCTCTCCTCGTGTAAAGGAGCACCCACCTAACTACTAACGGCGTTAAATGCAAAAGATAAACATTCACAGATAAAAACAAAGTAAAATAACAAACTAAAGCAAAATTACTTATCTACCCTTGTTAGACATTTAATACAAGTCTAATGGTGAGGAGCTGGGCAGCACCCGCCAATGAACATCCAATTTAAGAGAATATGTTGGAAAACCAAGAGTGAAGCATATGAACAGGGGTCAATGAAAGAAGAATGCCCTAAATAATATGACAAATCTGGACCCGAAGTAATTGGAATAAAAGAGGAAAATTCCAATTGTTATTCTAAATAAAATGATCAAAAATTAATTTAGGATTTTGAATATCAGTAGTGTTAAAATTAAGGCGATTTGCCAAGTTATCTTTAAAGACCCAATTATCAAACCAAAAAACAGATATGGGTGCCATTGCCTACTTTCCAAAGAATGCCACGGGGTAAAAGTATTGGAATGTGAAGGATATGTTTCCCTCTCGAAGAATTATCCTTAGGTTGGGATCAATATTGAAAAAAGTAGTGTTTCATAAATATTATGCACGAATAATTTTAACCCATAGATTGTTATTGTCAGAAAGAATTTTTCAGCCTAGTCTATACAGGTTAACTTTATTGGCAGAAACAGATCTCCGTAAACCTAGCCCTCTGACAATGTTAGGACAACAATTGTACCCCATGATATCTTTTGAATACTGTATTTATCATGATTTTGTTTCTAGAAGAAGAACGGTTTATACTATCCAAATTTGATGTACTGGAAAAAGAAAACCAGTGAAAGGCATAGCATATCAAGGTATGGGCTCTAGCTTACTCTGAATAATGAGATATTAAATATAGAATTAGGAGAATACTCTAAGTAATATGGATTTTCAAGTTAAAGTGTAATGGAGAGTACTCAATTTTACCTAAAGTTGCAAATTGAGAACTATAGTTTTAAAAGTTAGCATATTGGGGACTCTCATCAATTTTAAAGTAGTTTTACCTCTTGCAATAGGTTAAAAAGCAAATAATTAGTTTTTCTTTCCAAAAAAAAAAAACCTTTAATGTATTTTCCTTCATCTAAAAAATAAGCACAATTTGGTCTCCCCTTCCTCCTTCAATTGAAGTTAATTGCACGAAATTATTTCGTTCAAAATTGACGGCAAAAAAAAGAAATGGATATTAGCTTAATGGGCACATGATGTCATAAAGGTCGTGGTAGATTCGATTGAAATAACATTTTGAGAAATACAATTCAATACTAAAAATAAGGGATTGTTCATCGTCATTTACAATTTTAAGCTTTCAATTTTCAAAAAACTGAAATCTAGTTTATTATGTTTTGATTATATATTTTTAAAACTGTAGATTACTATATTAACTTTTGAGTAGTTTTCAATATATTGTCAGATCATACGGAGTAGTTGAAATTCTTATCATACTATTGTATAGACTAAATTTGAGCTCAATTATATAAAGCTTGGAATGGGAAAATATTGTGTGTATAATATATTGAATAGATACTTCATTTAAGAGTTTTTTTATATAAAAAATTAATTCAAAAAACTAAAGTTAACCTACAATAATAGCATGTAACTTTTCAAAAATATGTCCTAGAGTCTCCAATATGCAATTTTTTGAAACTTGGGTACTCAATTTACAACTTTGAGAAAAGTTAAGTACTTTCCATTATACTTAACTCATGGATTTTCCGTGGTTAACTTATGACATTGTAGATGTGACATACAAAACAAAACATCCAATTCTTCAAGATTGTTTTCAATTGGTACACAAGCACTAGGTATGCTGCTCCTCAGGATGTTTATACCTCGTCAAAATTTATCAATCTCATCTCTTAGGGTGCGTTATCTTCAATTTTTTTATCAGGTCTCAGAACTTATCAGGTTTTAACATACCATGTTTAATAATAAGCTATAATTAAGTCAGATTTCATATGTTTAATCAGGTCATGTCAGGTTAAATAAATTGAAAAGAACACACCCTTAATATATGCATGAAAATTAGTTATCATTTGATGACACTTTTGTGTCATCATCCGGTGATATAAAACTTTATTTTTCAACAAATAATAATATAGTTATCTAACAGCCAGAGATGTATCCATTTTTAAACATAATTTTACATCCAAAATTGAAAATATCCTTGGCTACATGAACAAATATTTTATGGCATTCTCATGTTCACAGAGATGGAACCGTAGATAAAAGAATAAGATAGTTCTCAGCCCTGTTTGGTAGTTAGTTGTTAGCTGTTAGAGGTTAGCTGATTGAGTTCGATGCTTTGACTGGTTGACTGTAATAGCTGATTTGATTAACTGATTATATTAGTTGTTTGTATAAAAGTGTTTCGTAAATAGTGATTAACTCATATGAGCTTTTTGAAAAATAATTTTTTCATCCTAAAACTCTCTTCCTAACCTCTAACTACCAACCACTCAAAAATAATTTTTTAAGTTGGTCAAATCTTTCTTTCCTCTCAAACCTCTCTTTCCTCTCAAACCTCTCTTTTTCCCTAATAACTCTAACTTCCAAACACCCCTTACTTCTTAGCCATATATGCTTTATATTAAAAAAGTCAAAATTAAAGTTTTCATGCAAACTATATACTACGTATAACGTTTACCAACCAAAAGTATATTTGCTAGCAGCACATCAATGAATTGGATTGAGGATCGAGTCATAGCCCAGTGGTTAGAACTTTAGAATTCCAAGCACGAGGTCCTGGGTTAGATTCTCACCGCACGCATTTGCGAGGATTCCTTATTATGCCCCCTTAGAGATGCATGTGTTGGTTAAAATTGAGTCGGGTGACCTACAGTAGGGCCCGGTTCCAAGGCCTTGTATGTGATGACCCGACTCGCTTAAACCGGCGCAGAAGAAACCGACGAGTCGAACAGTCAGTTCTAACATACTAACATACTTACAAACTAAAACAAAACCTCAAATTTATTATATACTAAATCCAAAAGTACAACACCCACAAGATTGTACGAAAACTAAACCCAAATATCGCTACTACTAAGAACAGTATTAACTCCAAAATAAATGTCGGAGTTTAGAAATTACAAAATACAACCGAGTCCAAACTAGAAATCGTAATACAACTAACACAAAATACAAGTAACTTCGGCACTCGCCCAACCCAAAGCTAAGCAAGAATCTCATCATCAGAATTACCTGAAAACAAACAACAGTCCACCGTCAGTGGCGAGTAACATAACTGTCCCACCCTAACGGGGATACACATGATCATAGCATAAATCAAACAAACAAACAACATTCCACCATACCAATCATGCGAACCGACATATCATACCATCAATAATTATAATAACAACAATAGACAACAATGTTGACTCGACTAACTTTAATCATTAATTAACATTCTTAATCTTTGGTGCAATCATTTACATATTAGACCGGACTACGCACGTACGAACGCATCTTACGCGAACGAACTTTCTACTATGCCAGGATAGAGAATCTTACTCCCAACCCCATGAAACCCATCTTACGGGAAATCCATATCAAGAGACGACATAGTAAGATCTCCAACTATCCCAATACCGCGGATAGGATAGGGGCAACGTCTTAACCCAATTCTTAGAATCTTACTCTAAGATTAGGCGTCTAATAGTAAAATCTAGCTAATCTTTAACCGAAATTTACATTCTTAGTTAATCTTAAGTTGCATCTTACGCCTTGACTCAAAACTAACATGTAAATCAACAATCTTGGAACCTCATATATCATTCTTTACATTTTCTTTAAATTTTCTTTGACTTCTTTAATCCTTTCTTTAAATTTCTTTAAACCTTTCTTTAATCAAGACTCGACCAAGAACTCATAAAGAACTATCAAGACTCATAAAGAACTCAACCAAGATTCATAAAGAACTCAACAAGATTCATAAAGAACTCAACAAGATTATCAAGAAAGCATCAAGAATATCAAGTAATCATAAAGAACTCATCATCATAATCATCATCAAAATTCACGCATAACATAGGCAATCTTCAACAACAATTTCATCAACTTATATGCATCAAAACTTCACGAAACTTGAGCATGAACATAAACCATCATGAACTTATCACATCCAATCATAAAACACATAGAATCATGGCAAGAACAATATAAAAACATCACCCCCAAACCAGCCCATATTCACGCATAAACAAGGGTCATATTCATCAATTTCGGTCTAATCTAATCATCTAATCTACCCTATGAATCATAATATACCAACTAGGATTAGGATAGCATGTTACCTTATTGGAGTTTACACACAAAAATATCAAGAACTCGCTGCCCGGAAGCAAACCACACGGCAAATTAACACGGACCACCCACACGGTCACATCACGGCTTCACACGAACCACCACGGGACCACCGTCTTCAGACGGCCCTTCTGCACGGTTCACCACACGAACCACCACTTGTGCACGACTTCCACACGGCACCACCTCTTCGAACACGAACCAAAGCCCAAAACCAAACCCGAACTAGTGATCTTGAATGAAATAATTGGGGTCTAGATTGTGTTTCGATACTTAAAGATCAATAGAGGTTGAATCTTTAAGTTTGGGTTTGAATTGATGGATGAACAATTGATGGTGTTTAGAGCCAAAAATGGCATGTGAAAATGATGGGCAAGGAGAGAGTTTAGCTTGTTAATTGTGGCAAGGAGTGATTAGAATGGCAAAATGATCTTAAAGCCTTACTAACTACTTCTGTTTATAGAAGTTAGTTAAGTGTGAACATGAGGCAAGTGGCAAAACTTTGCCACATGACAAGGGGGGGCCGGCCAAGGCTAAGGAAAATGGGCCAAATTAATTACTTGGGCCATTTGCACAAAATCATGACTAATCATGATTAAATTCGCACTTGACCCAAAAATTAATTAATTAATTTAGAAAATTAAATAATAAAATTTTAATTAATTAAATAATAATAAAATAAATAATAAACAATAAATCATCACATAAAATAAATCAAATCGAGCAAATAATCAAAATAAATAGTCCAAATAAATTCGGACTAAACATAAAATCACATAAATAAACAAATAAATCGACGACAGAAATACCGATAAATCTGGGTCGTTACATTGTATCCCACACATTATCCTATATATATATAAAAAAAAATCAATGAATTGGATTTGACTTTTTCCGATGCAGTGATTTACGGAAGCTAGCAAATTAAAGTTTTCATGCAAACTATATCTATACTACTCAATAATTTCCAGTTTAACTAAAAAATGAAAAATGCTTAAAATGAAAAACCGTTTTACATACAACCAAATAACAGAGAAAATCTTCGTGAAAATGAATTTTTTAATGTAAAAGACATTAAATGAAAAACCATTTTCATTTAAAAACATTTAAAAAAAATTAATTAGATACAACGATGTAGGGTGTTTGTGTGTCATAATATATCATAATATATATATCATAAACATGCATATTTTTTTGTGATGGCATCGTAAACATGCATTCTGGATTCTTGGTGATTATTAATTGGACCTTCCCCTCCCTATGTTTTTTTTAATGCTGTGATTTACGTTTTCCTTTATTGTTACAAAACATTTGCAGAAGCTCGCTCACTTCATTTGGGCTTAAAATGTGGATGCAACATAGGTCTTATTCGTGACCCTTGCCTCACGTAAGCTCTAATATCATGTCAATTGATGTTTCTTTGATGGTAATCTAAAAACGACCACCAAAGTCAAATAAATGTAAACCGTTAATCTTAATTTACTAGTTTTATTTTTAACTTTCTTTTTTTAATATAGGTTTATAAATTGTTTTTTGGAATATTAATTCATTTTCAACATTTTCTTTTTTACTAAAACAAATTTAGAATTTTTTTGGTAATTTAGGAATTAAAATTAAACTTTAAACTAAAAAAATAAATTCAGTTTTGCAATAACTTTTTTTTTTTTAATTACACTAACTAATAAATTTTATTAAATCCCAAAATTAAAAACTAAAAAATCAAATTCATATCCCCTTCATTGAACGAACCTACATTCATCCCTAACATAAAGCCTTCAACAAGCATTATATTCAACCTCCATCAAAGTTGCTCAATGAAAACATCCAAAACACCGTCATGAGTGCATTTATTGACAAATAACACCATATTTGTTCTGATATCCAAACAAATTTGGTGATTATCGTGTATAGAGGAATCAGCGATTGATCTATTTTTAAAAACCTTCAAAAAATTTAAGCAAAAAAAATTGCAATACGTAATTGTGTTCAACGAATCGAAGACATAGCCTTCATCAATTAATATTAAAAATAGGAAGTGAATCGAAACACCCCAATAATATTCAGACGAAGCCCTAATAATCATATTATTTTTTGAAGAACCATAACCATCTTTTGATAATAATTGATAGAATATGTAAATAATTTTCTTGTTATATAAATAATATTTCCTCCGTTTCGAAAAAAAACGCAACAATTTCTATTTTTGTAAGTTTTTTCTTTCTATTTCTCACATCATCACATACCCTACTTTCTCTCTATCCCTTCTACCCTCACAACAAAAAATTGACTAGGAGTCTGTGTCAACCCAATTGTTGCGTTTTTTTCGAAACGGAGGAAGTAATATTTTTAGTATTTATTGTTACCATAGAAACAACACTTAATTAGGATAGTTAATATTCCTTCCATATAAGAATAGGTTTTGGTTAGCATAATTAGTGCTCCATATAGTTACAACATACTCGTAGTACTTATACCAATAAGAAGGTTGAGAAAATTATCCTTTCAATAATGAGTGACTATCTTTTAGATTCAAACGATTCTATTTGAATGAACGGGATATTCCGATATAGCCATAATCGTTTTTTTTTTTGGAAATTTTGTCAGAAAAGACCTTTTAAAAAATTCATTTTGTGAGAAAAGACCTTATAAAAAAATTGTTGTGAGCAGGGACTTAAAACAAAAAAAAAAGTTGCAAAGAGGGACCTTACCTCTATTTTCCGACGTTGACTGTGAATCTCTGGCGTTGACTCACTATTTCCCTCCAATTTTGCACGAATCCTTTCGTATTTAAGGTGGTAAAAGATGAGGAAACCCAAATTCAGAAGAAGATAATTTTAGATGCTAGAAGGAAGTGTTAATGTAAGGTTTATGTAGATGAATTTAGGTGGGAAAATGGAGGGGGAGTGGAGGAAAAATGAATTTATAGTGAAAAGAAAAGGAAAGGTTATATAGAAAAGAAAGGATTCGTCGGAAATTGGAGGGAAATAGCGAGTCAACACCGGAAATTCACATTCAACGTCGGAAAATAGAGGTAAGGTCCCTCCTTGCAACTTTTTTTTTGTTTTAGGTCCCTGTTCACAACAAATTTTTTATAAGGTCTTTTCTTACAAAAAAAAAGTTTTATAAGGTCTATTCTGACAAATTTTCATTTTTTTTTAAGGAAGTCATAATCATCTTTTGATAATGCGTGAATGTATTTTAAATTACACGTGAATTAATCTTACAAATTTATTTTGATTTTAGAGCAGATGTGGTGTTACTTATTCATTGAGCAACACACGGATTCCTGAAAATTTTCACCGAGCAGTGAGCACCTACAATGGAGGTTGAAGGCTTTAATGAAGGTTTTAAGCTTTGATATAATTAATAAAAGGGGTTGGTAGGCCTATTTTTTTTATATAAATAAAAAATCTTGATATTTTAATAATTTTGGGTTTTAATTCACGTGTAATTAATTAATAAAAGGTAAGTCAAATCTGGTTTACTTAATCTGCTTTAATTTTTTCTACAATAAAATTTATTCCTACATTACAAAATTTCTAAAATTGTTTTAGTAAAAAAGGAAGATATTAAAAATGGATTGATAATCCCCAAAAAAAATTTGTAAATATATATTTTAATAAATAAGAAATTTAATCTAGTAAACCAAGTTCAACGGTTCATATTCATTTGATTTCGATGGTTTTTTTTTTTTTAATGACCACCAAAAAAATGATATATACAGCCCTAACGGCTGCATATAAGCATTAAATTCTTTCTTAAAATGGTATGTATTTATAGATTCATGATTTCACTACTTTTAAAGTTTGTTTGGCAATATATAGTGCGGTGGTGAGGACGCTGAGGCCGACGCAAAATAAACCCTAAAATACAGCACAATTTCGCGTCCGACACTCTTGCACTATATAAATAGTACGAATAATATCATTTCTTCACCTTATCAATTCATTTTGGAATTCAAATAATTCCTTTTAATTAGCTCGTTAGGCTTGAGGTCTCAAAATTGCTTTGCTGTTAACAAATGACTAAAAAAAGTCAAAATAATATATACCATCGATCTTGATTATTAGATTTATTGACTTTTTAAATAAAAATATTTATTCTTAAATTGTTTTTTATGATATCAATTCATTGTAAATATTTTTGGATTTATCTAAATAAATTTCATATTTTTATTTTAATTTTTAAATTATCAAAATCTAAAATTAATTTAGGTAAATCTAAAAATATTAAAAATGAATCAATATTAAAAAATAAAATAAATAATTTTAAAATGTATATTTTTTCTAAAATAAAAGTTAAATCAACGTTATAGATTTACTTGACTTATGTGGTCATTTTTTCGACGACCATAGAAGAATTTTCATAACATAAATCTCAAAATCCTCAATCAACAAACATCTCAAAATTGATTTTGAGAAATTTGGTATTCTTTTCTGTTGACATGAGGGTTGCTTTGCTACTAACCTAATCCTTCCCCACTAAATACCAAATATTATGGTTAGATGGTGTGACTCAATATTTTCTCATATGAATTAGGGTTTTTCGTGATTGATTGTAAATCTGATGTAAAATATATATTTGTTGCCAGTGCTGGACCCAGAATGAACGCGGCACTAAAATCAACATATTATATATGTATACTAGTTTTTTGTGCACGCAATGCGTGCAATCTTAAAATATTCATTAAAAACATTAACTCAATAATAAAATTAATAAGTTCCCATATTTCAATAATAATAATAATAATAATAATAATAATAATAATAATAATAATAAGTTCTCACATTATTTTAAAAACTTATAAATAATTTATTTTAATTTAATCTAGTTTTTGCCTTTCGCTAATACATAGTAAGTATATTGAGAATTCAGTAAATAATTTATTTCACTAAAAGATTTATTATTTATGAAATTTTTTGAGTGATTACTTGTTTTCAATAAGGCTATTAATGATTTGAAAAATAAAATATTATTATGGAAGATTTTAATACACATATGACAAAATCCACTTGACTAACAATTATGAAGGATGAATAAGGGTAGTGTGGTAATCCACTTGAAAACCACCGCGACCTCCACCCTTCTCTTATATACTAGCCTTCTATGCACGCTTTGCGTGCGATGATATTTCAAATACATCTATTAATCTGTCTAAACAAACTTTATATCAACAAAAAAAAAAAAAACTTTTCCCCTTTCATTTGATCATCTCACAATAATGAATTTACCATATTCTATTGGCTACCAAATTTCTACGATAATAAAATTGTAACATTTTTATTTGATGAAATATATCAATATGGATGTCTATTTATAGAGAATTTTAAAATATTAATTTTGAAATTTTTGTTTTATTTTTTTTGAATTTTATATTTTGTACTATTTTCATTTAAAAAATTGTAATAACTTTCTTTAATAATTAAGGGTGATACAAACTGAGATTTTAGAAAGTTTTGAAGGGTAAAATGGACATTTTAAGGGGGACACCATGGCTCCCCCCTTGGTTTATATAATAGAGATAAAGATTTAAAAAAATATATACAAACTTTCAACAATTTTTGGATAATACAGGGGCAAGTGCTACCTAGGATTCTACATAAGTTTGCCCCTGTTTGATGCCCGAAATGTCTTGAAGCCGAGATGTTTCGGGGAGTATTTACGGTGTCTAGTTCGAGTTTATATATTTTCATAACAATGATGCTTTGTTATGATTCATACTCCATGTACCATGTGTGTGTGTGTGTTTTTTTTTTTTTTAACTTGCTAAATTTTTCTTATTTGGGTGTCTTAATTTAGTTGCTACATTTTCTTCTTTGATATTTATGGCTCATTTAATTTCTATCTATTATACTCTTATTTTTATCATTTACTCTCTTTATTTAGCATATTTAGTTTACTTACTTAGATGATGGCAACATATATATATATATAGAAAGGATTGGACAACCGTGAATTTTTTTAATGGAATAACTAATGTTTTGAAACAATAGCAAATTTCTAAAACCATCTTAATTTTGCGTTGGTCTTAGCACTCTCATTTCCTTATTAATTCTAAATTTTTTTTAAAAAATGGTTATTTTTTAAGCTTCGTGTATACATGCAATTATGCAAGTGCATGGTTGAAATGCATAACATAATCACTACAGATTTATAGTGATATAGTGACGAATGTTTAATTAGACATAAAATCGTCTCGAATTCGAAATGTATATACGAAAAATTCCTCCTCTAATAAGTAATCATAGAAAAGGAATTTAATTTTTAATAAGCATGAATGTCTCAAATTTGAAACAAGTTGTTTAATTCGTCTTAAAAACTTTGAGATACCATCTAAAGAGACTAAAAAAATTCATCAAATCCATCATATAATCAATATATATAGAGACGGATTATGGTCATTTAGATAGACAAGATTTTTCATAATTAATTGTCTAATTGGGATTTTTATGCAGTAAAAATTAGTTTTCTCAACAAAATGTTTATGTAAAAAAGGTCTATATCATGTTACATCAAGAAAACTTTTTGAGATCCTCTTCACCTGGAGGATACTTACTCCAATCAAACTTCTTGAAATACTTTTTTTTCTGGATATGATACAAGTATATACCTTTCTCGTTTGCTCTCCAAAAACAATGTCGTCCTCCACATTGATGATCTACGAATTCTATAACATCTTCAAACGTGTCGAAAATTTTATAAACTCGTCCTGGAATCATAAGCTCACAAAAGAAAGAGATGGTCTTGAAGATTTGTGTTCTGAATCCATGTGTGTAATTGCTTTGTACCGGAAGTCGAACCAGACCTAAATCATCATCTTCTGATTTACAATGAACATTTAGAATCCCATTTTCCATTGCATTTTGAACATCAAATTCATAGTGTGTAGGACCTATTGCCCATCCTTTTACGTGTAATAATTGATGTTGAGAAAAGTTTGAGGTAATTACAAGTAACAATAATAATTTAAGAGTTTTTGTCATTTGATTCATCATTTTAATTTATGCTCATTATTCAATTCTTTTGATTTCTTCAAAGATTATTCATTGATGCATAAATAAATGGTTGTTATCTATTGTTTCAATTTTTACCCCTTTAGGTGGAGATAATTTTAGCTAGGTTGTTGTCTATTATGATCTAGTTTAATTTATGTATAGTTTTTTGTTGTTATTATTAGGTAATCTGCTATTTATATCTCAATTTATTTGTAATTATCTGGATAATCCAATATTGGTGAGGAGCTTGTCTTGACTTTTAATAAACATTAGGAAATTAGAAAAAAATCAAAATCAAAATGAGGTATGGACGTACGAAAGAGTAAGAAACTTAACTCTCTCTAAGTTGATTTTCATTAGGTATCACCCTGATTAGAAGGGCTACCTAATCTTTTGTTACTATCTCTTTATCCTATAAAAAAAAAAGTTGATTTAAAAAGTTGATTTTCATGATGAAAAAAATTCCATATATTATTTAAATTTTTAATTCTTTTTATCCTCTTTTAATTAAGCATGAACTTTGTAAGGTTCAACGATGAATTCTAGATTTCTAGTACAAGTGTACATCAACTCGAATAAACAAGATTGAGGACATGACATGTCATCAAAATGTAGCAATTAATTAGCTAGCAAAATAATATCATTTGACTTAATTGACAATATTAGTGAAGATTTGCAATAATCGTCGATTTGATTAGCGAATGCCAAATAAAATCGTTAATTGATTAGAGATAAAATTTGTTATTAACGACTCAATTTTTAATTCCAAACGCCATAACTTTTGATGGACTTGTAGCTCCAAATGTGACATGTACTATATTTTTTTGAAGCTCGTTCAGTTTATTATACGATTGTAATATAATTTTATAATAATTTTTGGCTAACAAGAAAAGAATTTTTTTTTGATTAAATTAAAAGAATATTTTAATAAGACTTAATAATGTCCAATAATACGCAATTACTTAATTCTAGAGAAGTGAGTTTATCAATATCTTCACCAAATCTTTCCATGGGACATGAGGCTAGAGATTGGTGTCAAGTTGTCAACACTTAGTGGGTTGTACTATGGAGATCTCTGAAGGAAGATCACACTTATGCTTGGCTTAGGGCGGTCTCGATCTCTAGTTTGGGTCAAACTATAAATGGTAAGATATTCTTGTACTTTGTTACTAATTAGGTGTTCCTTTATTCTCCATTTCATTGTCATGCTTTTCAGGTTAGGTCAAGGGGGGTGGATGGGGTCATTTTTGGGAATCATGTTGGGTCTTTATGCTGAAGTTTTGGGTATTAAACATAGACATAATCTTAGCTTGTTCGAGCTAAGGCACCCTACTTGACATGTATTTTTTTATCAGGGTTCTCAACGGTTAAGGAGATTGATATTATGGGTTGTGTGTAAGGAATGACAAACCCCTAAGTCCGCAGACGTGTTACTTTATTCTTGACATCATGGATAATGCATGTGATGTTTGTGCTACTTGACTGGGTCCTCACCTTTGATACAATCTCGGTTTTATACTTTTATGATTTTTTCCTAACTGTGTTGTGACTGATGAATTGACTCATTGTACGTGTGAAAAATTATGAAGCTAGTATAGTCTCATTGCATTTGGGTATGATTTTTGTCCATTATATTTTTTCACATTAGGGAAATTGGATACTAACGTTATTTTGCTAATGAAATTGTTTACAACCCAGGATATTGAGGCATGTGCAGTTGCTTATATCTTTACTAGGATTGAGTTTGCAATAGCTAGGGGTGCAGGGTGTCATGAGATGGCGTTAATCACCCGTGCAGTGCCTAGACCCCCCGAGGTTTTAAACCATGCCAGGTTACCTCATTTGCCTTTGGTAGCTGGAATATATATATATATAGGGTTGAGTTCCGGTGAGAAATTTCTTATCGTGAGAAATGTGAGAAGAAATAAACATTAACTAATACCTAGAGCTACATTGACCACCAACTATAGGTACATTCAACATATACTAAAAATACATTGAATAAAAGTACATTGACTTTATGCCATAGATACATTGACTCTAAACTATAGGAGGAGTAAGAAGGGAAATTCAAATTTAATCTTAGCCATTCATTTGTTGATCAAAAGGTTGAGATTGCTTCTCACCCTTCTCACCAAAACTACATTTCTCACATGAGCCTACTTCTATATACATATATATATATATATGTATATGTATATATTTATTGGAGGAGATCAGAGGAAAAAGTGAGAAAATCAAGATCTCTGTCTCTCTAAGAGATATCCTAATTTATCTAAAGCTAAGAAATAAGAGTCCAATGTCCGAGGGGTGCAATATAATCTGTAGTGTGATTAGTTTCACAAAAGACGTGGCCAGAAGAGTAGGCAACAAAGTCTCAGATGATAGAGCAAATATCATCCATCAGCAGCTACTCATAGTACTCAACTATTGAACTTTGTTAATGGGGGTAGAATCGGGAAATAACTAAGGGTTCGTTTACATTAGATGAATAGAGATGAATTGAACTGAACTGAACTTAATAGAGATGAACTAAACTTAACTTAACTTAACTGAACTGAACTGAATAGAAGTGTATTAATTGAACTAAATAGAGATGAATTGAACTGAACTGAGATTAATTGAACTGAACTGAACTGAACTGAATATAATCTGAAGTAAACAAGCCCTAATACCTCATTTTGAGATGTGAAGGAAAAAGTTTGACTTATTTACAGTAATGACACTTAAAAATTTGACTTATTTATAAATTTGACATTTGAGATCTTTGTAAACACCTAGAATAAGGTATTATGCATCCCTCGGGTAGAACCATTTTTCTATGTTTTTCGCATCAAGCTTGGACCTGACAATCGGACCGTTTAGATCGGATTCGAATCGGACCGTTTCGGATCGGGCCATTTCGGGACAATTTACTTTCGGGCCACTTTCGGATCTGATCCTACCGTTTCGGATTCGGACCGCTGGACTATTCGGACCGGATCGGGTTTTGGATTGAAGTTTCGGAACAAAATCGAATAAGGACCAATTCGGATCGGATCGTTTCTGATCGGATCATTCTCGGATCGGACCATTTCGTGTCAGATCAGAATGTTTTAGCAGTACTTGTTTGGTTCTTCAAAAAGATTTACCTTTATAGTTTTGTGTATAATATTCATGCATACCTAACTAAAAAAGCCATTCCAATTCAACTATGTGTAATGACAAATATACTAAAATTAAAAGCAAAATATTTTTTTTATACGAGCATTTCCCTTCATTGGCTACATATTTCGTTTCAGGTGATTCATTTTATTGATTGCATTTTGAATCTTTCGATTTATATAGATCATTTTTATTGATCTTTATTGAAAACATTTATTTTTACAAATTTACGATGTCATTGTTAATTAATCCAATCTTGATTGTGATTTCATTTGTATTGCAGAATACTCAATGTCAGGGATGATATGTTTTTTAGTAACATTTGTATTTTTCATGAACTCATTTGTTAGCTAATAGCTATTGTATTACAAGCTATTCCCACAAATATTTTACACCAAGAAAAATATTCCAAACAAGCTATTATGTGTAAAAGATTCTATAAACAAAAAAGATTTTCTTTGGATCAGACAAGTTCAGATCAATTTGTTTACAGATCAGACATGTTCGAATCGGGTTGATTTCAGATCGGGATGAGTTCGGATCGGTCCTGTTCGGATTCGGATGTGTTTTAGACCAAATGTGGTTCGGATCGAATTAGGATTCAGATTGGAATGTGTTCGGATTGGTCCTGTTTGAATTCGGATAAGTTTCAGACAAGATGACGTTCAGATCGGATTGGGATTCGGATCCATCATGTTCAAATTCGGATGATTTTCGGACCATGTGAGGTGCGGATCGGATATTTCGGATTGGGTTCGGATTGTGAATGTCAGGTCTCAAGCTTCACTATTCTTCAATTCAGCTAAGGGAAATTCGTGGTTCCTCAACTTGAGATGCCTAACAAGTATCTCAAAGGGTAAAATAGCCATTTCCAATGTTAAGTGAAGGGTATTTAGGATATTTTGTGTTGATTGTGAAATGTTGCTGTAAGTTAACGGGGTTAACTTCAGTTATTAACTCCTCCTCTACTTTCTCTCTCTCCCTTATCAATCCAACCTCCAACAACTTTTCCCTCACTCCATTATTGAAACCACAAAAAGGGAAGAAGCAGAGCATCGGGTTTACCTCACTGCATGTCGATCTCGTCGGATAGCTTTGGGCCGATTTAGATGCCGGCACGGCGGGGATGACCAGAAGTATTGATTTGGTAAGTTTTCTTCTTTATTTTCGTAAACCCTAAATTTGAGTTTGATTGGAGAAGTGTGTGTAATTGATTGTATCAGTAGCAATTCTTGAGGATATTGTTTTGATAGGTTTTGAATGTTGAAGGTTTTTTCTTTGTATTAGTAGCAATTCGTATGTATTGTATCAGTAACAAAGGAACCACGAATTCGTGTGTATTTGTTGCAAAATCTAGTCAATCGAACTATCTGTAATTTTTTTTTTCTTATGGTTGGATTGTTGTTGAAGTTTTTTTTTTTTTTTTTTTGAAATTTCTGATTTTGGTTATGTTTATGGATGTGTTTATGGATGAATGTTGAACGTATTTTTTATACTTTGTAGTTTGATTTGCGTTTTACATAGTAACAAACCCTAGATTTGAGTAGTCAGACATCTATAGTCCATTAAGCAATTGTTCTGCTGCAATTGTTGGATGATTTGAATCAATTGCTCATTGTAGGATTTTGAGAACTCATTGTAGTCCATTAAGCACCCAAGTTCATCATACTTTGATGTATAATTTGTTGCAAATTTCGCCAAAATATAGTGGCACACAACCTATTGGAAAGTTTCATGGCACTACCATGATTCGTGAAATTACCCTAAAAAACTACTATTGCCTTCATTATTCGCAATCTCCCCTTTGGTAATTTTTTTTATCTAAAAATCAATATATTAGTAGAATAAATTGTATATTGGCAAGGTGTTATCCAATAATATCAATACTACAAGTCTTCAATTACTCCTAACATGGATAGAGGAAATATGTATCTCAAAAAGTAGATGATAATATTGGTTTGATAGATAATATATACAATATTTTTGAGTAATTTGAGGAGATTGATGAGCCGTCAATAAGTTGTAAATATTTACTTCTGTGTGTGTGAGAAATAAAAGCAACTCCAGATTCAAAGAATGTTTGATCACACATTATGTCATTCAGTACAAGTGTACAATAACTTAATTTCATCACTAATTAGTACTAAATTTGATGAGTTTAACTATTTACTAAATCCAAACAATCACATTAATACAACTTTACACTACAGATTACACTACACTACCAGTAAACATTGAGATTTATGTGTCATGTCTTATTTTAATAATTAAGCTAAGGTTGGGACTCCACATGGAAAAGGTTTTACTATTAGGATATATAAGATAGGTGATTGTTGTTATGTGTAGTTTTTTATATTTATGTTAAATTTGTTGATTACTTATGTTAAATTTGTGAACTTAGAAATGCATATAATTAGATTTGACTCTTTGATTGGTGAAGTAAGTTTATGATTATGGATAGGTGATTGTTGTTATGTGTAGTTTTAAAATTTTATGTTAAATTTGTTGATTACTTGTGTTAAATTTGTGAACTTAGAAATAATGCATATAATTAGATTTGACTCCTTGATTGGTGAAGTAAGTTTATGATTGGAGAAGTATGCAAGAATTAACTATTATGGATAATTTTTTTTGCATACTTTGTTGAAGTTGTTGTGAACTTGAAATGCATATAATTATGGATAGGTGATTGTTGTTATGTCTAGTTTATTATATTTATGTTAAATTTGTTGATTAATTATGTTGTCTCGGGTTTAATACAACAAATGAACTTAGAAATGCATATAATTAGACTAATTAAATGCGATGAATAATGAATACCTTGTATCGATCCCGGGTTTTGTCAAACATTTTCTATCTAGGGAGGTGCTATCTAAAAAAATAGACTCTTATTAAAAGTTCTCTATTGGAATGTTCATGCCGACGTGCTCTGCGTAGGCTGTCTAGGGAGGTGATGACCCTAGATGTGACGACCCGACTCGCTTAAACCGGCGTAGAAGAAACCAACGAGTCGAATAGTCAGTTCTAACATACTAACATACTTAAAAATTAAAACAAAACCTAAAATTGATTATATACTAAATCTAAAAGTACAACACCCACAAGATTGTACACAACTAAACCCAAATATTACTACTACTACGAACAATATTAACTCCAAATAAATGTCAGAGTTAGAAATTGTTAAAATACAACTGAGTCCAACTAAAAATCGCAATACAACTAAAAAAAACATAAGTAACAACGGCACTCGCCAAACCCAAATCTAAGCAAGAACCTCATCATCAGAATTACCTGAAAAATAAACAACAGTCCACCGTCAGTGGCGAGTAACATAATTGTCCCACCCTAACGGGGATACAGATGATCATAGCATAAATCAAACAACCAAATCAAACATTCAACATACAATCATGCGAACCAACATATCATACCATCAATAATTATAATAACAACAATAGACAACAATGTTGACTCGACTAATTTTAATCATTAATTATCATTCTTAATCTTTGGTGCAATCATTTGCATATTAGACCGAACTACGCACGTACGAACGCATCTTACGCGAACGAACTTTCTACTATGCCAGGATTGAGAATCTTACTCTCAACCCCATGAAACCCATCTTACGGGAAATCCATATCAAGAGAGGACATAGTAAGATCTCCAACTATCCTAATACCGCGGATAGGATAGGGGCAACGTCTTAACCCAATTCTTAGAATCTTACTCTAAGATTAGGCGTCTAATAGCAAAATCAAGCTAATCTTTAACCGAAATTTACATTCTTAGTTAATCTTAAGTTGCATCTTACGCCTTGACTCAAGACTAACATGTAAATCAACAATCTTGGAACCTTATATATCATTCTTTACATTTTCTTTAACTTTCTTTAAATCAAGACTCGACCAAGAACTCATAAAGAACTATCAAGACTCATAAAGAAATCAACCAAGATTCATAAAGAACTCAACCAAGATTCAAGAACTCAATCAAGATTCAAGAACTCATAAAGAAATCAACCTCATAATCATCATCAAAATCACGCACCATATAACAAATTTCAACAACATTTTCATCAAATTGTAAACATCAAAACTTCATGAAACTTGAACATGATCAACATCAAACATGGAATTATTTTAAGCATCATAATGTACATAAAATCATGGCAAAAACAACATAAAATCATCACCCCTAAACCAGCCCATAATCACGCATATCATAGGCCAAATTTATCAATTCCGGTCTAATCTAATCACTTAATCTACCCTATGAACCATAGTATACCTACTAGGATTTGGATAGTATGTTACCTTATTGAAGAATAAGCAAATAATAACACACAAAAACTTGCTGCCCGGAAACTCAAATACACGGCCCTATCAACACCCAACACGGCACCACCGTGCACCACCCCAAGTCACTTGGCAGCACCTCCAGCACGACCCGCCACTGCACGGGCACACCGCACGACAAGCCACGAGTCACCACCACGGCTTGCACGAACCACACGGCCCTCCCACACGACCCACTCGAACAAAACCCAAACAAAAACCGAACAAAAATTCTTGATTGAAAACTATTAAAATTATAGTGTTTAAAGTTACTTAATGATCAATGAATGTTGAATCTTTAAGTTTGGGTTTGGAATTGAAGATGAACAATAATTGGGTGTTTGAGAAGCCAAAAATGGCGTGTGATTGAGAGGCAAATGGAGGGAGTTTTGTGTTTAAACTTTTGATGGCAAAGGATGAGTAAATGAGCAAATGGTGTTTAAGCCTTACTAACAACCTCTATTTATAGAAGTTAGTTAGGTCTGAAAACAAGGAAAGTGGCAAAACCAAGCTATCTTATCCTAAGGGGGCCGGCCATGGTCAAGAAAATGGGCCTAAATGGGTTTTCGATAAATAATTGGGCTAATTGCACTCTTGCATGTTTAATCATGCTTAAATCGATTTTGGCCCGAAAATATTAATTAACTAATTAGAAAATTAAATAATAAAAATTCTAATTAATTAAATAATAATAAAATAAATAATAAACAATTAATCATCGAATAAAACAAATCAATTAAGCAAATAATCAATAAATAATAGTCCAAATAAATTCGGACTATACATAAAATCACATAAATACAAATAAATTCAAAATCAGTTATATTTGTGTCCCTTTTCAAAATATACTATGTATGTCTAGTAAATTTATCACATACAATTAAACATGGGATGCATGCTTAGTGATGGTTTAATCATAAGATTGAGCAAACATGAGATAGAAATAGTTTTAGGATTTGTTTATTTAAGTTATTGTTGTTTTTGTTGAATTACTGACTTTTGATTGTTTGCATTGTTCCCAATTACAAGTTTTAATGAAACTTAGTTCAATGTCTTGCTTCTTTGGATATACAGTCTTCGAATTTTGTTGGTGCAAAAATTAAACAAAGGCAAACAGTCATTAACTATAGAAATGAAAATTCTAAATGGGTAAGTGACCTGGCTTAACTTAATTCATAACAATTGTATTAGATTTGACATTCCGCACAAATGTTCATGAGGTTCACTTTCTTTCCAGCAACCAATATAACGTGTGGAGTTGAGAGATTTGGGAGGATGTGTAGTAAGTTTGACGACCGTAGGAAAAAGTGGGTAATAGAGATGAGATTTGTGGGCTTGTTGCATTTGTCAAGGAAGCAATTGCCAAGGACCTTATGCTACTGGTTGGTGACTAGAATAGACCCAAAAACCGAGATGTTTGTGGGTTTGAATGGGGAACAGTACAGATTATGTGTCAATCAAGTAAAATGGGTACTTAGACTACCTAGAGGACCCATTGGTTTACCAATCAAAACAAATGCACCACATCAAAATGAAAATCCTATTTTACAGAAGTTGTCTTGTGGTAGTTTAACGAAAGGTATTTTAATGACTCATGCCTTCATGGAAAGTGCTGAGGGGAGATGGGAAGAAGAAGAAAAGGATGAGTTTAAGATGTTGTTTTTAATGTTGGCATTGCAAATGGTTTTGTGTCCAACACAATGTCCTAGGCTGGCACGTGATTTAGTTCATTGTGTGCCAGTTGCTACTACAGCCGAGAAATATGATTGGTGTAGCTTAGTTCTCCAAAAACTAATGACAAGTGTAAGACTCTTTGCTCGGAAATTTGACAAGAAAGGCTATGTTACGGGTTATGGTGGTTGCACCATCTTCGTCGCGGTAATTTTGTTATTTTATATTAAACATTTTTGGCATAATGCATACAACACGTGTTGTAACAGGTCTACCTTTCATTCACAGATTTTTTTATGTAGATCGACTTCAAAGAAATCCTATCTATTGGGGCGAGTGGCCTCGAATAAAGTTTTGGTGTAATGAGGGTATCCGGAAAGTAAGCAATGAGGATCGAAATGGCAAAGACGGTGACTTTGGAGTTCTGGGGGTAAGTGTTGTTTAGGGTTTTCATATTAGGTAAAGGTTTGGACATTTGTCATGGGGGTTCTTATAATAGGTAAAATTTATGTAGATGGTTAATATCGCGTATGGAGAGGAACACCCTAGGGATGCTCGGGACAAAGACATAGACGGTGATATCCATGTAAGCATGTGTACTCACATTTTTTATTATATTTATTTTTAAGTGCCTCTCCATTTATGTATTGTTTATTACAAGGCTATGGAAGCTCCTGTCTTGATTGAGAGATCGCGTAGAATATCAAAGTTTTCCAGATTGATGCTACATGAGTCTTAATGTCATCGGAGGAATTGAACATTACATGAAGCTTTTCATAAGATATATCTCCTCATATATTTGTAACACTGCATTATAAGATATTTTCTGAATTAATTGTGTGAAACATTTTATTGGGGTATTGTACGAAATTTTGGTGTATTGTTGTATTTTTATTAAAATTATTTGAGCATTTATTTTAACGAAAAAACTATATATTTGTTCTCCATCATAACAAAAAATTGAGTTACTGCCCTTGACTCATAACACAAAATTCACACAAAATTGGTAATATGGAATGTTAATATTTAGGGCCTTAAATATAGTAGTGTACTTGTTAATATTTTGGGCTGTTAAAAACATCCTAACCTCTTTTCTCTCCTTTGTCATAATTGGCTATTTGGGATGTTATTGTTTTGGGTCTTAAATATAATAGTGTAGTTGTTAATATTTTTGGCAGTTAAAAACATCCTAACCTCGCTTCTCTCCTTTGTCATAATTGGCAATTTGAGATGTTATTATTTTGGGCCTTTAGCTTTGTGAAAATTTAGGGCCTTACTTTTATTTTATCTCACTTTCATTTGGCCTTATTTTCATATACCTTAATTTGGTAAAAAAAAAAACATTTAGGGCCTTAAAACTTTTATATAACTATTTAGAAAAGTTATTATAATTTAGGGCCCTAAAATTCTTTTTAAAAAAATAAATAATAAATAAAAAAATAAAAACTAGAAGGAAAAAAAAACAAGCACTCATTTTGTGAAACGATTTGAGGGTGTTAACGACCAAAATTTAATCATTTTAATAACTACTAACTTATAGTCACATTTCAGCTTGTAACTTTTAATCACATTCCAGCTTGTATTAAAATCATTTTGATTCACTTCCTCCAAATGCGTGAAAAAACAAATATTGAAATCTTTATATTATGGAGTTAGTATTTGCCGTTCAGTAATTTCATAGTTGTTTTTATTCCATACTAAATTATTGGAATGGAATTTAGTATGTTTTGTTATTTATTTCCATAATTTAATGTTTTGTAACATATTTGGTTATTATTGGTATTTTATTTCATAGTAGATTTTGTTATTAATATTTGGAAATTAATTAATCAGATTAATATAAATTATTTAATATTTGGAAATTTCACCAAATATTAATTAATCTAGAGTTTATAAATACTATGGAATATGTGTACATATTATGTTAATTGTCAAAAGGTTTAGGGATTAATTTTATTAATTAATTAAAATAATATAGATTATATAATACGTGTACATATTATGTTAATTAATTAAAATAAATGTGAATTAATTAAAGTAATATATACACATATTGTAACGACCCGGAATTTTGGGCCAGAAAATTTCGCGGTTATTAATGATATGTCTTAATTCTAAGTCCAAAAAGGCCCATTTAATTTTGGACTGTTTTACTTTTTAGCCCATTCTTTTTCATCAAATTGGGCCAAGGACCCAATTTGTTCTTTTATCTACCCTTGGCCGGTTTTTAGTCTCCTTTTTGGGCTATTGGGTATTTCTAGTTTAATTGGGTAATTATGCTAATTACCAATTAAGAAGGCTTAAGTATTTTTCAACCAAGCCCATGACTTGGCCCCTATACTTAGTCCACATGGCCAGCCCTCACTTTCCCTTATTTTAGGATTTGCAACACTTCATCTTGTTCTATAAATAGGACTCTTGTCCCTTGTGTTGCCATTATGCATTTAAGCACTTAAAACTCCAAACTCTAAAGATCATTTTTCTCTCCTATTATCCCCTCAAAAAGTCGAACCTTCATTGTTTTTCCTTGGATTAATTAAGCGAATCCAGGTAACTATGCTCTCCTCTTTAATCTATGGGTAGAAAAACACATAGTTAATTAGGAATTGAAGCATGAAAATTGTAGGAAGTTTAATATTGTTTTCATACGAACATGTCGAGCATGAAGCATGAATTTCTTGATTGATTTTTATGTATTTTCTTGATTTTATGTATGATCTTGTATAATTTATTTACCAATCAAATCTTGTTATTTCTTGATGAATTTTTCATGGTATCTGGTTTACTGTTTTATTATTAACCATGATTTATTTCGTGGCAAAATTCGTCCGTTTATTATTTATAAAAAATTAATCTTTCAAACCGGTAAAACTGTCCAGAATAGGTTTACGAATTTATTAGTGTACTTAATCAATTCGGAATGCTACGAAATTTTATATGGAAGTCAGTGATAATGTTTTACAGCTTTTGTTAAATTTTCGTAATTTTTAAAGATTGTTTGATATGGCATAAAATTCTGAAACCGAATTCAGCCTAATCTGACTGGTTAGTTATAAAATCACTTAAAAATAGTAAAAGATGTTATTTTTAGACGAAATTTATGCACGTAAATCCGTGAACCCATATTTAGCTCCCATAAAAATTTCCAGATTTTTAGAGATCTTTATATGGTCGTTTTTAATTTAATTCTTTAAAAAATCAGATTGTATAAAATAGGGCAATTGAATTATTAAAATATGCTATTATTAATTATTGAATTTTCGAGTGACCTAAGTATTAAAAGGGAACTAAAAATATGATTTTTATGATGAATCTTGATAGTATTGAATTATACTGATTAATCTTGAATTAAAAATTAAATCTTGTTATTATCTTCTAATTGTCGAGTGTATAGAAATTAAAAGAAGAGTTAAAAATATTATTTTTATGTTCATCTTGATGAATGTTGTTGAAAAATATGATTTTTATCTTATTTTGGTAATTTTTGTAATTATATTGATTAATTAAATTAATTCAAGAAAATAGTTAATTATTGTTGTTATTTTAATGTTGCCGTGTGGGATATATGAAATAGTCAAATTTTAGTTAATTTTGGATTATTATTAATTTAGGGAATAGTTAATGATAAAAGTTACGGACAAAATAATTATCAGGGATAAGTTGTAAAGTGAAGGGATAGATAATATGACTATTATTATTACTATTAGTATTCGGCTATTACAATTATTAATAATAATATCTACAAGTTGGTATATGATATTAAGGTTAGTATCCGAAAGGATAGGATTATAAGTATAAGATAGTATATTATAAGATTTAAAGTTGCATAAGATACTACTAGGGATAAGAAAGGAAACAGAGTAATAGTTGTACATGTTATGTTTCGGTCTCTGGCTAGGAAAGACTTGGTATTTAAGGTGGCCAATATACGTGCCGCACCTCTCTTTCCTGGGACTCCGAACATTTCATTTCCTATTACGGTCACCTAGTATTATCCTAATATATGATATGATTAAATTAATTGAAGATATAAGATACAAAATGGACACCCACCTGTATGATACACGAGTCATTAGTGGGTTAAGTCAGAACCACTATTCAATGGGTCGAACACATGAGTTCCCCCGAGTAGTTTGACCTTAGAACATGTAGTCGTCTGGTAACCGTATCTGCGAGTCGCTACCAGGAAGTTATGGCCATAACTTAGACTTAGCGGTGAAACACGGGATCCGCTATGGGATTGGGTACACGAGCTCCTCCCGGCATGTTCTAGGGAGTTATGGTGAAACACGAGATCCATAACGAGTTATTAGTGACCGGTCCAACAAAGATATTATATTACGATCATACGATTTGATAAGATGAAATCATAAGATGAAGTTTAAGATGATTTCTAAGATGTGATGATAAGATATGTTATGATCTAATATGATAAGAAAGACATGATATGATACGATTAAGATAAGATTATGATATGATATGATCAAGATAAGACTATGATATGATATGATTAAGATAAGATTATGATAAGATATGATTAAGATTTATTAATGATATAATTTAAGAAGGGTTAAGTATAAGTTAAGGATTGAGATAATTTAAGATGTATAGTATAAGGTATAAGTTCAGTATGTTAAGTCTTCCGCTGTGTATTTCTGTATTTATGGGTATGTATGTATGCGAGTAAGGATGCAGGTATGTATGAATGTTGAGTGTATTTTTGTACGTATTTCTAACCGTATTTGCAGGGTTGATTGTACGTACATTATACGTAGATTATACGTATTTCTAACCGTATTTCTGCAGGTGTGTTTATACGTATTCGCATACGTACTTTTATACGTATTTTTATACGTACTGTTATACGTATTTTTGTACATTTTTATAAAGACATGTATTAGATTTCTTTACAGTTTTTATGCATATTTCTATGCTATTATGTGTTTGGTGGTCCCTCGATTAAATGGGACAGCCTAGTTACTCGCCACTGACGGTGGACCCCCCCCTCAGTTTCAGATGACGATGCAGCAGAGTAGAGCGGGCTCCGCTGGATGGGCTTGAGTAGATTAGTATTTTATTTTGAGTATTTAGTATTCCCAGAACAGTTTGAAACATTAATTTAGTTTATCTTATGATCCCAGCATGTTGGGACAGAATTTCCAGACTTTATATGTATTAGTGACTTTTGGATTATTATGGATTTTCAATAGTTAATTTAATAAAAGACAATTCTTCCATTCAACTTATTTGATTTATAGTTTAATTTGATTAAGTAGTGATCCGAATGTCGATTCCCTTCGTAAATCGACAAGCTAAAAAGTCGGGTCGTTACACATATTACGGAGTATATGTAAACTCTACTATAGGTATAGTGTAGGTGTAGGTTGATTTGATGGTTGGTGTCACATCAAATCCCTACAACCATTTAAAAATACTTTTGGTTTGATGATTAGGGTTTAGCTACGTTAAGGGATTGAAATCCCCTTGTTTTAATTTTTTTTTCCCTATCAATCTTACTTCAAAATTTTCCAATCCATTGGATTATCCATCAACTTTTGACACTTTCAACGGCTATTTCCACCTTTTTTTTATATCTCAACGGCTGCTTCACAAGTTTTGTTTATAAATTTGTCAACGTGTCAAACTTTGTTATATATTACACTTGCTTTGTTCAGTCATGGATGCTTAAAATTCTCCATGTTCTTTAATATTCAGACCTCCTTTGTGTAACTGTAATCCACCAAGGTTTGCTACTTTTCATATATTGCACCTATTTCTCGTGGTTAGAGGATGATCAAGTTCAAGGAATAAGGAATGAAAATTCATACACCATTGCACTATGCCACCACGTGGAAACTATTAAAAATTGGGTCAAGCTTCAGACATGTGCCACTATTTTAATTCTACTATTGTATTTGTATAACAACATTTTTATTCATCTTAAATCTTAATAACAACTTATGAATTCTTACAAGTATTGTATTCTAAACCATGTTTTAGGCATGGTTTTGATAACTATTGTATTTTAAACCATGTTTTAGCATGGTATTTATGATAAGATTAATGAAGTTATTTTAGATTTAGTTCTATTCTATCATTAAATTTTTATATATATTTTTTAGTGTTATTTTTTACATTGTATTAATTTTGTCTAAATCAGATAATTTGGGTTGTGAAATCATACTATAGATAATATAATCATCATCTGCCTTAATACCTACTAAAACGTTGAAAATTCGTACATATGCTATTGATTTCACAAAGAAAAATAAAAATAATTTGAATTTACATGAAATAGTAGGGTGTTAATTTCTATAATATGATTCGTTGTATATATAGTATATAAACAATTAGGAATATTTGTCAATTACTACCCAAGTTTTTAGTCCACTTTGTCAATTAATACCAATTAATTTTTTTGTTTTCAATTACTACCAACATTTGATGAAGTACTTTGTTATTACTACCAAGTGCCCTTAGAGTGTTAAATTTTAACGGTCAAACACCTTTGAGTGTTAACTAAATCATTTTATTTATTTAAATGGAATATTTATTTTTAATACTTAAATTTAAAAAAAAAAAGTTAGTTGTATCTACTTATTTCTTATAACCTTTTGATTTAGCAACATAACTTGCTACATAATAAATAAAGCCAAAGACAAATTTTCCAAATAATTAATTATTAAAAGGCAATCTCCCATAACACATAGTGTGATTCTATCAACAACAATAATCATAATATCTACATATCGTACGATAATTATAATCTATAGTATGATTCATTTTACATATGTATAAGTACTCCTTTAACTAGCAATAGACAAACCCATTGAAGGTTTGTTATTATAACACATCATCAATCTACAAACCTCTCTTACAATAAACCTCTCAACAACAATAGAAGACAAACCTATTCAATTATGTATATTTGGGACCCACTAGAACAAATATACAACATATAAACCTAGGTTACTATTTAGTAACCATTAGCATAGTAACTTTTGGTAGCTATAGAGAGGTTTGTTCATAAACCTCAAAAAGTAAACTCAAACCTCTCAACAAACCTCTTATTACTAATGCCCTTAGTGATTGAAAATGAATAACTACATATATATGTATGATTCGTTTTATATGTATGGTTTTGATGCTCATATATTGTGGCTATAGGTCTATCCTATGCTGCAAGTGAGGTTTAGGGTTAAACTAATTTATTGTTACATAACCATGTATGTAATAAGATTTCGTATACATATAGTATGATTCATTTATATATAGTATGTAAACAAGTAAATATATAAACTAATTAAATTGAAGTTATTACTTATGCTAAAGTTAATACTTATTTTAATTTAGAAGTTATACTCCTCATCTATAGTATTTAGTAACTTTTTTTTTGAAGCAAGTATTTAGTAACTTATAACCACAAGTAGTGAGATTCCCATAGGCCATAACACATAGTGTTTGAAAATGATTATATCAACAACAATAATAACACATAGTGTGATTATATCAACAACAAAAATCATAATATCTAAATATAGTGAGATAATTATAACCTATAGTATGATTCATTTTATATATGTATAAGTATTCATTTAAGTGATTGAAAATGAATAACTACATATATATGTATGGTTCGTTTTATATATAAGTTTGATTTGTTTTGAATTACATAAAATAGTGTGGTGTTGATCCTCATATAGTGTGACTAATCATTTAACTAAATTATTGTTACATAAGCATGCATACATATATTATGATTCATTTTATATATAGTAAGTAAACAATTAACTATATAAACTAATTATGTTATGATGTTGGTTTCACAAAGAAAAATTAAATAGAACTTGAATTACATGAAATAGTGTGGTTTTGATGCTAATATATTGTGGCTATAAGTCTATCCTATGCTGCAAGTGAGGTTTAGGGTTAAACTAATTTATTGTGACATAACCATGTATGTAATAAGATTCCGTATACATATAGTATGATTAATTTATATATAGTATGTAAATAAGTAAATATATAAACTAATTAAATTGTAGTTATTACTTATGCTAAAGTTAATACTTATTTTAGAAATTATACTCCTCATATATAGTATTTAGTAACTTATAACCACAAGTAGTGAGATTCCCATAACACATAGTGTGATTATATCAACAAAAATAATCATAATATCTACATATAGTGAAATAATTATAACCTATAGTATGATTCATTTTATATATGTATAAGTAATGCTTTAAGTGATTGAAAATGAATAACTACATATATATGTATGGTTCGTTTTATATATAAGTATGATTCGTTTCGAATTACATGAAATAGAGTGGTGTTGATGTAGTGTGACTAATCAGTAACTAAATTATTGTTACATAAGCATGTATACATACATTTTGAATCATTTTGTTTATTGTTACATAAACAATTAACTTTATAAACTAATTATGTTATGATGTTGGTTTCACAAAGAAAAATTAAATAGAACTTGAATTACATGAAATAGTGTGGTGTTGATGCTCAATCATATATTGTGGTTATAAGTCTATCCTATGATGCAAATGAGGTTTATTCATTAACTAATTTATTGTTACATAAGCTTGTATGTAATGAGATTTCATATACACATAGTATGATTCATTTATATATAGTATGTAAACAGGTACCTATATAAAGTAATTAAATTGAAGTTATTACTTATGCTAAAGTTAATACTTATTTTAGAAGTTATACTCATCTATAGTATTTAGTAACTTATAACAACAAGTAGTAAGATTCCCATAACATATAGTATGATTCTATAAACAATAATTATCATAATATCTAGATATAGTTGGATTATTATAATCTATAGTATGATTCGTTTTATATTAATTAACTACTGTTTTAAGTGATTGCATTGTAATATTAATTAAGAATTTGATATCCTATCATTATAGCATTAATAAAAACCATTTTTATTAACATTTTTTAATTTATTTACAATATTTTGTATTTTATTTAAAAAAAAAACCAACAAAACCAGTTAAAGGAGGGAAAATTTTGGAGGCAAATTTTTTCTCCACTTATGTACACTACAATGGCCCCACCAAGTACATATTATTGAGAACCCAAATACATTACTAACCATACACAAAGCATTCATCTTTTGAAATATCCAAATCAACCTATCTAATCTCTCTCTTCCTCTCTACCATCCCCAACGTCTCTCCCCTCTCCCTACCTTAATAATTTTTTTTTCTTTCCATTGTTTACTTTAACAATGTCTTACTCATCTTCAACTAATAACACAAATTCCAAAAGAAAATTTGAAGTGGTGAAACTTCATCAAAAAAAATCCAAAATTGCTGACTATGATGAGCCATATGTCGAGCTTGCGGAGGTTGTCAATAATGGAAAGGGGAAAGTTGTAATGACCCAGATTTTATTGGTATTTTTGCCGATAATTATGTGTAATTATGTGTAGTGTTGTGTTAGTTCAAATTTATTTTGAACTATTTATTTTATGTGAATAATTTCGATTTAATTCGAAATATTTATTTTCAGTTTTTATTATTTGTGTAAATTATTATTTAATTAATTAGAATTTTTATTTAATTTTCTAATTAGTTATTTAATATTTTGGGCTAAATTGATTTATGCATGATTAATTATGCGGTTTTCGCAAATTAGCCCAATTGATCACGAGAGCCCATTTTTAGGCCCAATTAGCCCTCTTGGCCGGTTTTCCTAAGGCATGGCAAGGCTTGCCACTTGCCTTGTGTTCACACCTACACTAACTCTATATATAGGTGAGTTAGTAAGGCTTAAACCCCATTTTGCCATCCTTGCCATTTTATGCACTTGCCATCAAAAGTTTAAACACAAAAACTCCCTCTACTTTCTCCTTGCCTCACGCCATTTGTGGATGATTGAACCCAACAATTGTTCATCATCTTTCCTAGCCTAAAACTTAAAGATTCAAAGTTCATTGATATTTAAGTGTCCAAACACAATCCTAAACACAATTATTTTATCCAAGATCGTTGGTTCGGGTTGGGCTTTGATCGTGTTCGTGTGTGGGTTCGTGGTGGTGTGCCGTGTTGAAGACCGTTCAAGGGTGGTGGTTCGTGTGGAGCCGTGCTGCAGTGTTCGTGGCTGTGCTCGTGGTGGTGCAGTGGTGCTCGTGTGCCGTGCGGTGGTGCCGTGACTGGGCAGCAGCCGTGCAGTAGCTGTGCGTGGTGGTGGTGCACCGTGCAAGGCCGTGGACAGCCGTGTGTTGTGGGTCCGTGTTGTGCGTGTTCCGGGCTGCATTTGTGTGTTGAATTTGTGTGTAATCTTCCATAAGGTAACATGCTTTCTCAACCTTTTTGGTATACTATGTTTATAGTATAGATTAAATGCATGATTGGGTTGTTTAGTGATGAATATTCATGATTTTATGTATGATTTGTATTCTGATTTTTAAGTGATTAAATGATGTTTTGATGATGGTTTTCATGAATTTATGGTTGAACATATGTTGTTTTATGATCATGAATGTTATGTTAAAGTTTGATGGATTTTGGATGAGTAAAAGTTGAATTTCCGAATGTTCAATGATGATGATATGCGTGTAATATTTAAGTTTGGATGAGTTCTTGATTAAAGTTCTTGAATCTTGATTGAGTTCTTGATTGAAGATCTTGAATCTTGAATGAGTTCTTTATGAGTTCTTTATGAGTTCTTTGAGTTCTTGATGAGTCTTTTTGAGTTCTTGGTTGAATCTTGAAAGTTAAAGAAAATGGTTTAAATGATAAAGAAAGTTAAAGAATGTGTCCAAAATGATTAAAGAATGATTATTGAATGATGAATTGAGGTTGGTTAGACTCAAGATCAAGGCCTAAAGGCAATCTTGAGTATAACTTCGATATTTTTAACTAGTTATTTTCAAGAATCAAGGCATTGAGGCAATTCTTGAATATAATTTAGTTAGGTTGAGTAATAAGATGATTAAAGATTAATAATTAATTAGCTTGATTTCGTTTCTAGACGCCCTAAACCTAGAGTAAGATTCTTTGTTTTTGGGTTAAAACGTTGCCCCTATTCCATCCGCGGTATTGGGATAGTTGGAGTCATACTATGTGATCTTTGTGAATTTCCAGTAAGATTGGTTTCACGGGACATGGATTTCCAGTAAGATTGGTTTCATGGGGTTTGGGAGTAAGATTCTCAAATCCGAGCATAGTAGAAAGTTCGAATGCGTAAGATGCATTCGTACGAGCACAGTCCGGTCTAGAATATGGATGATTGCGCCAAAGATAGTGATTAGGATGGTTTGAGTCAAGTTCACATGTGGGTTGATCTTGTACTTGGTTTATTATGTTGATGTTGTTTATTTGATTTATGCTATGTGCATGTGTATTCCCATTAGGGTGAGTTAGTTATGTTACTCGCCACTGATGGTGGACTGTTGTATATTTTTCAGGTATTTCTGATGATGATCCTCTTGCTTAACTTTGGGTTGGGCGAGCGACGTTGTTATTACTGTTATCTGTTGTATTTACTGTTTTCCATTGTTTTAGATAGTGATGGAGTTATATAGATTTTATACGTTGTTGAATGGACTTTTATATGTTGTTTTGGACTCCGATGTGTGGTTGGAGTTACTTGTATTTTTAGTATTTTTAGTTTGATTTTTGGACTAGTTTATGTACAAACTTGTGGGTATTTGTACTTTGTGGTTTAATAATAATATTCGAGGAATTAGTTTTATTTCTTAAGTATTTTAAGTTGTAGTTTCTAACCATTCGACTCGTCGGTTTCTTCCGCGCCGATTTAAGCGAGTCGGGTCGTTACAAAAGTTGTAATCGATCTCAACAAGGCTTTAAATGAGCCGCGAGAGGAATATTTTGTTGATAATAACACAGACCGCATGCAATAAGAAGTGGTCATCCTAAGTTCTGACACGGATGAAGATTCCAATCTGCATGAAACTCTCTATGGACACCAAAGTGATGAACTAAGGGATGCCTTAGTCCATATATATCACAGAGACTTGCTATTTGATGAAACCGAACCGACAGACGATCAGGTAGTGCCTGAAATCTGGCATTTGTCCAAGGCCATATGCTCCAACTGTTCCAGCAGGGGAAAAGGGAACAACGTTAATTAGGTGCATCATTAGATCAAACAACGCTGGGGATGATGGGTTACAATAGTATGCTACTGGGGCTACCATCTTCAAGTTCATATATGCTTTTGTAGCTTTGAGCTGAGATATAACTACTCTGCGGATGATGTATGCATACATTACAATTACAAGAAGGTACTTCCAACTTTATGTTGTGATGATGTCGAATTGGAGGATGGAGCAATATTATTCGTTCATGGCTTGGTAAGTAATTTACTATTATTGCATTTTAGGGTAATTTGAAGTATATTTAGTATTTTTTCAATTTTTTTAATTTGAATATTATAAAGTTTAAATAATTAAATTTCTAATCATTAGTGCAAATTTCATAAATTTGAAGTCTATTTATATTTTTTTAAGTTATTTTTATTATTTTTAAGCTTAACATTACATAAGTGCATTTTTGGTAAATATGAAGTTTTTGTTTTTGAAGTTTATTTTTTTTAGGTTGATGATGATGAGCATGATAAAATCTGTAACGATCCGACTTTTCTAGGCTGTCGATTTACGAAGGAAATCGACAAATGGATCATTACCAACATAAAACTTAATAATAATATTATAATTAAATTCTAAAATTCCCTTTATTAATTAAATACTGGAACAATAAACCCAAAAGTCTATAAATGAATACCAAATTACATAATTAAATGAAGTCTTTCCCAACAGGCTGGGAACTGCTAACTAGTAACAAAAGAAAATACTTAAAACAAACTACGGTTGCTCTAAACAACTCTGAAACATACAGCCCCAGCCAACGTATGCCCATTCTAAGCCTCAGCATTATCACCTGAAATGGGGGGTGTCCACCGTCAGTGGCGAGTAACTAGGCTGTCCCGCTTAAATGAGGGACCGCTAACCATATAATAGCTTAGAATCAAACGAGGAAAACATACCAAAAACACATGGAAATACGTACAAAAATACATACGAAATACGTACAAAAATACGTAGAAAAATACGTAGAAAAATACGTAGGAAAATACGTAGAAAATACGTATACAAATATGTATAAAATACGTATAAAATACGAATAAAATACCTGCAAAATACGGTTAGAAATACATACAATATACGTATAAAATACGAGTGCAATACGTATAAAATACCTGCAGAATACGGTTAGAAATACATACAAAATACGTATACAATACAGATACAAATACGTACAACATACAAATACAAATACGTACAACATACAAATGCAAATACGTACAACATACATATACTCAGAAATACACTAATAAAATACAGACTTACCAGACGTATGCAGTGGAAGACTTAATATTACCAAATTAATACATATATACACGAAAATGCACATATACACATAACACTTCCCGTGAACTACTTATTTATCATATTTTACCCTTAAACCCTCTTTTAACCTTCTTATCGGACCGGTCATAATGCTCGTTGTGGATCCTGTGTGCACCACAACTTTCCTAAAACATGCCGGGTTGAACTCGTGTATTCAACCCGTAGCCCTCCTTTGCAAGAACTAAGCCTAAGCTATGGCCATAACCCCTAAATAGCAGCTCGTGTACTAATACTTAGACGACTACATATCTTAAGATCCAGAACTGCCCAGAGACCGCAGTAGGGCAGTGGCTTCGACTTAACCCGATCTGATGACTCGTGTATCATCAAATGGGCGTCCTTACGTATCTTGTCTTTTCTAAAGGCTATCGTGAGACCACTAATTAACAAGCAATATCTAAAGGCCATCTTGAGACCACTAATTCATATCATATCTTACTTCTTTCCTTCTTATTCATATTGTTACTTTCCTTCATATTATAACTTATCTTCTTTAATTCCTTTTAATTCCTTTAATTATATTAATTCCTAAAATTACCTTCTAATATTATTATAGGTCAAAAATTAAACCAAAATTGATCATAATGAAATCAACCCACTCGACATTTTTGTGTATTTCATAGAAGTTAAATAAATTCATATAATCATCGTATAAACACTTAAATAAACCATATAAAATAACAATTAGCAACACAAATTACCCAAAACATGTTAAAAATCCTATTTTTATTCTTTTAAGCCACTCGACATTTTTGGTTGTAATTACCAAAATTAACGCTTTAAATTAAATAAATACAATCGTCCATAATTAATTAAACAAACTTAATTAATAAATAAATTGTACAACAAACCTTAAATCATCAAAACTAACCAAGAAAAAGATTAAAAATTGGTCCTTTTGTCATACATACCACACGACATTAGGGCTTAAACAACAACATCAAGATTATTTTCAAGAACTACAATAACATGATCAATTAAAGATTAAATTAAAGGTTAGTAATAATAAATCAAGAATCATCAAGATTTAATAATAAAAATCAGATTTGTAATCTCTCTCAAAACCCTAAATCACTCGACATTTAGCAATAACATGAACAAAAATAATTATTTTAATTTAAGACTTTAATTAACGATTAATAATCAATATCATTATATTAATTCCAGGAAATATCATAAAATCATCTTAAAAATCCCTATCATACACGACATGCACTCGTAAATTTCAAGAACAAGAAACAACAATTATCATGCATTTACTCATCACAATCATACAATTAAATAAATTAATCCATGCATGTAATCTAATAAAACAATTAAAGATTTACCAAGATACATCAAGAATTCAAGAAAATATCATGATAGTCCACCATATACTACTCGAAAATATTAGCCTAAACATGATACTAATCCTATCAATTTTCCTAGCTTAATCCTAATTAATTATATGTCTAACTCGTACCAAATTTAAGAAGAAAAGTCTAGTTACCTTAGATTGAGCAAGAAACCAAAGAAAAATCACCCTTGCACCTTGGAAAACACACGGCTAGGCTAGGACAATATTAGGGTTCTTGAGTATATTTTGAAATTAGGGTAAGAGTTGTAACAAATAAGGTATAATGTTCTTAATTAAATAAAAAGAAAACAAAACCACAACAATAAAGGGGAGAAGGTAACCGTGTGGTTGGAGAGGAAGTAGGGAAGGGAGAAAAATTAGGGGGGATTTAGTTTAGGGTTAGACTAAGTTTAAAGTTCAAATAATAATTAATTAATATATTATTAATTAAATAATTAATTAAATTATCTAATTAACAATAAATTAAAAAGAAAATAATTGTTGGCCATACATGAGAGGGGCCGGCCGTGAGATAAGGGTATGGGTCATGGGACCCGGATAATAATTGACGAGATAAAGATACACAGTCCAATTATTCGGGCCCTTTGGACTTAGAATATTAAAATAATAATAATAAACCGCGAAATTTTCTGCCCTAAATTTTGGGTTATTACAAAATCAATTCATACATGAAGCATAAATAACACCATTTTATTAATTATTTAGTAAAAAACGAAAATGTATGGCTTAAATATTATTGTATGACGGTTTTGGTATAAAAATTATTGTTTATTGTTAAATATATTTTTTTAATCATATACTTTGTTTGGGTGAAATATGTTAATTACAGACATAGAATATCTTGGGAATATAATTATAAATGTAATGATGATGCATGATAAGAGTAGATTGTAGATTCTATTAATATTACATATATATTTTTAACTAGGTAAAATGGATATATATATTATAGTATGATTTTGACGGTTTAGGGGTAATTTTTTTTAATCATATACTTTGTTTTGGTGATATATGTTAATTACAAACTTACAATATCTTGGAAATATAATTATAAATATAATGATGATGCATGATAAGAGTAGATTGTAGGTTCTATTAATATTATATATTTTTAACTAGGTAAAATGGATATATATATATATATATTATAGTATGATTTTGACGGTTTAGGGGTAAATTTTTTTTTAATCATATACTTTGTTTTGGTGATATATTTTAATTACAAACTTACAATATCTTGAGTGAAATATGTTACAAACTTACAATATGATTTGCTTATCTTGGGAACATAATTATAAATGTAATTAGTTTATTTTAGGGTACGAAATTTTGAAACAACTGTATAGTTGTTTTTAATTAGTTTAATTACATCTCCCATTTTAATTATTTTATTACATTGTATGAGACAACGATGAACTTTAACAGTAGATTTGTCAATGTAAAAATGCGGGCGGTACAAAATTTTCCAATAGATGTGAAGCTTTCTTTGTTTTCCAATGGTACGTTGGAGGAATTGTATGAGTTGTGAGCTCATCAAATAGGGCGGGACGTCAATGGGTTCTATTTAGCGTGTCATGATTTTGAACTTCCTAGAGGCCCACACTTGCTTTGTGAATCCAGAATTCAAAATGAGGATATCGTCTACACGATTCTGAGGCACTGATCACGATTCTGATGCACTGAAGGCCTAACCAACAACACTTTTATTTGGGAGTTTGTTTTGATGTTAATGCATGGAAGTTTGTTTTGTATTATCATGACATTTTTTTTTTGTTATTTTGTAACATTGATAGTTGACCCTTGTCATTTTGTTTAACAAACAAGGGTCACAGATCAATGTTATTATTGAACTACCTAGAACTTTATATAACTCTACATCATGCATGTTTCTTTATGTAACATTGATAGTTGACCCTTGTCATTTTGTTTAACAAGGGTCACAAATCAATGTTATTAAATTAGTTAACTACCTAGAACTTTATATAATATATGTAAACATGCATGTTTAGTTTAATTTGATATGTGATTATTGCTTATATATGCAAAACCTAAATATATCATGCATGTTTCTTTTAATTAGATATGTGATTTATATCAAAATTTGTGAAACCTAAATATTTCTAATTAGATATGAGTATGCTTTTAATATATTATGGTATGATGTTAACATGTATAGGATGAGTAAAATGTTTCATAGTATAGGATCGATGAGTAAAATGTTTCATAGTATAAGTAAAATGTTAATAATTTATTATTATTAGAATTGAGAATGTTAATTAATAATGGAATTGAATGAAAAAAAGAGCGAGACAATAATTTAAAATGGTAAAATGAGTGGTTGAAAATAAAGAACAAAAAAAGAATTGAGAATGTTAATTAATAATGGAATTGAGAGCGAGACAATAATTAAAAGTGGTAAAGTAAACGGTTGAAAACAAAGAACAAAAAAAGAAATAAAACAAAAGTAAGATTAAAAGGAAACACGCACTAAACATAGATACGTAAATAATAAAGTGGAACATAGGAATGTAATGTTAGGGGGGGTTATAATGTCCCCCTAACTAGAAAAGTTTACAATAATAGCCCTAAAAAATTTCTAAAAACTCAAGTTATATGAGTACTAATTACTAATTACACTAGCAATAAAGCCGAAAAATAATTCGACTGAACACCGTCACCTCCACAAATGGCGAAGACCAACGTGGCGGCAATCGTGTTCAGACATTGGTGGTTTTACTACATAAAGTAATTTTATAGGATGACTAATATGACAATGTAAACACAACTTTTATAGTGGTATTGTTGATAAAAAAAATGTATAAGTTGTAAGCATATGCTATTAATATATTATATAGTATGATTGTATTTCAATGAGATGTATATACAATAAATTTCAAAAAAAATATCGGGTACAATTATAGAATGACTAACATGTGGCAATGTTTAAAAAAAAAGTTATAAGCGTATGCTATTAATATATTATAGTACGATTATATTTCAATTAATGACATATATATTTACAATAAATGCTAATAAGTTATTTGCAGAGCCTTTGGCACTTCGAGAAGATGTAAGTTATATATGTTATTAATATATTATAGTATGATTTTATTTCAAGTAAATTTTTCTCTAAATTTGGGATTGTTGATACAAAAATTAGGGAGGAAACATTTTTCTCTAAATTTGGGAGTAAAACCCTCCAATATATTATAGTATGATTAACAATGCTATTATCAATGCTATTGTTAACAATGATATCTCCTTCAGTAATAAAAATCCTATCTCCTTGTGATCTTAATCTTACCCTCATTGTCCGAAAGGACGTATGTGGTTGACGTTCTGATTAATTAAAAAAAAGAGGACAAAGGAAGTACAATCTAAAGGTCAAGATTAATTAAATCAAGTTGTTTCTTATTACTCTTAGGGCCCGTTTATAGAGATGAACTGAACTCAACTTAATAGAGATGAACTGAACTGAATAGAGATGAACCGAACTCAACTCAACTCAACTTAATAGAGATGAACTGAACTGAACTGAACTTAATAGAGATGAATTGAACTGACTGAATATAATATGAAGTACACAAGCCCTTATTATAATTTGTAAACAATGTATTTATAGTATAAAGTCAATTTATATACACATAATATATTTATTACTCATTTGATAATGTTGTAAAAATATAGTATGATATTTATGTACTATAGTGTAGTTTACCTATATTAAAGTTTATTAAACTAGAGGGTTAAAGTTGTCATTTGAAAATTAATTCCATTCATTGTTGCTTAGGAGAGAGAAGCAGAGGAACCAAGAAGAAGAAGAGAGAAGCATCTCCATTGTCACCCTCATTCTTGTCGCCCTCTCCTCCACCCTAAACCCTCCACCACGTAGTTGTCGCCGGCGAGAACTTCAGCACCACAACCTTCTCCTGCATCAACACAAACACCTAATTTTGGAATTTAGTTGAATACCCACAATCACACGAATTCAAACCCTAAAAATGCCAAAGAAGACGGACATGGAAGGAAAATTTGTTTTGTCTCCTGGTGTATTCAATGTAAGTTTAACTCTTAATATATTTTTTTTGGATTTCGTTTCCATTGTGAAATATCTTCATAGTTTTTTTGGGGGTTTAGAGTTTCTACTAATGAAATTTGGGGTTTCTACTAAATTTGGGGTTTAGATTTTCTAATGAAATCTGTTGAGATTAGTAATTTGTTTCCAATTTTCTGAATATTAATTTGATTCTCGTGTTTTTTTTTATATATTTACTGAAGTATTATCTCGTTTAGCTTGATTATCGTGATTTTTTGAATTGGGTTTGTATCTTCTTTAATTAGTTTGTATCTATTTCTTTATCGTGATTTATATACAACAAAAACATGACAGTGGTTTAGCCTTCTTTAATCACTGAAACGTAGTTTGTATAATTTTTATAATTGTGATATAAACAACAAAAATGAGCCAACTTGCAATAATTTTTTACTGATAGTGCCATTGAAAGCCTGAGGTGCTAGATAAACATTTATGTATTTCTTAGAGTGGTCAAAATTTAGATTAAATACCAAAATTATGCGTGAATTAGTGTACGTAATGTTTTTAATCCGTTTTCATTTTTGGGGTTTTCAGGGTATGGTCAAGACTAAGGGTAGTATGGTAAGAAAACGTGGCAAGGTGTTGGAGACACAATTGATTGAATGCAATGACCAACAAACTAATGTAAGTTGTCGGGTTGAGACGTTTGGAAGGATAGTTGCAAAATTTGGAGACTTGCAGAGGAATTGGGTAAAAGAGATGGGGTTTGAGGGGTTACTATGGCTAAGGGAGCGTGTTCTTCCAAGGAATTTATGTTATTGGTTGATGACTAGGGTGGATCCAATTAGGAAAGTTATATAGCTACCAGGAGGGACGGATTACCCAATTCACAAAACACAGGTTCATTGGGTCTTGGGTATACCAGCTACTGGTAAGTCAGTTCCTAAGAAAGCTGTGAGTAATAAGATGTTGGATAGGGTGAACGTTATCGTCGAAAAATATGGCGCGGATGTTTGTAGTGGTTATTATAAATATATTTTGTTAGGAAATGTCCGCAATTTGATAGAAGGTCAGTGGGATGTTGATGGTGAGAGTGAATTCAAAACAGCTTTTCTAATCATGGTGTTAGGTGATGTATTATGCCCTTCCACTAGTGCTAAATTGTCGTCAAATTTAGTGCCCGCAATAACAGTTGCAATGGAAAGTTGTAAATATGATTGGGCACAACTAGTTCTTGACAGATTGTTTAACTGTGTCAAGAACTTTGCAAAGAGGTTTTACAGAGACGGTTACGCTAGGGAGTGCGGCGGTTGCACATATTTCTTGGCGGTAAGCTACTACATTGAAATATTGTTGATAAAATACATTAAATTTTATTAGAATTTGTAATTTGTTTTGGGTGCAAATTATGTATTTGGATCGCTTAAAACAAGTCCTTGCAAAGTGGGGTGTGTTTCCACGCATAAGAGTTTGGCCAACCAAATTGGTGAATGCGGCAAAGAAGGAAGATCGTTTTTATCAAGGCGGTGACTATGGAAAAGTTGCGGTATATATTTCTTTCCAGTCCATATTTTAACTTTGATTTTTCCTTTAAAAAAAACTTCGATTATATTAAAACTTTAATTGATTTGTTATGTGTTGTAGTGCGTTGATGTTGCATACGGTGAACAACATCCTTACATGGCTATGGATAAAATGGGACCTCAATCAATGGCGCGTGACGTACCAACCTTTATGTGATTTTTTTTTGTAATTAAAAATTTCTATTTTTAAAATTAATAACCAAAGTTTAAGCTAATTTTATGGAGCTTTATACCAATTAAAATTTATAAGGAATTAAGGTCCTGATGCAGTGATCCATAATTGATTATTTTTCTTGTGTTCACCTGTAGATAGTTTAGGACTTTGATATTGGCCTTTCGGGCTGTGTATAAATTGAAATTCCAAAAGTTGCTTGTGGCATTTGTTCGTTATATGAATTTATTACATAACCCCTTGCAAGTATGCTGGTTTCATACATTGATTGTAGAAATGAATTTCGATTTTTTCTTTCATGTTTGAAATAGCTTTGGCATGAAGCTGATTGTTGTTTGATTTCTGAAATTCACTAGATGTTTGATTGCATTCATAGTTCAAGGCATTGTGATCCAATTCAATTGCAGCTGAATAAACTAGACTATTTTTGCACCATTTTGGTCATTTGGTTTGAGTTTTGTTTGTGTTGTTTATGATAAACTATTTTGCTAGTGTTAGTGCTTTCATCATACCCAAGTCAGCAGTGTGATGTTTCATAAATTAATGCCATTTTAAAAAAAATTCTTGTAACGACCCGTATTTTAGCAACGTTGTTTTCGAAGAAAACAATAATACGAATCGTCGAAACTAAATACTTTCAACAATAACTTAAAGAATACACAGCGGAAGCTCTAACTTAATCATTTTGTTGATTAAAATATTAAAGTCTTTCCAAAAACAATGGAACTGCCAGGTCCACTATTACAACTCTAAAACTACTAAAATAGGAAAATAACTGGAAAGATAGCAGGAGCCTAATATGCTTGCCAAACACTCAACCAGATCCATATGAAAGCCCACTTATTCATCAGCATCATCACCTGAAATGGGGGGGTCCACCGTTAGTGGCGAGTAACTAGGCTGTCCCACTTAAATGTGGAACCATAAATCATATAATATCATAGAATCAACCAAGATACACATAAAATACATGAATAATCATACGAAATACATACATATGAGAAATACGCAGCGGAAGACTTAACATACCATGCTTAAAATTAACATATTAAATACATAAATAATCATAATAAATACATAATTAACATACCAACCTGATGAATTCTTATCTTATCATATTATTACCCAAATCCCATCTTTCTTAATCCATGGACCGGTCATTATATCTCGTAAGGATGCTCGTGTACATCCCAACTTTCCTAGAACATGCCAGGTAGGACCCGTGCATCCTACCCGTAACCCTCCTTTGCAAGGATTATGTCTAAGTGGGGCCCTCACTCCCAGATTAGCAACCCATGTACTACTAACCCGGACGACAACATATTCTAGGATCCAGAACTGCCCAGAGACCGCAGTAGGGCAGTGGCTTCGACTTAACCTAATCTGGTGACCTGTGTATCACCAAACAGGCGTCCACTTCTTATCTTATCTTGTCTTATCTTATTGACATGGCCATCTTGAGACCAATAACATCTTATTATCTTATTCTTATTCTTATCATCAAGTCAATCCTTTTTCCTTATTATTTCAACTTATCTTCTTATTTCTTTTATTTCCTTTAATCATATTAAATCCTTAAATCATTAACTGAAATTATTACAAGCCAAAAATTAAATTAAACTAATCATCCTTTTAAATAGAGCCACTTGACATTTTTAAAATAAAATAAATAATCAAAACCGATTCTTTTAAATAATCACACAAATAATTCAATAAATCAAATAAATCATCAAATCAATACAATAATCATTAATTAACATAATTCATGATAAAAATATCCTTTTTCCATCCCTGCTTCATTCGAAACACTTAGGTTAAATGATAAAAATTGTCACTTTAAATATTAGTCACAATATCAAGAATAAATCATTAAAACTTATTAGATAAATAATAAAATCATAAATTAACTTTAAATTAACAAAACATTAGTCAAAACGAGATTAAAATTCACCCTTTTATTTCTTAATACTAGGCCATCAACAAATATATCACTCGAAAATTTATAATTTAATTCTATACTTTATTATCTTATTTTAATTATTAAATCAGTTATATAAACTATAAATTCATAATCTAACCATTAATCATGAGATTATAACTAAACATGGATAAAAAAATCAAGCCTTTATACCCTTAATATATTCGGCCATCAAGAAAATAAAACATGATCAAGATTAATTTAAAGAACTCATGTATTCATATTATCATATCATTAAATTATCTTTAAACTATTAATTAATTAATAAATTAAGAATAGAATTATAACTGCACAAGAAAAAATGAATCTTTAATTCTTTTTACATTCTTGGACAAGTCTAAATTTCAAAGAAAATATGAACAAGATTATAAATTTAATTCAAGACTTTAATTAGGCATTTAAATAAATTATAAACATGCTTTTAGATCAAGAAAATCATCCTAAAATCATCATGAAATTAAGCATAGTGTTCGACTAATACACGCGCAGAACAAGAATTAATTTCGAAAAATAACATGCAATTATTCTAATCAAAACATGTAAATTAAGGTATTAAAATATGCATAGAACTAAATAAAATATCAAAGATTCAAAAAAGATCATGCAAACATATCAAGAAACAACATGAACATTCATCATCAAAAAGTTCGAACAACTCAAGCCTATCATGATACTAATTCAATCAATTTCCTAGTTGAATCCTAATTAACTATATGATAAACTATCCAAATTCAAGGGGGTTAGTCTAGTTACCTTGAATCAGGAAGAAAACAAAGAAAAACTCTTTGCTTGGGGTTTGAATTTTACACGGCACAACAAGAGTATTTTTGTGAGTTTTTGTGAATATTTTTAGAAGTTAGAAGTTAGGATAATAGGTTATGAGTATTGTTCCCTATATAATTATAAAGAACAAAAGAATCAAATGATTAAATAAAAGAAAAGGGGGCTATGAGTTATGAGGAGTAATAGGAGGGAGTTGAGTCAATTTAGGAGACTTGGTATGGGGTTAGTTAAAAATAGGATTTTTAGGATAATTAGGATAATTATAAATTAGATATTTAGATATAGAATTGCCTAAATAATAATAAAAAAAAAAGAAATTAATCCTTGGCCAAATAAGGAGAGGGCCGGCCAAGGGGTGTATTAATTGGGTTTTGGGCCCAATTTTAAGACAAGGAAAAGAAATAAGATTAAACAGTCCAATTAACTGGGCCTTTTGGACTTAGAATATTAGATGCAATGATAATTAACCACGAATTTTTCTGGCAAAGATTTTCGGGTTATTACATTTCTATTAAAGTTTTACTTTTTTATTTACAAAGGTCGCCAACCTTGTTTTACAACAAATGGGAATGGGAAATAATAGAGGTCGTGGTGAAAGTTCAATGGACATGCAAGAGTCTGACGAAGAAGAAAAGGATCGGCGAAAGTGAAGGCGTATAGGGCCAGTTGATAAATTAAACCCTTGTCAAAGGAGGAAAAAGAATCATAATTTCTGGGAAGAGTTTGACTCGGACGATGATGAAGAATGGCAGCCATCTGAGGAGGAAAGTGATGAAGGCAGTAAATTGTCAGAATGTACTGTTACAAGATCTGATAAGTACTATGTCGATGATGGCTAAGTGAATGAAGTGGTTTCGAAAAATGTAAGTGAACAACAAATTTTAAGTAATTTTTACTTTTTTAGAACTATAATTTACCCAATATTCTGAATGTGTTTATCTTCTCATGTTGAGCCAACGATAGACTGGGGCGGAAGAGATTGTTGCAGGAGAGGGTAATACTGGCGGGAAACAAACGGTGGTAGAGGGGAAGTTTGGGGCAGTAGAGGGGAAGTATGGGGCAGTAGAGGGGAAGACTAAGGTCGTTGAGGATGAGGTTGTTGAAGATAAGGGCAAGTCTAGGGCTGTAGAGGGTGAAGTTGAGGCTGTTGAAGATGAGGGCAAGTCTAGGCTGTAGAGGGTGAGGCTGAGGCTGTTGAAGATGAGGGGAAGTCTAGGGCAGTAAAGGGTGAGGCTGTTGAGGGTCAGAAGGAGACATGGGCGGAAGAAATTGTAGAGGGGAAGAATTTGGCAGTTGAGGGGGCAGTAAATGGTGAAGCAGTAGATGTGAGGGGAAGACTGGTGCAGTAGAGGGTGAGGAGAAGACGGAGGCAGTAAAGGGTAAGGAGAAGACTGGGGCAGCAGAGGGTGAGGAGAAGACTGAGGCAGTACAGGGTGAGGGGAAGAATGGGGATGATATAACGGATAGTTTTGTAAATCAAATACTAAGAAAAATAACGTTTGATGATGAGGATGGTAAAACATTTTCGTTTGGGGAAGTTGACACGAGTAAAACCCAAGAGAATAAATATTGTTTTCATGCTGCAATGTCAGATGGTGACGGTTCTAGAGTTGAAGGTGAAAAAGGTCATAAGCGGAAGAGTGGCCGGAAAATTATTGCAAAAAGACCAAGAAGGCTTGTTCGTAATGAAGAGATTACGAAGGAGGTGGATTGGACATCTGTTGGAGACATGAGGAACAAAATTGTCACTTATTTGTCCATATTAGGTACGGGAAAAAGTAGAAGGTATGTGTGGTTTAAATTTCGTAATAATGTTGTAAATTTCAAAATCTACTATGGATGTATATATGTATCTGTGTGTGTGACTATTTACTTGCGATGATTCCCTTTTTTTGATCTTTTTGCAAAAACTACACTCTTCAAAAACTACACTCTTATTGCAATGTTCATGCCGACTTGCTCTGCATATGCTGTCTAGGGAGGTGATGACCCTAGATGGGGCGCAATCATAAAGCTAATCACAAACGCAATCGCAATGTGCCCCTCTTCAAAATCAGTTATAAATGTGTTTCCCTTGTTGGTATATTACTGCTAATATAACCTATGTTGTTATTGTTGGTATATTATGTTCTTGTGCAAATGTTTAGTCAAAAGGCAAGATCTTCGTCATTGGCATCGGAACAAATCATGTTGCAGTGTGGTGATCATTACGCCTCAGCTGCAAATTTTTTGAGTGTTTTATGTTCGGACAAAGGAGGTGTAGATGATAATGTGAGTACTTTCATTATGAGCTATCAGTCTTCATACATACCATCCATAGCACATAATTGTTTTTTTGGATTTTTTATAGTATGTCCGTGTTGTCGCTGTTTTGTATACTCACATTTGGCAAGACCAATTCAAGGGAAGGAGTATAAGATATATGATGGATCCAACTATTGCGGTAAAAAGAAAGTATTTAAGTTGTAGGATCATGTCTTCTTTGTGGTTTTATTTTGGTATTTTCCTTACTATGCCCTGTTGGTGAGTGTCATAGATAAGACTGTTGCAAGAAGCTGCTAACCATGGTGAGTGGAAGGCAACCCTTCGGCTTTCTAGAGCACGCAGCTGGGTCATCATACGTTGGAACATCAGCAAATCAGTTCTATGTGGTAATTGTGTGGTTGTCTATCTACATATGTATATATAATAGTTAAATACTGGAAAATAATAAAATTATAAATTAACCTTATTATACCCTTAAAAATGGCTTAGGTGTTTGTCCCAGTCTTGGAGACGAAACACTGGTGGTGTGTGGCATATTGTGTACATGAACAAGAGGTTTGGGTTATTGACTCATCTTCAAGAGCACCCTTACAACAACATAGTTGTACAATTGACAACATAGTAGGTTTAAATATAATACTTTGATAACATAATTAACTTACAATGTACTCTTAATGACTAAAAGGAAAGTGTTGTTTGTGTAGAGTGTGGCTGTGGACACTTTTTTCTCATCCTTTGACGAAACTTGGGTACAAGGGCAATTGAAGACCTGGAAGCGTAAGATTTGTAAGGTTGAGAAGCAACAAGATGGTAAGTGATTTTTTTAAAAATAAATAAATGTAGTGAACAATACTTACTTAGCTGAGTGTATCCAAAACTTAGCATTGCACCATATTGAAGTCGCCTAATAAATGTTGCAGCTACAGTTGTAGTGTCTACATGCTAGGGGCAATTAAAAAATGTGCTGAACAATACCACCATGAATTTAATTTGTTATGTGCTTCTTTTAATTGGTAAAGTCACCCTAAGTTACAAATTACTTGTGACTAAGTTGAGTATAGTACTCATGGGTACTCATGGTGAAATTAACAGGTTGGGACAATTGATGATGAACGTGGTTGCCTGCTAACCGAAGATATAATGTCAGATTTTAATGAAGCAAAACAGTATATGACGGAGTTATTGTCTTTTGATAAAAAATGATTTGTTTTAGATTAATGTAGACATGAGTATTTTATTACATGGGTATTGTATTATGTAATTTACTATACTATTGTATTACGTGTGGGTATTTACTTTTCTCAATTTCGATGGGCCAGAAGAATTGGCTACAAAATATAGCCAGTTTAAGTACTTGATTGGGGTTATTGTGAATGCTAATAGTAATGGAAGTGGCGGGGATTCTGATGGGGTGGTGGTGTCTGATGATGCTGGAAGAGAAGATTTGTTTTTCTTGATTCTCTTGGGTAGGAGTGGTGATGAGCTATACATATTCGTGTACATTTCGGGCTCGACTCGGTCAAAGCTCGATCAAAGCTCGGCTCAGCTAAAATAAAGTCCCATTAGGACACGAGTCACATGACTCACATTCCATAAAAAAATGGCCCATACTTAGATATCATATAGGCCCATAAACAAGGACAACAAATAAACCCATATTCGTATTAATATTCCCTATTAAAAAATGAATAATCATTTTAGTTATCGCAAAAATGAATGTTAGTTAAGGTTCTTTGTGGTAAAATGAATATTTAGTATAACAAAATGAACAACCCTAAAAATGAAAATTAAGTTTAAGTTAGAAAATGAATAACAAAAATGAATATTTCGTATTAGAAAAAGAAAATTAAGTTTAAGTTGATTTCTTTGCTTGTCTTAAACTTTCCTTGGAATGCAAAATGCAAAGATTTCATATTTAAAGTACTTAAACGGTTAAGAAGTTGCATTAAAATTGCGTTACAGATAATAGTAATTCTAAAATAAGTAATACATAAGAGGTACAAAATATCAAAAGTAATACAGTTACGATTTAACAAATCATTGTCGTTCATCAAAATGCCAATGCAAGAGATTTCTAAAATGTAGGTAATGCAAGAGATTTCTCCTTACAAATCTTGCGCGTTCTAAGTAGTAGATCAATGCTCGAATATAATAGAATTACGATTTAGTAGTTCATCCTCTTCATGGTTCAAACATTCGTTATTGGGTTCAAATCTAGTAGCCAATGCAACTGCTTTTTTCTTAGTTTCATCCTAAACAATCGCAATTACATGAACGGATTATGATAATATTATTATAACAATCGCAATTTCATCCTAAATAATAATAATAATAATAATAATAATCGCAGTTGTACCTTTTTGGTTTTTTTGGTTTTTGTGTCTCCTTTTTGGGATTTTGACGCCTTTTGATTTTGACTGTTTCTTGTACCCTTGCAAAAAAAAAAATCAAAACTATCATATATTCATCATATATATTAGGAAAATTTGTTAGAAAAGACCTTATAAAACATTCTTTTTGTAAGAAAAAACCTTATAAAAAATTGGATTTTTTGTGAGAAACTCTCGCTAAGTGTGAAGACTTTGAAAACAACTCTCATTAACCTTTTTATTTTATATTTAACCCTCACTAAGTCTGGTTTACCTTTGGTTGCCACTCATTTAGTAGGTTGCAAAGGAAGTGTGGGTTTCGTGGGGCCCACTTTTAGGAATTACCTTCATTTTCCCTCACGTGGTCTTTACCTCCCTCACTTTCATCTATGCTCTCAGAATCATTCTCTGTAAAAAAAAAAAATCATTTCATAATTTCTCTCTCATTAGTTCTCTCTCACTTTCATTGCATGAAACCATAATTTTTTTTCGAAAATTATCATTTGTAAGAATCTTCCAATCTCAGTAAAAATCTTCATTATCTCTGTAAAAGCTAGGGTTTGTCAGTTTCGAAAATTGGGTAATGGAGAAAAGTGACGTTAGTTTGAGTGAAGAAGCGAAGAAATTGTGGGAGATTAAGCAAGAAGAGGGTGAAAAACAAAGGCAAATGAGGTGAGGACCACTGATCTATGTTTATTTAAGCTTAAAATTACTTAATTTGTTAAAAGTTTAATTTTTTATTCTAGTTTAATTGGGCAATTTTGCAAATCGAATTAAACCCTAATCCCCCATTTATACCCTAATTCATACTTTGCAACCCTAATCGACAAGTTAAAGTAAATAATTACTGATTTCGAGTCTTTCATCTTACTTCAAGTGTTGAATTTTTTTTCTCTTCAATTTCGGATTTTTAGGGTTTTGGAATAATTTTGGGGAATTTTTGGATTTTTTTTGGATAATGAGTGGCATTTATAGAGTCTGACATCTTGCTTGGGGGTTGTTTGACTGGGACCCACACCAACGGTCATTATTTAAGAAGTGGGCCCCACGAAACCGGCACTTCCTTTGCAACCTGCTAAATGAGTAGCAACCAAAGGTAAACCAGACTTAGTGAGGGTTAAATATAAATAAAAAGGTTAATGAGAGTTGTTTTCAAAATCGTCACACTTAGCGAGAGTTTTTCACAAAAAATCCTAAAAAAATTGTTGTGAACAAGGACATAAAACAAAAAAAAAAGTTGCAAGGAGGGACCTTACCTCTATTTTCCGACATTGACTGTAAATTTCCGGCGTTGACTCGCTATTTCCCTCCAATTTTCGACAAATCATTTCTTCTCTATTTGACCTTTCCTTTTATTTTCACTATAAATTCATTTTTCCTCCACTCCCCCTCCATTTCCCCTCCTAAATTCATCTACATAAACCCTACATTAACACTTCCTTCTAGCATCTAAAATTCACTTCTTCTGAATTTGGGTTTCCTCATCTCTTACCCCCTTAAATACAAAAGGATTTGTGCAAAATTAAAGGGAAATAATGAGTCAACGCCGGAGATTCACAGTCAACGTCGGAAAATAGAGGTAAGGTCCCTCTTTGCAACTTTTTTTTTGTTTTAGGTCCATGCTCACAACAAATTTTTTATAAGGTCTTTTCTCACAAAATGAATGTTTTTAAAGGTCTTTATTTCCTATATATTACAAAAGGACAATAAGTATATCATAGCATCATATATATAACAAAAGGAAAATATGTATGTCATAACTTAGCATTCGATGCCGTATTGGATTTGGATTTATTCTGCGATCCAGTATTTGCCTTTTTCCATCCAGGTTCTCCAATAGCTTTAAATCTATTACACTTTGTTTTTCCCCTGTAACACCCCGCATTTTAGCAACGAATTTATTAGTGATAACGTCGTAAACAAGCAGTTACTAATCGATTTATAATACAAAAATATAACTAAAACTCGTGGAAGTAATACTTATTATTAATAATAATGGAATCCCAGTTACAAAAGGTAAACTAAACCAGAAATCTAGTCCTAAAAACTGGAAATAAAACTAATTCCAAAAGCAGGAAAAGTAAACAGGGGCCTAGACGCTCATCAATTCATCCCGGTTCTAGCCTCTATCTTGCTGACCTGCAAAATAGAATTGGGGTCCACCATCAGTGGCGAGTAACTAGACTGTCCTACTTAGAAGTAGGACTTCATTACATACAATAATAGGGTTAGAACACAAGAACCTCAACGATCATAGTAACAAGTTCAACAACAGAATTAGCAGCGGAAAACTTAACAATCATCAATAGCAATATCATTCACGTCAATCTAGAACACACACTATCGAGTACAACACACATAAACAAAAGTTCAATGACAAGACGACGCTCGGTCTACAACCGATAACAAGACTAACAACAAAGGACTTGACCCGCACGATTCATCACCGATGAACCGATAGACGCGGGATCTTTAACCGCTCGACGCAGGATCTTTAACCATTCGACATGACTCTGACTCTCAATCAATCACACAAAACTTGCCCCGCACGATTCATCACAGATGAACCGATAGACCCGCTCAGTTTATCACCGATAAACCGATAGACGTATGGTCTTCAACCGATCGACACGACTCGACTCGACAAGACTCAAAAGACTCCAACTAAAACATCAAACAAGATCACACACTCGTCATCATCATCACACATCAAGCCATAAAATCATCATACCATTATTTATCAACAAAGTTCAACAATTCATACAACGCATATCACAAGAAAACGTCTTCACTAGAACTTAAGTAATCAAATACACAAACTTATAGCTTTTGACAGAAGAATACCCAAGTTGAAACATTTAACGTTCCACTCCTTAGATTAAGTTTTAGGTAAGTTATAAAGGATTAGCCCAAATAAACTCTACAAGTAATTTAAATAATTAAATTACACAAACTGTCCAATTCTGATTTTACCGAATAAAATTATAGATCAACCAATTAATGAATTCGTTTATTCTAGAAATTATTACTGTCATCTAAACTAATTTCAAGGATTAAACCACAAGAGTTTCGTACAAAAATAAGTTCTTTTACTATTTTTAAGGAAATTTAATAACCAGATTTCCAGATTTATCTAAAATTGGTTCCTGAATTTTCTGACTTAGCAAAAGAAATCCAAAAATTACGAAAAATTAACACAGATTACATTACCCTATTCTGGATACTCGCCTAAATTTTCATTGCAATCGGACCTGTTTAGATAGGTTAATAAATTCGAAAACAATTTCTGGACAGATTCAACCGTTTAACATATTCAATCATTTTGAAGCTCAAAAGGACGAGTTTAGCCACGAAATAATTATAATATCAATTTTATCCAGTAAAAAAGTTATCATAAAAATTTGATCAAGAAAAGACATGATTAGATTAAGTATTAAATTCATACACTTACAAATTATTCAAGAAACATAATAAAAATTCATGCTTTAATAAAAGTTTATCAAGAATCCTCAAATAACAATAAAGAAATCGAAACTAAACACCCTATACCATTCGGCTAATTCACGAAAACATGAACAAAAATGACAAACGATCTAATCCTATCATCCTATGCAATCTAATCCTATTCCTAAGTAGATTGAAGAGCTAGTTATCTAATGAAGAAACCACACAAAAGTCGCACACAAAACTCTTGCCCACTCGTCACTCTTGTTCGACCAAGACCACACCCAAAGTTCGGTCTTGCAAAGTTTGCTTGGTTGGAGGTTCTTGATGGTGTTGATTGATTTGGTGAGGTAAAAGATGGATTTTTGAGGTGGTGTTTATTGGGATGTCGTGAGGCCAAATAGAGGGGAGAGGGGTTTTTGTGTGTTGCTTGTTATAATAAATAAGGAGAGATAAAGGGTGGGTTTTTAGGATAGGGTAGGCTTTACTAGATTTTAGGAGTTAGTTTAGGAGATAAAAGTAAGGTTTTTAGGTTTAAACTAAATTGATCTAAATAGATAATTAAGGTAAATAAATAAAAATAAAATGAAAATAATAGGGGGTGGCCGGCTAGGAGGAGTCAAGCAAGGGTTTTGGCTTGATTCAATTAAATAAAAATTAAGTCTTTGGGCCCAAATCGGATGATTCGGACTTAAAGGCTTAATTTTACACGAAATTTTACTGCCCAAAAATCCGGGTCATTACATCCCCGACCTCGTTTTGGAATGGGTGGATCTTTTATGTTATATTGCCTTGCAGTTGAGGAAGAAGGGGGGGTTTGTAGGGGAAGTCTTGTTTGCGGTAGAGGAAGGTGTTTTGTTGCCACCAATACTACTTTGTGTTTGTAAATTAGCATCGCTCGATGTAGTCAATGTTTTATCTTGGGTATGAGATTCCTCGTCGCTTGATTTTTGACTAACCATTCATTGACCTCCTTCTTTATCTTCCTCACACCACGTAACACAATTGATGTTGTCTCATCATAACCACAAGCTAAATCAAAAACAGGTTCCATTGCGACATTGATCTTGTCCAACCGCTTCACTCTCAGAGTCTTAGAATGGCCATGGTATGCAACTGAGATGGATGAATACTTCCTAGTCACATCCTTACGCCATCTTCTAAGAATGTATTTTTCTGGAATGGGATTGACAAAGTTTTGGTCTAATACTCTAATCATATGACGACACAAAATGCCTTCCGTTTCAAATTTTCTACAGTCACACACAGCATCCTTAATTAGTTTCGCTGTCAAAATGGACGCAATACATTCGTCTCTTATCAATTATGACCTCCTCCTGACAACCCTTAGGTAAGACTCACACACGATCTTCAAGTAAGAACAAGTATTTATTTGGCCCTACTTCTTTCTCTTCCCTAACAATGCAATACATCAGCCGCTCACATTCGCGTTGAACAACACGAAACTTTGCATCAGTGTATATTTTCCTAAAAACCTTTTCAATTTGAAATCCAGTTGAGATGTTTCTTATCCATTTAACATCCCTTGAATCCGCATCTTGTTCTTGGCAAACACGCCTCTCAACAGCTGCACAATATTTTTCCCCAAACTCACATAGTCTAGTATGTCACCTAATAAATTTATCAAAAAAGCTGTTTATACTCTCTACTAGTGGTGGCCACTGGGCCGGGTTGACCCCGCCCGGCCCGGACCCGGCCCGGTTTTTGGCCCTGATGGGTCAGACCCGGTTAGCCCGGACCCGGCCCGTGACCCAACCCGGTGTTAAACGGGTGGGTCATGGGTCGGAGTGTTATAACCCGTAACCCGGTCAAACCCGGCCCAACCCGGTCAAACCTGGTCCAACCCGGTCCCCGACCCGGCCCACCAACCCGGTCCAACCCATCGGGCCGGTTCATGGGTCGGAGGTTTCAACCCGGCCCGGTCTCTGGCCCGGCCCGGCCCGTTTGGTGGCCACCACTACTCTCTACTCGTTGTGTCGTTCTCATCCCAACCCAAAAAAAATCTTTCATGAAAGTGGGAACCCACATATGTCGCTCTTTGAACAAATTAGCCAACCATTCATTTGACTGCAATGCGTACTTGCTAATTACTTCGTCCCAAGCGCTTTCAAATTCGCCAATAGTGAATGAATCATAGATTGCTCTAAACAAGTCTTCTTTAATATTTTCATACCTATAATGTTGTTTGTTAAATTTGTATGATAATTATTTACTAACAAATGCAATTAACAAATGCAACTAAAGTTAGTAATAATTACAATAAAATAGCAATGATAATTATTTACTAACATTGATTTCAAAGCAATTAAGTTTAATAATAATTTCAAAGCAATCGGAATGTCTAATAAATTATTGTATACATAACAGAAACACTAACAATATATTTTGGTAGCAGTTTTTTAGATTTATTAACTCTGCAAGAGGTCCTCGCATGGCTGTTGCCTGATCAGTTAAAATGGCTCGAGGGGCCTTACTTTTCATGCAAAGCAACCATTGGGAAAACAACCACTACAAGAAAAGAGGGATATGGAAACGCCACCTATAGCAACAATATTTTTTTGTGTTGCTATAGATATGTTTTGGTAGCAGTTTTTTAGATTGATTTTTTTGTTTGGAAAACTGTTGCCATATAATAAGCTATTGCAACACTTTTCGATTTATTAGTAAGAGCCAAATCTTTAGCAAAACTTATTAGTTTTATGCTTTTAAAAAAAAAAAAAAAACTACACAAAATTATATTATATATATATATGACTGATTTTGATCTTTAAATTATGTAATTATATAGAATAAAAGGCGGTAATGGCAAGGGCTGGGAGTAGGGTTAGCAGGGGCTAGGGGTTGAGGGTGGGCTGACATGGGCTTATTTTTTTTTTTGTTGGGGGGAGGGGCTGATGTTCTGTTATTTCATTGCATTTCTCCTGTTGCAATAACATTCTATATACTTCAGTAATAGGTGGCAAAGGAGTCACATCAAAATACTGCTTCGAACTTGCTTATAATCTTCTCTAACTCTCTAAGCTTCATAAGAAATATCATAAGCCTATTGTCTTGCTGAATTTTAAGAAATTTTACACCCAAATTACATGTGAAACAACTTTTGCATTCACAAGTAGGCAAATGATAGATTTCATCTAGCTCATCCTACAAAACTTTAATTTTGGCAAAAAATGATGTTCATTACCTTGATACATTCACAAGTAGGCAAAGAGGACAAGAATACCACTTTAATTTTGGCAAAAATATTCTGCCATAAATTGCACAAAAATCCAAAAAATTCAAATCTAAATAAAAATGTCAGAATCTAAGCTCTGAACAGATTGTGTTCAAAACTATTCAATAAGAAATGAACAGAACAAAGCCAAGAAACCAAAAAAATACTGAAAACTCAACTTGATAGGATCTATTGCTCTTTAAGTTATAACAAGATGAAGATCAATTTACAGCATAATGATTGCCAGAAGATCAATAAGTTGTGTGCTTTTTTTCTTTCTCAATCATGAACGAATGTTCTTGATGATTAATGGTTGATGATTAGTGTATTTCAATCTGTTTTTTAGTAGTATTTACTACTTAGTCCAGCTTTAAGTTCTTTGTCTATTAGGTTGTAGTTAATATCTCTAAATTTCAGTTCTTCCACAAGTCCAACAACCTCATCTCGCAACTTTAGACGTAAAGACCTTGTGTGCTACCTATATATGTAGAAACTTAGTTGAATACAATTAATTAAATATACTAAAAATTTCATGATTCATTGTTTTGAGGATATGACGACAAAAATAGGGTATCAAAATGTAATATATGTATGCAGCTAGTAAATAAGAAAAGGTCTTTTGGGATGATATAGTAAGAAACACATGCCAATACACAATATACTATAACCTATAACAACTTAAACAATAGTTAGGGATATTAAACCTGAATAGATTACTCAATATATGCCTTAAACAGCCTAGAGTCCACAACCTGAATATATGCCTTAGCTTAGTAATAAATTATATCTTGAGGTTATGGTTAGAGTCCATAACAGGTGCACTAGGTAGCTTAGAGATTTGTTAAGTTGATTTTTTTATGTAGACACTGCTATGTTGTTGCTATTGTCTGGAAGTTTCTGTCCAGTTGCTGCTGTTGCTGCTACTGTGCTTGTTTTAAACCCATCAAAACATCACCCACAATAATCTAAAATAATCATAATTCAACCTCTATGAATAACCTATCATGATACTAACTTAATTAGTGCATTATCAACACGAATACATCACAAAACCTTACTTAATCACACATTATTAGAAGCAGCCACGTTTTTATTGTTTCAATGCTAAAATAATGCAAAAACATAATAATAATTATTTTTTTTTTGCAATTTCTTGCAATAATTATTATCCTTACTAGTTTTTTCATGTATATATATATATATATATATATATACATACATATATATATATATATATATATATATACTTCATAATAAATTTACCAAGCCCATGTTATTCATCTTAGTTTTTTTTTGCTTTTTTAGTCATTTGGGCGTATAGTTGTTGTTCACTATTGATACAACATAAGTTATTCCATGGATCAAAACTAGATGGACTATCTAAGAGGATCAGAAGAGTTTAAACAAGCTTTAAATGCTTTTCTCGATGATTATTTTTCCAAAGATGCTATTGGTGGACAAATTCTTTGTCCTTGCAAAAAGTGCTCAAGACGTTATTGTCATTCCAAAGACGATATTTATGATCATTTGATAGTCGATGGTTTTGTTAAAGGCTTTAAGGAGTGGGTTTTGCAAAGGGAAGCTTCTTCTTCTACATGTAACAATGACAACCAAAGTGGATATGGGGATAATGGTTTAAATATTTATGATGATATGTTTGGATTGTTGCATGATACTTTTAGAGATGTGGATGAAAGTATAAATGATGATCAAGGGGTTTCAAATGGGCCAAATGACGAAGCTAAAAAGTTTTATAGGTTGGTGGAAGAAGGGAAGCAAGAGTTATATGAAGGATGCAAAACTTTTTCAAAGTTGTCCTTCATGATTCGTTTATTCCTCTTTAAGTGTCTTAATGGTGTGAGTAATGCAGCCTTTGATGATCTCTTGGAGTTGTTGAGAGAGGCGTTTCCCATGGCTAGACTTCCTAAGTCATATTACGAGTCTAAGAAAATTGTGAGCGATTTGGGCCTTGATTATAAAAAAATACATGCTTGCCCTAATGACTGTGTTCTTTTTTGGAAAGACCTTGAAGGAGCAGATGCTTGTCCAAAATGTGAAACATCAAGGTGGAAGTCTGATAAAGTTCCTGCTAAAGTTTTGAGGCACTTTCCATTAAAGCCAAGACTTCAGAGATTGTTTATGTGTCCCAAGACCGCTCAACAAATGATTTGGCATCATGGACGAAAGAAAGATGAAAAAATCATTAGGCATCCTGCCGATGCACAATCTTGGAAGGACTTAGATAAAGCATATCCAAACTTTGCATCAGACCCTCGAAATGTTAGATTAGCTCTTGCTAGTGATGGCTTCAACCCCTTTCGAACCATGAGTGTTGCTCACAGCACATGGCCTGTTATGTTGATTAACTATAACCTTCCCCCATGGTTGTCTATGAAACCTGAGTATTTCATGTTGTCTTTATTGATTCCTGGACCAAAGTCTCCTAGAAACAATATACATGTATACTTACAACCATTGATCGAAGAATTGAAGGAATTGTGGGGACACGGAGTAGAAACTTATGATGCATTTAAAGAACAATCATTTCAATTGCGTGCAGCACTAATGGGAACCATAAATGACTTTCCTGCTTATTCGATGTTATCTGGTTGGTGCACTAAAGGTAATTATGCATGTCCTAATTGCAATCATGACGTGGAACCCCATTATTTGTCAGATAGCAGGAAAAATTGTTACATGGAAACTCGAAGATTTCTTGATAAGGATCATCCTTGGAGAAAGGATAAAAAATCTTTTAATGGAACCGTGGAGAATCGGGCGGCACCTACTCCTTTGTCTGGTCAGCAAGTATTAGCTGAAGTAGAAAATATTGAAAATGATTTTGCAAAAAAAAAAGAGAGGAGGAAGTAAGAAAGGGCCTTGGAAACACAAGCCTGTTTTTTTTGAATTAGAATATTGGCCTATGATTAAATCTCGTCATAATCTGGACGTCATGCATATTGAAAAGAATGTATTTGATAACATTATTGAGACATTATTAGACATACCTGGAAAGTTAAAGGATGATGTTAAAGCACGCCTTGATCTGGTGAAACTTAAAATAAAACCACATCTCCACCCTTATCTTTCAGATGATGGTAAGAGACTTTTGCTTCCACCAGCAAATTTTACAATGAGTAATGTAGAAAAGGATTTGTTCCTCAAAGTCCTTAAGGAAGCAAAGTTACCGTATGGGTATGCATCAAACATAACAAGATGTGTACAAGAAAAGGAAAGAAGATTCACTGGCTACAAGAGTCATGATGCACATGTGTTGCTCCATCATTTGCTTCAAGTTGTTGTTAGAAAAACATTGCCAGAAAGCGTTGCAATACCTATAATAAGGCTTGGTAATTTTTTTCGGAGTATATGTAGTAAAGTTGTTTACGTCGAAGAATTAGGCTTCTTGGCTGATGAAGTTGTTGAGATTCTTTGCCAATTCGAAACGATTTTCCCTCCAGCATTTTTTGATGTGATGGTCCATCTCCCGTTCATTTAGTAAATGAAATCAAATTTGGAGGACCAGTGCAATATCGGTGGATGTATTTTGTTGAGAGGTATCTATGCAAGTTGAAGTCATACGTACACAATAGAAGTCGTCCAGAAGGATGTATGGCACATGGGTATTTGATGGAAGAATGCTTGACATTTTGTTCAAGATACTTGCATGATAGTGTGAAGACTAGGTTAGATAGAAGGTTTGGTAGAGGTCTCGCCATGAATCAAGGTGAAGGTGCTTCATCTTTATTTCCATTAGTAGGATATCCTATTGGTGGAAAAGGGAAAAGGAAAGGAAAAGGATTCACTTTAGACCTACAAAGTCTGAAGCAAGCTCATAGATATATCATCTTCAATTGCAATAATGATACAGTGGAAAATTATACAAAGTAAGTTGAACAATTTTTTTAGGCATTTTTTTACACTTAAGCATTTCTTTTTCAAATGTATAAGTAAATTCTAATTGATTTTCTATACACCTTTTATCTAGGGAACACGAGAATTTAGTAAATTCCCAAGCTAGAAAGCGTAGGTGGGATAGAGCTCAAGATCATAGCAAAGATCTTATCGATTGGCTCCAAGAAAAGGTCCGGAGAGAGAAAATAGATGGTGACATATTCTGGTTAGCTAGGGGTCCTAATCCCAAAGCAAAGAGGTACACAGGATATTTTGTGAATGGGTATAGGTTTTACACAAGACAACGTGATTCACGTATAAAGACTCAGAACAGTGGAGTTACATTAACAGCCATAACTTCAAGTTTTGCTAGCTCAAGGGATGAAAATCTTGTGGACGGGGATGTCACATACTATGGTATAATAGAAGACATTATTGAGCTAGATTTTTGGTCAAAATTTAGTGTGGTGTTGTTTAAATGTGAATGGTTTCTTGGTGATATTGATAACTGTGGCATGACATTTGTCAATTTCAAGAAGAAGTGTTCTGTGAATGATCCATTTGTGCTAGCATCTCAAGTTCATCAAGTATTATATACCCAAGATCCCATAGAACATGATATCCATTATGTCCACAAAAGAATTCCAAGAGATTTTTATGACTTTGAGGATGAACTTGATGAAGAAACATATTGGAAAGAGCCTCGTGAAGCTAGTTACAATGATTTCTCATCTGTTGATGCAACCATCAGTTCGATCATTGGAGGTGATGTTCGAGAGGTTGACATTAATGAGATCATAAATTCTAGCGATGCTTTGTCTGCCGCAGAAGTGGATTCTGATTATGATGACACGGATTGGGATTGGATGCATGCTGATGATGATGATGCTGATGGTTCCTAAGTCTTAGGGGTTTAGTTTGGTAGATTAGTTTTCTTTTGGCTTATTCATAGATGAAATGCGATCGCTAATTAAGTTCTAGGCTAAGTTTTTAGCTTATTATAGGGTTTAAATTGGTCATTTAATCATTTGATTTATGTTATGGAGCTTATTTTGTTTGTTATGGTTTATTGGGGTTTATTAGTTGTTATTTGGTATTGATCTTCATGAACTCAAATAATCCAGGAGCATAAACTTGCTTTTTCTTGGTACTCATTCACATAATCACGTTTTTGTACCTATAAAATAAGCTGATAGGGTACAAAAAGTTACCTCAAAACCTTCTTTTAAAATCAATACAATTGCTCTCTTCAGGTTTTCATATTTTTGGAAATAATTTACAATATCATCTACCTTAACATCTAAAAAAACAATTTTTTTTTTTATAAATATATCACTAAACAATCATTCAACTTTTGATTTCCTATCCTAATTCATTAGCCACCATAAATTCATAAACCATAATACTTATGTACTATTAACTTCAACTTTTCAAAGTTCAAAGTGATTAATCAAAAGATATAAATTAAATATTAACAAAAAAACCTATAATATTGGGAAATCTTGGGTTTGGATGGAATTCCAACGTGAATTGAAAATCTATGTGGGTGCAAATTTTGATATAAGCTGTGTCATTTAATTATCCATGTGAATGCAATCTTGTGCTTGATTTATTAATGTATGAGTAATTTATAAATGTATGAGTAATTTGAGATTGAGAATATAAATTGAATCTCATTATGTAGAGTTAATTCTATCAAATGTGAACTTTCTTTTAGTGTAGCTCGTGCCGTGATGATTGGAGCAACCCACATGGTGGACATCGGAAGGCTACCGGTATCCCGAAAGGCTGGACATCAAACTAGGCTGCTGTCGGCTTCCGGGCAGAAGCTAGGAGCTGTTGTCGGCATCCTGGCAGAAGCTGGGAGCTGCTGTCGGCTTCCTGGCAGAAGCTGGGAGCTGCTGTCGGCTTCCTGGCAGAAGCTGGGAGCTGCTGTCGGCTGCCTGGGCTGTTGCTGGGTCGCCTGGATGTTGCTGGGTTGCCTGGCAGCTGCTAGGTGCTGCTGCCGGCTGCCCTGGGCTGCTACTGGGTCACCTGGCAGCTGCTAGGTGCTGCTGTCGGCTGATTTTTATTGGGAAATCTTGGGTTTGGATGGAATTCCAACGTGAATTGAAAATCTATGTGGGTGCAAATTTTGTTAGAAGCTGTGTCATTTAATTATCCATGTGAATGCAATCATGTGCTTGATTTATAAATGTATGAGTGATTTATAAATTTATGAGTAATTTGCTCAAGCTTTGTTTGTTATCATATTTGTATGTGTATGTATAGGTTGGCAATGATGAAAAAGAAAGTGTCTCAAATGCTAAATAAAAAACAGGTTGCGCAACCTGTGTTAACACCATATGAGGAAGCAAGAACAAGCAACATTGAAAAAAATGCACAAAAGTTTAAAGAACTTAGGTTAGATGCACTTGCTCAGCAACTCTTGGAAAAAATTGAAAATATGAAAGCTAAGACTGCAGTGAATGAGAAAGATAGCAATGTGGAAAATGATGATAAAGACTACGAACCTGAAAATAATGATGGTCATGATACTGATGAGGATAACACTGGCACTATTCCTCATAAGGCAGTTAGTTCATCAGCATCCACAATCATTTATTCGCTAAATAAGGTTATGTCATATGCTATGCTATTTAAGTTCATTCTTCAAAATAATACATATGTTGTGAAATTTAACTACATTGAGTGTTGTTGTTGCAGAAGGTAAGAACTAGAGCATATGCTCAGAAAGGCAAAAAATATGCCTCTTTGCCCAGCTTTATCAATGGATGATTTCTTACTGATGCAACAAGAAGTGGATCCATTGGAAGCACATCAATTAGAGCTAGATGTACAAAAACTCGAGCAAGAGCGATTACAATCCAAACGTCAAATTTCATCTGTTGTTGTGTCGGAGAACCAAGAAGATAATGCCACATCTCCAAATGAAGGTATTGTGTATCATTTACTCTGTACAACAAGCTTTTACCCTTAGAAACATTATTTTATTCATTTTGTGAAAGTATAACTTGTTATATCAATAATACTACTCAGTCGCATTTATAACTGGTTATGTATTGCTTTGTTCTTGATTTTTTTTGGTTTCTCAATTAAATCCTCCATGTCATTTATCGAAGAATATAACAACGTTTGCTTTTCCTGACTTGGTTCCACGGAAGCCATAGCCTGTTGTAATTGAAAATCTATAAAGTTTAATTTCATTGTTGTATCTATAATTGAAATATCATATTTATACAACTAACATGTTTTCACTAAAGTTGTAGTTGCTAATAAAAAGAAGGGTCGGGGCCCGACAAATATGTTTGAAGTTCATGCTCGTAAAATGGAAGATCGTGTTGTTATATATTGCAATGACAAAGGCCAACCTATTGGACCTGTGAAAGCTAGGAAGGAACTCACTAGATTCTTAGGAACCATTGCTCATGACTACAATTGGGCCCCCTTAATACACACAAATTGGCAATCAGTTCCACACAAGGACAAGATGTGGGAGTATGTGAATGTAAGTTTTGTCCTTAGAAAATTTCTTTGATGTATTTTTTTTTACTATGTTACATTTTATTTTACTAACACGACCGTTATGTTAGACTAAATATATTCTTCCACCCGAATCTTATGATTGGGTAATGGAAACCCTTGATGCATCTTGGAGAGGTTTTAAGTGTCGACTTAAAAGAGATCATTACTATATGTATGACACTTATGAAAAGAGACTGAACTCATGCCCGAATCATGTTCCTAAAGATCATTTCAAAATACTACTTAAATATTGGGCATCTACTCCTGCAAAGGTAAATATGAAATCCAATTATAACATGTTAATATGTTATTCAATAAGTTTATCATGATCGAACTTACTAATAATGTTTTTCCTCTATTTGTTTGTTTGTTTTCTTTTTTTATTTATTTATTATTTTGTTGGCTAGAAAACAAGTTTACAGAATGCTAAAAATCGCCAAGAACAGGATAACATGCACACGTGTGGTCCCGTTCCCTTTGCCATGCTTTTTGATGAGATGGTAAGCAATATAATGTGCATACTATCACTAATATTTTCAATGTTTCCCATAGCATCTTTTTAACTTTTTAATTATTAATATATTCTTAGTATCGACAAGATGGTGTAGTACCTTCCAAAAGAAAGAAGTTTGAGAGAACTCGCTCCCGAAAGGAAGGAAAAACTTATGATAGACCTTTTGATGATACACAAAAGAAAATTGTATGTTCTCTATTGGTCTTGCATCATCGTGAAGTGTTCAAATTTTATACATTTCAAATCTCTATATAATTTAATAATAATTTTTTCTTTTTTGGTATTAAAATAGCAAGAAATGAGGCGTTTGGAAGGATTAGAAGCTATTGGAAGTGTTAACAATGGAAAAGATCCATATGATGAAGTTATGGGAGACGGAGGAGCTAGTAAAAAAAGACTTGTTGGATTAGGAGTTTCTCATAACAAGCCACAACAAGGTATTGCTGATACATCACTAATATTACCAAAGGAGGTGATGGAGTCTATCAAAAAAGTTGTGGTAGCTGATGTCCAAAAGAACTAAGTGTCGAAAAAGAAGAATTTGCCAAGGAAAAGGAAGCTCATGCTGCAAAAGTTGCTGAAATGGAAAGAGCTACAAGGGAGCAAGAGAAGCAACCTGAATTAGCAACATCGAATGAAAGTATGACTCTTGATGCCATTGCTTCCGCACTTACACAATTGCGTAAAAAAGACCCAAGCTTGACATTGGAAATGATGACAAAAGTTATTGTGTCAAGTGCTACAAATAATGTTGTTGAAGACAAATGACCTGCGTTATGTCATTATTAGGGTTTTTTTTTTATCTTATATCTTTAAAGACCATACATGTTATTATATATTAAATTCCTTAGGACTGTGAAATATTTGTTAGAGAAATTATTAGATTTTTAAGTTAGAGAAATTATTAGAGAAATTATACATTTCCATTCAAACATAAAAAATAAAAAAAAAACTAGCTCCAACCACAGCACCCTCTCTCTGACCTAACTCTTTCTCCTCTCTTTTTCTTCAGATTTCTAATGAAAAACATATGATTGATTGCTCAGATTATCTTCTAACACCACCATTGATTATGGAATGAGCAAATTGCTTGGCGTTGATGTTTGTTTGATTTTTGAAAATCAGTCTGATTATGGATCATGGAATGATTACAAAACATCGATAATTAGAGGATTTTCAGTTTGATTATGGAACATCAATTGAAATTAGTACAATTAGGGAATATCGATTATTAGCAGATTTTCAAAATCATTTCGATTGTGGATGTTGATGTAGATATTGGATTATGGTCATAATAATCACTAGCACTTTAGTACTATTTCCTAATTATTTGTTTTTGTCTTTTTTTTTTTTGGTTTTACAGGTTGGTGCAGAGCTTCAAGTATTCAAGTCCATCCGTAGTTCATATTTACCATATTGTATTTTGGCAATGATGTATTTTGGTAGCTTAGCTTTGAGTAATTTTTGCTATATAGTATGAATTTAATTGGTTTATAGTGTTTTATGGGGTTGGAAGTGACCTTTTTCCATTAAAGAGTGTCATGACATGAAACAATTATATTTAATTACTAGTGTAGTGCTATCAGTTGTGTGCAGATTGTGGAAAACAAAGCTACAATTTTAATAAAATCGTAGTGTTTCTACATTATGAATGTATCACTTGACATTTCAATGCTTTTGTGCTATCCAGAATGAATATAGATTGTATTCGTTCATATTGCTACTTTATTAAATTTTTGCTAGAAAGAAAAAAAGTGTTGGATATAATTTGTAAGATTGTGTTGCCTAAAATCTAAAATGTTGCCCTAAAACATAATATAAGTGTTACCATAAGATGAGAAAATCGTTGCCATACACGATAAAAAGTGTTGCCAAAAATCCATATTGCAACTTTGACAAAGAATAAAACTGTTGCTATAAGTCATGAAAAGTGTTGGCTTAGATATTTAAGAATGTGTTGCCCAAAACCTAAACCGTTGCCTAAATATATAATTTAAGTGTCACTAAAAGATGAGAAACTGTTGCTTTAAATATCTGTAAAAAGTGTTGGCTAAAGGTCATATTGTTGCCTCAAATAAAGTAATAAGTGTTGCAATAGGTAAATAAAATATTGCTGAAGAAAAGTGTTGCCATAGATTTTTATGGCAACAGTTTTTAAAAATTGTTGCCACAAACTAATATATTGTTGCCATAAAGTTTTAGCAGCGGCACCTATTGGCAGCGCCTTAAGAAGTGTTGCTAAAAGGCTATTGCAACAATTATAGAGCTTATGACAACACATTTTTGTTGTTGCCATAAGTCTTTTTTCTTGTAGTGAACCATATAAATGTGTCACAGTCCTCCTTGGATATTAATGAACATCCAAGCAATATCGACTGGCCATGATGATTTACTCCAACAAAGTTAGCAAATGGTAAGTCATACTCATTTGTTAAATATGTTGAATCAAAGCAAATGGCATCCCCAAATTCCTCATAAGTACCCTGGCTACGAGCATCCACCCAAACAACATCCTTGAAGAAACCATTCTCATCTAACCTATATGCATGAAAAAAATTCAGATTTTGTCTTTGCATCTTCTCAAAATAATTAGCTAATGCATTTACATCCCCTCCTTCCATTTTCAATCGCCTTTCTTTATCAACGACGTGACGCATGTCTTGTTCATTAAATGACATATTCTGAACACCATCCCTTTCTCTTACCATTGTATCATGTAACTGTGAGATAGAAATGCCAACATCCGTGCTATCTAATAACCTCCTCCGAACACCCGTGTGAAAACTTTGCATTCTATACTCCTTGACCAACTTCACTTGACCTGGTTGTGGTGTATGATTTTCATGATCTAAAATTACATCCTTTATTTCCCAAACTTCATTACGGTTAATATTAGCATACACCTTGGCCGGACAAAAGCATTTTTTGGATTTCCGCTTCCTTTTGCTACCCTCATCGAGAACAACACTTCCTCCTATATCCATGTCACGCGACCTTTTTTGGGAATTTTTTTTAACCTCATTTTTTTATCTCCCCAACACTCACACCTCCAGGTCATTGATCGTCGATGACTCTTATCTTTGGACTTTGTTCCTTGAACTCTTGTTATGCCAAACCCTTCTTATTTTCCATATTTCTTGTACAAGATCTCAACCTCCATCCATGAACTGAATAACATACCAATTTTGAGTGGCTCAGCAGGTGATTCTTCACTATCTGATTACTTTTCAATATTTTTACGTTTTCTTAGTGACCGTTGCGATTGTGGCGTTACAACAATAACCGTACTTTTTTGTATGACTACACGTTCATGATCATTGAATTCATTACAAATGTTTTCAATATCCACATCATCCTCATTGAATTCGTTACAAATGTTTTCAATATCCACATCATTATCATATAATATACGTCTATTGCACTCTCCTGTTGCCATTTTTTGACCTGCAAAATACATGACAAGATTTAAGTTTAAGTTTACATATGGTTTAAGTTGACTCATTTCATGTCATGTTATATGGAAAATAATTAGTTCTTAGCTTGCTTTTGCTAAAATTGGATCTATTACATTTAATATTATTTAAATTACACAATTTAATATATTGATCCTAAGAGACTCATTTCATGTTATATGGCCAAAAATTGCCTCTTCTTGATAAAATTGGATTTATTAAATTTAATATAATCCAAATTTCATAAATTAATTTTTATTGACTAAACTTGCTAAAAATAATTAAGATCAAACAATACAAAATGGAAAATTTTGAATCTACACTTTATTGTTCAAATTTCTTACATATAAATATACAAAAAAAAAAAAAAGCTAAATATGCTAAATAAATGGTGCTAAAAATATTAACCTCTTCCAATTAATATTCAAATCACCTCCAACCACAAAAATAAATTAATGCACTCCGTATTACTCTATTCCAATCTACTACAAAAAATGATTATTCTCAACACAAAAGGCTTGACGCTGTAGAATAGCGTTGTTGGGCTTTTCCAGGCTCATTGTTTTGGCGACACTATTTTGTGTGGACCAAAAATCTCAACACGGAAAAGCATCGACCAGATTAATTTTTATCACAAGCGGAGCACATGACTGAGCTTCTAGAAAAAGAAATTAAACCTTCCTTCGCCCAATCGTCCCCAACTTAAAACCCTAGTTATTCTTTTTCTTCCAAATTAAATAACCGAAATAAGCCATCTCCACTATCCACCATCACTTTCTCTCTCTTCTTTGCATCTAAAACTCTCAAAATTATTATCTACAGTGGAGAAGCTATCACTTCATCTATTCGATCAAAAGAAGCAAATATCGAGCAGCTAATCCTTTCCGCCAGAACAGTAACTCAATTCTTGACGTGCTTTTACGGTTTGTCTCAATCTTTGAGGCTTTCATGATTTTTTCTTCTAATTTGTGTGTTGAATGTGATGCAATTATGTAGTTTTTTCATGAAGTGTTACCTAATATACAACAAACTTGTTGATGATCGATTCAGATTTATGGAGCTCCTCCATGACTACTTAATCACGATTCGATCTCCTTCTTGAATTTCAGATCTGGTAAGTATGCATATTTTGTAATCTCAAAATTGCTATGTTTAATTTTTTGAAGAGTACGGAGTATGTGTTTTAATACTTTGATTACTCTAAGAATGGCCAAATTGTGAACTTGTGAGTGTTATGCTCGAACATTTCAGTACTTATGCTCTTCGATATACTCTCCTTGATACTGATGTATACTTAATTGTTTTGGGGTTTTTGATTTCTAGGGTTTACTTGTAATAGTTTGAATTTGATAATCTAAATGCTTTGAGTTATTGTTTAACTCTTACCGTACTCAATTACTGAATATATGCTAAATTTAGGTTTATAAGATTAAAATTTAGATAGAGTTCTCAAAGAAATATCTGAACATGTAAAGGCTAGAATTCTTTTAATCAAAACTGTTTTTCCAAGTTTATGCTTAATTGGTTGGCTTTTCATTGTCAATGACAAAAGGGAATCGTAATTATAAGCAGTTTTTCAGAGGTCTTGATGTTAGCTATGAATTTACAGTCAAAAGTGTACTTTGAAGATTGAAACAAAATACTTCCTCCATAATAGAAGAGTTTTAGTTACTTCTGAATGGTTATTAAATATGATCTATTCAAGATTTAAGAATAAATTTTAGGTGAGATGTATGCTAGTAACAGAATTCTTTACTAGGCGATCTATTATTTAGTCTCTTGGAAGCTGATTTTTTCTGTAATTAAGAAGAGTGTAAAAGGGGATGCAGTGACAAGTTCTAGCAAAGTTGACAATCTTTTCAAAAAAGAATATAAGGAAAATATATTTATGGAGTTGGAGTTTATCATTAGTTGCATATGTGATGCAGACATGGGTGTGATTGAGAATTGGTTGAATTTGTCACCTGAGATCGACATGGCACTGTAAAATCTACTACACAGTTGACTAACTTATGAATTGCTGGTAAGTTATGATCTCATCGTTTGGCACGACATAATTTGTGGGTGGGTTAGGTGTTGTTTTGCTGGTTTATTAGGGTGCCATTGATGCTGGTATCGTGGCTATATCTTTGCTATATTTTTTGCTATTTCAACTCTGTTTTCTAGCTTTGTTTTATTGTCTATAGATTGCCTTGAGATTATCTAAGCCATAGAGAGGATCATTGACATTTGATTCAGAAATTTGTCTTATTTTCAAAATACATCTTAGTATTGATTACTTGTTGCAGCAAAATCAAATATGCTCTTTTGTTCTTTAGGTTTCCTTAGTTTTTGGATAGATCCAAACCCTATAACTGAGGCTGCATCTTTGATGTGTTTTACTACTGATAACCCATGTTGCTTTGTTTTGTTTTTGTATTTTGAATTTTTATATTTTAACTTTATTTATGTTATATTTTCGTAAGGGGGACACAACGATGCTGCTTGTGATAATGGGGCAAATGTTGAGACCGAAGATGGAAATCGACTAAATGAGCTTATAGTACAAAAGCCAAGCAACGAGCCTTAAATTTATTACTAGCATCTAGCTTTTTGGTTTTTTCTTCTCCTAGTTGTACTTTTTTTAGATATATATGGTCTTTGAAAACTTACTATATTTTGTGGAACAATTTTATTCTAGTTGTTGATTAGTATTGTACTTGTCAGATATATGATATTGAATATATTTTATTTATAATATATATGTATATAATATGGAGTATAATTTGGTATATTAATTTTTATATTATTCATTGTTTGGATATCTATTATACTTCATTTTTTTATTGTCTATTATATATAGTTGCTAACACAAAAAAGTGTTGAAATCACAACACTACAATTATCAATACTAGAATTTTTAATACTTTTAGTGGTGTAAATCCGAACACATGAAGGTGCTCAAAGTATGTATCCAGAAACGTGTTGAGAATCTCAACGCTCAACACTTAATCGTGTCAAGAAAAGTGTTGGGAATCCCAACACTGTATTATGTTGAGAAAAGTGTTGAGAAACTCAACACTTAATCATGTCCAAAAAAGTGTTGAGACTCTCAACAATTATCCATGTTGAAACCCTCCACGGCTGAATTTTAGACACTTTGCATAAGTGTTGAGAATTATAATCTCAATAGTTAAAAGTGTTGAGAAATAGCCTAAAATGTGTTGCAAAACCACTGTTTCTGTAGTAGTAATATCTCCTCCAATATTCACCTTCATTACATCATCTTCATGAACTCCAACCACAAGAATAAATATGCTAAAAAAATAATCTTCAATATCCAAATAAAAATGGTGCTACATATGATCATTTTCAACCTTACCACAAACAACCTCCAACCAATATCCAAATGAAAGGATTAAAGAAAGAAAATCATCTAAAAGAAGCTACATACGTCATCTTCAACCTGACTTCTTCTTCCTATTCTTCATCTTCTTCAATATATTTCCTCTCCATTACTTTCTCTATGTTCTATCAATTGTTTCATAGTATTGGAATCAAACACATTAGACCGATGACCACAAAAATTCATGAACAACCCACTAAAAAAATCCATCTCTTAGCAGTAACTCTCTTAGTTTCTTACAAATGTCAAAACTAGCTTCTTAACACCACAAAAATGAGTGAGTTCATTTTCCTCAATACACATTCAAGGGTAAAAACACAAGGAGTGACATGCTTCAAGAGAACAATTAGTCACTAGTTATTACTGAAATCAAGCAAATAGACACTCAAATAAGACATAATTACCAGTACATCAACTGATCAACATACAATCAAAATTACCAATACATCAACTGATCAACATACAAACAGGGGCAAGAAGAACTCTGAACATGTTCAGGTAAAAGAAACTACCTCGTGACGGTTCAATTTGCCGGCAATGGATAGTGATCGTCGCTGATAATGCTAGTGGAGTTGATGGTGGTGTTGTTGATGTTGTACTTTACTTCACTATCTTCTCACTCAACTCTCAATCCTGCATCTTTCTATGACCAGTTCTTTCTATGGCATGGGAGGAACCACGAATCCCGCGGGTAATTTAACTACTTTAAGCACTGTGCATTCTTTACTATGGCCCACAAAAAATCTCGCGCGAAGGAAAACAAACGGAGCTATTTTGCTGTTAAGTATAATAAAGTAAATAAATTGTTTTTGTTTTTTACTAAAATAATAAAGTTCCCATTATTTACAAAACTGCCATTTTGAGATACATCCAAATATTTAAAGTTGGGAAACCTGATTCCTCTCATTCTGCTAATGGCGGCAAAAAGAATCTCCACAAGTTATATAACCTAAGAAAATTTTAATTAGCAATTGGACGAAATTAACTTGTATTAGAAATGGAGGATGAAGCAGAGATATACGATGGGATTAGGGCACACTTGCCTGCAACATTCGGCAAAAAATCAAAGCCTCAAACTTCACTTGAATCCATTCACAATACTACTCGTCGAACAACCACTGATGATCAAGAACAGCTAAAACAAACTAAACCCTCTTCTGATTCTTTCCCTGCTCTTTCTTCTTCTTCTAAATCTTGGATTGATTCTGTACGCCCAAACCCTAAATCTAAACCTCATGATTCTGAGGAGGATGATGGGCCGTCGATTGGGCCACCTCGGCCGTCGTATTTAGAGAAGGATGATGAGCCATCAATTGGGCCGCCTCGGCCTCCAGTGGGATCCCTTGTGGATGATGATGATGATGATGAAATTATGGTTGGGCCGCCCCGCCCAGTAGTGGATGAGGATGAGGATGAAGAAGAGGAAGAAGGTGCTCGGCATCGAATTCCTTTGAGTAATGAGATTGTTTTGAAGGGTCATACTAAGGTAATGGAGTAAAAACTTTTTTTTTCCCTCTCCTTGTCTGTATAATTCACTAATTCAGGCTAATTGTTGCACTGTACTGCTGTAGTATTATGGTGGTGTTTTTACTAGCTTAATTGTATGAAATTATGTGCAGAATATTTTGTTCTTTTGATTGAATTTAGCTTTGATACATGTCAAATGGCTGTTATTATGGTATTATTCCTTTGAAGCCATTTGATGGGTTTTTATTTGTATAAGGATTTTTCCCGGTCTGAGTTTTAAAAAATCTCAAAAGTGTATACTTACTTAGGTTGCTAATCTAATTAAATTAACGTCTCTAATGGTTGTTTTCGACCAATTAACCACCACTAATCTGTCCTTAGTTAAGTAGTTAACTGTACATAGTTTATTTTGGGGATATTTAAAAAATTAAACAAAAAATACTCTACATTAACTTTTTACACCTACCATTAGAGGCGGTAAATTTAAACAAAAAAAAATCTGATTTAAATGCACTAGTCTGATAATATAGACTCTACATTAACCGGGCGACGTGACACGCAATGGATCGGTTAGAAACGATGAGAAATTGATCACATGTCCCTTTTACACCTACCATTAGAGGCGGTTAATTTAAACAAAAAAAAATCTGATTTAAATGCACTAGTCTGATAATATAGGAATTTGCGATTTGCTACTTAAATAGGTTGTTTTCTGTAATGATTTTTGCCTTTTCGGATTATCTAAGTACTAAATGATGTAAAATGAGGGAAATTACTTCAGAGTTTGTAATATAGTACTATCGTAGCCAAATGTTCTTTTGCTTTGAATTCTATATTGTTCTAGCACTGTTGATTTGATCATCGTGCATTTGCGAGCTTACAAAAAAACTAGTTAAGTTCTGGACCAATCCTTGTTGGCAAGGTCTCGACTTATTAAGGTGATGTCGATGCTTTTTTGGCGATCTCTCTTTTTTCCTTTGCGAGGGTAAGAATTGTTATGAATTAGATTTTTTTAATGATTAAAATATATTTGGCAGGTTGTTTCTGCTTTAGCAGTTGATCACACTGGGTCTAGAGTTCTTTCTGGTAGTTATGATTATACAGTTCGTATGTATGACTTTCAAGGCATGAAACGGGATTTAGGTTCATTTAGACAATTGGAACCCTTTGAAGGGCACCAAGTTCGAGCATTGAGTTGGAGTCCCACAGCTGGATTCTTTTTATGTGTTACTGGCGGTGCTCAAGCTAAGGTACTTCATTGGTTGGCTGATTCTTATCAATTTATTCATTAGTGTCCTAATTGCAGTATCACTTAAGAGTATGTCTTCCCTTGTGTCAGATTTATGACCGTGATGGGCTTACTATTGGCGAGTTTGTAAAGGGGGATATGTATATTCGTGATCTTAAAAACACCAAGGGTCACATTACTGGGCTAACTTGTGGAGAGTGGCACCCAAATAAAAAGGAGACCGTCTTAACCTCATCTGAAGATGGTTCGCTTCGGATATGGGATGTAAATGACTTTAAGTCCCAAAAACAGGTACCAATTTCTAGCTGAATCCATTTGTTTCTGGAAAGCATGCTGAAATTTTAAGTTTGACACATTTGGTTTTTTTTATGCTTAGAGAAGTGCTGGGTTTAAATCCCTGTCTACGCTGGGATTGTTGAATGTTGTTGATTGATGTAATTCATCCATACTATAAATAATATAAAGGCTTTTTATCTTATAGCTTTTAACAGGATAAGATATAGCTTTTAACCTAAAAACTTGTATATCTTACTTTCTTATGCTTACTCCACAGTTGCCCTAATCATTTATCACTTTGCTTTAAGTCTCAAAATTTTTATTGCTAGTTTACTTTAGACAGTACTATGTTTCGCTCTATGATTGTTTATTTTGAAAGATAACTTCATAATATTAAATTTGGTTTCTACTAATTTATTTTTTGACAAATATTATCTTTGAGTTTCAATCTCATCAACCAAAGTTGCAATACACTAGAATAGAAGTTCAGGTGTTTTCTTAGCAATTTGTATATCTGAATCATATACTCTGTATTAAACGGTGTTTTCCTAATGTTATAACTAAAGCATTCATTAGAAACACATAGCATCCTTACCTCTTTTGTGATTTGGCTATGGTGTGGAATCAAGACTTTAAATTATATTTCGGAGAAAACAAAAAAAAAAAAAATTGAACAATTATATTATGCTTCTCTTTCACTATAAGTCAAAATGTGAGTGCATAAAACTCTATTCTTGACGAAATCTATTCAGTTAAACCATTACTATTCCCATTATTAATCAATAACGATATTAAATTCTTGATTGTGGAGTTTAAAAATCTTTTCGCATAGAAGGAAAGTGAACTGTGAGTATAACCCCTTCCATGGCGGCATGGCCCCAACTGTATTTAAGTGTTGGGATAACAGTATGATTATTTGGGAATAAAATGGCAATCATTACACAAATTTTAGCCTAGATTTTTTTTCAAGAAAAGGTTAAGTAATTGACATTTATACGAAATCAAGAGTTTATCTGTTATTTCCAATTGGAATTGTTATTATACATCTATACACTTCTTAGGGGCCGTTTGGTTGTCAAAGGGGAAAGAGAATCACTTTAGGAATGGGAATGAGGGAGAATGGAAAGAAAAAGTGTTAGATTTAATTAGTTGTTTGTTAAAAAGAAAATAAAATATGACCCTCCATACCACACCACCACCACCCCAACCCATGCCCACCACCACCGAAACCATCCACCTCCCCTCCCCTCCCTACTTCCAGCACCGCCATCGCCGCCCCACCCTCACCCCAGCCCTACCCAGCCACCCCACCCCACACCGCGAAACCCTAAACCCCAAAACAAAAAAAAAAAAAATCCTAAAATGACCTCCACCACCTCCACCACCCACGAAACCACCCTTCCTCTGCTCGTAGCCCAGCCGCGAGTAGAGAAAAGGTGGTTTTGGGGTGGTTTCAGGGTGGTTTATGTGGTGGAGGTGAATTTAGGGTTTTTTTTGTTTTTTGCATTTAGGGTTTCGTGGGGTGGGGTGGGGCGGCTGGGCAGGGTGGGGCTGGGGTGAGGGAGGGGTGGCGGCTCCGAAAATGGGTGGGGGGAGGGGAGGTGGGTGGTGGAGGTAGTGGTGAAGGTGGATTTAGTTTTTTTTTAAGGTTTTGGTGGGTGTTGTGTGGGGTGGGTGGGGGTGGGGTGGGGCCGGGCGTGGGTGGGGGTGGGTGGGTGGTGCTGGGGTGGGGCTGTGGTGGGTGGGGCTGGGCTGTGGTGGTTGGGTGGGAAGGTGGGGAAAGGGAATGTAAAAGATAGGGGGAAGGGAGGGTTTGTAAAAGTGTTAGAATAGGGGAATGGGGAGGGGAAAGAGAATGACAAAAGTGGCATTACAAACACTATCAAAGGGAATGGGGGCAGTTGATTCCCATTCCCTTTGATCAATACCCCCAACTAAACACACCCTTAGATTACAATCTGCTAGCTAAGAACAATCTTCTCTTCAAGGTTGAAAATTTTCTGTATTTCCTACCCAATAGAAGAATGCAGAGCCTCGCAATTATTTTTATTCCATACTCAATAGAAGACTACAGGGCCATGGTAAATTGGTAAGTTGGTAACTGACTCTAGGATTAGGTTGCCATTATTGAATCTGTACTTCTACCTTGAGTATTTGAACATGATAGCTAGAAAAAAAAAAGGTGATTTTTTTTTAAAATAGAGTACATATCCGTGTTGGATGCTAGTGCTAGTCAAGTCCCAATAGCGTAGGATGGGCCTCGAAACTTAAAGAACCTAGTTGATGAACACAAACATTAGACAAAATCCTAGTTGATGACCACAAACATTAGACAACAATCGTCTATTGACAGAAAGTAAAAGTTGCAGTGAAACCTGCTAGCTAGTTGTAGTCGCTACCACTGGTGACATATGCCAGACGCAACCAGGGGAGCACTAAAGAGGATATGGAGAACGCCATTAATAATTAAAGAAAGAATTATATAGGGAATTGTTCTTTTTGTTATTTTCTATTGTTATGAGAGTTGTTATCTTTGTTTGTTTTGTTTGCTGAGTTGGCAACATTAGTTGACTATAAACTTGGGAGAGAATTTCACCTCTAGAAAGTGAATACCAACTTTTTCTTTCTATTCTTTCTGCTATATTTTGCTACTTGCTGTTGCTGCCTCGCAAAACCTTTCCTGGTTTCAGCATGTTATTCTGTGTGCAGTCCTTGAGTGAGCTTGAAACCATCACCATTTGTGTCTCAAGGACCAACATGTAAAATCTTGCACTAGGAGTTATTCTTTGGGTGACATTTTTTGAAAGTTTGCTTTGAAACGCATTTGCTCGTTATATTCTTTAGCTTTGGTACCTGTAAGCGGAAGTTTTCTCTTTAAGGATTAACAACTAACAAGGTTCCTAGCTTTTTGATTTTGAAGTCTTAGCTGTTTTGTCTGCATATTGATATGCTGCATTGGAATCTAAAATCCTGGTATTTGACATCATATACCATGCATAAGTGTGATACTTGCTTTTGAGAATATTGAGATTTAAAAAATAAATAGAAAAGAACAGATACTTGAACATCAACATTATGTTCTTTTGGGAAGCGATGGATTTATTATTATGTTGCTTGCTATGGCATGGCTTTGTTGTCATTAATTTTGTATTCTCCTGACTGCAAATCCTCTACCTGTCGAACAATCTTACCATTAGTTTTAAACCTTTCTGGCTGTGTAGGTTATTAAGCCAAAGCTTGCTCGGCCTGGGAGAATACCAGTCACAACATGCGCGTGGGAACGTGATGGTAAAAGCATTGCTGGTGGAATAGGAGATGGATCTATTCAGGTCCAAGTCATTTGCTTGTTCATCTATTATTCTATTTCAAGCTATAACTATGCTTCTTGTTTCTGCTCCATATTAGTTTATGTCTCATGACCTTTAATCATTGTTGTTGCCTTTTTTTGGTCTGATAGATATGGAATCTCAAGCCAGGATGGGGAAGCAGGCCAGATATTCATGTGGCTGGAGCACATTCAGATGATATTACCGGGTTGAGATTTTCAAGCGATGGCCGTCATCTTTTGTCTAGAAGTTTTGATTGCACACTAAAGGTAATTAGTTTGACTTGTTCAGGTATGTTTTAGGCTGCATATCGAATTTCCCTAATCATTTTATGTCACCAAATTATGAATTATATATTAGGTTTGGGACTTGCGCCAATTGAAACAATCGCTTAAGGTGTTTGAGGAATTGCCAAATCATTATGGCCAAACAAATGCCACTTTCAGTCCAGATGAGGAGCTCATTTTAACTGGTACATCTGTTGAAAGAGATAGCCCAACTGGAGGGTTACTGTGCTTTTATGATCGGGAAAAACTTGAACTAGTATCCAAAGTTGGCATCTCTCCTACTTGCAGTGTTGTGCAGTGTGCTTGGCACCCAAGGCTGAATCAGGTATGCTATTTTGTACGATAAGTTTTCGACTGACATTGGAGCTTAGTTGCACTTTTAGAAACCAAATACTCCCTTGAATGAACTCATTAAGAAAATGATTCCAACGTACCTTTGTTAATTGTTACCAATTGTACATACCATACTTGTATGTTAATTACTCCCTCCATCCTTGTATCTTTGTGCCATTTTCCATATTGGGATGGCAAGTTTTCTTTTTCTCCCTTTTCTTACATGGTGGAGGAATACACCAATCCACCACATTTTTCTCTATAATTTACACTGCCAAATCCTCATGGTCAGCATAAATGGAGCCAAGAAATGGGAACAAAATGAGTATTATTAATGATTTATTCTTCCAAATCCAAGCACAAATATATACATTACATTACAGGAATCAAGTATGATTACCTTTTGAAATAAATGTATGGCAATAAGTAGACAAGATAACTCAAAAACTAGTATACTAAATAATACAATCTTTATCTCTCAAATTTTTGTGTCAAAGGTTTTGGCCACTGCTGGAGATAAAAGCCAAGGAGGTACACATGTACTCTATGATCCTACCATGAGTGAGAGAGGTGCTCTTGTGTGTGTCGCTCGTGCACCGAGGATGAAGTCAGTCGATGATTTTGAGGTACAACCGGTTATACACAACCCTCACGCACTTCCCATGTTCAGAGATCAGCCAAGCCGCAAACGTCAGAGAGAGAAGATACTGAAGGACCCAGTAAAATCCCACAAACCAGAGCTCCCAATGACAGGGCCTGGCCATGGGGGGAGAACGGGTACATCATCGGGTAGTTTATTGACCCAGTATCTCCTCAAGGTAAGGACGGATGGATTCTTTGAGTATATAATTATATCCCGATCATTTACATTTTATTTTAGGTTGAAAATCTAATTAACCTGGATTTCCTTGCAGCAAGGGGGCATGTTGAAAGAGACATGGATGGAAGAAGATCCAAGAGAAGCTATACTTAAGTACGCTGAGAAGGCAGAAAAGGATCCAAAGTATATTGCCCCGGCCTATGCCGACACCCAGCCTAAGCCCGTCTTTGAGGACTCAGATAAGGAAGATGAAGAATGAGACACTTTACATGCTACTAGACCTGGTTATTGGATAGGGTAGTCCAATGGCATGCGGTTAAGGTTAAGGTTATAGGGTCTTTACTGGACAGGGCCTTTAATGGACAATGATTTATCGACCAGGGCCAATACAGGGCCAAAAATAATAGCCTAATAAATTTTTCAAAAAAAAAGTTTTGACAAAAATAATTACATTAATATATTCGTATACATTTGTTTTAACTATTGGCTACCTTAAATTTTATTTATATTTAATATTTTAATGGCCCGATCGCTAACGAGCCGCTGATGACATGCGACCCGCTTTGGCCCGACCTGCTATTGACCCTTTTTAGTCGATCTTGGCCCTGACCCAACCTGCACCGGCCTTACCCTGACCCGTCCCGACCCGCCCAATAACCAGGCTTACATGCTACAGTGGTTGGATCAACCGATCATGTTGTATTATTTTTATTTGGACAAGGATTTTAGGTTATTTCCTATCAATTATCATATCATATCATATCATAGGAAAATTTGTACCTTGTATAAATAGTCAGACAAATTATGAAGTGCTCACATCACATGTAGTAATCTTAGTTGTTTTTGGTGTAATGATCGATTGTATTTTTGGATGAATCATGCATACATTAGGCTCCGTTTATAACATGGATGGAAAATATTTTTTTAACATGGATTTAGGAAAATAATTTTCAATGGAAAACATGGATTTAAGAAAAGTTTTCTTTTGTTTCTTTGATTAGAAAGAAAAAATGATAGGAGGAGTGAACAAGGGAGAAGTAAGGAGTGAGAAGGAAAATGTAGCATTTATTTTTTTATAGAAGAAAATGGTTTTCCTTTTCAAAAGTGACATGTTCCACCTTAGGGAATTTTTTTTTTCACCCTCTTCAAAACAAACAATGAAAAATGAAAATAGGAAGAAAAATTATTTTTTGGGAAAATGCTTTCCATCAAAATAAACGGAACTTTATCATAAACAAAAACATACAGATTATTGGTACCTCCTCAAACACCATGTTGATATTTGACATTGCCTTTTCTGTTACCTTGGCTTCTTCTCTCTTCTACTAGTATTGAGGCTAGTTCAACTTCCACTAAAGTAAGACAGTGCTGACATCATCTCCCCACAAATGTTCACATGTCATGGTGCCATAAAAAAAAATATTGTCGTCTAAAACATTGCTAATGTCAGATTTATTGTTGTACTATACTTTGATACGTTGAGCTTACCATGCATGTTCCAATGCTAATCCAATAACTATGCTTATTCCACAAGCATTCTTACCAATGCTAAACATGTAAACTTATTCCACATGCAATAACTATGCTTCTTTCCCATGCTAAGCATTCTTACCAACTTTTCAACTTTGCATAACTGCACATGGTATTATTACAGTTTACGAATAATAATTAATCTATAACTATAAACTAAAACAGAATATACTAATGTTATCATGGGACACGTATCAAATTCTGACGATATTTTTTTCCTCTAAAACTAATTATGACATCACTTTCTTTCTAAATCCAATTATCCCAAGTTTTAAGACTAATTAATGAATGCTTATTTACAAATTTAATGAGAATATTGCCTCCAGTTTTTCCATAGAATTAATATACTGCAACAGTTACTTATAAGAACTGATTCAATAAATCGTGCATCGCACGGGGCTACGCTAGTATTATATTATAATATTAGGCATAACAGATGATGCTACCATTGCACGTGTTATGTATCATGATGTTGAGAAACTGTTACAGATAATTTGAGTAGTAGTATAATATGACCGATTTATATATATAGACTGGCCACAGTTCATTATGGTGTGGCTGACCACATAATAATTGACGTTAAAACAGTGCAAGCAACAAAATTCTACTTTTAGCTTTATATATAGACTGGCCACAGTTCATTATGGTGTGGCTGGCCACATATAATAATTGAGGTTAAAACAGTGCAAGCAACAAAACTTAAAGGGAAAAAAAATAGTTCCTCAATAACAATAAAAGTGCAAGGGAATAACATAAGCCAAGTTTTTTTTTTAACAGATCAATTAATAGTCAACATTTACAAATAGGTTGGACTGAACCACTAGTCCTTAAATGCAGCTCAGACACTTTCTCATATGATTAGATTGAATATAGGGATTTAAACTCCCCAGTCCCCACCAAGTAAAAGCAAGGCTATTAAACTATGTTACAGAATCTTCTTCCTTTTCTTTTCTTTTCTTTTCCTTTAACAAACTGCAGCAGCTGCCACACTAAGAAGCTATGCAAATAAAAACCTAACCATGTATTAACTACAAAGAACATTCAACACGTTTCGCTTTCTTGCTCGCTTTTTTCCTTTTTCATGACTTATATTCTGATTTCTCATGCTCAAAGGTTGCCAAACGAGAGTCTGATAAGACGGAAAACATTTGTGTCTCTACAAACAGCTGCAAAGCCAAAGCGAAAAACCAGAAGAGCAACAAAAGTTAAAACAAAATGACTAATTGATAACAAAACTAGTAAAACCCAAGAAAAAACGACGTCTAGGAAGTGTTGAAATTAAATAAGAGTACAAAAAGGAAAGGATGCCTGAGGGAAGAACAAACCTTAATGAACGGTCGATCTCTACGAGGAAAGGAATCAATAAAACTATCCTTCAGAAGTAGTGAGACCTGCAAACAAACACACCACTGAGGAGTTATAATCCTGTTTCTGGTTTCACTATTTCACGGACAAGCAGCCAGACCGCATGAATCTGATGAAATAAATTTTCACTTACTCGATCGTTGTTTGATTGTACACTGGTGATAGTATAAGACCTTAAATTTGCACATAGTGACTCCATGTATCTCTTCATGACATTTAAAAAACGAGTGGCATTTTCAGCCTGCAGAAACATCATAATCAGGATGACAGAAACAAAAATGCATTAATAAAAAAAAATGTACTTCGTAATTCATATATTAAAAAAAACATGGTTAAAAGCACAGAGCTGAAAGAGAAACCGGTGCACAAGCTTTAAATTTTGGCACGTAATCAATGAAAAGGTCAGATGTAGAGCAGCATGCTAGTCAATGTATTTACCAGTAAGGATTTACGCTATGTTGGATAGAAATAGTGGAGGGAAATGGAGGGGAGGTAAGAAGAGGGAAAGCGATGGAGAAAATGAGGTTGCATTTTCCCTCCAAGTCTCTCCCTCTATGTGATATCCAAACAAAGGACTAAGGGAGCATGGATCCATTCCTTCCTCTTCCTTCCCTTTCCATCCATTTCCCACTATCCAAACATTTTGTTAAAGAAAAAGCCCATCTGCATAGCAAAGAAAGAAAAAAAGACATCTAATCCTCATGTGCCCCAAAGACTAGTAGGTGGTTTAATGGGGAAAAGTAGAGCTAGCAAGCAAGATGAGTTGGATGAGCTTTGTGAAATCACTCTAATCTATATACTTGATCCAACCTGTAAATGGTCCAAAGACCCATGAAAGAACAGTGTCTACTTCCTAATAACCAAACTCCATCTTATGAACCCATCTAATAATATGAACAATTCTCCATGATGAAATGAGTTGTCCTTGAATTCATGTCAACAAAATAACAGAGCTCGTCTATAATCTATCTATAACTATTACTAAAACAAAACCCAATGACATCATCATTTGACACATGTCAACTTCTACTTCAATTTTTTCCCTCCAATACTTCATTTGACTTTTTTTTCTTTTTTTTTTTAATTTTTCCTATTTATTTGTTGGCTTCTTTTGCAATATTTTCCTTTCCAAAGTTTTATCCCTATATTCCAAAGTTTCTTTTCTTGGTATCATCTTTTACTTACAAAACATAAATTATCATAACATATTTCATTAAGCCGTGCATCACGGGTGTTAACCTAGTATAATAATAAAACAACATATCAAAGTGTTTATCCCCAATGATGGAACTAACAGTGCTCATGACGAACAAAAAAGGGAAACGCCTAGATTGTGGGACTTCTTTCAATTTCCTTTTTCACAATCTTGAGATTAGATGTATTTTTGTTTAGAGAAAGAAGTGCAATCAAGATTAGCAGGATCTTTTGAAGTTTTGAAGTTTGACGCTACTTCCCATAACATCTTAGTAGTTAGTACCAAAGAATACCCTCAAACTTTTGAAAGGCTGACACTCCCACCTCCAAATTATTTAAGGTATAAAATAGACAACTCAACATTATAAACAAAGCTGGAATTCCATCAGAAATCAAGTTAGACTTGTGCGATAATAAATTATTGTAGCATTGTGGATTGTGGAAAGCAGATAGAGCTTTTAAGTGGTTAGGCAATTGTTAGGCAAATGCTGGATGCAATTGCCCTAAGTGTGTTCCCACTTAGATTACAAGTCAGGAAATCCTAGCCTAAACCAAACTCATTTAATTCTTTGCTGGATTAATCTCGAGTTCTCAACCTAAACCTGCTAGAATTATGTTTACAATCTCAGATTCTCATGTCTCAATAGATTGTAATTAAAATCAAATCAAGCAGTATAAAAAAAGAACTGGTTAAGACATTTAGCAATATGAAAATAAGTTGCTTATTCCTTCTCACATCCATCATTTAGTAAAGGAAATACACGAGTTCTTTATATTAATATCAAGTTTACAAAAAACATAAAATACATATTATTTTTAAAAAGCATACACAGCTTGACAACTATAATTGGAGTGGGAGGGGTTGAGATCATATTTCTTCGGGTTTTTGACACATTAGTTTTAACTTTTAAGTTGAATGATAAACAAGTTCTGTTGAAATGTGAGGTTCTTGAGAATTGAGACATGATGAGATCCCTATTGCTACTGTATAAATGCAAGAAGCAATGCATAAAATATTACAACCATTCAGAAGGCAAAGTCAGCACTCATTATAAGAAAAAATTGAAAGTACCTGTTCCTCACTACATTTATATACAGGGTGCTTCTCAGCCATCCTAACTTGACCAGCCAGTGCAGCATGGATTGGACGAAGTTCAGAGTAGAGCTCCTTCCAACGTGGAAGCAAGGGCATGGAACACGCATTTACCTACATCAACATACATGAATTTGAAAATGACTTCCTAAATCAAGTGAATCAGGCAATCCGACCAGCGTAATGCTAGTGGAATTGACAAGCATTTTAGACAGCAGGAATTAGATAAAGCTGGAGACTATGGTAGCTTATAGGAAAAACTTCACGATATACATATACAAACTTCCCAAAAAAACACGAGAGAGAGAAAGAAAGAATGCTATATTTGATATCAATATGAATATATGACAGCAAATACAGAATCCGGTGCTGAAGTATCACAATGATACAATAAATGAAAAGCAACCAATATGAAAATTTATGTGCCAATTAAGTGATTCAAGCAACTCTTTTTTGGCCGGCGCTTCGTCTGAGAGAACATACCATATTATGCATGCACTTATGCACAACAAAGCACTAACATCACACAAAAATAGAAAATATGCAAGTTCTGAAAACTTTCAATAACCAATAGACATACAAACAGGACAAAAGCTGTACTAGAGTACAAACAAGCTCAAAATTTCAGTCAAGTGGAAACAATGGGCAGGATAAAGGACCTTTGCATTACAATAACAGATTTTTTATATCAAAATTGCTTTAAAATTGCTGTCTCTAGGCCGATAGGTTTTATACTGTTATTTGACACATACTATTAATCTCCTGTGATGAACCCAAAAATTCGAACTCAACAATCTAGGGTTTCACTGCCAACTAGCGAGAAATGAATAACACAACAGCAGTAATCAAGGGCTTCGAATGGTAGGAATAAGAGAAAGGCACTAAAAAATGAAGAGAATTGATATTAATATTTGATTAATACTCAAAAAATTGAATACAAATATAATTTAGCAACTTGAGGTTGCAAATCTCTAATTAGTGACTTTAGGTCACAAGTCTCAAAATGCTCAAGCCTTTACAAAATAATTCTCTGGATAATTCTTTTTCACCTCACTTCCTAGTATATATACTACTACTATCTTAGCCTATTTTGTCCATATCCTAGTATAAAAATTCACCTAAAATCTAATAATCCAAAATACAAATAATAAGGATAAATATTAAAGTAAATAAACATAAATAAATTCTGAAATTAATATAAAATTCAGAAAGTTAATTTTTTAATTAATTCTTAATTATTTGGTTCATTGCATCTCCACTCAAGATAATCGGATTCAATTGAGTCAATATCCTCTCCATCTTTTACAAAAAATAGAGAGTTAATTTCCTCATTCAATGATTGACGATGTACCAAGGGGGTAAATAGGGGGATTTTTTGCAATTATATTTTAATCTTAAATGAGGTGTCATGATATTCGGATAGGAAATTAAGATAAAGAAATGGAGAGGATACTAATACCAATGAAAGACTACGGTTTTTTCTTTTCACTAATTTTGTGTCTATCACTATGGTGATCAGCAAAATTATGCAGTAACTCATTATCAATTACCAGTTTTTCTCTTTTTGGCTGAGCTCTAGTCCCTACGACCTTATCCCACTTCTCACTCCATTTGCAACTTCATTCATAAAATATAAATAGATTTCATTTCACTTCGGCATGTTTGCCAATGCACATTTTTTAACATTTAAAATTTAACTACATATTAATAGAAATTATAAAAAATGACATTCTTAAACTACTTGGTAAGTAATTAAACAAGAATTCATATAATTACATTTTTCTTATATATTGGAAAATTCTAGAGAATTCCAAATGAATGTAATCAGTGTCAAGATTCCAAATAAAATAACATTAAAGATACGGGGATACTATAAAATGTATCACTAGTTGCAACTTGCAAAATGAGGCCACCCATTTTCACAGCAAAACATGATTTTTTTAAGCAAGGGAAGGCCTCAACCAAATCTGAACCCTCACTGTTTCTTGATCCAACTTTTGCAGGCAAGGCCTTTTTGGAGTAAGGAAGAATGTAGAAAGATATTTCTACCCTAAAAGTATCTCTGGGGGGTTTGATCCTAATATGAACCTTTACCAAAGGAATGAGTAATACTTGGTTTTCCAAATAACATGAAATGCTCAACATACCTGATCCTTTGTGACATTAACAATAACAAGATTAGAAGTCTTAATCTTGACGTCTGCTGGTTTATTCTTTATACCAACCTGCAAACCAATAGAATAAAGAGCTTCCTCAGGATTACAATTTGCAATGCTCAATTAAAAAAAATCCTTTGTAACAGAAAATTAATACCCCATACATGAAGAAACCAGCTAATGAAAACAAGAATTCAAACGTTTTATTCCCTAACAATGCAGCCACATCACATTGCAGTGGATGCTAACAAAGTAAAAAGTGTTTACGTTTCAACTTGTTTACTGAATGTCATAACACTTACTGTTACCAAGGGGTAACATAATCCTCCAACTTGTTTCCCTTGTGAAACTTGTGGAAACAAATCCCTTGCCCTTAATTGTTTCCATTACACATTTAAATCAAACAACTTAAAGGTAACATATATTGTTACCCTTTTCCACAATTCCACTCTCAACAAAATCCTTTGCATTTCATTTATGATTATCATACCAAACACCCCCTAAATATAAAAGAGAAAATTTTTAGCCACAATGCTTGCAACAACCAGACCAAGGCATTTAGCGTAAAATAACCACATAAATAAAAGTATCTATCTATAATGCAATATGTAAATTTCAATAAATTGCAAAGGTCAACTGCAATGGACTTACAATAAAAGGTACAGGAGCATCAAGAAAATCAATCATCTTCCCTGGAAGAACCTGGAAATAAATAAATAAAAATTAGATGCAATCTATGATTCTTTCAGGAGAACAGGAATTTTTAGACCAAACCTTCACTATCGCACCAAGACATTTTCTTTCAAACAACAATAAATTTCTTCGAAATTTTCTTTTAAACAACAATAAATTGCTTCGAAATTTTAGTTTTTATCACGCATTCCTTGTTCTAAAGTATGTTGAGCAACATTTTCAGAAGCACCTAGACTGCTAATGAAACAAATGTTGGCCCACTACCCCCCCCCCCCCAAAAAAAAAGCACCCGTTCCGACCGATCTCAATTCTTTTTGCCAGATCAGGAATGAAATTGAGATCAAAATGTCAATGGCCAAAGCTATATACTGAAGGTACTAAAGCAACCAATGCCCATGATTAATAGCAAAATGGAGTAGAAAAGACCAGTAAACAGTAACATAAAATGCCATCCACTTACTGATAGAAATAAACTTTGCCATTCAAATGGGCGAATCATAGGGACAACAGACAGCACCGTTGCTGACAGAACACCCTGTAAAACCAAATTTGAAGGTGAGAAGGCAGTATTGCAGTAACAACTATACTGCTCATAGGTAACAAAATAAAACAGCATTTAATAAGCAAGAGCAAACATATTCATCCACAAGATGTCTCGAAAATCATATGATAATAATTCAAAGAAACACTACATTGCTACTTCATATTCAGCTCTGTTTAATTTGACTGTTCCCAAACTTCCCAAAAAGCAATTGAAATACCACTGAACATTTAAGATACAACTGGTTAATAGGAGAAAAAGACATGGCATATAGTACATTCAAAGCCCTCGGCATTATAATGATCATTAAAATAATGAACTGACAACAAGAAAGCTCATGTTTCTCCACAATGGTAACGATGATACCTCCACAAACAGTTTTCTTAATTTATAACTCACCAGATTAGCTCCAATTACAATCACTTGTTTCTCCAACAATACTCCAGTAAGCAAAGCCAATATCTGAAACAGATAGTAGATGGTGAGATTTCCAGAAAAAGCAGCACTAACATTGATGTGTAAGGTACAATTATCGTCCAAACTACCAATAGTGCTGCCAGGAATACAAGTTAACATTGCAGGACCGTGACAAAATTACTATTAAGAGAAGAACAAAAATTTTAATCACTGGAGTATAATAAATGAACAAATGAACAATATCAACATTATAAAACTAGTACATATATTCTAATGAAATTTTAAAATTAGAATTTCACATATAACCAGTGATTTACCCTAGCACAGCTACAGGAGCCACGTCTTTTATTCATTCAAATTATCCCCATGCATGAGTTGGTAATACCACTGTATAAAGGATACTTTGAAATTTTAAAACTAGAATATCACATGCTAACAAGTGATTTATACTGCTACAAGAACCATATCTTTTATTCATTCAAATTATCCACATGCATGAGTTGGTAATCTCTTATACCACTGTACAAAGGATACTAGTTAAACAGATGAAGCATAAATACTTAGCTAAGCATTATAATCAACAAACCCCACCACAAAAAGAGCACGAGAAACCCACAGAAACATACACTATCAAGAGAAAGCACCCGACATATGGATGCGATGGTCCAAACAGATAGTGCAACAGCTTCCTCTGCAGCTGCTAACCTTGCATTAGCCTGAAAATCAAATCCTTGTTCAGACTAACAATCTTGGATACCATCCAAAGAAAGTGATTATATGGAACAGCATACCTCAGCAGATTTGATTGGATCACCCAAATCTAAATCAAATGAACTTTCATCTATACCAAGCTCAGATACTGAACAGCGTTTATACTGAATAGCCTGCAGGTGCTCAAGTGGCTGAAAAACTACCTCACCTCCCCGTTGAGGAATAGGAAGAGAGCCATAAGCACAAACTATCTGTAGCAAATCATTTTTGTTTTCCTGTAAGAAAAAACTAATAAGCTCTTCAAAGCCACAAAGGACAATTGCAGGACATATCATAGAGTAAATATCATATATTTTTCAAAAATAAACAAGGCAAATAAACCTTAGCCCATTCCATAGTCATGAAATCTCCTGAATAATCGCTATCCTGGTTGGAAAAAAGATCATCTTCATCCACGCTTCTCACTGAACTGTCGAAACAGGCCAATGTAATTATAAATTGCAGCATTGCAATAAATTTCAGGAAACACTAACAATAGAAAGAAAAAAAAAAAGAGGTGACAGAAATCAGAAATGAAATCAGAAAACCCCTGTTAAGAAAACCAGACTCAATAATGATAAGATGTCAACTCTTGTTACCTGTACAAGGACTGAGAGCTGTTGCTTCGCTCCATTTTAGGATTATCAGAATATGACGACAACGTAGTCTCAGGTGAACAAGTACCATTTTCATAGTTCTCATTTGGTTTATTAAAACCATTAGCACAGTTTTCAGATGCATTAGAAGCAAGATCATCAGAATATTGTAAGATTCTTTTCCCATCCTGATCTAACTCTCTAGAAGGACCAAAATCTGAGGCCTCGCTTGATGGAGAATGAGGTTCTTCAATAATTGAAGTAGATGGGATCTCATCCTCGGTTATAAGACCAGCAGCAGCAGCAGTGAGGGCTATTGCACTATCAACAGGAATTGCAGATGACATCCACTCAGCTTCTCTATTCGGTGAATCAGAAATTTTGTATTGTCTCCTGGTAGGAGACGGAGAATAGTTACAGAGACTCATTTCAGTAACAAATTGTGTTATCCGATTTAAACGCTCCTGTGAAATAATGCTGCCATAAAAAGAAAAAGAAATAAGACTTTAATTGCACAAACTCAACAAGCATATTCAAATGCATTGGTTTTTTAAAAAATTAAAAGAAGAAAAAAGAAGACTATCATATGCTCTTATTATTCACATTCAGTAACCAACCAGAACTAAATAGCCATTATCAATTTTTTTTTAAATAATAAAAACAAAAAAAACCAACCTGTTGATCATCTCATAATGTAACTCAAAGAAAGGTACTCTAGTTAGCAAACAATAGCAGCGAGGTGCAGAGACCAAAAAACGGCTGCCTCCTACAGATGGATTACACAGAGGTGATGAAGAACCCAAGATAGCTGGTGGCCTCTGAACAATTTCTGGTACATGCAGGCAAACACCATATAGTGTTCCATTATCTGCAGCCTAATTCATGACACCAAACTCAGTATTGTGATAGCCTCCGCACCAAGTGAAAAAAAAAATGGATAGATCAATTTGCAGTTTGATGAGTTTCGTTATATATAACTAAGAAACAACGCTATGAACACATCCTACATCAGAATTTTAGGACCTTACCTTCATTGAGAAAACAAATGCCAAATCATCCCTACTCATATGCTCCTGATTGATCAAGTAGAAATATAACATATTAGAACTAGCTAGGAAAGATTTGCTAAGATACACACTTCATTCCCATTTAATTAAAAATAGGGGGGGAACACAACTTTTAAAGGGTGCATGTGTAGAAGAGAGAGATAGAGAGCTATAAAAGGACCCTATAGGCCTATAATGAGCATATAAGCCCAATACACTAATGTTGTAATTGTTTTATATCATCTAAGAATGGGGAATTGTTGCAATCAAATAATAATGGGGGAAGCATTGCATAGCCAAGTCACTAAGAGAACACGAAATAGTAAAAATGAAAAACAAGTATTTTCCTTCTCACCCTTCACACAGACACTTTCTCCTTACCATAATAAGCAATTTACATTAACCCATTAAATTCAACTATAAACCTTAAAGAATGAACTCAGCAACAGGGCCTCACAATTATTTTCTTTACGGAAAAAAAAAACAAAAAAAAAAAAATAGACAATGCTTTTTTACTTTAAGTGAGCTCACTATATGCTGATGTAAGGTTGTCTATCAGTTTTCTGGTTTGGATGTGGCTAAATCCAATCTAATCAATTTAGGATTTTTAGTCTGAATCCAATCTGATCTAGGTGTGTTAGTTTTAATCCAGTCCAAAAATACTAATTACATTATCACTTTTCTTTTGTTGTTAAATGATCAACGGTACACATTTTAAGTTTAATAATTACCCAAATACACTAGGTTTAAAATAAGACTTGAAAACTAATATAAGCATATCAGAACGCATAAAAAAATTGATTCCAACCAAAAATACACTGCACATATTTAGAATAATACTATTAGATTAGATCGCATTTCCAACAATTTTAATCCAAAAAACCAAATTAGGAAAAAAAAAATTCAAATTAAAAATCCAATTGGATTTTGCAAAAATAAAAAATAAAAAATAAAAAAACTATGAAATAGTAATTCGGTTTGATTTGAAATGGATTTTGGAGTCCGCATGGACTCCCCTATGCTGGTGGGTTTTGGAGGCTCTTGCTGTCCCCAATATTCTGACAAGGGTGTAATTTTAATTCAGGTGACATACTTGTACGTTGTACCCAATCCAACCACTTACAAAAATCTCAAATATGCAATACCCTTTTTCCATTGGCAAATAATTTTGGACGTCAAAGCTCTTAGAGAATATTGAACAACAACACTACAATATTCTTAATCCCAAAAGAAAGGCTACATGTGATAAGATGACAATTTCAGCCATCTAGCACTTGCATTTTCCCACAAGTCTGTTTCCGGATTCTGTGATACCAGGTTTTTGAATCTACGAATCATCTCTTTCTTTATAAAAGAAAGGCTGCACTCCTCCTGTATATTGCAGTAGGATATTTGCAATCACAGGTGCTGAGAGCAGTAATGCACCTTCTATTCAATAGTGCAACAGCAATAACAGATAAATTATGTTGTCTCTGAAAATGTTTGTTGAAGGTTAGAAATGAGATAGTAGACGGACTAACAAGTAGGTGATATTGTTAAAGTTCATTTGATGAAGAGATGGTGAATCAAGAGACATTCCATAGCTTAATACTTATCAATTATACAATCGAATATTTCAGCTATGGTCATTAGCCCTTCGAATGAAATGCATGAGAAACAACTTTCCAGCAACAAAATGAACAAGAATATTGGACCTACCTGCCCATAAACAAGTGAATTCAAATCACTTAGGGATGGACTTCTTTCCATTAGCCGAGCCTGTAGTTAAACAAAGATTATTATGTTACAAAGATTCATAAATATAATAGAAGCTTCACAAAATTCAAGTACTCATAGACACACAAAAATTGGAGAATATCAAAAGCATATTCATATGTTATTGCTACAAGTAGGAATGTTACGATTTTTAATGCAAGCAACAAAAGCAAGGAAAGTGACCCACTTGTGCCTAGCGATTAGAATAAAGTAAGAAAGTGAGGAAAAGTAGAGAAACTATTGTAAATGAAAGTGTGAACACAAGGAAAAGGCTGTCACATAATAAGAAACACAATAATCAATAAGAAGCAACTGAAGTAGAAAGCACCAAAATTTTAGGCATGATCAAAGAAGAGTTCATCCTCCATTCCTCCGGATTTTTGGTTGTGATTGGACAATGATGACCAATTGACCATAGAGCATAAGCATAGGTATTCCTTGTGCCCACAAAGCATGGGAATCTTCTAGTATACCTCTAGAAAGGATCCGTCTGGATAGTGCATGCATATATCTAGTATACTTGTAGAGACTAATTTATAGAGATGAGAGATGCTAGCCTATAAATATGCATGAAGCTCATTCATCTGAATGTTTGTGCAACAGCACAAACCTGTAAAGCATTCTACCAGTAACAAAACTCTTTTGATTAGGTTTTTTGTAAAACAAAAAAAAAAAAATGTTTGTGCACTTGCCAACACAAGACATGAGGTAGGCATAAATTGCCTTACAACATGACCAAAAAGATGAGAACCTCATGGGTACGACTAGGCTTAATGCTCCATACACATGACACATATGTACCTAAGAAATTCATAATACCTAATATAGAATACTCATAAGATGTAATATGTTTAAGGTAGGCTATTTCCAATAGCAATACAAAACAGACCATTGGAAAACAATACTTGAAAACAACAGATAAGAATCACAAAGATCAAAGGTAATTGGTTTCATAAAAATGCATCTAATCCTTAAGAAACTAGATAACCCCACTATAACAAAACACCAAAAAAAGGACAAGAATGAATGACTAGCACAAAATTGCTGCATGAAGAAACTCAATGATAAATCAAATAATATAGCATACTAAGCATCCTATGAATAACATGAATTGCATGGAAACCTTGACACCTCCGGGAAAAGAAAAGGCACATAAATCCTTGAGGCGCATAGGCAGCTTCTTCCCTTGTGGATATTTGAAAATTAGCTGTAACAAAAAAAAAGAATCTTTGTTACAAATTTATATTAACACATGCTAAGGTAAATATACCACTCTAAATTCAAGATTTGCATTTTTGTAATGTTTACACATTACTCTTTTCTCGAAAAAGCAAGAACATAAATTACTGTAAAAAGACATTTAAGTTGAAAAAGATAAACTGAAAAGGACTGTAGTGTGTAGCACAGAAATATTATCCCACCTGAGGATCGAGTGCCGGAGGACAAGGTCCACGATAATTCAAGGATCTTTCGTCCAAATCAGTTAATTTAGTTAATTTTGCCTCCCATTTCTTTCTTCTAGCGAAAGCATCCTCGATAGCTTCAAGGTTGGCATCCGGATGTAAACCTGTAACTATGAAGTGTTCAAATAATGAAGTGGGCTCCTCATACTTTGAACGATCCTGTGAAGCAAAAAAAATAATCAGAAAGAAAGGAATTATATTTGAAATAAATCTACAACTGATCCATTGCTCAAAATAATTTTTAACACCAAACTGCTAACCCGTCGTCGTTATCTACGTCCATTCTACTTTTCCAGGCAAGGTGTGTTTGAAAGAGAGGAGAGATAGGCTAAGGATAAAAAAAGAGGGTCTTTCAATCGAGTAGAAAGGGAAAATTGAAAAAAAAAAAAAAAAAAAAGAAAAAGAACACTCATTGCAGTAAACTTTATAATTAGAAATTGCTTGATGCTCAGACAACATGGTTTATCTTTTACGACTCTCAATAAAGAAACCAACAATCTCTAGTTTCTTGCACAATATATCACTGAGTCAAATAATAAGATTAAAAAATGCAAATAACCTCAGGCAATGTTTGGATATGTGGAATTCATTTCAAATTGATAAATTCAATTTCTGAAATTGAAATGTTACAATTCAAATGACAATTATTTGTTTGGGTTGTTTTAGAATTTGAAATGACATATTTTGTTAAGTATTGGAAATACACCATTTACTTATTAAAGATTTGGGTTGAGAATTGGGCCAAATCCAATTCCAATTTCTTTACTTGCCAAACATGTAAGTTGGCCCAAATCCATCATTTCACATGAAATGTTTGTATCCAAACGCAACATAAAATACTTTTCTTGTAAGTATTTTAAAATCAACAATGCTAACAAAATTTGTTGACTTGTTGAGCCTCAATAAAGAAACAAACAACCTACAATTTCATGAGCAATATATCATAGGCCTATAGCAACTCTTATTTAGAACATTCGAGTCAAATAGTACAAAAAAAATATTGCAAAAGGAAAAAAAAAATGTTTTCAAAGTATTTTAAAATCAGCAATGCCAACAAATGCAGACGTACAAATAAAGTAAGGTGGGTTTTTTCCCTATTTTCAGACTAAAGTTGGTTCAGAAAATTTTCAAGAATTTCAACTATCCTACAAAGATTGCAAAAATTCAGGGGAAAATGCAGCTGACCAGCCAAACACAACAAGCATCCACCATAAAATGTACTTCTAGGCAAAAGAACATATGATATATTGATATGCAATTATAGATCCTAAACCTATATCCAATTTCAGCATCAGAGAAGTAACTTGAACAAAATTTCCAAGTGAACACTTAGCAAACAGAATTCACATTTAATTCAACATGTTTGCACCAAAACTTCACCAACAGTCATCCTAATTCCAAACATAATCATACAAAACACAAATAAAAATTCCTCATACCAATATTTCCAAACAATAACCTAAGTCGGTCAGATTATCTTTATTATAGAACAAGCTAATGGCGACTAGTTCACCATAAATGCTCTTAGACCCAAAGAAGCAACATTTTTATTACAAACTAGCGAATTGGCATTGCCCCGGATCACACAATTTTCTTTGGTTTTGTAATTTTATGTCCTTATTTACAATTGCCCTGATCACTTTACTTTTTTTTTTTTTTGAGGGGAATCACTTTACTTAGAATTAGATAAACTATCTTGTTTGTTGAGAAAAATTGAGGTAGTTTAGTGGTTAGAGAATGTGTAATAACAATAAAGTTATAAGGTTCCAAGGTCAAATCTTCTTGCAAGGTTTTTCACCATTTTTAATTTTGATTTCAACACACGTGGACTCGATCTTGCGTAGCGCAATGCAGTGCAAATAGCACATTTTAATTGATTGTATAGACAAACCAAACGAACCAGTAATCAATCAATGGGCAAAAGTGAAGTCAAATGAGAATCAAGTGCTAGATAGATCAATGATCAGGTGCCCGACCTCCCAACCACAAGGTTAAGAATTTGATTATCACCAATCTCCACTTAAATGGTCTAGCCCTTTATCCTCCTTAATCCTCCAAGTGGTGATTCTCTAGAGTCCAGACCTGCTAATAGCCAGTTTCAAAGCAGGTAGGGAAATTTTTCCCAAAAAATGCATCATATATATATCATATCCTTTGCCAAAAAAAAAATCTATCATATCCATCAATTGACAAAATTCAGCAAAAATACAAACTCACAAAATGTAATCCAAGTGTCCAAACAATTAAGGGATCAAAGGATTAGCACAAATAAACAGCAAGACTTGCATAAAATACAACATCATGCAAGCTTAAAACATACTTGGGTATGAAGCTGGTACCACTGGCGTTTCTGGTTAGCCAGCAACTCAGGATTGAAACTAAACCGGCCATTCTCGTATTGTGAATTCCCACCCCATCGCCAAGCCTTTGATATCTGAGACTTCAACTGTTGAAAACTGTTACTGCGTCGGTGTGTTTGGTTTACGACTTCACTCTGACTTCGTTTGTGCCCCGTCCAGACTGGTGAAGTGTTTGCGCTACTCAAGTAGTCATTGGCCACCCTAACTGCCTCCTCAGATATCTGATGCAAAACCCACAACGGCGAAGATGGCCGTTCTTCATGTACATCAAATTCCTCTTTTAACTCCATTTTAGGTCGTTCTTCATGTACATCAACATCCTCTTTTAACTCCATTTTACCAGAATCTTATCCTTTGTCATTCATTCATTCACTACTACATAAATCATCAATCATGATACCACTTGGGCATAAACCTAAAACTATCTATCCTAATAATACAAGTTTTCCACCTTCAAATTGCACCAGAACTACAAAATATATACTTTATAGCAACCCAATTATACAATATGATCAAAACAGAACACCCAATATAAACTTCAATTTGGTTTCAAAGTCTCAACTGATCCTCCAATGATTTAACAGAAACTGGAAACGATTGGTACTTTCCTTACTAACTTGCACGATCAAAATTCCTGTATGTCAAAGGGTGAAACCGACGTTGAAATTAAGATGTCCCAGTCAAATGCAACATCACCCCACCAAAAAATTAAAATAGAAACTAACTACAAAATAACCCCATTTTATCTTACCTATTGTCATTTTTGCTATACCCTTTTCAGAAAGTCAAGAAATCTAAACTTCCCAAACCCAAAAAAAATAAATAATTAAGGGCATAATTTAGGTTTCGAAAAAACTTGAAGCACAAATCAACAAAATTTTGTACATATTCCAGTAATAATTTTTTTAAAAAAGGAAAAAAAAAAAAAAAAAAAAAAAACCTCCCCAGCTCATTATACCACAAAATGAAGGGGGAAAAGAAAACTGTCAAGCAAAAGAAGTTAGAAAACACATACCTTGTTGGAGTTAGTTGGGGAAAGATGAATTACAGATAGAGAGATTCAGTTGAAAGACAGGAAAAAAAAGTGGAGAAAAAGATAGAAAGAAGGGAAGGGAGGAAGGATGTAATGGAATTTGGAATTGGAAAGGTCGCCAAAAATAGCAGCAAGGCTATGCAAGAAAGGTCAAAGACTTCAACTTAAGCAAATACTATAAGGAACTTTTTTTGTTCATCAAATGTAATTAGAATATTATTAATTAACTAAATTAATTAAACTAAATAAATGTTATGTTTTGTGATTAATGGTAGATCAAAGAGGACCCACACACATATATCAATGTGTAACTCTCTAAGTTGGCCATCAAAAAAGAAAAAGAAAAAACTCTCTAAGGTGGTCACTTTAGAAGTTGTGGCCCACTTTTTCACACACATATATCAATGACTTCCATGAGGAAGTTGGGGCCAATTTTGAAAAGAGTGCGGTTAAACGCAGTCTCCATTTTATTTACTAAAGTTCGTATTTGGATAAATTTTTTCTTGACAAAATGTACGTATGTTGGACCACGAAAAAAAATACGATATAGACCGGGGTGCATGGTCCATTTTACTTACTAAAGCCCGCATTTGGATAATTTTGCCCCTGATAAAATGTGCGTGTGTTGGACCGCGAAAAAAAACACGATATAGACTAGGGCGTATGGTCTATGCGCACCGACCTAGGTCCAGGCGCATGGACCATGCGCACCGACCTAGGTCCAGGCACATGGACCATGCGCCTCGACCTAGGTCCAAGCGCATGGACCATGCGCCCCGACCTAGGTCCAGGCGCACATGTGCCCTGGTCTATATCATATTTTTTTTATTTCATATTTAATAAATTATTTTTAATGCTTAATCATATTAATTCATGATTTTAAGGTCCATTACATGTTATGTAGTATGCACATTTTATGATTAATCTTGATATAAAATTAGAGGAGAAGAATGAGTTTTTTAAAGCAAGGGCAAAATTGTACAAATGTGGGCTTTAGTAAGTAAAATGGGGGCTATGTTAATAATCTCTTATCTTGTTTTTAGGACTTGTTCGGTACCTTTTTTTTAAATAAAGATATATTTTATACAACACTTATAAAAAAGATCGAATCCAACAAATACAAAGAAAATTGAATTAAACAAAATTATAATATGACAAAACTACAATCATCAATGAGATCTGACATTAATAAATTCTCTCGTCTTTCACATCGATATCTTTTGCAGCCTTTTATGACGGGATCTTGCGATCTGTTGTAGTTTTTTATTGAATACAACTTAACCCAATTGACTGTATAGGTAGATCTAAGAACTGATTTGATACTGCATAAGCCTCCATAAAGTAAATTTGAAAAAGTTTACTACTTGTTCCGGGCCCACCCAGGTGGTCAAACCCGCGTTAGTGGGCCCAAATCCTAGGCCCGGTTCTGATGGGGTAGGTACATGTAAGATATTCAATGACGAATAAGAGGTCGCCACGTGTCAGCTGACTTGGTAAAACTTTGACCTGGCTGCCATGGGCCCGGCCCATACGCCAGCCTAACCGGCTCGGTAAAAACCCTAACCAGGGAACCTAATACCTATATAAGGATCAGTCCTACCATTCTACAAGTACGCAAATCATAGTTCACAAACTCACAAAGTACTCTGACTCCTTATTTCCGATATCTGACTTAAGCATCGGAGGGGCGTTCCCGGGTTCCACCCCCCCGGGTTAGCAACCTTTGGCGGTTTGCAGGTCACAATCGCATCAAGGAGCATCCAGAGTCCACATCATCACACTAGGAAATCGTTGACTATTCAAGAGAAGTTCCAGAACAGGAACAGATTGGCGCCGTCTGTGGGGAAAAGAACAAAAGACATGGCAAATACCAAGGCAAAGGCGACTCGTTCAATGAGCTAGAAGAAAATCCCCGTGAATCGCCTAGCCGGCGAGATGCACATGTCACTGACGATAATTCATCTAATCGGGCGAGTGACCGTCATCGTCGCGAAGAGCAGATGGTCTCACGAAAGGACTTCGAAGACATCGTGACGGCGATGAACAACAAATTTCAAAAGAGCTTACAAGAGCTGAAAGACAACATACCTGCGATGATTGGGCAACAGAGGCCTCCATCCCAGGTCGCTGCTCCATCAAAGGGCCACATCCCTAGCCGGGTAACGGGGGTGCGTTCACAGAGAGGTTCCCAGCCAGGGGACGCTCAAGGAATCATCAATTCTAGGTGTGATGACGCCCGAAATATCATCGAGTCGCGTCGGGCACGAACAGCCTCGAATGTCAGGGAGGTCACTGATAATAGAAGACGGGAAACTCAAGGCCAACCAAAGAGGTCGCCAGAGAGATCTCATCATACCACTGCTAGAAATCAGGGGTCAGTTGTCATCCCTAACCAGGGAGAAGGCATACGACGCTCCCCAGTGGCTATCCCTAACCGGAACGATGGCATAAGACGTTCCCCGGTGGTCGAGCCAGAGCAACCAACAGGAGCGGTCACCTTCAAAACCCCCTTCAGTCAAAGGCTTTTGTATGCCACTAACACTATGAAGGTAAAAGCCCTTACCATCGAACCTTTCTCCGGAGCCACTGATCCCGCTGACCATATGGCCCGCCTACAAAGCCCAAATGGCAGTGCAAACAAGCTGTGAGGCAAGTTGGTGCCGGTACTTCCCAACTACTCTCAAGGGCCTGGCCCTCACCTGGTTCACTGATCTCCCATCAGGGTCGATCATTAGCTTTGCAAAATTGGAGGCCATGTTCCTTAGCCAATTCGTGGCTGGAAAGAAACAGCGAAAGACAAGCATTCATCTCATGGCTTATCAGCAGGGGGAGCATGAGCTCTTAGGAGATTACCTCAAGCGTTTCAACGCTGAGTTACTCCAAATACCCAATGTGGAAGACTCAGTAGCATATGCGGCATTCATGTTGGGGCTAAAGAGGGGCAAGTTCAAGTTTTCCTTGCTGGAAAATGAAGTGTCCTCGTATATTGACGCGATGGACAGGGCTCAAAAGTATGTTCAGGCCTCGGATATTAACAACCCCGTCGAGAAGTCTGACAAAAAGAAAGATAATAAGAGGAAGGAATCTCAACGAGGAGGTCCTAGCCAGACACCCTCTTCTAAGAAAGACACTCGAGATGGAGGAGAAGATCCCAGAGTCAATGTTAACCGACGGGAAATATTCTTGGACATCAAAGGCCAGGAAATTCTCCCCAAGCCAACCCCTGTGCGCACCTCGATCAACAGAAGGAATACAAAACTCTGGTGCGAGTACCATCACGAGTGTGGGCATACCACGAAAGACTGCAGGGAGCTGAAAAAGGCGTTTGACAAGTTGGCAGATCAGGGCAAACTCAACCCTTATCTGTCAAAAGGTAATGGGGCTAAGAAGCAGAAGCGTGGTGACAGCAATGAAACTGATGGCTTGGTCAACGTCATCGCTGGAGGGTATTCTGTTGAAACACCATCAAACAAAGCTCTAAAGAGAGATCTAAGGAACTCTACCTTTCAAATTGCTGAGGGGGCCATCGAGCAGCCCCCATCGGGTCCAACAATGGTTTTCAATGCGTCTCCTCTTCGACCTACCTGATTTCCTCACAACGACCCCCTCGTGGTCGAGGTAAAAGTAGCAAACTCTAGGGTCAAGAGAGTACTTGTGGACAGCGGGAGTTCAGCTGATGTAATGACTTTAGAGTGTCTACGGCAACTTAAATACGGTGAATCCGATTTAAACCCGCTAGAGAACCCTTGTTTGGCTTCGGGGGACGACCCATCTTCCCATTAGGAATCATTAAGCTTCCTGTTCGAATTGGAGAAAAGGGAGAAGGGCGTAACTTGCCAGTCACGTTCATCGTGGTCGACATTAAGCTCCCCTACAACATCATTTTGGGAAGACCTTTTTTGAACAAAATAAAAGCTGCCATCTCTACATACCAACTCTTATTGCAGTATGAGACTGATAAAGGGGAAGTTGGGAAGCTATATGGCGATCAGAGGACAGCCAAGCAATGCTACATTAATAGCATCAAGACTACCTCACCCCAGGTCGAGATAAGGGACAAGAGAAAGGAGTCGGTCGAGTCTTCTGAGGCTGTGTTTCTGGCTGAGGATGCCAAACACTACACTCGATCGAAACCCATCGAGGGCCATGAGGAAATCCCCATCGATGAAAATCCTGAGCACACAGTCAAGATTGGCATTGACATGAATCCAACCCTCAAAGAGTCAATCACTCAGCTGCTCAAAGAATTTCGAGATGTCTTTGCCTTCGACGTTTCAGAAATGCCAGGCATTGATCCTTCGGTTATGTGTCACGAGCTCAACATTCGTGAGGGGTTCAAAGGTGTTAAGCAGAAATTGCGACGGTAGAGTGAAGAAAGGAACAAGGCAGCTGCAGCTGAAGTAAAGAAGTTGCTAGATGCTGGAGCATGGGTTCATCAAGGAATGCCAATACTCTGATTGGTTGGCCAACGTTGTTTTGGTCAAAAAGTCTAATGGAACGTGGAGAATGTGTGCAGATTTTACTGATCTGAATAAAGCATGCCCCAAGGATGACTATCCTCTCCCAAAGATAGATAGCCTGGTTGATTCTACTGCTGGACATGCAATGTTCAGCTTCATGGATGCCAACGCTGGCTACCATCAAATACCAATGGCTGAAAAGGACCAGGCACATACTACCTTCATCACCAACTAGGGAGTTTACTGCTATCGAGTCATGCCTTTTGGGCTCAAGAACGCTGGGGCTACTTATCAAAAGCTAGTAAACACAATCTTTGCCGAACAGATTGGTCGCAATGTTGAGGTTTATATTGATGATATGATAATCAAAAGCAAGCAAGCAGATGATCATCCCAAGGATGTTAGGGAAACCTTATCAAAATATGATAATCAAAAGCAAGCAAGCAAATGATCATCCCAAGGATGTTAGGGAAACCTTATCAAAATTGAGGAAGTTTGGTATGAAGCTCAACCCCAAGAAGTGTGTTTTTGGAGTCAAGGGGGGTAAATGCCTTGGTTTCCTGGTTGATGAGAGGGGCATCAGGGCAAACCCTGATAAGATTCAAGCCATCATCAACATGCAATCTCCAAGGAAAATTAAGGAGGTACAACGACTCACAGGATGCATGGCTGCATTGGGTCGATTTTTATCACGATCAGCAGACAAAAGCCTTGCTTTCTTTCAGGTTTTGAAGCGAGCAACTTTCAAGTGGGACGAGGAAGTTGAGAAGGCATTCATACAGTTGAAGGAATACCTTGCCGGTGTAACGACCCGACTCGCTTAAATCGGCGCGGAAGAAACCGACGAGTCGGATAGTTATAACTACAACTCGAAAAACTTAAGAATTAAAACTAATTCCTCAAATTATTATTATTGAACCTCAAAAGTACAAATACCCACAAGTTTGTACATTACTAATCCAAAAGTCAACTAGAAATACTAAAATACGAGTAACTCCAACCACACGTCAGAGTCCAAAAACAACGTATAAAAGTCCATACAATAATCCATAACTACCTAAAAACAACAACAATATAAAAGTACAACCAAAACATAAACAAACGCCGCTCGCCCAACCCAAAGCTAAGCAAGTACTTCGTCATCAGAATTACCTGTAAAACAAACAACAGTCCACCATCAGTGGCGAGTAACATAACTGACTCACCCTAATGGGAATACACATGAACATAGCACAAATCAAATAATCAAATCATCAATCAAAAATACGCGAGAACATCCCAAAACATGAACCCGACTCAACCATCCTATCCAAACTATCTTTGGCGCAATCATTCATATACTAGACCGGACTATGCTCGTACGAACGCATCTTACGCATCCGAACTTTCTACTATGTTAGGATTGAGAATCTTACTCCCAAACCCCATGAAACCAATCTTACTGGAAATCCATGTCCCATGAAACCAATCTTACTGGAAATTCAAAGGATAACATAGTAAGACTCCAACTATCCCAATACCGCGAATGGAATAGGGGCAACGTCTTAACCCAAAAACAATGAATCTTACTCAATGTATTAGGCGTCTAGCAATGAAATCAAGCTAAACTTTAATTAAACATCTTATCAATTTAATCAACTCAATCATAACATAATTATATTCAAGAATTGCCTTTGCGCCTTGATTGTCGAAAATAATCAGTTAAACACGAAGTTATTCTCAAGATTGCCTTTGCGCCTTGATCTTGAGTCTAACCAACATTGACCCATTACTTTAAAATCCATTCTTTAACCAATTTCAACTCAATCTTTAACTTTCTTTATCGATTAAACCACTTTCTTTAATTATCAAGACTCAACCAAGAACTCATCAAAACTCATCAAGAATTCAAAGAACTCAACAAGAACTCATAAAGAACTCATTCAAGATTCAAGAACTTCAATCAAGATTCAAGAACTTCAATCAAGAACTCATCCAACAAACTAGCATCACACGCACATCACCAAATAACCATTCAAAAATTCCAACTTAAACTTATCCAAAATTCACCAAACTTTAACACATTTATCATGGTCATAAAATAACATATTCAATCACAAAATTCATCATATCCATCATCAAAATATCATTAAAACAACATAAAAATCAGATTAGAAACCATACACAAAATCATGATCAAACTTCACCAATTAACTCATACATGCATTTAATTTATACTATAATCATAGTATACCAACTAAGTTGAGAAAGTATGTTACCTTATTGAAGATAACACACAAAAATCAAAACAAAAAGCTGCCCGGAAAGTAGACCCACACGATCACACAACACGGCCTCACCCCGGTATGCACACGGCACCACCACGAACCACCACAGACCCGCGGCTACTGCTGCCTCTTGCACGTCCTCACGCACACGGCTGCACCACCACACGGCTGCACCTGCACGACACCACCACGCTGCACACACGGCCTGCACGGCTTCACCACACGGCTGCCACCACACGAACCCCACACGTGCACACGATCTCCCACTCGAACACGCACCCAAACTCAACCCGAACTAATGATCTTGGATGAAATAATTGGGTTTAAGATTGTGTTTTAGTACTTAAAGATCAATAGGGGTTGAATCTTTAAGTTTGGGATTAAAAAGATGGATGAACAATTTGATGGGGATTAATGCCAAAAATGGCGTGGAACTAGAGAGCAAATGGGAGGGAGTTTGTGCTGGAATTTTGATGGCAAGAGCTTAGGATGGCTATTGTGTTTTTAAATGGCAAAATGAGCAAAAGCCTTACTAACTCCTCTATATATAGAGTTAGTTAAGGTGTGAACACAAAGCAAGTGGCAAAACCTTGCCATCACCCTTGAGAAAACCGGCCAAAGGGAGAAAATGGGCCTAAAATTGGGCTCTCGTGATCAATTGGGCTAATTTGCATAAACTACATGATTAATCATGTATAAATTGATTTAGCCCAAAATATTAAATAATTAATTAGAAAATTAAATAAATAAAAATTCTAATTAATTAAATAATAATTAACATAAATAAAAAAAAAACTGCAAATAAAATAATTCGAATTAAATCGAAATTATTCACATAAAAATAAAATAAATAGTTCAAAAATAAATTTGAACTATACATAGATACACATAAATACACATAGATTATCGGCAAAAATACCAATAAAATCAGGGTCATTACAGCCGGTATCCCAAAGCTTGTTTCACCCTTGCCAGGGGAAACATTGTACATTTACTTAGCAATATCTGAGTATGCTTTGAGTGCAGTACTAGTGGCTGAGAGAGAAAAGTATCAACACCCGGTTTACTTTATCAGTCATGCGTTTCGAGGGGCAGAGTCTAGATATAAAGAGACTGAAAAGATGATCTTTGCCTTAGTCATGGCTGGTCGAAAATTGAGGCCATATTTTCAAGCTCATCCAATAAGGGTCCTAACCGGACAACCAATAAGGAAGATCATTAAGGGAAAGAATCATTCAAACCGCATAATTGAGTGGGCAAACCAACTGTCTACTGATGGATCTTCTACTCAGAGTGGAGGAGGAGCAGGAATATTAATCAAGACTGACAATGGGGATCGACTGGAATATGCCATTAAATTCAGCTTTGTGGCATCAAACAACGAGGCAGAGTATGAGGCTCTGATCTTGGGGATTCACATGTGACTCACTACTGGGGCAAAGCATGTTAAAGCCAAGGCTGACTCGCAATTAGTTGTGGGACAATTCAAAGGAGAATTTGAAGCAAAGGAAGATAGCATGAAAATGTATCTCCAAAAACTGAGAACCCTCGCTGGGAAATTGGAGTCTTTTGACATTCAACATGTCCCTCGATCTGGAAACCAATAGGCTGATGCTCTATCGAGGTTGGAAAGCTCTGCAAAAGGAGAAGAGCCACGAGTCATTCAGTGGCAGCTCTTGAAAGAACCAAGCATCAAAGAATCTGAAGTCTACACTTTGGCTCGAGGTGAAACATGGAAGGACGCCATCATCCAATATCTGAAACATGGGGCTCTGCCCATGGGTGAAAAAGAAGTTGAGGAAATCAAAAGAAAGTCTAAGTGGTTTACATTGCACGATGGAAAGTTGTACAAACTGTCTTATACACATCCACTCTTAAAATGTTTGACCCCTGAAGAGGGGGACTATATTCTGAAGGAAATTCATGAGGGGTGTTGTAGCAATCATCAAGGGGAGAGAACGATCGCGGGCAAGGCCCTTCGAGCTGGATATTACTGGCCTACTCTCAAGAAAGATGTCATCGAGCTTGTGAAGAAGTGTTTACAATGCCAAACTCATATTGCCATCCCTAGGCAGCCATCGAGTACCTTAACAACAGTTCAGGCAGTTTTACCCTTTGATAGATGGGGAATGGACCTACTTGGTCCTTTTCCCCGGCTGTGAGACAGAAAAAGTTTCTCATCGTTAGGATCGACTACTTCACCAAATGGGTCGAGGCTGAGCCCTATCGAGGATCTCTGATAAACAGATACAAGAGTTCATTTGGAAGAACATCATCACTAGATTTGGAATTCCAAGAATGTTAGTCTCAGATAATGGAAGACAGTTTGAGAGTGGCCCAACAAAGGCATATTGTGCTCAATTTGACATACAAATAAGGTTCACATCTGTGGCAAGGCCTCAATCCAATGGACAAGCTGAAGCAGCCAACAAGGTCATACTTCAAGGTATCAAGAAGAAGATAGACGCAGTCAAGGGATCTTGGGTAGATGAGCTTCCAGGGATTTTATGGTCAACTAGAACAACAGTCAAGGAGGCTACCGGGCATACTCCATTCTCACTTGTATATGGGAGTGAAGTTGTGTTACCTATCGAGGTGGGAATACCCTCGCCAAGAATCACCTTCTATGATTACAATCAGAACGAAGAAGAAAAGGCCATCAACCTGGATCTATTGCCAGAAACAATGGGAAATGCATTGCTCAAATCCATTGCCTACAAACAAAAGATGACAAGGTGCTTTAATCGCAAAGTGTCACGTCGAACAATAACTGTAACGACCCGGATTTTTGGGCCGTAAAATTTTGTTTGAAATTAAGCCTTAAAGCCCAAAATCCTAAATTGGGCCAACGGACTTAATTTAATAATTGATGAAGCAAGCCCAAATCCACCTTTTCTTTCCCCTCATAACCGGCCTACACTTTATTTTTTCCTAATTCATTTCTATTTTATCTATTTTAATTATCTAAATTATCTACTCATATTATCTAATATAAAAATCCTATTTTTATTCCCCTAATCATCCTACTACATTTTAGGAAACTAATCCCTAAGACCACTAAACCCTAGCCGGCCCTTTGGTGTTTTCCCATTCAAATTATTTTTCCTCAACTAACTCCTATTAATTAGAAAACCTAATATCCTAGTAATAATTCAAAACCCTATTCTTTGATTACTAATTATATGATCAAACCTAAGCAAAATTTACCCTTTTCCTTCTAAAAAGTACACGGCCCTAGGCCATATTATCCTTAATCTATTTTCTTTTCAATTCTTCCTTTCTTAATCTAATTATTTTAATCCCTTTTGCAGATTATAAACGTTTTCTTGCTGATAAATCGTGAAGTTGGGCGTGCTTTCTTGATTGTTCTTTAGCCAGGTAACTAGATTCTTCTACTTAGGAATAGAATTAGATTACATAGGATAATAGAATTAGATGAATTTTGTTGATTAATTGATGTGTTATGCGTGTATACGTATAAAATAAAAGCATGTATCTTGTTTCTTCTTTGTCAATTCTTCTTGTTGAATCTTGGTAATCTTGGTTGCAATCTTGGCCTCCTTGTTTTTTTTTCCTTGATGTTATGCGTGTATATATGTACGAAAATGTGAAATTTGTAATTGTTGATTGATTATCATGATGATCCTGCAAAAGCAATGGCACCGTTTATTTCTTTTGATTGTTTCAAGAGCTTTGATAATTGTTGACTTGATCAAACTATGGGTAAAATTTGATGATGGCCGTATGTTGTAACAGTGCAATCATGGGATTTAATTGATGAAAGTTTGATAATGTTATTAACTTATAGCATTGAACCTAAACTTTTATATTTTTAATGAAAGTATTAAGTGTGTAATTTTGGTATTGTTACTATGCGTGTATTTGGGTGTTGTTCGATGTTTTGATATGTTTGGAGTCTTTTTGAGTCTTGTCGAGTCGAGTCGAGTCGTGTCGTGTCGAGCGGTTGAAGATCGCGCGTCTATCGGTTTATCGGTGATAAACTGTGCGAGTCTATCGGTTCATCGGTGATGAATCGTTCGGGGCAAGTCTTATGTGTTTGATTGTGTGTTAGAGTCGTGTCGAATGGTTGAAGATCGTGCGTCTATCGGTTTATCGGTGATGAACCGTGCGGGTCTATCAATTCATCGGTGATGAATCGTGCGGGGCAAGTCATTTGCTGCTAGTCTTGTTATCGGTTGTAGACCGAGCGTTGTCGTGATATTGAATTTGTATTTATGCGAGTTGATAAGTGTGTATGATGGTTTGATAAAATTGATGTTGCTATTGTTGAATGATAAGTTCCGCTGCTTATTCTAATGATTGAGCTTGTTATCTGTAATTGTTGTCGTCCCTGGGTTCTAACCCTATTATTGTATGTAATGTGGTCCTACTTCTAAGTAGAACAGTCTAGCTACTCGCCACTTACGGTGGACCCCAATTTTTATTTTGCAGGTATTCAGGATAGAGTTTAGAGTTGGGCTGAGAGTTTGGCGAGCAGTTTAGAATCCCGTTTATTTTTCCTATTTTTCCCCGTTATTTAGTAGTTTAAGTTGTAATAAGAACCATGTCGATTCCATTATTTGGGGTTGACATTAAAGTTTATTAAATAAAATGACTAAGTTTAGAGCTTCCGCTGTGTTTAATTAATTTATTGTTGCAACCTTTTAATTATTTGAAGACTCGTATTGTTGTTTTCTCCGAAAACAACGTTGCTAAAATACGGGTCGTTACAATAACAATTGGAGATTGGATGTTGAGGAAGGTCGAGGCTACTGGAAAGACTGCTCTTCGAGGAAAACTGGGTCCCAACTGGGAAGGACCCTATCGACTCAAGGAAATGATTAGGCCAGAAACATTCAGACTTGTCAATCAAGAAGGAAAGCCCTTGCCAAGGCCATGGCATGCTGATCATCTGAAGAAGTTTTATGCTTAAGTATTACCCTCACTGGGTTAGTTAGGTTTTAATAAAGTCCCTAACAGGGAGCTGTTTTTCTATTTGAACTTTTATGCTTTTGTCAGCCCTTACCGGGTCAGATTATTAAGTTTGGATATTTTTATTTCAATAAAGCCCTAACAAGGTCAAGTTTCCATATGGATTGTGTTTATTTTTTGCAGTATGAAATAAACACCCTAACAGGGTCGAGTTTTTACTAACTTCTAAAGCCCTTACAGGGTCGAGTTCAAGGTCAATTATTGTTCTTTCTTTGCATAATATTGGACCCTTACCGGGTCAAGTTTTATGGTTTTATTATTGAGCAATAAAGTTAGCAAAAGCAATAAACAAAAGCGATAAAGAAAGCATAAAACGAGGCAAACACGTAGTCAAAAAGTATTTTATTGATAATCATGTTGTTATAACCTAAGCTAAGTACAATGAAAAAAAAGAGAAAAAAAAATAAGTACAAAAAGGGGCCTAGTCTATACGGATGTTCAGTTCATCTATGAACTGGTCATCCCCATCTTGTTGTTGCTACTGCTGCTGTTTTTTCTGCTGGTTGCCTTGCCCACCACTCTTGCCAACTCCCTCGAGGTCGCCTCCCTCACTCGAGCTAGAAGAGAGGATGTTGGTCTCTTGTTCACCCTGGATAGGGGCAGCCTTTTGCTTAGGCTCTTTTTCCTCAGGAGCAACCTCCTGCTCCTAAGCCTCTTCCTCCAGTTCCAGTTCTTGGTACCTGGATTCAAAGGAAGCCCACTCCCCTGGGTGAAGTTCCTCCAACACCTTCTTTGCTCGACCAAGGGTGTCAGCAATGAGAATGCCAGCACCCTCAGCAGCACCGTTCAGGCGAAGGCCTGACTTGTACTGTTCCCCAGCCTCTGATTCGAGCCATTTATTGACAATGGCTTCCTCATCGTTCTTCATTGCATCCAAAGCTTTGTCCCGGGCCTTTTGAGCTTTTTTCAAGCTCTTCCTGGCCTTCTCCAAGTCCTCCAGGGCTTTGTTTTTGGCGCGGTTGACTGAGTTGCGCTGGGAAATGGCATTGGCAAGCTTCTTCTCCAGGTCGGTGATGGAGTCATTAGCCGTGGCAAGGTCAGCTTTGGTAGTTTCTAGCTCACCCTCCAAAGATGTCACCTTGGAGCTGGCAGCCTCCAAGGATTTCTTGGTGGTGGCATGTTCTTCCTTCTCTTGCGCCAATTCAGCATTGGCCTTTTCAACATCAGCAAGAGACAAGCCCTGGCCTTTATTCTTCAGCATGTACTTGGATGCAGCATGCATCCGAATGGACATCTGCAAAAACGAAGAGTTAGTAACAAGTGGAAGGAATATGATAGTAGAACAAATGAATAAGTTCTTACATCCAGCCAGGAGTTGTGGAGGTCATTGAAGAACTCTTCCCCATCAGCTTCCATGATGAACTCTTCATCAGATGGGGAGTAGATGGCCCTGAACGCCCCATGAAGGCGACGGTTGCGTTCTTTCTGGGTCAACGCACTAAAAGGTCTGTCGCCCCCAGCTGGAACCTCTTTGGAAGAAGAAGGCCTAATAACCTTCTCAGCAGCAACAAGTGCAGCCTCAGTTGCTGCATCCTTCTGGAAAGGCCCCTCTTCAGGTAAGGGTGGTTGAGATACTTCACCCACCTTATGTTTCTTCTTTTTATCCTTTTGCTCTGCAGCGAAAGGATTGGAATCCCTGGTTCTCTTGGGTCGAAGGATCCCACTGGTCGAGGTCTTCTTTTTATGCTTAGGGTCCTATCGAGGCAACAAATATAATAGTTAGAAAAGGGACATCATCGAGTCAAAGGAAAGGGGCATCATCGAGTCAAATGAGGGAGCAACAAAGTGTCATCGAGGTGAAATGATTACCTGTAGGGGCTCAGGAATAGGTTCTTCCTTTGAATCGACCTTGCCCTTTAGGACAAGAGCCTTGATAGCAGCAGCAGTCATTAAGGAGGCCATCTTAGGATCAAGTTTTGATCGAGAAATCCCTGCAAAAGAACAAGTTAGTATATCTGGAAGCATTCAAAGCTAAAAGAAAATTGGTGCTTAATGGTTAGGTGCCCCTACCCTCAGGATATGCTGGGTTTAACCTCATAGCGGACAAGAAGAAGTCCTTCTTCAAGTCATCCGTGCTGGGAAGCCAGTTAAAGGGGACCATCACTGTCTTCCCTTTCTCCTCTTTGGCTTCGAGCTCACAGTAGATGGCCACCACTGCTTCCTCAGCGGACATTTTCGGCACTTGGCGGTTCAGGTGAAAGTTTGGTTCATCTTCCACCACCCTAGGGATCTTCCAACCCTCACTATTGAACACAAAGAAGAATTCGTGCCTAAATCCTTCTTGGTTGGTGGGCATATTATTTACAAACCTATAGCCCTTTCTAACTTGGAAGCTATACCAACCCTTCCCATGGTCTGTGCTACGGCCCTCTACTAACTTGGCCAGATTTCGCCAAAGGCGAAGGGTTGGGGTAATCCTAAGCATTATACAAATACCAATAAAAGAATTGATCGAGGCCCAAGAGTTGGGTACCAACGAGGCTAAAGATAAGTTATATTCACAAAGAAGTTGTACAACAAAACTATGTAATGGAAATCTAAGCCCCCTGACCATGGCAAGTTTATACACAGCTACACATCCGTCAGGGGGGGAACGGACGGTCTGAAGGTTGATGGGTCGAACTACTACATATGGCTCAGTGAATTGAAATTGGGCCGCAAATGAGCGACTGTCTCGCTTTAGACGATGGTTGAGAGTTGGGGCTAGGAAGAAATATTTTGGACCCTTCTCAGGGGGGATTTTGGGATACACAATGTTCTCCATTTCCTCCTGACCGGAGGTAGAAGGACCCTCGAGGTTCATGTTTAGTATACCTACAAGTTTTTCATATGTTGAATGGTAAATGTTAGGATGTGCTACAGATGGCTCCCAGGGATAGGGGGTTTCTACCTCTTCTCCCCCAGACACTGACCCATCTGAGTCAGAAGGTAGAGGGATGGCTTCAGGGATGCTTTGGGACTCAATCCCTTCATCACCCTCGACCCGAAGGACCCCAAGTGCACTCTAGGGGAAGAAGGGGTGGAGTACTTGACATGTCCAATACCTAAGTTATTGAAATAAACTAAGGAAAAGAGAAGGTATTCGATAGGACAAGGACTCACTTATTCAAATAAATACAAGAGGGGAAGACGATTACCTAGACAAGAAGACTACTTCAGGGTTGCCTAGATACAAGGACACCTTCGAGGAGATTAGAGAACTCTAGAGAGAGAAAATTTGAAGAGTGAAAGAATGATTTTGAGGAAATGATTAAGGGGTTGAATATATAGGAGGTAAAGAATGTGAAACGGTTTTTACCTCATTATGGTAAAAATCAGCTGAAACGACATCAGTTTATGAGTTTAGAAGATGAACAGTGTTCATTAATGCGTTGACTTTTGGTCAAACCCTCCACCTCATCAAGTGACAAAAAGCCCTATTCAACATAGGCATCCATCGAGGAAGATGGAATGGCTAGACAAGCATTCAGAGTCCCTGGGGCTCATTAGCTCCTTGGCTTTGGAAGAGCTCCTTAGGCCAATGATTAAGCCCTGCTCAAGGTAGGCACCCATCAAAGGAGATGGGAGGCTGGACATGTATCAACCACATCTTAGGGCTCATTAGCCCCTAAGGGTCAGTCGATCACCTTAGGCCAAAGCCCCACTCAATGTGGGCACCCATCGAGGTAGATGGGCAATCAGGACATCTTTCCCAAGCACCTTTATATCACTCAAAGTACAGGGAAACCCTCGAGGTCATCAGGGCCACTCTATCTCCTACCTCTATCACGGTCGAGGTAATAGACACCCTTGAGGTCATTACTGAAGGTGGCTTGACAGTCCCTGGGGCTCATTAGCCCCTTGGCTTTGAGGAAAGCTCCTAAGGCTAACAAAAAGCCCTACTCAAGCTAGGCACCCATCAAGGGAGATGGGAGGCTGGATAGGTGCCAACCCTATCTTGGGGCTCATTAGCCCCTAAGGGATAGTGGACCACCTTAGGCCAAATGTGGGCATAACCAAGGTGTATGGACAATCAAAACATCTCCTGGATTACCTTATCACACTCGAGGTTAAGGGAGGACCCTCGAGGTCACTATGGCAATCCTCTCCTTGCACCTCCATCACAGTCGAGGTAGGTGAGACCCTCAAGGTCATTGGGAAGGTTTTATCCCGGGATATGTCATTTCTAACTCTCGAGGTAATAGAGACCCTTGAGGTAAAAAAGGGAAACCCATGGGGCTCATTAGCCCTAAGTTCAGGCTAGTCATCTCATTGCCCAAGCCCCATTCAGAATGGGCGTTTGCTACTATGGAATAAGTCTTGTTGTTGCCTTTCATGTGTACATCACTCATAGTCGAGGTAAAATAGGTCCATCGAGGTAAAAAGAGGGAATTGGCAAGGTTAACACTTAGCAAAATTCTAATGAAGTTCAAATAAAGGAAGTCCTTCACGGTCGCGGAGGATGCAATCAAGGTCGCGGTTAATGTCCCCTCAGTTACCTCGTTGGACATACGTAAAGAGGTTTCCTAGGCCAAAGGCATGTCCCTCACATTCGAGGTAAGGAAAGACCCTCCAGGTGGAAAAGGGGCCTAAGAAGAATCAACACTTAGAAAAATTTCAACAATTTCAAATGATAAGGCTATCTCGGTCGCGGAAAAGCACCACCTCAATCACCTCGTTGGTCATTCTAAGGGTTTCTCTAGATATGTCTATCGCGGTCAAGGTAGAGGAGACCCTCGAGGTTTCTAGCAAGGGTAGCCAAGTTTTGCCTCAACCGCGACCAATGAAACAACGGTCGCGGAGGATAGAAATGATGTCAACACTTAGAAAATTTTAGCAAAATTTCAGCAATAGAGTTCCAAGGACGAAGGTCTAACTAAACTTTACCCCCACCGCGACCAAGTGTAACTACGGTCGCGGAAGACAAAAATGGTATTTAAACTTAGAAGAATAATTTTGGAATTCACGTAGGGAAATTCCTGACGGTCGCGGAAAGCATGCTAACAGTCGAGGTAAGAGGTCCCTCGAGGTGAATAGGTGGTTTTCCAAGTTTCTTACCTCGACCGAGGTAACCACGGTCGCGGAGTAGTACAGCACTTAGAATTTTCTCAAAAATTCATGAAGGCCTCACCACAATCAGTATGCCCCCTTGGCTTTGAGGTAAACACCCTCGGGTCGAGGTAGGCATCCCATAATCAAAGGGATCATCATCATGTACAACCCGCTAGTAACGGACTCCCTTGGGTCGAGGTACATGCCGGTCGAGGGTCATGGACGAGGTGACCATAGCATCACAAGGACAAGGAAGACATCCCCCTATCGAGGTGCTCACCATCGAGGTATTCAACGGGTTGAGGAGGCAATGACCAGCTAAGGTTGAGGAGGCCTCCCACATTGGTCGAGGGAGACACCCTCGAAGTAACCCTGGGAGTCTAGATAAGTGTGAGGTACCCACACGGTCGAGGTGGGCACCCACGATCGAGGTACCCCGTTATCACGGTCGAGGTGAGCAGCTAGCAAGCTAGGAGGGTAAATAAAGGACAGCAAAGTCTGAGGACGCTATCACGGTCGAGGGGGAGACTACCTCCCTCGAGGTGGCCTCAAGGCCCCCATAGGGAGCCCACACGGTCGAGGTGGGTGTCAAGAAATCCCTGGGGCTTGGGGCCATCATGACTATCGAGGCTCCCTCGATCGAGGTGCCTCCTCCTCACGGTCGAGGTTCCCTTGATCGAGGTGACCTCCTGGGTGCGACCCTCGAGGTCATCCAGGGGGTATCTTGGGCCGTCATGACTATCGAGGCTCCCTCGATCGAGGTGCCTCCTCCTCACGGTCGAGGTTCCCTCGATCGAGGTGACCTCCTAGGTGCCACCCTCGAGGTCATCCAGGGGGTATCCTGGGCCATCATGACGATCGAGGCTCCCTCGATCGAGGTGCCTCCTCCTCATGATCGAGGTGACCTCCTGGGTGTCACCCTCGAGGACGTTCAGGGGGTATTGGGGTTTCGTTTATTCCGGAACATTCCGCTCGGCATCCAACGTGTAACGACCCAGATTTATCGGTATTTCTGTCGTCGATTTATTTGTTTATTTATGTGATTTTATGTATAGTCCGAATTTATTTGGACTATTATTTATTGATTATTTTCTCGATTTGATTTATTTTATTCGATGATTTAATTGTTTATTATTTATTTTATTATTATTTAATTAATTGGAATTTTATTATTTAATTTTCTAATTAATTAATTTAGTTTTGGGCTAAGTGCGAATTTAATCATGATTAGTCGTGATTTAGTGCAAATGGCCCAAGTGTTTCTTTTGGCCCTTTTATTAAGCCCATAGCCGGCCCTTATGGTGGTGTGACATGTTTGCCACTTGCTTCATGTTCACACCTTAACTAACTTCTATAAATAGAAGTATTAGTAAGGCTTAAACATTCATTTGCCCATTTAGCCATCTTTTGCTCACAAATCAAACACAAACTCTCCTCCATTTGCCTTTGTTCCTCACGCCATTTTTTGGCTCTAAACACCCAACCATTTTTTATCCATCAATTCAAACCCAAACTTAAAGATTCAAACTCCATTGATCTTTAGGTGACTAAAATCACAAGTATCCTTCTTTGCTTTGTTCAAGACTTCGGGTTTTGGGTTTAGTTCGAGTGGGCAACGAGTTGGTTCGTGCATGGTGCGTGATCGAGGGTGGTGCCTCACGTCGTGGTGCTGCGTGGTGATCAAGAGTTGCACGGTGGGTTTAGTGGCCGTGTGTGGAGCCCGTGTTCGAGTGGGTTGAAGTCGTGCTGTGGCGTGTTGCTGTGTGGTTTGGGGTCGTGTGATTACTTTTCCGGACAGCAAGTTTTTGGTTATTTTCGTGTTTATATTTCATAAGGTAACATAATATCCAAATCCTAGTTGGTATACTATGATTCATAGGGTAGATTAGATGATTAGATTAGACCGAAATTGATGTTTTGTACCCATATTATGCGTGAATTATGGGGTTGATTTGGGTGGTTGTTTCATGATAGTTTTCCATTAATTCTATGTGTTTTGTGATTGATTATGATTAGTTTCATGTTTGGTTTTGTTTATACTCAAGTTTCATGAAGTTTTGATGTATATAAGTTGATGTAAATCGTTGTTGAATGTTGATAGTTTATGCGTGATTTGATGATGATTATGAGGATGAGTTCTTTATGAATCTTGTTGAGTTCTTTATGAATCTTGTTGAGTTCTTTATCGAGTCTTGACTATCGTTTTTAATGTTTCTTCTTTTGAATATCTCTACTTTTTAGTTTTTAATGGTTCTTCTTTTGAATTTTGTTAAAAAAAACTAGCAATCTATGTACTAATTTATGAGTCAATTTCATGAGAGGCCTCCAAGCTCCAATGGAGGTCTCTCGTTAATCTAATTTGTAATTTAATTATCGACAAAATGACATTTCATATTTACTGATCAATATAAAGCTAAATAGATTTAAATTTTTTTATAAATATAATTTATACATATTTTCTTCATAAAATTATATATAGCATCGTTTAAAATATGACAATAAAACAATAAACAAATTTAGCATTTCATACTAAATATCACTCTAGAAAAAAATAGTAATAATAAACTCGAGGTTATACAAAGTACTACCTCCATTTTTTTTAGTTTACTCAATTTGACTTTTGCACTGTTCACAAAGTATACTTTGACTATCTTTTGTGATTTATATAAAAGAAAAAAATAGTTATGTGGAGTCTCGTTGGTTTCGTTTCAACATGTGTTTTTTTAATATTTAGTTTTTATAATTTTTACAAACACACAATTAAAGACATTGATTTTAAAGTTTTGTCTAGACAAATGTAAAAAGGTGAAGTGACTAAATTAAAAAAAAATGGAGGGTGTATAGGTGTATTTGGTTGGTTTGTAAGATAATTTTTTTTGTTAATGGTAGATGATTGGTACGGAGTAGATGAAATCGTTGTACTACTAAAATTGGTTTACTTTTTGGTACTAAAAAGTTTGGTTTAGGTAAATGAATTTGAAGGTTTCTTATTATAAGTTAAGGTCTAATAAGTTGAAACGAATGCACCCTTAGTCAAAACATTTTTATTAGCTTTTGTCATATTTTTAAATTCTTCTAAAATCATCAATCATCAATCAATCATATATATATATACTAAAAGAGAAGCGACTCGAACTACAGCTCGCCACGTGTCATCTTCTCATTAATTTTTTTCCCGCCTATTTTCTTGAGCCTAAAAAAGTAGTTAAATATTTCCTATCTTCATAAAACATTAATAAATCTTTAGAAATCTCATTTCATTACTTCCTATAAATAATAACTTAATTCCTTAAATATTAATCTACTTTAAATAACATCTTCATTTTCTATGTATTCTCATGAAAAAAAAAAATTATTTTCCATGATATACACCTTCATTTCATTTGTATAAATATATTTTCACAATAAAAATCCCTCTATTTTTTTGGGGCAACAAGTATCGTTATATTGACATGCATTACACAATTATATACATAAAATTCGATTGGTCTACAAGCTTTTTTGACAATTATATATATTGATTTCTTATCATATATAAACACAAATTTGTTAATAGTAATTCAGAGCTCTTTTTGGTCTTACGTGCAACTAAATTAATAAAATCTAATAATACAAAACTGTATGAGTAATGCTTACAATTTTATTGGATATTTTAGTTGATTTTTTTTATTTGTTATATATACTTTTAATTTAATCTACCTATCTATATAATTAATTAAAAGTTGCTATTTTACAATGTATTACACTACGTAAACGCCACAACTTAAGATTGAGTCTATGAGTTCTTAAATAAAAATAAAAAGGGGAAAAAATCTTGAAGTTCGGGTTGACCTTGGAATCTTATAATTTCACGGAACTTGGTCTTTTTATAGCGGTTATTATTTTATATATGGGTCTCTAATTACTTATATAAGAGTTATTGAACATTGATAAATAAGTTTAGATGATACTTCGTGTTTATTATAAAGTTTATTCAGTGTTTTGTAAAAATGTTATTAAACACTTTTGAATAGATTTTACTTAATGTTTTGAATAAAATTTAGTTAGACACTAAAAAATACTTAGTTGTATAGAGGTTATCAATCAATGTTATACGTTACTTAGTTATATAGGGGTTAATTAGTAGTGTTTTTTTTTATAAGGGTTACTGTTTTATATAAGGGTCACTAATTACTTGTATATGGGTTACTCAATATTGTTTTATAAGTATTACTATATGTTTTGTTTGTATAGTGATTATGTATTTTGTTGAGGGCAGAAATTACATACTCAACATTATTTAGGGTGCGTTCTATTCAACTTATTAGACATTAACTTATTAGAAATTATCTGGACTTATTAAACCTAAAATTTATTTTTTAAGGTATATTTCCAATTTATTAGACCGGAACTTAAAATTTATTTGAACTAATATAAACTTATTAAACCTGAAACTTATTTTTAAGGTGATGAGAATGCACCCTTAATATAGGTTTTACTAAATTTTTATTATAAGGTTACTTAACGTTTTTTATAGGGGTCTCAATATTTTAAATAAACGCTACCTATTATTTTATGTGGGTTATCCAATTGGCTATAATAGCTCAACCCTTAGGTTGGTTAAAAAAAACAGCGGCATTGTGGAAAATTAGGTTGTAATATGACCTTATGAAAAGGGTGCATATTTGAATAAATGATGCCGGAGTGCTACATCATGCACCCTTTAATTTGCACAAGGTTGTGTTGCCCTATACACCCGCTTTGGGCCGTGTTATTTTTTGCACCCGACCTAAAGGTAGTGTTGATATGACTTTTTTTTATCCAACTAGATTATCAATAATATTGTGTAATGTTTAAAAAATTTATTTATAGAAAATTATTATTGAGATTTTTAAACCGTGCATCGCACGGGTGCTATGCTAGTGAATGAACTATTATATTAAATATGGTTATTGTTTTCTATATAAGTTTCAAATTAAATAATGTTTTGATTGTCATTAGTTTTTTTTTAAAATACATTTGGAAATATTTATTTTATTATTAACAAAATATGAAAGAGAAATTAATGAATACAATTTATTCTAAAAGTTATTAAAATGATAAACAAGATAACCGTACATGACTTTTTTTTAGTTTTTTGGAAAATAGTACAAGTTTATATTACATGAAATAACATCATAATCTTGATAAAAAAAATTGTACACCCTCCGTATCAGCTTATCTGCAACATTTGAGAAAATATGTGAGAGATAAAATATTCATTGTTGTAGATAGACTGATATGGAGGGAGTAGAAGATTGCATTATCGACGTTAGAAATAAGTAAATCGATTGATATTAATCTAAATTTGAAATGACTATAGAAAAAATTATAGTTAGTGAACTAATTTTAATCTATTGCATAAGTTAATTTAAAAATTATGTACATTTCGGTTATTACTTATTCTCTATTATCTAATATAACTAAAATAAAGTACTTAAAAAAATCATCTACAATAACATTTTACGAATATTTGCATAGAAAGACCAATTTTTAGATATAAATACTTACCTTAATTAGGTAAACCGAGCATTTGCTTGAGTATTATCTAGTACTATATACTAAATACAAGCCACTATAAAAAGTACTTTCCCTCCCAGTCTCTTATTTTTCCCTCCTTACTTATTATTTATTATTATAATAATTTAATGTTTTCCATTTCCAAAGATGCGTTTAGTTTTTTTTCCCTAAAACAATTATTTCATGTCATACTTTATCAGTGTCATTTTCAGTTCATAAAGTATTTGTACTTTATTTTCCAATTAAAACAATACTACCGATCCATCTTCAAAAAAATTTATCAGTGTCATTTTCAATTTTTAAAGTATTTTCTGTTAGCCTTAATTCATTAGTGATTGTACATTCTTTGACTAAACTTGATTATCTCCATCTTTGCTTTTGTCATATTTTTAAATTCTTCTAAAATGAATGAACCATTATATTAAATATGCTTATTGTTTTCTATATAAGTTTCAAATAATGTTTTGATTGTCATTAGTTTTTTTAATACATTTGGAAATATTTATTTTATTATTAACAAAATATGAAAGAGAAATTAATGAATACAATTTATTCTAAAAGTTATTAAAATGAACAACAAGATAACCGTACATGACTATTTTTTTATTTTTTTGGAAAATAGTACAAGTTTATATTACATGAAATAACTGCATAATCTGGATAAAAAAAATTGTACACCCTCCGTATCAGCTTATCTGCAACAATTGAGAAAATATGTCAGAGATAAAATATTCATTGTTGTAGATAAACTGATATGGAGGGAGTAGAAGATTGCATTATCGACGTTAGAAATAAATTAAATTGATTGATATTAATCTAAATTTGAAATAAATATACAAAAAATTATAGTTAATGAACTAATTTTAATCTATTGCATAAGTTAATTTAAAAATTATGTACATTTCGGTTATTACTTATTCTCTATTGTCTAATATAACTAAAATAAAGTATTTGAAAAAAATCCATCTACAATAACTGTGACGACCCAACTCGTATACATCGGCGCGGAAGGAACCGATGAGTCGAATTGTCGAATTAACAAACAAACATACTTAAAACCTAAAATCAATACCTCAATTATATTACTAAAAATCCCAAACGTACAAATACCACAAGTTTGTACAAAACTAAGACCTCAAAAGAACCTAATACTATAGAGTTAACTCCAAAATCGTAATCAGAGTTAGAAAATACAATCCACTAGTTGTCTAAAATCTAATGACAGAAAATAAACTAAACGAAGGAAAGTAAATCGACGCTCGCCCATTCCCAAGCTAAGCATCAACATCACCATCAGAGTTACCTGAAATACAACAAATCCACCATCAGTGGCGAGTAACATAACAGTTCCACCCTAAAGTGGATACATATGAACATACAACAGATCAGATAAACAAATCAAACAATCACGCATATACACAAGCAAGACTTATCTGACCTTGAACTTTACTTATTCTTTATAAAATCTTTGTCGCTATCATTCGCATATTAGACCGGACTATGCTCGTACGAACAACTCTTACGTGATCGAACTTTCTTATTATGCCGGGAATGAGAATCTTACTCTCATACCCATGAACCCATCTTACGGACCCATATCATAAAGACGACATAATAAGTATACACTATCCCAATACCGTGGTTAGGATAGGGGCAGCGTCTTAACCCAAGTCTTAGAATCTTACTCTAAGGTTAGACGTCTTACAAGCGAATTCAAGCTAATCTTGAATTATCCATTACATCTTGGTTATTCTCAAGTTTACATCTTACGTCTTTACTTGAGATTAACTATGTACGATACTTTCTTTGAACCTCTTTAGTCATTCTTTAGACTTTCTTTAACTTTCTTTAACTATGACTATATAATCTATACTTAAAGACTACATAACCATAATCAAGAAAATCAAGAATCATCATAGAATTATCAAGAAACTCCAAGAAACTTCAAGAATCCTCAAATATACATCAAGAATACATTCTTTAACTTAATTCATCAATTATCAATTCAAGATTTATAATACCCATCGAGATTATCAAGAACACCACCATAATCATTGACAAGTACACGCATAAGACCAAGGACATTCATACATAAATTCTTTCTTGATTCATCATAAAACATGCAATCTTGGATAATTTTCATGATCAAAATCAATCATAACATATCATAGAATAATAATCAACAATCATAAGCATGAAATAATCAAATCTTGATCACTTAAATTAACCAAATCACACGCATATTACACTAAAATTCCAGCAACATATTCATCAATTTCATGCATCAAAACTTCATATAAACTTCATGAAAATTGTACATAAACATAATTAAACATGAATCTATCATAATTAACCATAATATGCATGAAAACTAAGCAAGAACATCACGAAATTTACTCCCAATCTCTGCCCAGAAATCACGCATAAAATGGGTGAAGTTCATCAAACTTTCTAGCCTAATTTGATAACCTAATCTATCCTATGATCACGGTACTCAATCTAGGATGAAAAAGCATGTTACCTTAATGAGAATCGATTGCAAAAGAAATCAAAAACTCGCTGCCTAGAAATTCGTTTCACACGGCTCAACCACACGGCCACGATCACGAACTCGATGCACCTCCACGAACACGGCCACCACTGCACGACTTCAATGCACGACCACCAACACGGACCACACGACAGCACCACACGGCCACCACCTCACGAACCCAAACCCAAAACCAAACCTGAACAATCGATCTCGAACAATGGCAATGAAGTTTTACTAGTGTTTAATTACTTAAAGATCAATAAGAGATGAATCTTTAAGTTTTTGGGTTGAAGGAATTGGATGAACAAAAGTTGATGGTGATGAGCCAAAAATGGCGTGTGGAAAATGGAGGGAAAGAGGGGGTGTGTTTAGTTTTTGATTGTGGGCAAAGGATGATTAAGATGGCAAAATGATCCTTAAGCCTTACTAACACCTTCTATTTATAGAGGTTAGAAGGGTGTGAACACAAAGCAAGTGGCAAATGAGCCACAACAAAAGGAAGAGGGCCGGTTATCGGCACTAATAATGGGCCAAACATGCTAATGGGCTACTTGCACTTAAGCATGATTAATCATGATTAATTTCGCACGTGGCCCAAAATTAATTAATTAGAAAATTAAAATAAAATTCTAATTAATAAAACAAAAATAAAATAAATAATAAACCAAATAACATAGAATAAAATAATCACACTCAAGCAACAAAATAGTCAAAATAAATTTAGACCATGCACAAAATAAATATAAATACATGCAATGCTTTCAAAGCAAATAACTCAAAAATCTGGGGCGTTACAATAACATTTTACGAATTTTTGCATAGAAAGATCAATTTTTAGATATAAATACTTACCTTAGTTAGATAAACCGAGCATTTTCTCGGGTATTATCTAGTTATTTCACTCCATCCTTCTCTCATTTTACTATTACTACGGAGTATAGTTTTTTTTTTTGTTTCAGATGGGAGCAGTGGTGAAACAGGTTGGTTTTTTTTTTCTTTCAAATTCTTATTTTCGTTTTTCAATTACTAGGTTGATTTTGGGTTTTTGAATTCTTTTTTTGAATTTTTTGGTTTGGGGTTATGTTGTTCAACAGTTTTCTTGTGACAAACTTAATTTTTTTTTCCAGATCTGTGGTTTGGGGGGTTTGGTTTTCGAAAATTAGGGTTCGTCAATTTTATGTTTGGTTCATTGTTGGCCTTTTCGTTTGATTTTGGGTTTTATTTTTCAAAGTTTTTAGGATTCGAATTTTTCATGTTTGGATGTTCAAATTTTTTAGGGTTCCAAATTTATAGTTTGGAAGTTCGATGTTTTTTAGGATTTTCTTAAAGTTCCCTTTTTTTTTTGGTTTGGACCTTCAAAATTTATTGGAGGATTTTAGAATTTTTTGGTTACTTATGTTTTATTTCGAATTCGTTATTGTTATTTTGGGGGTTTTTTTTTTCTGGTTTGGGGTTTTATTTTAAGAGTTTCTGGGTCATAATTTTTTTCCTGGCCTGGGTTTGGTTTTACTTTTTTTGTAGGCGAAAAGAATTTGTTGGAAATCAAACTAAGTTTTGAATTTGCTAAAGATCAAGCTAAGGTAGTGGTTTATTCAATTGTTTTTGTTTATTATTGTCGTTTTTTGTGTTCTGACTTTGGTTGTATTTTTTCAGTTGCAGATTTTGGCTCTTGATTCAAGTTTGAGGATTTAAGTTATATTTTTTTAATAGATGTACTTAATTTAGGTGTATAATATTGTTGTATTTTTTTAGATGTTTGTTGAATTTCCTTATAATTAATAAAATTGGATTCGAATGTATTGTCTAATTTTTGGTATATGCTAATTTTAAAAGTTTTGGATGTTTAAATTTTTATAAGATAAAAAAATTGCCATTATTTGTCATTTATTAGCATTGTAATTAAAATCAATTCAAGTGGGATGAAGATACCTTTCATTTTATTTATTTTATTACCATTTATTTTGTTACAATGTTTATAGTAATATTTTAAATCCATATTAATTTATGGTCATATTATTTGTTGTCATATTTAACAATGATTTGTTGTTTTTTTTTTTAAAAAACAATTTAACAAAAGTTTTTTTAAACTTATGCAGGGGTATTTATGGAGATAAGGAAGGAAATAAAAAAAACGGGAAAAGAATGCACGAGAGAACGACACGTGACAAGCTTTTGATCTAGTTGATTCTCTTATAGTATAGTTATATATTGATGATTAGTAAGCCTCAATTATTGTCGCATTCTCAAACAAGACCTTGTGAAGGAGAAATTCGGTTTCGGTTAATAATTTGTTAAAATTATGGTACTATTTTTTGTGGATCAAACATTAACTCAATATGTTTGTCAGAAAAAATCATTCAGTTAAAGTTTTTGGGTTTATTTTGTCCCTAGACTAAGGACTAAATTTGCGGTCAAAATTAACAAATTTTTTTAATAAAAAAACACATTAGTTTTTATGTTATAAAGATGTTAATTTAAGTGTATCGATTTTTGTAACGTAGAAATTGCCCAATTAATATTTGGGCTCGTTTTTTCCTTTAAGGATAAAATTTGCCCTTAATTCTAAGGAATGAACGAATTTTTTACTTTATTATATTACTTTTGAAAGTAGGACAATACGTAAAGGTTATCAATGAGAATACAATAAATTCGAGGTTATCAATGAGAAACTTGAAAAGTAAAGGATTACTGAATTATAGTATACAAATTATGGTATCACTAATGTCAATATAATAAAACAATAAAGCAATTTGAGAATCTTATATAATGTCTTAATTGTCTTTTTTTATTTAAATATTTAATAAATATCAATTGTATTCATGCAAACCCAATATTTAATTAGCTAATTATCATCATATTTGTTCCCACATATTATCTTAAAAAACTAAGCGGTGCATCGTATGGGGTCTAGTTAGGAAACTATTAGAGAATGCTATTAAAATTATATCCCTAAATTTATTCATTACACTGTTAGATTTGTTATTTGAAATGTGTGTCAAAATAAGATGGAGATAATCAAGTTTAGTCAAAGAATGTACAATCACTAACGAATTAAGGGTAACAGAAAATACTTTAAAAATTGAAAATGACACTGGTAAAATTTTTTGAAGATGGATCGGTAGTATTGTTTTTATTGGAAAATAAAGTACAAATACCTTATGAACAGAAAATGACACTGATAAAGTATGACATGAAATACTTGTTTTAGGAAAAAAAATAAATAAATGCATCTTTGGAAATTGAAAGCATTTAATTATTATAATAAATAATAAGTAAGGAGGGAAAAATAAGAGATTGGGAGGGAAAATACTTTTTGGGAAAAAATAAATAAATAAATGCATCTTTGGAAATTGAAAGCATTTAATTATTATAGTAAATAATAAGGAGGGAAAAATAAGATATTGGGAGGGAAAGTACTTTTTAGAGTGGCTTGTATTTTAGTGTATAGTATATATATATATATATATATATATAGATAGATAGATAGAAGTATAGATATATGAGGAGTAAAATCATGAGAGATGGAGAGGAGTGAAATGAATGAAGGAGAGAGAGGGAGTGAAATGAATGAAGGAGAGAGAGAAAATAAAGAGAAAGTATTGTGTCGGACGGTCCGACCGTCGAACCGTCCAACACTTGTATTTTTTAACAAATCATGAGGGGGAACCAGGTTTGGTAATATGTGTCCAGCTCAAAGATTTATGTGTCCAGGTCCAACAATATTTGTCCAGGTTTAATAATATGTTTTCAGGTTAAACAGGTTTCACCAGGTTTACAAATGTCATCAGGTTTATAAATAGATTTCTAGGTTTAACAATACGTGTCCAAGTTAGACAGATATGTGTCCAGGTTTAACAAAATGTGTCCAGAGTTAACAATATGTGTCCAGTGTTAGCAATATGTGTTCATGTTAAACAAGTATTCATCAGGTTTACAAATATGTGTCCAGGTACAACAATATGTGTCTAGGTTCAACAATATATGTCCAAATTTAACAATATGTGTCCAGCTTTAACAATATGTATCCAGGTTAAACAAGTTTATATCATGTTTACAAATTTGTGTCTAGAGTCAACAATATGTGTCCAGGTTCAATAATGTATGTCCAGATTTAACAATATGTGTCCAGGTTTACAAATATATTTTCAGGGTTACAAATTTGTGTCCAGGTCTACCAATACATGTCCAGGTTTAACAACATGTGTCCAGGTTAAACACATATGAGTCCAGATTCAACCATATGTGTTCAGGTCCAGCGGACTGGTCTGACGGAAACGTTACCGTCAGACCAGTCTGACACAATACCTTCTTTAAAATAAATGGAGTGGGAGAAAAGGAAATGAGTAAAAAAAAAGTTGAATTTTAGCGTCCGCCTAGGACGTACGTTAAATATTCAAAGGCAGACGTTAATTTTGACGACCTAAATTTCAAAATCCCGCGTTTTTAACGTCTGGCCCAGACGGACGTTACTTTTAAAGAAAACGGAAGCTAAGTTGAATTTTAAATTATAAACGTTGTCATCCCTAAAACATCCGTTGTAGTTAAATAGCGGACGATAGAAACGCGGAATGTTGTAGTGATCGTATTTACAAAATAAGGAAAGGGGAAAAAGCGGGAAAAAAATTCATCAGAGAGGATTCAGAGGAACATATTACAAAAAGCATTTTTAGTGGCTTCTCTTTTATTATAGGTAGTAATAGCCTCATATGCACGCAGTGGCGGAGTTAGAAATTTTTTATTACGGGGCCGAAATTAATTTCACATTAAAGTAATAGAATGATAAAGAGAAAAAAATGTTAAAAATGTAACTAATGAGCCTTGAACCCTAGTCTAAGGGAGTATAAACAAGTAATCAAACCATTTGAGCTACTATATTTTTAATGTTTAACTTCAATTAAAATTAATATATACTAACAATTTTGGGCCAAGGCCCCCGCTAGCCCCCCTTGGCTCCGCCCCTGTATGCACGCTTTGCGTGCAACAATTTTAAATGTAACTTTTAATTTGTGTAAACAAACAAAAAAGAATGTTGTTTGTTAGAAAAATTGAAATATTTTCAAATTCATACTAATGCACATAATCGTAATAGACTTTTTCCTTTTGATCAGATCATTCCACAATTATGAACAAAAGAAAAGATTTATTTACTATATTCTATTTGCTATCAAATTTCTACGATAATTGAAAAGTAAAATTTTTATATCACATTTTTTATATAGTTGTTATTGAGTAGTAAAACAAACTAACAAACAAATATGGTTCGAGCTTGAGATCTCATTTATTTTGTGATAGGCTAAAAATAGAAAAAAATATCCGAATTAAATTTCTTTCATACCAAAAAATGAATTGAAGAAAATGTTAATCCACTATATTTTCCCTCCTACCAAATTTCCACTATAATCAAAAGATAAAATTTTTATGTAAAAAACTATATCAATATGGGTATCCATTTGTAGAGAATTAAAAAATATGAATTTATATATTTTTATTTTATGTTTTTGAATTATGTAATTTGTATTATTTTTATGTAAAAAACTATATCAATATGGGTATCAATTTGTGTTTTTAGAAAATTCTAAGGGCATTGTAGACATTTCCAGGGGGACACCATAGCTTCCCCTTGACTTATATAATAGAGATATATATTTTATTTCCATATTAATTATATCGTGACAATTATATGTTTACAGTATAGTGATATATTAACTTTTATTTTTATTTTATTGTCATATTTTTTATTATCATGTTTACAATAATATGTTAACTTTTATTTTTATTTTATTGTCACATTATTTATTGCCATATTTACAATGATATGTTAATTTTTATTTTTATTTTATTGCTATATTATTTATTGTCATGTTTACAATGATATAGTCCGTATTAACTTCTATTATTATTATTTTATTGTCATATTATTTGTTGTCATGATTATAATGATATGATGCTTATTTTTTATATTAAGAAAAAATTTAACTAATTTATTATAGTGATATGCATCGTATTTACAAAATAAGGAAAGGAACAAAAATGGAAAAAAAATCATATTTATTTTCACGTGGCAAGAAGCAGTTTTAGTGACTTCTATTATAGTATAGTTATGATGATTACCCCTTTGTGTACAAAAATATGTTGGAAGTTTTTTTTATTGTCATAATCTGCACGAATATCTCCTCATAGAGGCATAGACTGGAAAATCTTGTCTTTTTGGTATGACTGACATAATCTGTTGAAAATCTCCTCCAAAGATAATATATAAACATATATGTTTAAAGTGATATACGGAGTATAATATTAACATATTTTTGAAGCCAAAATATTTTTTTAAATCGTATTTCATACCAAAATTACTACGTTTACAGTGTATTAAGATACCTTTCATTTTATTTTCTTACCATTTATTTTGTTGCAATGTTTATAGCAATATTTTAACTTCCATATTTATTTTATTGTCATATTATTTGTTGTCATATTTACAGTGATATATTTTTTTTAAAAGAACAATTTAACATAAGTTTTTTTTATACTTATACAGGGGTATTTATGGAAATAGAGAAAGAAAAAGCGGGAAAATAATGCACGAGAGAGCGACACGTGGCAAGCTTTTGATCTAGTTGCTTCTCTTATAGTATAGTTAATAGCATAGCACCCGTGCGATGCACGACTTAAAAATATTAATATTAACTTTGTAAATAGTTTTGTAAAGATTTACATAATTAATTCACTAATTATGTGAAATATTTCATTTTTTATTAAAAAAAAAATTACATGATGATTTAAATCTTAGACAATCAGATATTATCAATAATGTAGTTGGAAATTAAAATCTTACTCTATCACTACAGCCGCACATACAAAAAAGTAAGTGTGGGTTCATCCACGTGCTTTCAATCATAATAAAATATGAGAAAAAAAGCCACATTCAATTTTTTTAAAAGGTATTTTTTCACAAATTTTTCTAAATTCATAAAAGTCAAAAGAAGTTCCTTTATACTACCCGTGGTCATAAAAGATAAATTGTTTTAAATAACAACGATTGTATATTACACATTTTCGTAAAAAGTGAAAATTAAAAAATTCTTATCAACTGCTTACTATTAGGGCCGAGCAACGATTCCGGGTACCCACCCACGGAACCGGACCTGGTTAGGAACCGACGGGTAATTACCCAGAACCGGTTCAACTAGTTCTGGTTCCGGATCCAAAAGTTACTACCCGGTCACAACTAGTTCCGGTTCCGGTTCCAAAAAGTTTGGACCGGGAACCCACGGTTCCAAGTCCGGGTACCCAGTACGGCGGTACCGGGCCCGTTTCCAATGGGTACCCAGTACTTGACCCGGTTGAATAAGCTAAGGTACTAGGTAAATAGTGAAGTACTAAAGTGACTACTGACTAAACCAAAATATAATAAGCCTAATTTTTTTACATTTAAAATTTATATGTTAATGGCTTTATGTAAACTTGTATGTAATTTGTGTGAACTTGTGTTTATGAATTTATGTAAACTTGTATGTTTTATTTTAAAATTGTAAATTTGTGTTTCAGGAAACAATCTTTGTAGATGTTTAGTGGTAGATAATTAAATAGGTAGTTGAGTAGTTGTTGGCCATTAAGTCGATTTGTTATTTAAATTTAAGAAATTGAACAGTATACACACCCAATAAAGAAAACCGGCTACCCGGTATTGGAACCGGTACCCAGCAGTTCCAGTTCCGGTTCCAAAAACATATTACTCAGTTGGAGCGGTTCCGGTTCCAGTTCCAGATATTTCAAACCCGGCGGTTCCGGGTCCGGATCCGGTTCCATAGAAAAAGGTCGGGTACCCGGTTTTGCTCACCGCTACTTACTATGTTCTACTTTAATAGTTTTCCACCACTCACCCTATTCTTTTAGAAATTCATCGTGAATTTTGACATATAATTATTGTAAGACAAATATATTATTTTATTTCACCCTACTTTTTTAAGTGAGAAACTTTTTAATCTTCATCTTTCATTACCAATCTCCCGTGAAAACACAGTCTGAGCCCCATTTTATAAGTGGGTAGTTCATAACTTGTTGACTCACATTTTCAATCATATATAAACTTACATGACTTTTGGTATTCATGGTTATAATTTAATATAAGTGCTCATGCAATAATATAATATACAATTCTTACAAACGATGATCGCAACAAAATTTCAAAAGATTAATGATATTTTTTCAGTAATATTTTGATTGAAATTCAATTCAATAATAGTTATGCTTAATATAATTTTTAAAAAAAAAGATAAATGATAAATAAGAAATAAAAGATTAATATTTTTTTCTTCGAATCGTTGTAATATGGATAAGAATAAAATAAATTGTGCAAAAGTCAATGAAATCAACAACAAAAAAATTGTGAAAGGTGATACATTAAATTTAATATAAATTACTCAAATTTATGGTAACATGAGAAAATTATGTGGTAACTTAATTAAATAATTGAGATATTCCCATTGGTACCACTGTACTTTTGGGAATTCTCATAGGTACTATTGAATTTTTTTTAATCCCAATTATACCATTACTTTATGTTAAAATCCCAAATGTGACATATAAAAAAAAATCTGTTAATATTAAGCTTAATAAAATGAAAAAAAGCCAAAAAAAATCCTAATTAAACTTAAATAAAACCTAATTAAACCTTATTAAACTTAAATAAAACCTAATTGAACCTAAAACAAGGAAAAAACTTCTAAAAAAACCCAGCCCAACCCCTCCCCTGCCACCACCATCACAGAAGATGAACAGAATCGCCACCCTCCACCATATCGCCGCCGTGGCAACACTCACACAACACAGATCACTCCACCAATCTTCACCCCTTTTCACGACGTTGCCGCATCACAATCAGCTCCTCATCGCCACAATCGTCGCATTCTCATTCACATTCCATCCCCTCAATTGGCGTTATGTTCTTCTCTATCATTGCTGCAACTGCCACCTCTTCTGTTGCTCAAGAAGCTCATGCTAAAGAACTCCTCCAATCTCATAAGTGTAATGATGTTGTTCTTTACCAGTATGAAGCTTACCCCTTTTGCAACAAAGTTAAAGGTATTCTCTTTCGTTCTTCAATCTTTATTTTCCTCTAAATTGTCGCTTTTTTAGTTTGACTTTGGGTACATCTTAGATTTGTATCTTAATTGTGGAAGTTGATTTGTATCTTTCCGATTGCGATCGATCATTTTGCTCGTTCTAGATTTGTATATCATCTTGATTGTTTGATTTTAATCTGTTTCTGGGCGTTGCTTGTTTCTTTCTATTTATTTTGCACACCAAGTATTCAATATAATGTCTTAATGACTGATTTGGGATACAATTTGACTGATAAGGGGTTGATTTTGAGGCGTGGCAGTGCATCGGTGCTGGTTGTGATGGCGGCGGTGCAACAGTGATGATCATGATGCCTGGTGGTGGCGACGTGGCTGGTGGTGGCAACGTGAAAGGTGATGGTGATGGCTGGTGAAGGGTGGTGGTGATGGGTGGTGGTTGTTGTTAATAATAATAATAATTATTATTATTATTATATTATTATTGTTGTTGTTAATAATTATTATTATTTTTGTCCAAAACCCGACCCCCTAAACTTTGGGGGGTTTGTGATAAACTACCTTAAATAAACAGAATTGTCCAAAACTATCGGAATTATACAAAACCATTGTTGACCCATACCTTGATGGTTTTGGGGAGTTGACCATGGTTTATTCGTATTTTTATGTGTATCTTTATACGAATACGTATTCTTTTGCGTATTTATGTATTTTTATGCGTATTCTTATATAAATTTATATTTTTATATTTATTTTATATGATATACGTATAAATATTTTTTAAATGTCCCGCAAATTGAGGCTATCCGCGAATACAATTCGGGGTTGATCGGGTCATTTTTTGCAATTCTGACCACAAAACGAATCCCATAAGGATTAAAATGACCCGTAAAATCTTGAATGGGCTATTTTTTTTCTTGATACATAAATCAATGCACGCAAGTCAAGGCTATTCACGAACGCCGTTCGGGGCTGATCAGGTCGTTTTTTGCAAATTCAGACCTTGAAACGGACCCATTGAGGGTTAAAATGACCCGTAAAATGTTGAATGGATTTTTTTACCTGACACGTCGTTCAATGCATGCAAATCGGACTATTTTCTATCTGTGAACCTCGATATACGCGCATCGATCTACGTGTTTCGAGTCAAAATAAATATAAAAATATGAATGACCCGAAATAGACGCAATTCGAGGCTAATTGGGTCATTTTTTGCAAATTCCAATCTCGAAACAGACCCTTAAAGGTTGAAATGACCCGTAAAACCTTGAACAAACTATTTTTTTCTGACACGTAGATCGATGTGTGCATGTCGAGATTCACAGATAGAAAATAGCCCAATTTGCGTGCATCGATCGACGTGTCAGGTAAAAAAATTCCATTCAACGTTTTACGGGTTTTTAACCCTCAATGGGTCCGTTTCGAGGTTTGAATTTGCAAAAAAACGACATGATCAGCCCCGAACGTCGTTCGTGAATAGCCTCGACTTGTGTGCACCGATTTATGTATCAGGAAAAAAATAGCTCATTTAAGGTTTTACGGGTCATTTTAAACCTTATAGAATCCGTTTTGTGGTCGAAATTCGCTAAAAACGACCCGATCAACCCCGAACTGTATTCGCGGATAGCCTCGATTTGTGTGTCATTTAAAAAATATTTATATTTATTTCGTATAAAATAAATATAAAAATATGAATTCGTATAAGAATATGTATAAAAATACAAAAATACGTAAAAGAATACATATTCATATAAAGATACACATAAAAATACGTATAAAACCATGGTCAACTCTCCCCAAACCATCAAGGTATGGGTCAACAATAGTTTTGTATAATTTCGGTAGTTTTGGACAATTCTGTTTGTTTAAGGTAGTTTTTTACAAACCCCCCAAAAGTTTAGGGGGTTTTGGACAAAAAATCCTTTATTATTATTATTAATAATTAACGGAATATTCTTCGGTTAATAGAATCTTCCATTCATAATGCTACATTTGGGATTTAAACAAAAAGTAATGGTATAATCGGGATTTAAAAAAACGCGATGGTACCAATGGGAATTTCCAAAAGTGTAGTGGTACCAATGGGAATTTCCCTAAATAATTTTAGAAAAACTTTAACCTGCAATTGTTGTCGGTCGTACAATTTTGCAATTGGCGTTGGAATCGAGGATGCGATCTATATGGTCGGGTAATGAATTTTCTAACCAAAACTATGTCACGGAGATAGACTCCCTCATAGAAGGCTGCATAATTCAGTGAATAATCGGGGACTGCACTTCATCGTCATAGCTAGTTTCTCATCACCATAGTTACTTTAAAGAATATTTTTACTTGATTAATTTAGCTTGCATTTTACTTCTTTATAATGCTAATTGTAGATGTTGTATGACTTTCAATTTATGAAAATTTATCTTTCCCTTAAAAAAAAATCTATCACTTAACATGAAAAATTCACGAATAATAAACAATAAGTTTTAGGTTGTAGTTTTGTTTCTAAATTTTCTCTTTTAGTATCTTTTTATATATCGATTAATTATGTCATACAATTGTTCTAAATACACATATAGCATATAGCGTGTTCTAAAAGAGGAGCTGAATTATGAAATTTGTGCAACTAAAATAGCAAATTAGAGTAATATAAATGATATATTATATTCATATTTTACCAGGCCACGAAATACAAAATACTAAAGATAATTTGTCAGAATGAAAATAATTTAGTGTTTATCAGAAACACTACAATATAATTAATTTAACTTATTATTGTTTAAAAATGTATGATTTTGTTTTTAAATGAACAAAATCAAATAGAACTTTGTTTAATTTATACCTGTGTTTATATAGATTATTATTTTTAAATAACACCGACAATTACATGTTTTTGTAGAAAGTGAAAAATTTGAAAATTCTTATCCAATACCTACCCTATTCTTATTTCTCTAATCGCTAGTAATATTTTGATTGGTATTCAATTCAATAATTGTTATACTTAATATAATTTAAAAATTAAGATCAATGCATAATAAAGAAATAAAAGATTATAAATTTATTTCTTCAAATTATTGTAACATATGAATATGAATAAAAAAAATTGTAGGAGAAGTCAACAGAAAATATTGTATAGGGTGATAGATTATATTTAATATAAAATGGTTAAATTTTTGTTAATACGAACAAATTTTGGAGAAAATTTAAACAATTTTATAACCAACTTTAACCCGCAATAATGGTTAGCAAAATTTAGCTAGTTATTGATTTTAAAGGATAATTTTGATAAAAGAGAATAAAATTACTTTTATACATTATGAGTATTTTTTTTTGAAATATATCTCTTATTATTTACGATTTAAAAAATCTAAAACATGAAGTTTTAGACTATATTAAATTTCTGCTAAATGCTTCTCTTTTAGTATATTTATATATATCAATTATGTCATACAATTGTTCTAAATAAACATATAACAATAATATAGATTCAATTTTAGAAATTTATTTTCTCATTTATATTGTCTGAAAATTATAGTCATACATACAAATAAAAAAATTATAATACACTCAAAATTGAATTATACAAAATAACTACATTAAGTTAAAACATGTTCAATTTTATCACAACTGTTAGGGGAAAATAAAACTAAAATGTACATTGTATGTTTGTTGATTTTCTAATTATGAGAATCCTAAATAAAGTTGATGACTTAATATAGAGATCTTTCAAATTATATAAAAAGTCATGTTATGCATGTCAAAATAATAAATCAATAATAACACTTATTTCCCAAAAAAAAACCTGAATTTTTATTATGAGAATATTTATAGGCAACTAATGTATAATGGAAAGTAATTTTTTATCATAAGAATATATAAGAAATTAATATATGATCAAAAATAAATTACTTATAATAAATGAATTAAGGTACAAGTATTATTTATATGAATTAAATCAAATAATATTTCTAAAGATAGATATGTTATATTATATATCAATTTTTATTAAGGTAGAAAATACATTAAGATAGAATAAAAAAAGTTATTTTTTTTAGGTTAAGGGAAAAGAGAGGGAATTTTTTTATAGTATATATATATATATAGTGATTATTAATGATTGATTATGTCATACAAATGTTCTAAATACACATCTAGTAATAATATAGATTCGATTTTATAATTATCAAAATAGGTGTCTATTTATAGAGAATTTAAAAATATGAATTATGGTATTATTATTTTATTTTTACGAATTATTTATTTTTTAATATCTATACTTAAATATTTGAAAGAATTAAAACAGGATCTTTAGTTGTCCATGTATCATTTTTATAAAAATCTTTTTAATACAAAAACGTGTTTTCCTTACCTTTAGATATTCCCTTTCTTCATATTCTTCAACACAAATTATCACTCTTTAATTTAATGACTACTTTTATCATTTTTATTTGATTTAATAATAAATTATTATTATTTGATTAGATTCCACTATCAAAATTTTAAAATTTTGATAGATTGTTATACAATTTTGATGAAAAAAGCATTTAATTAATCCGAGTACATATTGTTGGGTTTGTTATATCTACACTTCTATACTTAAAATATTTTAAACAGAAACTTTAACATCCACGTGCCATCCTTCATATCATTTTCTATTTATTTGATTTTGCCTTTTTAGAAAAAAAATAAAATAATTGCTCTATTTCTGTATTTCTTTGTATTCCTAATTTTCTCCATAAATGTGTAAATTTCTCATCATTATTTACCCTTCATATCTTTTGCTTTTCTATCATCTATTTTTTAATTTCATGATTCATGTCCTTCAATTTAATGATGCATTGCACAAGGGATAATATAAAAATACTACTCCGTAATATTTTTAATTAATTTTTGTGAAAAACAAAAATCCGTGCATGGCACGGGATTAAAACTAGTTTTGATTTTAAAAAGTTAATTTTTTTAAGGGGTTTGCTAAACATCGTCCGCATATTACTTAAAATAGCCCACAATAAAAAGTAAAAAGACAAAATTGCACTTGATTTAAAATTACACCACCACAACTTAGATTAAATATACAACGACATCGGACACCACGCCATGACCTCGACCACCACCGCCGCCACCACCACCACCACCACCATGGTGGTGGTGGTGGTTAATTTTTTTAATAAGGGTAGGGGCGTACAGATCAGACGCCCCAACCATGGTAGGGGCGTCTGATCTGGACGCCCCTACCCTTATTTTTTGTTTTTAAATTGTTTTTTTAAAAATAATTGTTTTTAAATAAGGGAAGGGGCGTCTAGATCTGACGCCCCCTTCCCTTATTAAAAAAAAAATTTAACCACCACCATGGAGGTGGTGGTGGTCGAGGTCATGGCGTGGTGTCCGACATTGTTGTATATGTATTTGTGGTGTAATTTTAAGTTAAGAGCAGTATTATCTTTTTACTTTAAATTGTGGACGATTTTAAGTAATTCATGGACAACGTTTAACAAGTCCATTTTTTAATAACATTCCTTAATTATTAGGAGTAATTTTACTAAACATTTGAGGGGATGTCATAGACATTTGCACGGGACACCATAGCTAATAGAGATATATTGATTTAACTTAAATAAGCATTTTTGTGTTTATTTTCAGAAAATTCTAATTAAATTAAAAAAATTATAACTATAACAACTATAATTAGAAAAAATTAAATCAGATCAAATAAAAAAATTTAAAATCAGATCAAAAAATTTGAAAGAAATCAAACACACAAAGCCACTAAAAACACAGTTTTGTGCATTTTTTTTTTTTCGCCTTGTGCATTTTTTCCCGTCTACCGTATATAAAAAAAGAGAGTGAAGACTCCCCTTTATCTGTCTTAATTTCATTTTCTCATTTTTGATGCACTTCCCATTTTTTTTAGGGTTTATTTTTATAGTTTTAGTTTCCAGTTCCTAGGGCTGTTTCTTGCTTTGATAATTTATTTTTTGAAAGCAAATCCAAAATTCTCACTCTCATACTCACTCTCTTTCTCTTTCATGGAGTTTTTACTCCTTCCAAATCCCATCAAACCCCACCAAATTTCTCCCCCAAATTCCCAATCTTTCAATTAAAACCACCATGGATAAAGCCTTGATTCTTGATTTGAGCTCCGATGATGAGGTGGGTTTCGACAATTCTTCAAGTGCCGACAATTTCGACTGGGTTACAAAGCTTTTTGAAGATGTTGGTGGTGAATTGGATAATAATCCTGTTTGTAATGGCAGTTTATTTAACTTAGGTGATGTTCTTGGGGGTGATAATACTAATGATGATTCAGATGATTCAGATGATGTAGTTGTAGTTGGTGAAGTTATAGTACCGAAGCTCAAAAAGGCCAAAACTTTGGTAACCAAAAATCAAGATGATGATGATGATGATTGTGTGGTGTTGGATGGTGACCCAGATAAGCCTAAAAATGAGGTTAAGGATCTGGAAGACGATTCAGATGATTTGCTTATTGTCGGCTCAACTGGTCAGGTATATGATTGTTCATGTTTCCCCCTTTTTTCCTTGGTTGAATTTTGATGTTAATTTTGAATTTTGTGTTTTGTGTGTGTGTGTGTGTTTTTTTTTTTTTTTTCTTTGGCCATTTTGCCCTGTCTGTTTTCAGAAATGTATTTTTAGGTGGAAATTCAATTATTTGGATAAGTGGTTTTACATGGGATTCTAGTTTCTTTGTTTTATTTTTACCCAATTGCTTCGCCAGTTTCATTTAAAATAAAATGTGTTGCTTTTGCTCATTTCCAGTTTTATTTATGAATAGTCTGGCTAATTTTAAGAGTATTTTTTTATGTTAGCAACTAATAGCAAGTGCATGCTATGTGACTTACCTGTGTTTTGGAGAGGGTTAAGTGTACATAAAGCCATAAAGGACCCAAATATAAGGTTTTCCACCGTTAAGACCTGCATGTATTTTTTCCCCCCTCCATTTGGGACCTCAAACATCAACCAAGTTTTCAAATCAAATTCAATTAAGGTAAGGTGCCTTTTGGATATGTGAAATTCATTTCAAATTAATGAATTCAATTTCTGAAATTGAAATATTACAATTCAAATGACAATTATTTGTTTGGGTTATTTTAGAATTTGAAATGACATGGTTATTTTAAGTATTTGAAATACACAACATTTGTTTGTTAAGCATTTGGGTTGGGAATTGAGCCAAATCCAGTTCCAAATTGTTTAATTTGCCAAACATGTAATTTGACCCAAATTCATCATTTCAAATGAATTGTTTGTATCCAAACATAGCATAAGGGATTTTAAAAATAATTACATTGTATTTATAAAAATTAAATATTATTGAATATCCCCCCCTAAAACCGATGCAACCCCAAGCTTACCTTTCCATCTTAGTCTTAAAAGGCGCACTAAGGAGCAAATAGTCGCTGGAGCCTAGGCGCGAGGCTTAAGGTGAAGGCGCATGTATTTATATACTTATTTCAAATTATTTTTTTCTTTGATGGTAATGAAAATCTATTAAAAAGTTCCCTAATAATTTAAATATTGATATTTGTAAAGCTAAGATAGTCTCAATTTGAAAAAAAAATCAATCATTCTTCAACTTGTAACTTAAATCTAAGCTATTTTTCTTAACCGCGCAAAGGCACGCCTTACCAAAAAGCGCTCAAAGGCTCATGGGGTGCGCGCCTCTAGGAGGTTTTTGGTAAGGCTTGCTTAGCTAAAGTGCATTTCCCAGAGGTTGAGAGCAAGGCGCACCTAGGTGCGCCTGAGGCACGCTTTTTAAAACTAAGCTTTCCATTGCATTATCAATTTGCCACTCCCTTTAAAAATGACAACATCAACAACAAAATACCATAAAACCACTAACAATGTTCAATGCCACCTGCCTTAACAAGTCAAACCACCCTAAAAGCCACTACAAGCACCCCAAAACCACCTCACAATAGGGTGTATATGACCTTCACCTTTTCACCACAATAATAGACCCGCCCTCATGAGGCCATGATGCTATGACTGCTCAACGCTGTTTACCTCACCCCTCTAACCACTTTAACCATCTCTGCGACTACCTAAATAGCTCATAAGACCACCGCTTGCACTACGTTTCTTGACCACCTTCCTATTCTCTAGAACCAATCTAATAACATCTCTACACAACATTTTTGCTCACCCCCAAAACTAGCCCACCCACCACACCAGGGATAGTTATATGCATCTAAAGTAGCATAAGCATATGTCACATTCATCTTTTGTGCATGAAAGTTTTTCAAAGCACAACAGCGTGGCAAAAATTGTCCTGCTACTTCCTATCTCTCTAAATTTACATTTTAAATATTCTGTCTTACTTTTGCTAATACTTTGCTTAAATCTGCAAGATTCAAAAGTCTTTCTCCACAATTTCAACTTACTTTCCACTCCTTTTGTCTCATCAATTAATACAATGCCATGTGCAAAGATTACACACCATGGTATATCGTTTTGAATTGAACTTGTCAATTCGTCCATGATTATGGCAAAAGAAAAAGGCTAAGTGTGGAATCTTGATGTATTCCAATTGTTGATTGTCTTCATTGATTAATACAAAAAAAATAGTCAAGTGATATGTTTCTTCTCAAAATTGCTTTTTAGGTATCAAACTTTTATAATTTCTAGTTTTCTTCCTTCATTTTTTTTTCTCTAGTTTTCTATGTTTATTGTTTTTGAAACATTAATGGTTAAAATAGTGTATCGAAAAGTTTAAAACAACTTATGATGCAAGAAATAAAAAATGGAGGAATTATGTTTTAAGACTTCTTTAAACTCAATAAAGTCTAGCTCTTTCGTACTAATTTAAGTCTTCTCAAATATCTATCATATTCATCTTATGCCCATTTGTTTTCTCAAACCCATCTCAAATCTTAGGTTGAGACAAGCAAGATAAATGGGGCAGCTTGTAAAGTCGTTTTGCCACACAAGTGGGATCCACCAAAAAATTATGACAAGTATTAAGATTTAGAGCTAAACAAGGCTAATAGGCTCTTAATGAAATGTGTGAATCCGAGGCCTTTTGGCAGAGTGAAATTTTCTGCTGTGCTTTTTTTGTAATATCATTTTTCAGCTTTAACAATATTTGTGAATGTTCTCTGCTTGCCCTTTATGACTTGAAATTTTTTAGTTCTGTTGAAAAAGAAATGAATTTTATCGATTGAGAACTGCATTTATTTGTTCCTTTGGAGCTTTGTTATTAGCGGTATGTTAGTAGTTAGCTGGTTCACTTTGTAGTGTTGATATGGTGGTTATGATGTGAAGTTTTAATTTTTGGATTAATTTGATCTGCCAGTGTTGCTTTGATAATTATTTTTGCTTTCACATTACTTACAAACTCACAAGATATTTTGAGCCCTGATGTAGTCATGAGATTCGGGCAAGCTGCCAATGCTCTCTAGTGTGCTGACTCATGCAGATCCCGTTTCCAGGTGCATGCAGTTCTTTTCAGAGTTATTGCATGTGGGTATCCCATATGAGTTGCATTAGTATGCCTTGTACAGTTCCATCTCATTATCTGTGAGCATTAAGATTTGTACCCTGCCATAATTGCTAATTAGTAGTGATATTACTTTCAAATTTTGCAGCTCCTAATGTGTATTGTGCTTGGCAACTATCGTTCTTAGTTTGTTTATTGTGATGTGTGTGGGTAGTCTTTTTTGTTATTATATTGATCATTTACTGATGATTTCTTCTATCATGAGATTTAATGTAGTGATTGAGTAGAAAATTCAGTTTATTTGGGAAATGGACTTAAATGCATGATAATGCATATTTATTCTATTTTTAGTCTCCATGAAGATTAATCAAGTAGGCTTAAAATTCTCATTCTTTTTTGTGCTGTGTTGCAGGTTGCATGCAGAGATTATCCCCATCCACGGCATCTCTGTGTTAAATTTCCTTTCAGTGCTACATCACATAAAAGCTGTTGTGAAATGGTTAGATTACACTTTTGATTTATTTGCTTTCAAGCATGTTTGCTCTTTAGTCTTCATTTACTGAATGTGACTTGAATTTGACGGATTGCAGTGCCATTGTTATGTTTGTGACACACTTGCTCCATGTCCCCTTTGGAACTCTGGATTGAGTACTGATCATTGTCATGCCAGTGATAAGGAAGAATCCTGGAAGCTTGAAAGGAAAAAAATCAGGCTGTTGAAAAACCCAACATCTCCCATGCCAATTACCAAACCCTATGCTGGTTCCCTGCCTCCATGTCACCAACTGCAGCAGCGCTCCACTGGGCATAAACAGTATATGAGGTCTTCTTGTACTGGTGGGGTGCCCTCTACTTTTGGCCTCCCAAATATCCTTAGAAGTCAGAGATCAAGTATTGCTGTGGCATCAAATAGATTACACCCACATATGATTTCGCGGCAGCATATTAGGAGTTTTGACAACAATACCCAAGTCCAGAGAAACAGAGGTTCAAGTTTAGCCCCTAGATTGGTCCCTTCACGTCCTATGTTCAAGAAGTCTGGATTAACAAACAGCACTGTGGTTTCTAATCGACCTAGTTACCGCACGCCAAACAATGTTAGTGTAGCATGCTTACAGCTGCCAGATCAGCAACAATCAGGAAATCTTACTGAAAACAATTCCAATAACTCAACGATGTCATCGCTTCACTTGAATTTAAACAACAACATTTGTCTTCCAAGCACAAGCAGTGTATCTCCTGGAACATTGCCTTCTTCATTGATGGGGTATAATCAGCCTGGTCCTCATACACCTACTTCTCAATTTCATGGATGTGGTAATTATTCTGCTGTAGCAAGCAATAACCCGTTTGCATACGCATCCATGAACCAAGCACAAAATGTTCCTGATGTGGCTCTTCCTTGTTATACTAACATTCAAAACAGCATGCCACTATGCAGTGAACAACAATCAGGAGCATCACAAACTATTTCTGGCCCAAACCTACCTTCGAGTATTCCTGATGTCCTAACTAGAATTACTTCAGCAGACCAAAGTTATTCTGGTCCAATATTTACATGTAATACTTCTAATGCAATGAACAGTGTATCACAGAGCTATGAACAGGCTTCTGCAGCAGAGAACCCTCATATTCAACCTGGAGTGCCTATGCATGAGTTTTTACCATCAATAGAGCAGAATGCTCAACCTTCGGGTAATACTGAACAGTTGGATTTTGAGTTCGAGAATTGGCTTCAGGATGGAGAACCCATTCTTGCTTCACAGGAGTCGCCTTTCTTCTTTGATATGAACAATCAAGATTCAGTGCCTGGGCCAGTTGATGCAGGTATGCTCTATTTTGATTTCGAGACATCATGGAAAGGGTTGACTTATTCATGACGATATGTCTCCCAAGTTTGTTGCATTACTTAATTTAAGTGGAATTGGAAAAAAAATTCCTAGTTTGTAGCTTAAGTGGGGTTTATAAGAAGCCAACTGAAGCTGTTTTGTATAGTTATATAAGTAATACAACAGAGGTTATGAATCTGTCTTTTGAAAATCTTTGAAAGCACTGTACAGAAGCTCAGAATGCCAGTTCAATTTGCCATAGCCCATATATGTGGTTGATATCTCTATTTTTCTTCCACTTGCTTACCTTGTTTTTATACATTTAGTTTATGGAAGGCATAGCCCCTATAAACTGCTCAAATATTGAAGGGGTGTCTGATATTTGAGTACTCAAAAAATTATTTAAAATAGGGATGTACTGCCCCGTTTTCTTTTGTTTGTTATTATGTTCGGAATTTTTTTATTAGTAAAAAAAAATGTCAAATCTGAACAAACAAAAATAAAACGAACGAGTGTGGTGGTGTGTTTATGCATAGCGGGTAAGTATGGTATGCAATATGCACTACAGGTAAATGATGTTCAGAATTTGGGTTTGCCATTTCAGATATGCTTTCAGAAAGTAACTTCAACATCTGAAGCAAAAAAAAAAAAGGAATTTCGAGCAGAAAACTTGAAATTTCGAGCAGAAATCAAGAAATTTTGACCACAAAAATAACGAACACCATAGAAAAGGAGCAGAATCGAGCAGACTCGAGCAAGTTCGAGCAGAATCGAGCAGAGTTCGAGCAGAATCGAACAGAAAACGAACAGAATCGAGCAAGTTCGAGCAGAATCGAGCAGAAATTCGAGCAGAAAACGAACACAGTGCAAATTCGACCAGAAAATGAACAAAAAACGAGCAGAAAACGAGCAGAGATTTGAACAGAAAACGAACACAATACAAATTCGACCAGAAAATGAAAATGAACCTGTGCCGCTGCTAGTTGACGTTGTCGCCGGCGCCAGTTGGAGTCTGCAGCTAGTCGGCGATGGTGGGTGAACTCGTCGGTGCTGCTGCTGCCTTCCACTCTACTTTGGACACTTTGGAACCAAAATGAACGTTTTAGGGTTTGGAACCAAAATGAACCAAAATAAAAAAAAATTTAAAAAAAAATTAAAAAATTTATAAAATAAAAAATTAAAAATGAAATATTAAAAAAAAATTTAATTTAATTTAATTTAAGTTCAGTTAATTTAATTTAAGTTAAGTTAATTTAATTTAAGTTCATGTTTTCTCAGCTCTAAAGAACAGGGCCTAATGCCTTGTTTGGTTGGGAGTAATTTCCGTGGGATATCTAATTTTTTGGGAAATGCATACATGTAGTGGTATTTTCCAGATTTCACATATGAATTTAAAATCTGTGGTATGGGGGAAATTACTCACTGAGACCCCTGTAGAAATGGAATGGTTTTGGGAATGGTAATGGAGAGAATGGAAAGGAAAAATCTTATATTAGGTACTTGGATATTTCGGTTCGAAAATCTGGAAAAAATACATAAGAAACACACCCAAAAAATAATTGGAGAAAAAACTCGGATCTTTATTGGATATTTTGGGTATCCAAAATTTTCAGATTGGAATCAGGTTGGGGTTTGGCCGATCAAAAATTTAAAGATACCTGACATTTCAGATGGATTAGAATGAACATAACATAATCGCCACACCTCCACGCTTTACCACCATAACTCAGCCCCATAACCAAAAAAAGTAACCAACCTCACCGTCTAACCTCTTCTGCCCCTCATCGACACACCTCCCAGGGAGGAGAGGGGCGACAAGTGGGTAGGAGGGGGTGGTTGGGTGGTGAGTTGGTGGAGGTTAGGGTTAGAGTATGGTGGTGGTGTGATATTAGAGAAATGAAATGGAAATGATAAGGGGTAAGGAGGGTTTGGAGGTGTAGGATTTTGAGGAATGGGAAGGGGAAAGAGAATGGAAAATAATGTCTAACACAACATCAAAAGGAAGGGTAGTTAATTTTCTCTCTTTGATAAAAACTCCCAACTAAACGACCCCTTAGTAAGTTCCATTCCTATATTTATTATCATGATAAATACATAATTATTGCTAGTTCTTAAACAAAAATACCATCATCTTAAAGCTCATAATGCATCCCAATTCTTATCTTAAATTTATTAATTAACTATTGGAGGTGCAAATTCCCATAGTTTCACCCAAACACATAAATTACATTTCCTAGCAAATTTATAAGGGGAACCATTTTTCATGAATTTAAAGTTCATATGGTAAATTAATTCCTATGTCAAACAAATGAGGTATACAACCGAAAATTTTAGATGAGCATACATAATACCAATATCACTTTTTATTTTCAACACAAACTTTTAGATAAAATTTGTTTAAAGTGCTTTCGTTGTTGTGAGATATGAAGCCTTCGTATCTTAATGCATGCGAAAAAGAGAGAAAAATAGAGTATGTAATGAGGTCAACAGGGCTGAGGCTAAGACGTTTGGGGTCTTGTACAAATTCTTAAAATGGGACCTTTATTTTCCAAGAATAAACTCTATATTAATGGTAGAATACCCCAAAAAAAAAAGGTTCCACAATTCAAACCTTAACTTTTAGATAAAATTTGTTTAAAGTGCTTTCGTTGTTGTGAGATATGAAGCCTTTGTATCTTAATGCATGCGAAAAAGAGAGAAAAATAGAGTATGTAATGAGGTCAACAGGGCTGAGGCTAAGACGTTTGGGGTCTTGTACAAATTCTTAAAATGGGACCTTTATTTTCCAAGAATAAACTCTATATTAATGGTAGAATACCCCCCCAAAAAAAAGGTTCCACAATTCAAACCTTGGGTTATTAACTATCAAAACAATTCATATCATTTGCATATTTTTGTAACAAAATTTTATATATAGAAAAACGAAACGGATGCCCCAAATAAACTGAGGCCATATGTGATCACGCACATAGTGCATCCTAAGCGCCAACCCTAAAGGCTATTAACCCGATGGATAGAAATGGCATTTTGAAAAAAGAAAAATAATATTTGTATTTCTTTTGTGGTGACTTGTTCTAGTACAATTTATAATCTATAACATATACTAAAACAAGAAATGCTGACATCATCTAATGCCAAATGCCATGCTCTCATGAAAAATCTTCCCTCCAAAAGAAATGATGATGCCTTTTTATTTTATTAATTACTCCACACAAGTTTCAAAATCAAATAATAAATATTTCATGGGAATTATAAGTACACTTTTTTCCTACAAAAAACTTTTAAAAAATGGTATTAAAGGGAAAACCTAAAAAAAATGATATTATAAGTACACCTTTTTCCTAAATTTTTTTTTTTGTTTTTTTTTTTGCAATTTACAGTGATTTAAAGCTTGATATTAATTAAATTGGGAACATATGAATGTTTTTCAATGCCTAAAAAAATTACAATGTTTCTTTAAAAAAACTATATAAATAATCATGCACCACACATAGCTCATTCTATTTGTTTATTTTATGGATTAATAGAAGAGAAAGTATTGGGTCAGACGGTCTGACGAAACAATATGGTTGGGCGGCTGACCCATATACCCAATTATAATAGTGAAAAAATCGGGAGGCTATAACTTTGCGCTCGGGTGTCGGATCGGGGCATATAATATATCAAAATTGATTAATTTTTCGAGACAAACGCAACTACAAATACCCGCAGGGGATTTGGCCACCGGAAATCGCCAAACTAGGCCTCTAAAGGCCTCAAAATGAAAAAAAACGTATCCAGGTTATATTTTGTTCAAGTTAGTTACAAAATGTGTCCAGGTTTTACAATATATGTCCATGTTTAAACAATATGTGTCCAAGTTTACAAATAGGTGTCCATGTTTACAAATAGGTATCTAGGGTTAACAATATGTATTCAGTTTTGTCCAGGAGTGTTCAGATTTGTCCAGGTTTGTCTACATTTGTCCAAGTTTGTCAACATTAGTCCAGGTTTGTCCAGGTGTGTCCAGATTTATCCAGATTTGTTCATGTTTGTCTAGATTTGTCCAGGTTTGTCCATATTTGTCTAGGTTTGTCCACATTTGTCCAGGTTTGTCAACATCAGTCCAGGTTTGTCCAGGTGTGTCCAGATTTGTCCATGTTTGTCTAGATTTGTCTAGGTTTGTCCACATTTGTCCAGGTTTAACAACTTTTCATCAGGTTTACAAATTTTGTCTAGGTTTCAAATGTGTCCAGTTCTGTTTCCAGGTTTACAAATGTGTCCAGGTCTACCAATATGTCCAGGTTTAACAACATGTGTCCAGGTTAAACAAATATGTGTCCAGGTCCAGTGGACTAGTCTGACAGAAACGTTACTATCAGACTGGTCTGACACAATACTTTCTCTTAATAGAAAATAAAGTAGTGAAAATTAGAATCCAACTCTTGGCTTCTTAGGGTGTACAATTCATATAATATTAATCCAATTCGACAATTTCATTTCCAATGTTTTCGTTATTATGATCAATATTGATAAAAAATCTTACAAAAAACTCTTGACCTCTTAGGGTATATGTTTTTTTTTTGTTAGAATTAAAAAAAATGTGAAATTATAATTTCAATTTTTTTATTTCAACAAAAAAACCATTATATAATATAATAGAATAATGAGAATTTAACATTTAAATATTAATAAAAAATTACCAAGATAAATTAAATCTACTTATTACTTTGTTAAAACCGTGCATTGCACGGGTGCTAACCTAGTAACTTATACTAAAATAAGACATTGTTGCAACATCAACGACACGTGTCAACTTCTCAATGAAAATTTTCCCTCCAAATTTAAATATGACATCATCCTCTGAAAAAGAAAACTAAAAAATACTAATTATTATAAGTGTTGGGAATGTAAACTATTACAATAAATGTTATTTTAATTTACAACAAATGTTGTCTACTTCTTTGAAAAACAATAATAGGAAAAAACTAATTTTACAATTTTATTTATCTCTCCATCATTTACATAATGCATTTGACTACAGATTACTTAAATTTCTAAATATTTTTTAACTATGTATCTTACGTTGATCTTTATTTAGTTCGACTATGTCTAGATTTTCTAAATTAGCATTGATTAAATGATACTTTATACTATAAAATTAAGGAAAAATGGAAATAAATAATCCCACCTTTTGGGTGTCCGCTCAAAATAATCTCACCTTTGCTTTATTTCAAAATAATCCCACCTTTCCAGCTAGTCTACTTAAAATGGACCCAATTAATTTTTGACCGGTTGTAGGAGGTATCATTCAAATTGTTATAGGTTACCCTCTTCAGTTATACCGTTGGCAATAATTATCCCAACTTCCCTCTTTAAATACACCATTCTCCTCATTCATCTCCATCAAACTTCCATACTTCATCTCTCTGTTTTTTTTTCTTTGAAATTTTCTAGGGTTTGCTTCTTTAAAGCTATGGCTTCCTCCAACTCAAGGTCATCCTCAAGATCTGTTTCCAATGGAAATTCGTTGCCTGTGTTGTTGTGCTATCATGGTCAAGTTGCTCCAGTAAGGGTCGTTGGTGTGGATGGGCCAACTCATGGTAGGCGTTTCTATGGCTGCTCTCACTGGCCTGTAAGTAAGGGTTAGGTTATGTTTCTTTAATTTAAACTTAAATTGCCCAAATTTGCTTCTTTTACTGATTTTAATTTTCAAATTGAAGTTAGGTTTTTTCTTTTTGTTTTTTTTTGGTTGAAATTACAGAGAACTTGTGGCTTCTTCAAATGGACGGATATTCCTGATGAAGTTAGGGAATTGCAAGAAAGAGTAATTGAGTTGGAGGAAGAAGTGAAGTACTTGAAGGACTTGAAGAGAAAGTTGCAGGATGATCTTGAGGAAGCTACTCTTGAGAATGTTACCACCAGGGAGGAGCTGTACACTGCTGCTGCTGATAAGAAGTTCATGGTTTATTATTTAGTTCTGTCTTGGTTTTTTTTTTTTGCATTCATGTTCTTTATTAAGAATTAGGTTTTATGTTTTACGGGATGTTGAAGTTAGAGGGTGGCTGGCTGATGAAGTTAATCTATGTATTTGACTAATCATGATGTATGTATGGTATTAGTATGGTGAATGATGATTGTAATAGGTTCTTTAGAACATGATTTTGTATATGTATGGTTACAATCATTTTAATATATATTGTGATGGAATTAGTTGGAATCTATCTTTTGATGCTTATGTAATTTACAATCATTTCATAATGCACTTAAGTTCAGTACATTAATAGGATACTAGTTGAAAAATACAAAAGTCATAGTTGCACCTCAGTGCAATACATTAATAGACTAGTAGAAAAATCGTCATTGGATGCGGGGGTTTTAGGCCCTTTGGATGCGGTTCTGCCCGCATCCATAAGTGAGTTTTGGATGCGGTTCTAGTAGGAACCACATCCAAAAGTCCACTGTTGGATGCGGTTCTAGTAGGAACCGCATCCAAAGGTCCACTTTTGGATGCGGTTCCTACTAGAACCGCATCCAAAGCTTGGTTGCCTCCAAAAAAAAGGACGACTTATGGCTGCGGCTCTCCCCAGAACCGCATCCATAAGTCCTCCTTTTTTTTTTAAAAAAAAAATAATTTTTTATATATAAATATAATTATAATATATATCCTGTAATAATAATTAAATACATCGATATATATAGATAAATTACAAATAAAAATGTCGAGCAAACATCTCTAAAACTCAAATGCTTATCAAAATATAACATTCAAACGAACCATTTGTAGGCGTTTTAGAGGCTCACGACTCGTTTTAGGATTTTTCGGACATTTTTTAGGTTTTTTTATTAATTTATTTTTATTATTTTTCATGCATATTTATTTTCTAAGGGAATTTTAGTCACTTTCCATTGCATCAAATAATTTTTCTAAGTTCAATACATTTTTCTAGATTTGTTTTGGTAATTTTTCCATAATTTTCCGAGTTTTTATCTATTTTCCATGAACTTTTGAAGCATTTTCCATTCTTAGGGGTATTTTAGTAATTTTACACCTTCATCGACAACTTTTTCTCCACTTTTCACTCATTCATATTTTTCCATATTTTTTGGCATTTTTTAGCACATTTTTCAAAATAGTCCGAAAAACCCGAAAACAGTCCAGATTAGCCTGGATTATCCCGGAACCTCGCAAAATCTCCTGGAATCTCAAATATTACGATAATATTACGTAATCATAATGATCTTCGTAATCGTATTGTAATCGCATAAAAATCTCGGAGAATCACGCGCAAAATAAGCAAAAAAATCGACCCGGATACAGCCTGGACCTGCGCCTAGACGCAGGTCCACATTACAGGACCTGCGCCTAGACGCAGGTCACAAATACTGACCTGCGTCTAGACAAGCGTATGTATAGTAGAGACAAGCGTCTAGGCGCAGGTCTGTTGTTCTCCGGGTTCGATTTTTGCCTCTGTTTGACTATAAATACGACCCTTGTCCGACCTTTCAAAAACACGACAATCCAACGTTCTAACTTCAGAACTTCTACTTCTCTCTCTACTATACATATTCTCTCTCTAAAAATTATTCAAAAACTCTGTCAAAATCAATACTAAGCACATATAAAACACATTCAAAGCATTTTCAATCACCGAATCTGGCATTAGGCACGCTAGTCTCAAGGCCGTAATCGACCGCCGCACATTCCGGTACACATTTCTGAGACCCTTTTCTATTCAATGTCAATATGCTTTTTTTCTTTTAATTTTCATTTTAATTTATGACTTGCGTTAATCATGATGACATGCGATTTTTTTTGTTCTGTTTGTGTCAATTCATGTTTTAATTCATGTTCCTTTTTTTTAATCCATGCATCATTCTATGTAACATTTTAATTTATTTATTTTAATTTCTATTTGCACGGGATTCGAGGTACGTTCGCACTTTCTTTTTTCGCTTTTGCGTGCCATTATCATGTTGATTTATTTGATTTGAACCATGATTTTATTCGGACTTTTGGACTCATTCTAGCATTTTAATATTGACTAATTCCAAAGTGGTCACAAAATAATTTTAGGCTAATTTGTGCATTAATCTGAACCGATTTAGTAATTCGCAAATTAGGGCTAAAATTGAGTTATCTCAGTTGCTCTAAAATTGAACAATAATGTTACAAAAGAGACCTAGTAGAGACCGCTTGCAGGCGGGCGGGCCCAATGCACGATTGGCTCGTAACCTGTCCCCGAACCCATACTCTGGTGCACGACCATATGAGACCGATTGCTCCTGGCTTTCGGTACTTCTTCGGTGTCCGTGGACCGTATAAACGCACGGTGGCGATTCCTACTAGTCCGTATTCACATACGGCGTTAACGAGCATTCAAATCAACTCGTGACGTAGGCGGCCGGGTAAAAACGACCCCTACAGTTTGGCGACTCCGCTGGGGAATATCACTCCTTAGTGGTGTGGACAAACTTGAAAAGTCTCGTAAGATCATTATTCAATTTTTGAGCATGTGACATAGTGACCTTCCGCATAAGGTCACACTTAGGGCCACGTCTCATATGAGCATATTCTATGCTCGAGACCGACCCCGGGGGGTTTGATTATGGTTACTTGTGGTGCCCGACCTCAATAATCGTAATTGGCCCATCCCAGCCATGACGCGTGATCCTCATTCCCGATGAGATCATAATGAGGAATCTTTTAACCGTGTGTCATTCACTGTGAAGAGTGACTAGATCGGTTCAGTTTACCTCTATTCATGGCACCTTTTGACCACCCAGGACTGACCTTAGAAGACCATCATTTGCATATTCTAGGACTAGTGTGTTATGTGTGCATTCGGCCCATTAGTCTAGCCCGGCTCAATTTACTTCACTCATTAACCATAAGGATAACTCAATGTCAAGTCCACAGTCCAAATCACCAGTCCAGTTCAATAAGTCTCATCTCTTTAGCCCATTCCTCAGTCAACTTCTTTAGTCCAAGTAACTGGTCCAGCTCATAGTTCACAGTCCATTTCCCCAGTCCAAGTCCTAAGTCTAGTTCTCAAAATGGGGTCCATGTCCATCACAGTCCAATCCAATCTCATAACTTTCTCGAGTCCAAACACACTTTAGTTTGCCATAGGTTCAATTCATCTCACAGTCTCAGCACAGTTCACCACTAGTCTCCTCTCAGTCCAGTCCGCCAAGTCTAGATAGTCCAAACTAGACATAGGTCCAACTTAGACTCGTCCCGTTCACAAGTGGTCCTAACTAGACATAGGTTCACTTTAGCTCACTTCAGTGTCAGTCACGCCAAAAGTCCAGTACCTTAAAATAGATCTAGGTCCGGACTTAGGTTTATACAAAGTCAGACTCAGTTCAATGTCTATCACAGTCCAGTGTCAGGTACTCCACATCCACATTCTAAAACAGGGAGCAATGAGAAGTCTTAAGCCCATCTCCACAAAATCCATCCACATCACAAAAGACCATGTCCATTGACCCTTCATCATCTTCCATAGTCGCAAAAAAAAAAGATCAATGACACCTTGACCCAAGTGAAGAATGACCGAGCACCACAATCACAAAGGCCTAACACCACATATAAATAGCCCAAACATCCAGTCCAGTCCATCTCCAACCTTATGAGTCACCCCAAAGCATGGTTCAATGAACCATGCGGCCTTCCTGTGAGTCAAATCAATTAGTCTTCATCCTAGCCCACTGACCCTATCACTTCCCATCTCGAGTCTATGTCATACACCCTTTGACCTTTCCACTATCAACCGAATGGCCTGCCACATTTCCATATCCTCCAATATCACTTTCAACTCTATGCAGGTCCAATCACTTACACGGCTTCAATTGACTGATTAATAAAACTGACACCTTCACACACTGACCTCACTACACTTCCACACACTGACCTCACAAGCAATATCAACAATCACTTTCACACACGACCTTACGAGGACATGCTTTCAAATGGTCAATGGCAAGTCATATTTGGAGAATGGTGCAATGGCATAAATGTAAAGAAATCAAAGCCCATGCCCAGCTCAATTACAATTCATAATGGAGTATAGGAGATTAAATGACAACACTCAAGGCTCATTCGCACCTAAAGGGGTTAAATGCCAAAGGTCATTTGAAAGGATTGTCCAGAGCAACAAAAGACAGCAACCTCATTCAAGCAAAAGTTGACGCAAAAAAAAAAAAAGAGAGAGAGAGAGAGAAAGGACAAAAAAAAGGAAAAAAAAAAGAAACGACAAAAAAAAAAAAACAAAAAAAAAGAGAAAAAAAAATCAATTCAAAATCAGATCCACAAAACTACGATTGTCTGATTCCGCAAGGATACATAGGAAGCCTCTACTCGAGGTCCAACCACACACGTTAATAAAAGATCAAACGAAGCCTAGCTGTCGAGTGATTCTACTTGCTAAGAGTTCGACAATAACATTTGCTAATCTTTGATCCGTACATAGACTCAATCTTGAACCCACATTTCTAGCCAAACCTACATCTTGGCCACATCCATTTTCAACATCAAGTCACAAAATTTTGGCCTTTCAATTTTTCGAACCCTATCCCATTCTTTGGTCACCTTCAAAGACTCATTGTAAAGACCCAGATTTTTGGGCCGTAAAATTTCGTGCAAGATTAAGCCTTAAATTCTGAATTATTCGATTTGGGCCCAAAGACTTAATTTTTATTTAATTGATCAAGCCCAAAACCCTTGCTTTCACTCCCTTCTAACCGGCCTTTCCTTTATTTTAATTTAATTTGATTTATTTATTTACCTTAATTATCCAATTACATCTATTTTGTTTAAAAGCTAAAAACTCTATTTTTATTTTCCCTAGCCGGCCCCTTTGTTTTTATTTTCTTCTTTTCCAATTCTAAACTACAAATAAAAACTACAAATAAAAACTCCTCCTTTTCCCCACTACATATCACGGCATCTCATCAGATTTTCCAACCCAATCCTCCTTTTATTTCATCAACTTGAGGTTATTAGTTGCTTTACTTAATCTATAGGGTAGATTAGTAATATGATCTTTAGAATTAGTTTAGAATTATTTAGAATTGGCTAGAGTTGTGTTGATTATATTTTGAATCGATTATTGACGTTTTATTGTGGGGCCGAATGTCCATTGTATATTACATGATATTTTGGTTGAATTATTTATGTGTTCTACGGTGATCCATTCTTGTTCAATGATTCTTGATTAATGAAAATTGATGAAAATAATTATTGAATAAGGTTACTTGGTGATTGAACTTGGGCCGTGTTACTCATGATTATTTCGAATATTTTCTTTGATAAAAACTTGATTTTTATGTTGGGATCTTGACCTATAATTAATCTTTAATGATAATCTTGAATTAATTGTTGATCTAGTATAATACTTGAACTATAAAAATATAATCTTGAATATGAACTAGAAGAGCCGTGTGAAATCTTGGATTAGCAACATAGTATGTTCGAAATTCTTGGATAAAATTAAAGTATTGATTTCTATTAATTAAACTAGTATTATGAATTTAAATCTTGATATGAATATTGAACTAGAAGGAAGGAAATAATTATGTTCATTCGTGGGAGATGCCGTGTGGATTATTGAATAAAAGGAAAATGATTTTAACTTGTTTTCTTGATAAAAGAATAAGCTTGAACTTGATCTTGAAATTATTGAATTAATTAATTAAGTCTTGAGATTTTAGTTTGATTAAAAATTCGATTTGATGATGAAGTTACACAAAATTTACGAATGAAATTAGGGGAATAAAAGACTAGAATTTGATTACGTCGTTTTAGAATTATATTAATTGGAACTAGTAAATTTATATCTATCATGGAATGAGTTTTATGAATTGTTATGATGAATATTGTTGGAATATTGCCATGGAAGGAGCCGTGTGGTTTGGTAGGTTATGGGTAAGTTTGTTTACTATTTCTATGTTCGTTTGAGTTGTGATTTTTGTATTAATTTATGAATGAATATGTTGAATTGATTAGCATTGTTGCATGAGAATGTATGAGTGAATTGTTGTCCATAATGTCAAGTATTGAGTCATGAACTAGAGGTTTGGGTTAAGTTGGAGTTGAACTAGAAGTGATTAAGAATTATGGTCGTGTCAGTTAAAAGGAAAGTGTGAACTGGAATAATGAACTTGAAATGTCGTAAACCATGAAGTGACCGCCTACCTAGTGGCTAAGGTGCCATGAACATAGGTTTAGTCGAAGCCACTGTCCCTTCTGCGGTTTTGGGGCAGTTCTGGATCCTAGTGTCGGGAAAATGACCCCTCGCGGTTGACCGGCATGAGACAAGGAAAGTTGGGGAAGAGCTAAGGTTTCCCCTACGAGCATATGACTGTGTCAGAGATTAGCAGTGAACTTGAATTGAACTAGAAGTTGAAGTTTAAAAGAGTCTAGAAGTCTAGAATTGGATTAAGCTTGTCTTGAAAGTCTTGGTAGAATATTTTATTATGATTTATTTCCGCTGCGTACTTGAATTTGAATGTCTTTGAATGATTTTCCTGTTGACTTGTTGACTGTTCTATGACTTGTTCTAATTATTATATTGCTAATTGTGTTCTAATGATTAGGTAGAACAATCTAATTACTCCCAACTGATTGTGGACCCCAAAATTCCTTTTCAGGTACAGGTGATGACTGACTGGGTTACGCAAGGGCTGGGATTGTGAGCTAGCAAGAGTAGAATTATAGTGATCCCATAATGTCTCTAGCCTTTGTAGTAGTTTATTAAGTGAATTTTAGTGGTTTATGGTTAAACTTGAACTTGGACTTTTCGTTAATAAGGACTATTTATTGGTTTAATTAAATAATATGAATTAAGTTTTGAGCTTCTGCTGCCATTAATGAATTTGTTAATAAAAGTTTATAGTTATTAATGATCCGTGTTGTTGTTTTCTTCGAAAACAACGTTGCTAAAATGCGGGTCGTTACACTCATTGACTAAAAATCTCCAGGAGGTAAAGCCACCTAACTCTACTGAGGGTTAGAACATTATATTTGAGGGCTCATCACCTTGTTGTCCCTGCTCCTATCTCTTCATAACATAATCCTCATTTTTCACTTGGGGGCTTCTCTGTTTCTATGATCAAATCGTCTCAAGTCTATCTTATCAAGCTGAAATCAAGGAACTCCGTCCATGGACCCCATGTCTTCTTCACATCCCAGTTCAAATTGAGTCAAACTTCGTGTCTAGGTCAAGTACCGTGTCTAGGACAACCTCTAATCACAATTCTCTCTCATGTCATTCCCATTAGCACCCCTTGACAAGACATTGCGTTATTTTGTCTCCTCCTTTGCATGGGCGTCATCATAACTTGCAATAATCCCAGACCTTTTAAGTCAATCTTGCCCAGACCTACACTAAACCAAAATACTCTTACTATCACATATCACTGTCAAAGCTCATACAGCTACAATTTCCAGTTCAAACTCAGACTCAGTTTACTTTTTCCTGTGATAAACCCGACCTTCACAGGATTGCGTGGCATAAATCTGACCTTGCCACTCTTTTGTGCGATAAACCCGACCTTTGCACTCACTTAGACATCGACTCTTTACCTATGATAAACCTGACCTTCACAGGATTGCGTGGCATAAATCTGACCTTGCCACTCTTTTGTGCGATAAACCCGACCTTCGCACTGACTCAGACGTCGACTCAGACTCTTTACCTGTGATAAACCTGACCTTCACAGGATTGCGTGGCATAATTTTGACCTTGCTACTCTTCTTCGCGCGATAAATTTGACCTTCGCACTCGCCGACTCAGACACCGACTCAAACTCTTTACCTGTGATAAACCCGACCTTCACAGGATTGCGTGGCATAAGTATGACCTTGCCACTCTTTTTCGTGCGATAAATCTGATCTTCGCACTCGCCGACTGACACCGACTCAGACACCGACCCGGACTCTGTACCTGTGATAAACCCGACCTTCACAGGATTGCGTGGCATAAATCTGACATTGCCACTCTTTTTCGTGCGATAAATCTGACCTTCGCACTCGCCGACACCGACACTAACGTCGACTCAGACTCTTTTCCTGTGATAAACCCGACCTTCACAGGATTGCGTGGCATAATTCTGACCTTGCCACTCCTTTTCAACCATATCTGACACTTCATTGTTGACACTTCTCACTGTTTACACTTCACTGCATTTCTTGCTGCGTGATTACATGTTTTTGTGTTTACTTGTTGCATGCTCATTCGATTGTCAAATCAAGTGGCTTTTGAACATCACTTTTAACATCAAGTTGCACCGGTCTCAAAGGGGTTAGCTCATTAGTTATTTCCTTTGGGATCAGCATACATAAGTCGCGTAGTGCACCTTTGACCTTCGTTTTACAAGACTTCGTCTCTCCAGACTTGGTCAAAGGGGGGGCTAACTGTAGATACCTAATTTTGGCACCTCAGTTAGCTCCCAACGGTCTATGATGAATGTACCCTGTTGCACAGGTCCGGTCTTGAGCTAGTATGCCAAAATGCCACCTCTTTACCCCTCTCATACCACTCTCACACCATTTGTAGGCATTTTAGAGGCTCACAACTCGTTTTAGCATTTTTCGGACATTTTTTTAGGTTTTTTATTAATTCATTTTTATTATTTTTCATGCATATTTATTTTCTAAGGGCATTTTAGTCACTTTCCATTGCATCAAATAATTTTTCTAAGTTCAATACATTTTTCTAGATTTTTGTTTGGTAATTTTTCTATAATTTTCTTAGTTTTTATCTATTTTCCATGAATTTTTGAAGCATTTTCCATTCTTAGGGTTATTTTAGTAATTTTACACCTGCATCGACAACTTGTTCTCCACTTTTCACTCATTTATATTTTCCCATATTTTTTGGCATTTTTTAGCACATTTTTCAAAATAGTCCGAAAAACCCGAAAACAGTCGAAAACAGTCCAGATTAGCCCGGATTATTCCAGAACCTCGCAAAATATCCCGGAATCTCAAATATTACGATAATATTACGTAATCATAATGATCTTCGTAATCGTATCGTAATCGCATAAAAATCTCGGAGAAATCCCGGATACAGCCTGGACCTGCGCCTAGACGCAGGTCCACATTACAGGACCTGCGCCTAGACGCAGGTCACAAATATTGACCTGCGTCTAGACAAGCGTATGTATAGTAGAGAGAGAATATGTATAGTAGAGACAAGCGTCTAGGCGCAGGTCTGGTGTTCTCCGGGTTCGATTTTTGCCTCTGTTTGACTATAAATACGACCCTTGTCCGGCCTTTCAAAAACACGACAATCCAACGTTCTAACTTCAGAACTTCTACTTCTCTCTCTACTATACATATTCTCTCTCTAAAAATTATTCAAAAAATTTGTCAAAATCAATACTAAGCACATATAGAACACATTCAAAGCATTTTCAATCACCGAATCTGGCATTAGGCACGCTAGTCTCAAGGCTGTAATCGACCGCCACACATTCTGGTACACATTTTTGAGACCATTTTCTATTCAATGTCAATATGCTTTCTTTTCTTTTAATTTTCATTTTAATTTATGACTTGCGTTAATCATGATGACATGCGATTTTTTTGTTCTGTTTGTGTCGATTCATGTTTTAATTCATGTTCCTTTTTTTTTAATCCATGCATCATTCTATGTAGCATTTTAATTTATTTATTTTAATTTCTATTTGCACAGGATTCGAGGTAAGTTTGCACTTTCTTTTTTCGCTTTTGCGTGCCATTATCATGTTGATTTATTTGATTTGAACCATGATTTTATTCGGACTTTTGGACTCATTCTAGCATTTTAATATTGACTAATTCCAAAGTGGTCACAAAATAATTTTTGGCTAATTTGTGCATTAATCTGAACCGACTTAGTAATTCGCAAATTAGGGCTAAAATTGAGTTATCTCTGTTGCTCTAAAATTGAACAATAATCTTACAAAAGAGACCTAGTAGAGACCGCTTGCAGGCGGGCGGGCCCAATGCACGATTGGCTCGTAACCTGTCCCCGAACCCATACTCCGGTGCACGACCATAAGGGACCGATTGCTCCTGGTTTTCGTACTTCTTCGGTGTCCGTGGACCGTATAAACGCACGGTGGCGATTCCTACTAGTCTGTATTCACGTACGGCGTTAACGAGCATTCAAATCAACTCGTGACGTAGGCGGCCGGGTAAAAACGACCCCTACATGTACTACGTATTGAAAGCAAACCAAATAACAATACAAAGCCGACAACACTAACATCACTCACCAACTGATGTTTCATTTCAAGAAAATTGCATAAACAACACAATTAGCAATCTACAACAGTAAAAACACAATTCAGAGGGGTTGAGGAGTTTAAGGCTCGTATATTCTGCTTAAAATTGAAGGGTGTTTTTTTTGGGGTTTCAATTTGGGGAAATACATGAACTAAATCAAATTGGGGCAAAATTTAGGGTTTTAATTTCTCCAACAAAATCAACTTGGGACAAAAAAAATATGCTACCTTTAGATTGGCAAGGAGGACGGAGATTGGCAACGTGTTCGCGAGGAGGTGCGACTTGGGCTGGAGCGAGTTCTGGTTGTGGAGGAGGAGCGAGCGAGTTCAGGCGAGCGAGTGCAGGAGCGAGTTCTGGTTGTGGGCTACGGCTTTCGTCTACGTTCTGGTTGTGGGCTAGGGCTTTCAACTCATCTGCGAGGAGTTCTCTGCGAGTTCTGGTTGTGGGCTAGGGCTTTCAATTTGTCTACGTTCTCTGCGAGGAGGTTCTTCCAGGAGGTTCTGCGAGCAAGTTCTGCGAGGGGTAGTTCTGCGTGGGGTGGTTCTGCGAGGGGTAGAGGAGGTTCTGGTTGTGGGGTGGTTCTGCGAGAGGTATAGGAGGTTCTGGTTGTGGGTTGGTTCTACGAGGGGTAGAGGAGGTTCTGGTTGTGGGGTGGTTCTGTGAGGGGTAGAGGAGGTAGCTGGTTGTGGGGGTGGTTCTGCGTTTTTTTTTTTTAAATGTGGAGTGAGGAGTAGTACTGCAGTAGTGCATCAAAAAATATTCAGTATTTTTTTTATAAATTCTAACTACCTATGGCTGCGGTTCTAAAACCCGCAACCATTTGTTTGGGAACCGCAACCATACGTATCTATGGATGCATTTTTTAAGAACCGCATCCATAAGTACTTATGGCTGCGGTTTTTAACCCCGCAACTATAAGTAGTGCATTTTTTTTTATAATATTTTCAGTACTTTTGGATGCGGTACCAAAAGAACCGCATTCAATGTGGCGCAGTATATGTGGATTTTTCTACTAGTGATAGCAAGTTCAATACAAAAGCCATATAGGCACTTAAGTTCAATACATTAATATCAAGTTCAATACAAAATCCATAGAGGCACTTAAGTTCAATTCATTAATATCAAGTTCAATACAAAAGCCATATAGGAACTTTAAGTAAGTTCAATACAATACAATAATAGCAAAGCCATAGATTACAAATGGTTGTCATGTCATAAAAAAACATGTCATGCTCAGGAGCTTGAATGTTGTGTGAAAGTGTTTGCAGAAACTGATCTTGTAATAGGGGGCCACTTCTTCCAGGCATCTGCACAATAACAAACCAAAATAAACATTCTCATTAAGTTTGAAAAAGTACATAACAATTGTTGAAGTTAGGGATGCATTCGAGTACTTACATTAGTGTAGGCAGATCCATCACCTCCTATAAGCACCCCAAAGCCTTGGGGTGGTTGCATATGTCTATCCCTTCCTCTTCCACTACCTCCTGGAGTGCCCCTAACTCTACCACCAGTACCTCTTCCTCCAGTATTTCCATCACCTCTGCCTCCTCTGCCTCCTCCAGCTCCAATGCCTCCTGTATTACCACTAGCTCTGCCACCTCTACTTCCCTTACCTCCACTTATGACCCTGCCACCTCTTCCCAGTCTACTGGGCTCTGCTGTGGCACTATGATGTGTAGTGGAAGGCCTTGGGTCATATTGTTGTGAAGTTGAGGAGATTGGATCAGTTGGTGGTGCACCTCCACCATCTTTCCTTGGTCTGCCCCTTAGTCTTTTTTGAGGTGGTTCTTGCTGAACTGGAGGATTTTCCTTCAATGGGCACTTTCTTTTGTTATGGCCCTTTGACTTGCATAATGTGCATGTCATTTCCATGCCATGGTTGGTAAGCTTCCCTTTCTTCTTTGGCTCCTCCCATGGAGTTTTCCTTCTATTCTTTCTTGGCCTTCCTGGTCCAATTTTAATAGGAGGAGGGTCCACTGGCAAGTTTGTCTTTGGCCAATGCCTTTCTCCATCCAATGGTGGGATGGAGAAAGAATAAGACTTCAAATAAGTCTCCCTAGTGAAGTGTGGATCCACAAATTCTTCTGGTGTTTTGTGATAGAAGAATGCAGCTGCAATAGCATGACAATATGGGATGCCAGTTAGGTCCCACTTCCTACAAACACAAGTTCTTGCTTCCAGGTTAACAGTCAAAGTGTCCAAGTTATGATTCACTTAGAACAGATTGTTACTTGATGGTAGTACAAGACATTTGCTAGCCTTATCCTTTTCCTTTTCAAGCTTGACCTGAATTCTTGGGCATATTTGAGTTGTTGATTTTTCCATGTCTTGTCTCTTTTCCACAAGCCTTTGCATTAGTGCACCTCTGATGTCCTCGAACTGAACTGAACTGAATCTGTAGTTTATGATGTAACTATTGAAGGTCTCTGCCATGTTATTAGTTATCACATCAGCCTTGCTTTCAGTAGAGAGGAAAGCTCTGCGAAAGCACTTGGGGTTGTATGATTTAAATGACTATGCTGCTACATAATCTATCTCAGCCAGCTCATTCAGTGCATCATCATAGTCTGCTTCATTGTATGCCCATGCTATATTCCAAAACAACAGCTTCATGTTGTCCCCTTTGAAGTCCTTGTGCCATAAGGCAAATATGTGCCTAGCACAGTGCTTATGCTCAGCCTTGGGGAAGACAACACTCACACTAGCAAGTATACTCTAATTAATCACAAAACAAACAAATTAATAACATTATCAAGTGAACAATAAGTGATAGTACTTACTCCATGTTCCACTGCCATCACCTAAATCTAGGGTCTTCTGCAAGTTCTCAAAGAACCATTGCCATGAGTCAATATTCTCCATGTACATTATCATATATACTATCGACATCAAACTCATCACGGGATTGCCGAGCATGTGAAAGGGTAGAAGTAGAAGTATGACCAGAATCATAAAATTTATACATTTCCACAAGGGTATCAATTACTTCCTTCACCCATGACTCTACCTCCTCAGGAATATACAACTTTGACTACCCATTCCTAACAACAACCATCTTGCACCGTGGATAAAGTACAATGGCTATTGATAGAAGTGTAGAGTGATCTCCCCAATACTTATCAAATTTTTCCAACATGGCGGAAGCCATGTGTTGAATGCTTTCAACTTGATGTTTATTGCCTGACACTAAAAATCTTTCAATTGCAACAACACTAGCAAAATAGAGGTTAGCAGTAGGATAATCAGAACCAGAAAACATCTCAGTGATAGTGTGGAAAGGCTGAAGAAATTTACAAACATACTCAACAGCGGTCCACTCCTCTGGAGTAAGAATAAACCTATTAAACTCATACGACATATCAAGAATAGCAAACAACGACAAGGCATCCTTGGCCTCTAGTGCCCTCTTTAACATCAAATAAGTGGAATTCCACCTAGTTTGGCAATCTACTCTCAATTTCTTCCCTTTAAAAGAAGAGTTGGACTCACTAACACACCTCTCAAAGTCACACAAACGACCATCAGACCCAGAAATGTAATTCACAGCCCGACGAAGTTTCAAAACGCTTGTATCTATCACTTTCATGACCAATTGGACAATCAAGTTCAAAATATGAGCGCAACAACGCACATGAAAAAAGCCCTTATAAAGGAAGTGCACCAAAAGAAAGCAGATCAGATTTCAACCGAGCTACCATGACATTCATAGCTCCTGCATTATCACAAGTAATAGACAATGCTTTCTTTTCTAACACCCACTCCTTGATGAGTCCAATAACAAACAGATAAATGTCTACACCTCTATGGGGCGGGGGAAAGTAGCGGAAGTTAAGAATATGACTCTTTAAAGTCCAATTACTATCAATGTAGTGGGTTGCAAGAGTCAAAAATCCCCTAGTGGTGCAAGCTGACCAACAATCACAAGTAAAAGATATTCTACTGGTAGCTTTGGACAAGGTCTCACGAAGGAGGGACTTGAGCTTTTTATGCTCTAACTAAAAATACCTAAGAATTGTGTTCCTAGAAACATGTCTGACTTTGGGGTTTAGATAAGACAACATTTCCCTTAGTTTTTTTTTTTTTTTTTTTTTTTTTTTTTTTTTTTTTTTTTTTTGAAAGAAAGGGGAGAGGGAAACTGCATTAAGACATAGACAAAGTGTCCATTACAACATAAGGCTCAATATTATGAGGAACACCCCCAATCCACACTATATCCTCCCCAATAGGATCAAGAGAAGCCAAATGATGAGCCACAAAATTACCCTCTCTACAAACAAAGGACCAAGCAACAAAATCAAAACAACTAATATAATACATAATATCATGAAGAAGCATGTCTAACTCAGTATAGTAAGAGGAAGACTTTGATAATCTGTTGATAACAAATTGGCAGTCAAATTCAAAGATGACTTTGGAAGCGTTGTGAGTACGAGCCAGCCTAACAACAAATTCCACAGCTTTGCACTCTGCCACTGGCACAGCCCAAAAACCTCTGACCCTTTGAGTGGCAGCAAACACCACTTCCCCCTTGCTGTTCCTAGCAACCACACCAAGACCCACCCAACCTTCCATGCTCAAAGACGCATCACAATTTATTTTCAAGACATCAGCAGGGGGGCTGTCAGCCCTTGGGACAGACATTCGTGGTGACTTGAGCAGGACCATAAACTAGCCTTTGGTACTTGTTGCAGTCAGCTACCAACCTTTCCATCCTAAAAATGACCATGCTAGCAGGGGTATCCTCATTATTGAAGACCTTCAAGTTGCGGCGGTGCCATATCCCCCATAAGAGGGCCACATATTTCAGAACTAAATCCTACCCAACCTCCATCCAGCATTGCAACATGTCTAATCCATTGCCCTGAACATCAGCAAAAAAAGCCCCCTCACAACCACTGTTCTTTTAAATAGCTATAACCTGAGGACAGTCAAAAAACGCATGAGCAAAGGTCTCAGAATGGCCACAGCCCCAAGGACACAAGTCATCACTAATCATGTGCCTATGCTTTAGAAGGGAGCGAAGAGGTAAAGAATTAGTGCACATTCTCCACAGAAAATGCTTGATTTTAGGAATGGTATCAAGTTTCCATAAATCCACCCAAACCTTGTGAAAAGAATCAATATTACAGGACTAGCCTAAGAGATAAGTGGACTTCACCATGTATTCCCCATTCTTAGAAAAGGCCCAAAAAAGAGGAATAGACAGAATGCAACGACTATCACGAGCATTAAAATATTTCTTTATGACCTCCTCCTTCCAAACCATACCAGGAGAAATAAGATCCGAGACCGTATCCAGCCCCTCCACCCTATCAGAGGAAGCATACATACTGCCCTCATCCACTAGCCAAGGATCCTCCCAAATTTTAATGGTCTTGCCAGACCTCACACGCCATATTAACCCTTCTAAAAAAAGAGCTTTCGAGCTCCAAATACTTCTCCAAGAAAAACTCCCAGCATAACCAAGATAAGAGGAAAGAAAATCCCCATTGGGAAAATACTTATGTTTCAAGACTCTACTTACAAGAGAGTTAGGAGAGGAAAAGATTCGCCAAGCTTGTTTACCAAGGAGAGCATCATTAAAAACGGACATATCTTTAAACCCAAGGCCACCAAGACATTTTGGGCTACTAATAGACTCAAAACTTTTCCAATGCACTTTCACCCGATCCTTAGAATTGCCCCACCAAAAATTAGAAATCATGGAACGGATACTTAAAATAATAGAGTTTGGAATTTTATAAACACCCATGATATAAGTGGGAATAGCTTGGATGACAGATTTGACGAGAATTTCCTTACCGGCCCTAGAAAGAAATTTCCCCTTCCAACCGTTAAGCTTCTTCCAAATCCTATCCTTTAAAGCATTAAACACAACTTTCTTAGATCGCCCCACCAAGGAAGGAATCCCCAAATATTTGCTATGCTTATTAACTTTTTCCATATTCAGAATTTGCACTAACTCCAACTTCTTCTTTTCCTCCACACCTTTGCTAAAAGAGGCCTCCGACTTTTCATAGTTAATCTTTTGCCCGGAAGCTGCTTCGTATTTGTTGAGCATATCAACAATTCTTGAGCATTCCTCGCGGTTGGCCCTAGCAAAAATGAGACTATAATCTGCAAAAAATAGGTGAGAAACTTGCGGACCTTTTCTACTAGCCCTGGCACCATGAATTAAACCATTAGCAGCACAAGAATTAATAAAATTAGATAGAGCATCCGCATCAAGAATAAAGAGATAAGGGGACAAAGGATCCCCCTGTCTAAGACCCCGACTAGGATTCACCTTGCCACAAACTGCCCCATTCATGATAAAAGAGTAAGACACTGAAGAAAAACACTGTCCATAATTGTAATGGCCCAGATTTTTCGGTATTTTTGCCATTGATTTATTTGTTATTTATGTTATTTTATGTATGGTCCAAAATTTATTTGGACTATTTATTTTTATTTTATGTGAATAATTTTGATTAACTTCGATTATTTTTATTTTTGGTTGTTTATTATTTATTTTATTATTATTTAATTAATTAGAATTTTATTATTTAATTTTCTAATTAGTTAATTAATGTTTTGGGCCAAATCCGATTTGAGCATGATTAAACATACATGAGTGCAATTAGCCCAATTGGTCACCAAAAGCCCATTTAAGCCTTGTAATAGCCGGCCTCTCTTTGTAATTAGTGGACTAATTGCCACTTGTTTCAAGTTCACACCTTAAACCACTTCTATAAATAGAAGGGCTAGTAAGGCTAATGAACTCCTTTGCCATCATTTGCACCCTTGCTCATCATTTTTCCACAATTAAAAATTAGCCAAACACTCTCCCTTTGCTTAGTTCCACACGCCATTTTGGTGTATCAACACTCAACCATTGTTCATCATCCAATCTCTTCCAAAACTTAAAGATTTAATTGCTATTGATCTTTAAGTAACTCTAAACACATTAATCCCTTTTATTTTCAATCAAGACTTCTAGTTTGGGTTTGGAATTTGGGGTTGTTCGATTGGGTCGTGATCGTGTTAGGGTCGTGTGGTTCGTGTGAAAGGACCGTGTGATTCGAGTGGTGATGTCGTGTTGAAGACGGTGGTTCGTGGTGGTGGTTCGTGCAGGCTGTGGTGGTGGTTCGTGCATAGCCGTGCCCAAGTTTGTACAAGCCGTGTAGTGCCGTGTGGGTGCGTGGTTTTGGCCGTGTATTTGGGTTTTTCCGGGCTGCAAGTTTGTGTGATTGTGTGCTTGTTCATCACAAAGGTAACATACTTTCTTACCTTAATATGTGTACTATGATTATAGGATATATTAAGTAAGCATGTTAGATCAATTTTTGATGATTGATTATCATTTCATGCGTGATTTTCAAGTGGGATTTAAGTATTGATTTTATGATGATTTACTTAAGTTTTCATGTATGTTTTTGATGAATTTTTCGTGTGGTTTTCGTATGAGTCGAGTTCTTGATGAGTTCTTTATGGGTTCTTGATGAGTTCTTGGTTGAATCTTGAAATCTTGAAAGTTGGTCTTATGTTCTTTTTAATTACAAGTTTATTGATTATTTTCCAAGTGTTATTTAAAGATTAGTAAGGTTTTGTAAAGATTTTGAAAGATAGTTTTAAAGAAGTTAAAGAAAGGTTTAAAGATTTGCTAAATATTCGATAAAGATTGTTTATGAAGTAGGATTGATTTTGGTTAAACTCAAGAAAAGGCGAAAGAAGTGATCTTGAGTATAACTTCGATGTTTGTAAGTAAGATTAGCTTAAGTTTACTTTTAGACGCCTATTCTTGGAGTAAGATTCTAAGTTTTGGGTTAAGACGTAGCCCGTATCCTGACTGCAGTATTGGGATAGTGTGTACTTGCTATGTTGTCTGTTTGATATGAATTTCCGTAAGATGGGGTTCATGGGTTTGGGAGTAAGATTCTCATTCCTGGCATAGTAAGAAAGTTCATTCGCGTAAGAAGCCCGTGCATAGTCCAGTCTAAAATGTAAATGGTAGCGACAAAGATGTTTTTATGATTTTTAAGTTGGAATTGTTTAAGTTGGTCAGTTTTACGATTAATGGTATTTTGACGTTTTTATCATATGATGGTTGGTAGTCTGATATGTTGTTTGATTTGTTCTATGATTATGTGTATCCATGTTATGGTGGGACTGTTATGTTGCTCGCCACTGAAAGTGGATTGTTGTTATTTTTCAGGTAATTCTGATGATGACTATGCTGCTTAGCTATTGGTTGGGCGAGTACCGTTATAGTATTCTTGTTCTAGATTACGTTATGTTGTTAGTTTGGACGTATATATTTATCTTTAGTGTATTTTGACTCTGACAGTATTGGAGTTATTTTCTAGTATTGATACATTTGGGTTTAGTATTGTACAGCTTGTGGGTATTGTACGTTTATGGGTTATAGTAATAATAATCATTTTGGAGGTTTTGTTTAATTTTTAGTAAGTTTGTTTGTTAGATCGACAATTCGACTCGTCGGTTTCTTCCGCGCCGGTTTAAGCGAGTCGGGTCGTCACAGTTGGTATCAGAGCCGAATAGGGTTTAAGTGAAGTTTGAGGACTTGAGTAAAACCCGGGAGTTGAGAGCTTTACCATTCCCGAGTGATAAACCCAATTTAGAATAAGTTTAAGGGAAAAGAGTGTCGGCCTATCGGGTAGAAGAATCCGGGATAAGACTCTTTTTCCTTCTTTCTTTTGTTTGTATACTTGATTGGAGTGTGGATTTTTGACTGACATTACCTCTTTTTTTTGTCTGTTGCTGCGATGATTTCAGCATGTCCACACCTTGCCGGACAAGTTCGGGTCGACAGAGGTTACGAGCGCTCGAGGAGGCGATTCTTACGCTTGCGCATCATAGTCGTCAGCCATCGAGATCGCTGTTGACGTTCGATCGTATCGGTCGTTATCGACCACCTACTTACGATGGGGTTGCCGACCCTACGACGTTGGAGAGTTGGATCCGCGAGATGAGGAAGCTCTTCGACGCAACGTTTTGCCCTGAGCAAGAGAAGGTCCAGATCGCCGCTTACTACTTACGTGGAGAGGCCGATAACTGGTCGAGCGTAGCGAAGAATGCGTGTATGCCCTTACATCTGATGTCTTGGGCCGAGTTCGTAGCTAAGGTCCAGGAGAGGTTCTATCCTAACGAGTTACAGTGGCAGAAGCAGGAGGAGTTTCTTACTCTTGCTCAGGGTAAGATGACGGTTCAGGCCTACACCGATAAGTTCGCCGAGTTATCGAGGTTTGCTACATCAGTAGTAGCATCTGAGGAGGAGCGGGTCAAGCTCTACATCAAAAAGCTTGATCCGAGGATTCGCGACCATGTGATCAGTAGTGGAGCAAAGATGTTACAGCGAGCTTACGAGGTAGCACTTGAGATCCAGACGTCTGTCATCGAGGAGGATACGAGTAAGAAGAGGACCCCGGCCCCGGTGACGTCGCCATCATTTAAGAAGCCCCGGTTCAGTGCTCCGAGCAGTGCCCCTCCGACAGCTAGTTCATCTCAGGGATCAGAGAGTTCAAGATGTAGAGGATGTGGCAAGGACTTCCATCCAGGGAAGCGATGCGACTTGACGCCCATTGCATGTTTCATCTGTGGGAAAGAAGGCCACAAGGCGTCAGTTTGCCCCGAGAAGAAGCCAGGCAACGAGACCAAGCAACTTCCAGCACCGGCTAAGACTCCAGTGAAGAATCGAGTCTACTGTATGACTGAGGCAGAGGCAGAGGGCCAGCCGGACTTAGTCTCAGGTAGATTTCTTGTCTCTGGTATTTTAGCATTTGTATTATTTTATTCTGGTGCCACCGTTTCTTTCGTGGCTAGTAGCTTTGTCTCGAGGTCGAATCTTCGAGACAGTTCCCCTGTTAGTTCGATCATAACTCTCCCTTCTGGAGAGGATTTTATTTGTCAGCGCGAGTTCCGAGGAGTGCCCATCGTTATAGCTGGAGAGCAGACGACGGTTGATCTGAAGGAGTTCCCGTTGATGGAGTTCGATGTCATTCTTGGCATGGACTGGCTATCGAGGTATCGAGCGACTATTCGTTGCCGAGACCAGTCAGTGACATTCCGAGGATCGCAAGGCAATCGGATCACCTATTCTGGGATCGTTCTGAAGAAGGGTGTAAAGGTAATCTCAGCCTTGAAAATGAGAAAGCATAGCCAGAAGGGCGATATGGTGTTCCTATGTCAGGTAAGGGACTTAACTGAGGATAGTCTGTTGGACGATATACCAGTAGCGAGGGATTTCAGAGACGTATTTCCTGATGAGCTACCGGGATTTCAACCCGAGCGCGATGTCGAGTTTAATATCGACTTAGCACCCGGGACAACGCCGATTTCGAAGGCACCTTACCGGATGGCACCATCGGAGTTGCAGGAGTTAAAAACTCAACTCTAGGATTTGATCGATAAGGGCTTCATTAGGCCCAGCGTTTCTCCATGGGGAGCACCTGTGCTCTTTGTGAAGAAGAAAGACGGTAGTATGCGCCTATGCATAGACTACCGAGAGTTGAATCGGGTAACTATCAAGAATAAGTACCCGTTGCCTAGTTCGATCACTTACGAGGAGCGGGAGTGTTTTCGAAGATAGATCTTCAATCTGGGTATCATTAGATTCCAGTCAAGAAAGATGACATCCCGAATATCGCTTTTTGTACGAGATACCGCCACTACGAGTTTGAAGTGATGCCTTTTAGCCTCACTAACGCACCAGCCGTGATCATGTATCAGATGAACCGGACTTTCCATCACTTACTCGATAAGTGTGTCGTAGTATTTATAGATGATATCTTAGTCTATTCGAGAGATGAGTCTGAGCATGCAGAGTATCTTCGGATGGTATTAGAGGTATTACGGAAGAATAAGTGGTTCGCGAAACTCTTCAAGTGTGAGTTCTGACTTCGCGAAGTAGCATTTCTGGGTCACGTAATTAGTAAAGAAGGCATTAAGGTAGACCCGACAAAAGTTAAGGCTATAGTTGAATGGAGTAGCCCGACAAATGTGGTGGAGGTTCGTAGTTTTCTGGGTTTGGCTGGATACTATCGATGATTCGTCCAGGACTTCTCCAAGATTGCTAGGCCATTGAGTAGTCTCCTACAGAAGGAGATCCGATTCGTTTGGACGGAGGTTTGCGAGCAAGCGTTTCAGCAGTTGAAACAGAGATTAGTCTCTGCTCCTATTCTTACCCTTCCAAACGATGAGGAGGATTTCGAGGTCTATAATGACGCGTCTAAGAGTGGCCTAGGTTGTGTGCTAATGCAAGGTGGGAAGGTCATCGCTTACGCATCGAGGCAGCTGAAGGTGCACGAGCATAACTACCCCACGCATGACTTGGAGCTAGCAGCTGTAGTATTCACGCTTAAGATCTGGAGGCACTATCTCTATGGTGGTTCTAGTAAGGTATTCACGGACCATAAGAGTCTCAAGGACATCTTTACTCAGAAAGACCTCAATATGAGGCAGAGACGATGGCTTGAACTTATTAAGGACTACGACCTGACGCTTAATTATTGCGAGGGCAAGGCGAAATTAGTCGCTGACGCACTGAGTCGCAAGAATCGGTTGAGCTTCAGTAGAAGTCGTGGTTCCGTCAGATTTCGTCTGACATCTATGAGTGCTGAGCCTGAATTATTTCAAGAATTGCGCGAGGGTCAGCAGAATGATCCGCAGTTGGCTAGGATTCGAGAGGCTTTACGGCAAGGAAAAGCCGTTGGCTTCGAGATCTCTTCCGACGGTAGTCTGCGATTCCGAGGGAAGTGGTGTGTACCGGACAGTTCTGATCTTAGGAACAGAATCATGTCTGAGGCACATAACTCACCCTACTCTATTTATCCTGGAGGTAACAAGCTGTACCAGGACCTTAAGGGCCAATTTTGGTGGTCTAAGATGAAGAGGGATGTATCAGAGTTTGTAGCTTGATGTTTAGTCTGTCAGAAGGTTAAGATCGAGCATCAGAGAACTGGAGGTCTTTTGCAGCCACTACCGATTCCGACCTGGAAATTTGAGTCGGTATCTATGGATTTCGTGGTTAGCCTCCCTACCTGTAATGGTATGAACGCCATTTGGGTAATAGTGGATAGGTTAACCAAGGTCGCTAGATTCATACCGATGAAGATGACCTGGTCTATGAAGCGCCTAGCAGAGGCTTATACCTAGGACATTATCCGACTTCACGAAGTTCCGAGGGAGATAGTTTCTGATCGTGATCCGAGATTCTTATCTCGTTTCTGGAAGTCAGTTCAGGAAGCCTTTGGGACGAAGTTGAAGCTGAGCACCGCATTTCAAGCGGCGACAGATGGTCAGACTGAGAGGACCATTCAGACTCTGGAGGATATGTTACGAGCATGTACTCTGGAGTATCATCAGACTTGGGTACGTATGCTCTGCTTGGTAGAGTTTTCCTATAATAACAGTTATCACTCCAGCATTGTTATAGCTCCGTACGAGGCCCTGTATGGCAGGAAATGTCGAAGTCTGATTTGTTGGAATGATATCAGTGATACTGTGGCTTTGGGACCTGAGATGGTACGAGATACCATAGAGAAGGTCCGAGTTATACAGTCTAAGATGCAGGCCGCACAAAGTCGTCAGAAATCCTACGCCGATAATCGACGTAGACCACTGACTTTCGAGGTAGGTGACAGAGTCTTGCTTAAGGTTTCACCATTCAAAGGAGTGGCACGCTTTGGTCAAAAGGGGAAGCTCCGACCGAAATTCGTGGGAGCTTACGAGATATTAGAACGAGTTGGGGAGGTGGTATATCGATTGGCATTACCACCTAGTTTGTCTAATGTTCACGATGTGTTCCACGTTTCCCAGCTAACGAAATATGTACATGAACCTGCCCACATCATTCCAGTGGAATCGGCCACGTTTGAGCCGAATTTGACATTCGAAGAGCGACCAGTTCAGATCTTGGATCGCGAAGTGAGGACCCTCTGGCGTAAGCAAGTCCATCTAGTCAAGGTGTTGTGGAGAAATCAGCACCATGAGGAGGCGACTTGGGAGACAGAGGCGTCAATGAGGCAAAAGTACCCAGAGCTGTTTGAGGGTGAGCAATCTCCTTTGCCTTAAATTTCGGGACGAAATTTCTTTACGGAGGGGAGGTTGTAATGGCCTAGATTTTTCGGTATTTTCGCCATTGATTTATTTGTTATTTATGTTATTTTATGTATGGTCCAAAATTTATTTGGACTATTTATTTTTATTTTATGTGAATAATTTTGATTAACTTCGATTATTTTTATTTTTGGTTGTTTATTATTTATTTTATTATTATTTAATTAATTAGAATTTTATTATTTAATTTTCTAATTAGTTAATTAATGTTTTGGGCCAAATGCGATTTGAGCATGATTAAACATGCATGAGTGCAATTAGCCCAATTGGTCACCAAACGCCCATTTAAGCCTTGTAATAACCGGCCTCCCTTTGTAATTAGAGGACTAATTGCCACTTGCTTCAAGTTCACACCTTAAACCACTTCTATAAATAGAAAGGCTAGTAAGGCTAATGAACTCCTTTGCCCTCATTTGCACCCTTGCTCATCATTTTGCCACAATTAACAATTAGCCAAACACTCTCCCTTTGCTTAGTTCCACACGCCATTTTGGTGTATGAACACCCAACCATTGTTCATCATCCAATCTCTTCCAAAACTTAAAGATTTAATTGCTATTGATCTTTAAGTAACTCTAAACACATTAATCCCTTTTATTTTAAATCAAGACTTCTAGTTTGGGTTTGGAATTTGGGGTTGTTCGATTGGGTCGTGATCGTGTTAGGGCCTTGTGGTTCATGTGAAAGGACCGTGTGATTCGAGTGGTGGTGCCGTGTTGAAGATGGTGGTTCGTGGTGGTGGTTCGCGCAAGCCGTGGTGGTGGTTCGTGCAGGCCGTGGTGGTGGTTCGTGCATAGCCGTGCCCAAGTTTGTGCAAGACGTGTAGTGCCGTGTGGGTTCGTGGTTTTGGCCGTGTATTTGGGTTTTTCCGGGCTGCAAGTTTGTGTGATTGTGTGCTTGTTCATCACAAAGGTAACATACTTTCTTACCTTAATATGTGTACTATGATTATAGGATATATTAAGTAAGCATGTTAGATCAATTTTTGATGATTGATTATCATTTCATGCGTGATTTTCAAGTGGGATTTAAGTATTGATTTTATGATGATTTACTTGTTTTCATGTATGTTTTTGATGAAGTTTTCGTGTGGTTTCGTGTGGTTTTCGTATGAGTCGAGTTCTTGATGAGTTCTTGATGGGTTCTTGATGAGTTCTTTGAGTTCTTGGTTGAATCTTGAAATCTTGAAAGTTGGTCTTATGTTCTTTTTAAGTACAAGTTTATTGATTATTTTCCAAGTGTTATTTAAAGATTAGTAAGGTTTTGTAAAGATTTTGAAAGATAGTTTCAAAGAAGTTAAAGAAAGGTTTAAAGATTTGTTAAAGATTCGATAAAGATTGATTATGAAGTAGGATTGATTTTGGTTAAACTCAAGAAAAGGCGAAAGAAGCGATCTTGAGTATAACTTCGATGTTTGTAAGTAAGATTAGCTTAAGTTTACTTTTAGACGCCTATTCTTGGAGTAAGATTCTAAGTTTTGGATTAAGACGTTGCCCCTATCCTGACTGCGGTATTAGGATAGTGTGTACTTGCTATGTTGTCTGTTTGATATGAATTTCCGTAAGATGGGGTTCATGGGTTTGGGAGTAAGATTCTCATTCCTGGCATGGTAAGAAAGTTCATTCGCGTAAGAAGCCCGTGCATAGTCCAGTCTAAAATGTAAATGGTAGCGACAAAGATGTTTTTATGATTTTTAAGTTGGAATTGTTTAAGTTGGTCAGTTTTACGATTAATGGTATTTTGACGTTTTTATCATATGATGGTTGGTAGTCTGATATGTTGTTTGATTTGTTCTATGATTATGTGTATCCATGTTATGGTGGGACTTTTATGTTGCTCGCCACTGAAAGTGGATTGTTGTTATTTTTCAGGTAATTCTGATGATGACTATGCTGCTTAGCTATTGGTTGGGCGAGTACCGTTATAGTATTCTTGTTCTAGATTACGTTATGTTGTTAGTTTGGATGTATATATTTATCTTTAGTGTATTTTGACTCTGACAGTATTGGAGTTATTTTCTAGTATTGATACATTTGGGTTTAGTATTGTACAGCTTGTGGGTATTGTACGTTTATGGGTTATAGTAATAATAATCATTTTGGAGATTTTGTTTAATTTTTAGTAAGTTTGTTTGTTAGATCGACAATTCGACTCGTCGGTTTCTTCCGCGCCGGTTTAAGCGAGTCAGGTCGTCACAATAATTACACTGACCCATGAATCGGAGAACCCCATTCTACAAAGCAGATTTTTAAGAAACGACCACTCAACTCTATCATAGGCTTTACTCATGTCTAATTTGAGAGCCACCACACCTTTCTTACTATTATTTCTTTTCTCCATGGTATGAAAGAGCTCTAAAGCAATTAGAACATTGTCAATAATAGAACGACCGGAAATAAAAGCACTTTGATTTTCAGAAATAACATGAGGAAGAACAGATTTAAGTCTACGAACAATGGTTTTGGAAGCAATTTTATATAAGACATTGCATAAAGCTATAGGGCGGTAATCCGACATTGTCACAGGATCTTTGATTTTAGGAATTAAGACAATGTTAGTATTATTGATGTCTTTAGAAGACATCTGACCAGTAAGAATTTTACTAACCTGCTCAAAAACATCATCTCCCACTATGCTCCAGAATTTTTGGTAAAAAATGGCATGGATACCATCGGGTCTAGGGGCTTTGCACGGCCTCATAGAGCAAATGGCAGCAAAGATTTCATCTTTGGTGTAAGGACTATTGAGAACCTCATTATCCTCCCACGTGACTTTGGCCTGCACTTCTTTAAGAAAATCCTCCTGGGCACTAAAATTGTAAACCCCAGCTTTGAACATATTGTAATAATAGTCCTGAATTATGTCAACCATACCTTCTGGATCCTCACACCAATTACCATTTTCATCCTTTAAACCCCTAATTTCGTTCCTCTTTCTACGCTGAGAGGCCTTGAAATGGAAGTACTTAGTGTTACGATCGCCATCATTGATTTCCGAAACTCTAGAGCGAAGATACCAATAAGCTTCTTGATTGTTAAGGACTTCATCCATCTTGTTTTCAACAGCAATTCTCTCCTTCAAGACCATATCAATAGTCGATCTGTGAAGAACCCAAGACCTTCAATTGACTTTCCAGATCCTCAATTTGTTATCTGAAATTAGTACACTTGTTACCACCCCAACCAATCAAATCTTTAAGAACCATCTGAAGTATGATATCCAAAGATAAACCATTCCGATTGCACCAAGAATCTTTAACACATTGAAAACAACCTTCATCTAAGAGCCAAGCTGTGACGACCCGACTCGCTTAAACCGGCGCGGAAGAAACCGACGAGTCGAATAGTCAGTTCTAAGATACTTAAAAATTAAAACAAAACCTCAAATTGAATATATGGTAAACTAAAAGTACAACACCCACAAGATTGTACATATCTAAACCCAAATATCATTACTACTACTACGAACAACATTAACTCCAAAATAAATGACAGAGTTAGAAAATACAAATACCACTACTATAGTCTAATACTAGAAATCGTAAAACAACAATACAAGATCTAAATAACATCGGCACTCGCCCAACCCAAAGCTAAGCAAGAACCTCATCATCAGAATTACCTGAAAATAAACAACAGTCCACCGTCAGTGGCGAGTAACATAACCGTCCCACCCTAACGGGGATACACATGGTCATAGCATAAATCAAATAATCAAATCAAACATACCAACACCATCACGCGAACCACATATCATAATATCAATAATACTAATAACCACAAGTAATCATGCTGACTCGACTAACTTTAACCATTAATTAACATTCTTAAACTTGGCGCAATCATTTACATATTAGACCGGACTACGCACGTACGAACGCATCTTACGCGAACGAACTTTCTACTATGCCAGGATTGAGAATCTTACTCCCAACCCCATGAAATCCATCTTACAGGAAATCCATATCAAGAGACGACATAGTAAGACCTCCAACTATCCCAATACCGCGGATAGGATAGGAGCAATGTCTTAACCCAATTCTTAGAATCTTACTCTAAGATTAGGCGTCTAATAGTAAAATCAAGCTAATCTTTAACCGAAATTTACATTCTTAGTTAATCTTAAGTTGCATCTTATGCCTTGACTTAAGAATAACATGTAAATCAACAAATCTTGGAACCTCATATACCATTCTTTAACTTTCTTTAACCTTTCTTTAATTATCTTTAACTTTCTTTAACTTTCACGACTCGACCAAGAACTCCTAAAGAACTTATCAAGACTCATAAAGAGCTCATCCAAGAATTATAAAGAACTCAACCAAGATTCAAGAACTCAACCTCATAATCATCAATCATTTACGCATATCATGACAAATTATAACAACTTTTTCATCAACTTGCAAACATCAAAACTTCACTAAACTTGAACATGATCAACATCAAACATGAAATTAACAGAATCAATCATAAAATACATATAATCAAGGCAAAATCATCGCAAAACCGAAATCAGCCCATATTAACGCATGGACATAGGGTACTAAACATCAATTCCGGTTTAATCTAATCATCTAATCTACCCTATGAATCATAGTATACCAACTAGGATTAGGATAGTATGTTACCTTATTGGAGTATAAAAAAATCAACACACGAAAACTCGCTGCCCGGAAACCCAAACCACACGGCCCAGCAGCACGGTCCACCACGGCACCACCACGGACACACACACGAGGCACAACACGGCTTCACCTCTTGCACGGCCACGCTGCACGATCTTCACCACGAACCACCACACGGCCACCCACACGAGGCACCTCTCTTGAACAAGTCCCAAACACGAACCCCAACCCAAAACCGGACCAAAGACCCAAGTCTTGAATAAGGTAATGAAGGCTATTTGTGAAATTAGTCACTTAAAGATCAATGGATGTTGAATCTTTAAGTTTGGGTTTTGGAATGAAGATGAACAAATGTTGGGATTTACTAGCCAAAAATGGCGTGGGAATTGATGGCAAAGGAGAGAGTGTTTTTGGCTTTTGAATTGATGATCAAGAGTGTTTAAGATGGCAAAGGTGATTAAATGAACAAAATGATCCAAAAGCCTTACTACTACTTCTATTTATAGAAGTTAGTTATAGTGTGAACATGAAGCAAGTGGCAAATTAAGCCACTAATCATCATAGGGGGCCGGTTCTAGGCTTGCTAAAATGGGCTTCTAAGCTCATTTGGGCTAATTGCACTCATGCATGACTAATCATGCTTAAATCGCATTTGGCCCAAAAAAATATTAATTAACTAATTAGAAAATTAAATAATAAAAATTATAATTAATTAAATAATAATAAAATAAATACTAATCAACCAAAAATAAAAATAATCGAATTTAATCGAAATTATTCACATAAAATAAAATAAATAGTCCAAAATAAATTTTGGACCATACATAAAATCACATAAATAACAAATAAATTTTTATCAAAAATACCGAAAAACCTGGGCCATTACACAAGCAATCTCAAAATTACGAGAACGTTTTTTCCCAAATCTTCTACGGGGACTCGCATTCTCGATGAAAATAGGAGAATGATCGGATTTGTAGCGAATCAAGTGTCTAACTCTTAAATTTGGAAAAATGGAGATCAAAGCTTCGTTGCCACAAAATCTATCTAGTCTTTCTCGAGTTAGGTTGTCCTTAGTGAGCCCTCTTTCCCAAGTATACCATTGACCATCATACCCAAGGTCACACAACCCACATTCTTCCTAAGTATCACGAAAGGCATACATACCTCTTCTGTTAATGACACTACCACCCTCTTTCTCTTCCATGGACAGAATTTCATTAAATCCCCACCAATAATCAAAGGGCCATCAAAATTCAAACAAAGATCCTTAATAAGCTCCCAAGTAAGAGCTTTCTCCGTGCTTCGAGGCCACCCATAGATCCCCACGAATCTCCAAGAAGTATTATCTTTAACTATATCTCCACAAATATGATGTTGAGAAAGGGAAATCAAAGAAAAGGAAATAACCTCACTGTTCCGAAAAAGACAAAGGCCCCCTGAAAAGCCAACGCTATCCACTCCAAGAGCAGAATTAAACCCCAGTTTAGTCATATGCTTTTCAGAATTCGTACTGGAAATCATGGTTTCAGCAACAAAGCACAACTCCGGCCTTAAAGAAGAGCACCACTGCCGCAGCGCTCGAACTGTTCGAAGGTTGCCAAACCCTCGACAGTTCCAACACAAGAGTTTCATTGTTGTTCACGGGGTTGGGTCTTCCCAACACCCGTTACTTGAAAAAAAAAAGAGTAATCATTTGTTTGGTTCTCCATAACCACCTCCATTCCTTGATTAGAAGATGACATGGAAACATCCTACATTTCATTAATCTTCACCCATGTTGATAGCTTATTGGTAGCCTTACCAGACCAGACCACCTCCTTCCTTCTTTTGGAAATTCGTGGCTCCACTTCTTCCACTTCAACATCGACACGTCTTCGATCAATCCTGTTCCCCATGTGTAAATTCGTAGCAACATTCATGTCCCTGTCCCCTGAAGATTCTGCTCTTAATTTTCTGGCAAGAATTTCATCTTTTAATCCCAAGCAAGCTTTCATCTCTGCTTCTTTCTTAGTGTCCCCACCAGCCCTTCTTCTAGTCGGGGAGGCTCTCATCCAAGTGCCATAAGGAAGATCAGTCGAAGACATCGAATCCTCATACTTCTCACAGTGTTGAATGCCATGAACAAGGCAGCCACAAGCATGACATAAATCCATCAACTTCTCATAAGTGAATTTTACCAATTTACTTCCATTTGGACACACGCGTAAATCTTTTAAGGGGTTTGCCAATCCTTATGTCAACCCGAAACCGCAAATACTTCCCCCATCCTGAAGGATCAGAATCATCATACTCTACGAAATCCCCCATGCTCTTTGCCAGAGACACTGCCATGGCTTTGGTACGTTTATTTAAAGGAACATCCTCCGCTCTGACCCAAAACTTGATTTTATCAAAAACAATTTCCGAGGGCTGAATTCCACCTTCAACTTCCTTTAGGATGAGAGGGGCTCCATTAAAGGACCAAGTTCCCTTATCAAGAACCCTAAATTTGTCAGTATAGTTAAAGAATTGAAAAATGAAAATATCCTTCTCAGTCTCTCTTATGACAAGTTCCTAGAAGATCTCCAGGCTAACTTCATTGTATTCTTGAGAGCTTCAGCATTAAAAGGCCCCTTTGTCAAGAGTCGTCCAATAAGACATAACTTCAATTGTTTTGGCAACACATTCTCCTCTTCATCGCATTCCACGATAATTTCTTCTTCCTCCATCATTTCCAAACCTGAAGTTTGTCCACTAATTCCTCCATAGAAACCTAAAATTCAAAGAAACCCAGAAAACTTCGAAGACAATACACGCTCACAAGGAGACGAAAGAACTCAATTCCTAGGAATGAGAAAAGACTCCACTATGATGAATCTTGAGAGACTCAAAAATAGAACCTAGAGAGAAAAAAGAGCTCCTCATATGTATTAAACATTTCCCTTCATTTAATATGCTCAACTATTCTCAACATTTCCCTTCATTTAATATGGATATTAAAAAGAGCTTCAGCAAACTTACGCACAAAAACACGTTGATCAAAATCAACAGGTTAGGAAGGATTATTACTGAGGAATGTTTTATAAGCCTCACATGAATTAATATGCCGTTTAGTGTTAGAAGTGCCATACCTGCCATTACCTTTGTAACTTGCTGAAAGACAATACTTACAGACAATTCTGTACTCGTTTTTTGTACCACTTATCTTTGTAACATTGTAGTGTTCCCACACAGGAGCCCGCATCTTCCATTCACTACCAGAACTTTCTCCTCGAGACCTTTTTGAAACCTTGGACTGACAATTTGAGGGATCATTAGACCCAACTACTGTATTTTCATGTGGCAAAGTTGCCTCGGCATTATGAATGAGATGGCCATGAGGGTCAAACTCTGGATCATAATCCCTTTCCATGCTAGTTTGTACATGTAACATATTTTCAAAATTATTAGTGTGGATATGATAAACAAACACAAAAACGCTCAAACACTTGAAATAAAAATAAGAACTCGAAAAATTTCAATATTTTTCAGAAAGTGTAAATATGATAAACAAACACAGAAAATGTGATAAACAAACATGAAAACAAAACAAAAAAAGGGGCATAGAACGAACACGAAACATGTGATAAACAAAGTAAATATGCTCTAAGCACAGATACACCCATATAACAATGCATAAAGATGCTGTAAGCTTAACTGACTTCAAATGTTTGCAACCTTCATTTTTTTACATTAAAAACACAACTACGAATATAAGAAAAAACATTAACACATGCCATCAAAAAACCTTATCAACTCACAGAAATGCGAGCTCAAAACTCAAAAATAGAGAACTCATATTTTTTTAAAACGAACCCAAGAAAAAAAAAACTCAGAAACCCATATAATTCAAACAAAAATAGAACCCTAAAACTAAAAAAAACGCACAGAAATTCGAAAACAATAAAAAAACAAAAAACAAATAAAAGAATCGTGCCTAAAATAAAAAAGAGCCCAGAAATTTTTTTAAATTAAAAAATTTAAAAGACATTAAACCTAGAAAATCAAAAATCAAACCTTGAAATTCAAAAAATAAAAATTAGACCTTCAACAAACAATAATTCAAAATAAAAATTAAACAAAAATATGATTTTGAAGGAAATCTAACCTTCAACAAGATGAACTTCTAAGTTCAAACAAGATGAACTTCAAAGTTCAAGCAAGAGTAGAACAAAGTTTTTTTTATGAGTTAGTCCTTCAACAAACAAAAATCAAAATAAAATTAAACAAAAAAAAAAAAAAAACATTGAATGAAATCTGACCTTCAAGAGAGGTTTGTGATGAGTTTCGGTAGAGAGGGAATTGAAGAGAGCAAGAGAGTTAGAACTTAGAACGGCGTTTTTACTTTTTAGGATGAGTTTATGTGACAAATGAATTTAGGGTTAGGTTAGGTTTTATATAAATCAAAATGAACGACTCATATTTAATCAACTATAAATCTAAGGGCTAAGAATTGTTCAGAAAATAAAATCTGATTTTATTTGGGTATTTGTGGGCTTAATCCTAGGGCTGAGATTGAATCTACTACAAATCTAATAGCTATTATTTGTGATCCATGTGCTTTTCATCTTAGGGCTAAGATTTGAGGAAATAAAAATATAATGGTTATAAATGAGTAATCCATGTTCCTTATTTAAATATGTACACTTAATAAGTATAATGACAATAATGTATTTATCATTTATGTTTGTGATAAAAAAAAAATAACTTTATATCTAATTTATGATAAAAAATCGTGTATTTTTTTTATTATCATATAAATGCATAATGATATTAAATCTAATATATTAAATTACTAATCACTATTAATCCATTATACTGATAATATTAAGTAATATTTATGATACACATCTATATGTATATTGATATTATTTTATTTGTTATAACATATGTGATAAAATTATATTGTAAAGATTAACAAGAACAAACACAGATCTAACGTAGTTCACTAACTATAATTCGAAAAACTTCGGGGGCGTTGCCCCATAACTTTTTTGATTAGATTTTGGAATGAGGGCATAAAAGTGTAAAACAGATTCAATGCATATTACTTCATTATTTATATTAACTAGTTTTTGAGCCCATCTTTTTTAAAAAATATATCAAAAATTAAAAAATATGATTATGATGCATTGATGCTTATATTGTTGTTGATGGTGACAAATTGATTATGATGATGGTTGATGCTCATGATTGATTAATGATGATGAACCTATGATGGATTGATGGTGATGACTAGTGATGTTGTCGATGAGGATGATGAATTCATGACGATGAATGAAGAATAATGGTCATGAAGTATTATTAGTTATTACTGATGAACTGGTGATGGATTGATGGTGATGGCTGATGACTATGATGAGTAGATTGATAAGGATGGGTGGTGAATTGATGATGATGATGAATGATAGTCATGAAGGATTGTTGCTGATGAACTAATCATGGATTATATTAGTGGTGATCTGATGACCGATGACTATGATGAATAGGTTGTTGAATTGTCATTGTTGATGATCATGAATGATTAGAATGATGAAAGATGATGATGGGAATGCATGGTGAATCGATGACGATGAATGATTAAGGATGGTCATGAAAGATTGTTGCTGATGAAATGATGATGGATTGATAGAGATAAGTGATGACTGATGGCTATGATGAATAGGTTGTTGTTGATGATCATGAATGATCATATGATGATGAATGATGTTAATGATGGCAAATGATGATGGCGAATATATTAAAAAAATAGTATAATATAAGTTATTATATACTTATAATAAGTTATATTGTTATATATTATATATTTATTAATTATTATATACTCCCTCCGTAACGAATTAGTAGCAACATTTGGACTAGCACGGACTCCTAGATGAAATAGGTTAATTGTGATATTAAGTGGTATAATGATAAAAATAAGAGAAGGAAAAGTAAATGGGGTATTATGTGGTATGATGATAAAAGTAAGAAAGAGAAAAGTAAGAAAGAGAAAAGTAAGTGGGGTATTGTGGTTTTTTTTTTTGCCAAAAAAAGAATAAAATGAAATTGGAATGAAAAAATTGTTGCAAGTATTTTGTTACACCTAAAAATGGAAATTGTTGCTAGTAATTCGTTACGGAGGGAGTATTTTATATATTTATTAGTATATTACTCCCTCTGTTTTTTTTTTAATTTATTCACTTCACTTTTCACACTTGCCGAGACAAAACTAGATTATAAAAAACTACATGTTGAAATGAATCCAACAAGACCCCACAAGACTGTTTTTTTCTTGTATATAAATCACAAACGATAGTCAGTAAACTTATGAATAGTGCCAAATTCAAACTGAGTAAACTAAAAAAACGGATGTAGTATAAGTTTATAGGACAAGGACAAAGACGATTAATAGTTGTATATAATATAAGCATTTAAGTTAATGCTTAATAATTATAATCATTATTTAATTTTTTTTCTTAAAAATAGAATAGGAGAAGAATCGATCTTATTGATATTTTGCAACTTTTATTGGAAAAATTCAAATCCGCAACAATCTAAAATGAAACTGAAAGTAGACGAAATGAGACAGAACCGAAGATAATTTATTTAAACAAGTTATCTGAAATAATTGAATTGAAACCGAAAATAACGGTTAAAATTCTGCATATAAAAAAGGAACTAAAACTAATTGAACTAAAACTGAAACTAAATTATATGTTCAAAATTTGTATCCAGAACTGAAATTAATTGTTACAAATTTATAATCTGAAATGTCCTGAACTGAAACTAACCAAGCCGAAAAAACTGAAACCAAAACTGAACTAAACTGTCCACATTTTGAACTGAACTGAACTGCACCTGTTCGACTAATAAACTGTTTGGTTAAACTGAACAATTAACTGAAACTGAACTGAATTGAAATCAAAATTAACTGAACTGAAAAATAAATTAACTGAAATTAACTGAACTGAAATGACCCAATCTGATTGATTAAAACCAAAACTAAACTGTTGACCTGAATTGACAATGCTACAACATTCTATGTGCATAGTGCTTGACTTTGTATGCAAAATCCTTAGACACAATCACCTTGTATGCTACCCTAATTGTCTCAATAATGTCTTTATCGGGCCAATGAGGTTTGGCCTTAAAAACCTTAAGAAGTTGCCCAACACACCATGTGGACTTCAATTGCCTATTCTTTTCCATTGTCCTGACACAAGTATGTTCACCTTCCATACTTTTCACAACAAAAGTAGCCCTTCCTGACTCCCAGGATGACCAAAGCCTGAAAGGACAATCACCAAGGCATTTAACAGCGATCCTCTGTTGCCTTGATTTGTTGCTTACAGAATTCTCAAGTTCCTACCTTGGTGAATTGCAAACTTAGCTACTTTAGTCTTAAAAACCTCCCTTGTAGGAAACCTTTGTCCAACTTTCCATTTAAAATTTGCCCAATTAGTGTCCTCCCCAATTATCAAATGCCTTTGTGCCCTTCTCTCTTCTCTGCCCTCTTCATCATCACTAGGGTCAGGTGTATGAATATCATCCTCAGAAACTTCATAATCTATTGAGGTGCCCTCTGCATTGTGTAAATCTACCCCAGCTAGTTTCTCATTTTCTTATATCTTTGTGAACCCAACCTCCCTTCACCAGCCTCTTGAATCAACTTCTTGTTTAGTTCATGCAGTTTATGATTATGCCCCCTAACTCTTTCTCTTGCAACATTAGCTTCATCATCAGTAGTGTCTATATCCTCAACATTGGCAACATATGCAAGAAACTCATCATCATCTTCACTTTCACTTAGCCTAAAATCTTCCTCTTCTAAAGAAACCTCTGAACCACTATCCTGAACATCATCATGTTCATCTTCATATTCTGGATCTACCTCTGAACCACTATCTTCACTTTCATAATCAGGCAGTAGGTCATTCAGAGGCACTGGGCTCTGCTCCCTGTTTTCTTCCCAATCATAATCATGTGGAACCTCTATCCTGTGAAAATCACACTCAGGAAGTTGTATGTGGACAATGGATGAAGCTTGGCTTTGATTCTTTGGTGCTTCATGTAAAGGAACAGTAGAGGAGCATTGGGTTGGATTTGGTTCTGTTTCAGTCAAAGGAGGTTGTGTAGATGGTACTGGAGTAGGTTCTTTGGTTAATGGAGAAGGTTCTTTGGTTTGTGTGGGTGAAGTACTTTGATGATGATGCTGATTATCTAAGGTGCTAGGGTCCACATATGAAGCATGTTCTTTGGTTACTGGAGTAGGTTTTTTGGTTTGTGTGGGTGAAGTACTTTGATGATGATACAGATTATTTAAGGTGCTAGGGTCCACATGTGCAGCATCAAAAGATTCTTTTGTTGACTGCATATGCCTTGGGCTTTTTCTGATTTGATTTGGATGGGTTGGGCATCTTTTTGGGGTCAACTTAGATGGCCTACTATTGTTTTTTTGTTGAGTGGAGGGAATTGAGTGTGGTTCACATGGCATGGTTTTCCTTAACTCACTCACATATGCATCATCAACATTTAAGGTCTCAAGTTTGTCCATTCCATGGACAACATACAAGTCAATGGTTCTATACTTCAACACAATCTCACCCATCTCCCTAACCTCAGTGTCATTATAAACATGCTTTAATCCATCTTTCAACCCACACCCAGGAATTGAGTAATATAACTTCTCTATGTGCCTATAATCACCACACTTTTTAACCAAATCCTCAAAAAACCACCAACACAGCTCATCAGGATCCACAGAAAAAGTCCTAATCTCCCCACGCAAGTATATTAAACCATGACTTGATTCTTTGAACAACCCACCATGATAAAACTTCAATGTCACAATCTCTTCCATCACTTTAATTAATCTACAAAAATCAATTATTACAACATATCATCACAAATTCAACACCAAAAAACCCTAAATAATCTAGCAGCATTCAATTTTCAACAAAATGGAACAAAAACCGTACAAATTCACAATTATAATTCAGAACATCAATTAACATACGAACGAACTACATTTCAAATATACAGACACAAAAAGGCAAGAAATCATCTCAATACCTCGAAGCTTGGTGGAATCAATTGTACACAATTGTGCGAAAATGGTGGGAATCGCAGTTCAGCTTGAGAAAATCTTCTGAACAAACCCTAGAAATTGTGCGAAAATGGTAGAATCGCAGTTGAGCTTGAGAAATTCTTCTGCAACAATGGCGGATTTTTGGCTTGAGGAAGAAGAACTCAATAAGGGATTTGTTTTGGGAGAAGGGTGACTTAAGTTTTGGAGGGTAAAGGGTGGTTATGATGTAATTAATGAAAATTCTTTGAACAGATTTACCTACAGAACAGGTTACAAGTCATTGGGTCCATTTTCAGCAGACTAGGTGGAAAGGTGGAATTATTTTGAAATAAAGCAAATGTGGGATTATTTTGAGCGGACACCCAAAAGGTGGGATTATTTATTTTTCCATTTTTCCTAAACGTAATTATCATTATTTTGTAGGTGCTAATCTAGTGTTGCTCATAAAAAAAAAAAAAGAAAAGAAAAATTGTATATATTAATATGAAGTTTTGTCGATCTCCATCTATTAATCCCATCTTCAATTAATTTTTAATTAATCTGAAGTTGTAGCCCAGTCTTTCACTATTGATCCAAGGCGGTGAGCAACCGGTTAAACAAGTTAAAAAGATGTGGGGCCTACTTGATTTTCATTTTTCCTTTTTTTTGTTGTATTTATCTACAAAAAACATAATTGATACAACATGTTAATTGAAAGTAGGCCCTGTTTGGCAACCAGAGTTTAGAGTTTAGCGGTTAGAGTTTAAATTTTCCTGTTAGAGTTTTTACTTTTTGTTTAGAGTTTCTGACTGCTGATTTGACTAGTTGTTTATATAATTGTGTTTGGTAACACTTAGATGATTGGTAAAATCTAATTTGTATAAAATGACATTTATGGACATTTGACTTTTATTTGTAATATTTATTTTTCTTTATAAATAGGAATTAAAATGTGAATTCAAATTTTCCCATTTTCATTTATTGCCAAATCAAATCATCTATCTATAATCTTCTATAACTAATACTAAAACAGAACTTGTTGACATCATCTTCTCCCTCAATTGTACACATGTCAAGTTGTAGTTACAAATTTTCCGGCCAAAACTCAAGATGATGTCATATGTCATAGTTGTTACATATATATGTGCAACTTTCCAAAACTCAAGATGATGTCATATGTCATAGTTGTTACATATATATGTGCAACTTTCCAAGAAATTTTCATTTATTACATTTTTTAATTCAATTAACTTTCAAAAAAAATCATTATGAACACTTTCCAATTCAACTTTCTAATAAATCTGACATACTATTTATAATTGTATAAAGGACTTTTTTTTGTTAGCAACTATTTACAATAATAGGCAATAAAAAATGAAGTAATAATAGATATCAAAACAATGAATAATGTAAAAAATAATATACCAAATTATACTGCATATTATATACGTATGTATTATAAATAAAATATATTCAATATCGTATATTTGACAAGTACAATACTAATCAACAAATAGAATAAAATTGTTCCACAAAGTATAGTAAGTTTTCAAAGACCACCATATTATATCTAATGATTTTAGTTAAGTCTACTTATGTACTACCTCCATTTTTTTGTTTACTCAGTTTGACTTTAGCACTATTCACAAGTATATTTTGACTATTGTTTGTGATTTATACATAAGAAAAAACTTAGTCATGTGGGGTCTCGTTGGATTCGTTTCAACATGTAGTTCTTTAATATCTAGTTTTTATAATTTTTACAAACACACAATTAAAGATATTAGTCTTCAAAGTTTTGTCTCGACAAGTGTGAAACGTAAAGTGAGTAAATTAAAAAAACGAAGGGGGGATTATTTAAGTTTTAAATCTAAATTTGTAATGGCAGTTATAGGTTGTGTTTAATTTGGCAAAGAGAAGTTTGGCATGAAATAAGAGTTTTTGACCCATTTTAGAGTTTTCGACTTGTCAAAACTCTATTATGAGTGTTTGGTAAACGAGCTGTTGAAATAGAGTTTTTGAGGCTAAAACTCTAATTTACAAAACGCTGCTTAACCCAACGTTTATAAGAGAGTTTTGGAATTGTAATTTTTTTCCCCAAAAAACCCTTCCATTCTTTCAATATCCATCTATCTCCCATCTTTAGCTCCTGTGTCTCCTCTCAGCCCAGAAATTGCAAAAGAGTTTCTCCTGCCTTAAAATATGGAAGTTGTTGGGAAAAAAGGTTAAATAATGTAACAATGGGCACTCAAAACATAGAAATGAAACCTTCAAGGCGCGCGAATGTTTTCCTAAAGACTAGATTTTGACCCTATAATTTGAGCATGGGTTTACCGAAAAAGTCTTTAAGATACAACGAAGAACGAACAAGTTTTGTTGCTCACACAAAACTTAGAATATATGTAAAGCTTGAGAAGAAGAAGAAATAGCTTTGTGATGTTTAATCAGAAAGAGAGAATTAGGTTATATTTTCTCTTTCTACAAGTGGTTCCTTTATAGACCATTCCCTTAGATCCCCTGATCAAAACCACATTCAAAACTCAGTCATGAGTTCCGTTTGAACGAGCAAGTAAGAAAATTGGACCAAACCGTAACTGACGAAGACGCCCGTGCGTGGGCGCGACACCAACACTGGCGCGGGTGCGCCACTAGCCACGTGGCCGCGACCCTAGCCAAGCGCGGGCGCAACCCTAGCCGGCCTTGTTTCTTGCTTTATTTGCGTCGCAAACGCGAAAGTCCTCTGTCCGCGACAACACATTGCAAAAATGGGATAACCTTAATTTTGTATACGATATTATTTTCGGGATCGAATCACGTCATTACATTCGGAATGACGTTTATACACAATATAATCGATCGTTACACCTTTACCACACAATACGATTATACTATATAGTTTTACTCTAAATAACTTCCTACAGAAGCTAAGACATAGATCTTACGAGAAACAAAGACGAGAATGGAGAATCAGCTTCTGACGGAAGTTTTTCCTATGATTATGGGTAAAGTAGAACTCAAATTGTAATCAACTCAATATTTTAAGGCAAGATCAGAGAACTCAAATTGTAATCAACAAAGATGAAATTTCTACTCAAATTGTAATCAACTCAATTGTCACTTCCAGTCCAACCACTGTATCTTTGTTTTGTTTTTTGTTTTTTCTTTTTTTTTTTGTTTTTTAATTAAGAAACTCTCTAAGTACACTCCAAGTATACTTGAATAGTAGTATAACTAGGTTAGTACCCTGATCGGTCCATTTTGGACCCATTTTCCGGCTTCGTTTCACTTGTCTTTCGGGCCTTTTAGATTTTATTTCTTTGGTTTTTAGTATTTTAGTATAGAATTAGCTTATTTCATGGTTTCCTTCAATAATGTTGTGTTTTATATGTTTTCTTGAATAATTGGGCTAAATTTGGAAGCATTTCAAGTGCTCTTGCATATATAATCTGATTCAAAGAATCATATCTTTTTTTCTATAACTCTTTTTTAGGTGATTCTACTTGGAGAAGATTCCTTATTCCAATAGATTTAATTTTATGTATTATATGCTCAATTCCGCTAAGAAACGAAAGAGATATGAGCATTTGAAGACCGAGTGCGCAGATCTGCACGACCGTGCAGCTTCCCTTCCTTTGAGCACGATCGTGTAGCTTATTACTGCACGGTCGTGCAACCACTCATTCAGAGGTCAGAGCTTTTGGAGTGCACGATCGTGCAGTAATAAGTTGCACGATCGTGCAGCAAGACCTTCGTTTCGCCACGATCGTGCAAGGTTCAACTGCACGATCGTGCAGCTTATTACTGCACGATCGTGCACTCCAAAAGGGTCACTCTGACCTCTGCACGAGTGGCTGAACCGTGCAGTAATAAGCTGCACGATCGTGCTCAAAGGAAGGAAAGGTGCACGGTCGTGCAAATATGCGCACTCGATCTTCAAATGCTCATATATCCTTCGTTTCTTAGCGAAATTGAGCATATAATATGTCAAATTAAAGATCTTGGAATAAGGAATCTTCTCCAAGTGGAATAACCTGAAAAAGAGTTATATAAAAAAAATATGAGTCTTTGAATCAGACTATATATGCAAGAGCACTTGAAATGCTTCCAAATTTAGCCCAATTATTCAAGAAAACATATAAAACACAACATTATTGAAGGAAACCATGAAATAAGCTAATTCTATACTAAAAGACTAAAAACCAAAGAAATAAAATCTAAAAGGCCCGAAAGACAAGTGAAACGAAGCCGGAAAATGGGTCCAAAATGGACCGATCATACCCGTGCTATGCACGTTGTATAAGTTTTTATATATTTAGCAACATTAAAAATAATATTCACATATTATCAATAATTAAAATCATATAATAGAAAAAAAAAGTAAGGAAACAATTACGGAGTATTGTTTTTGTGTTCGAAATAAACTAATAAGATTTATGAAAATTGAACTCTTGAACTTGTAAATTACAACATTGGAATTATCAATACAGGAATTTTTAATACTTTTAGTGGTCTAAATCCCAACACATAAAGATGCTCAAAGAATGTACACTTAAAACGTGTTGAGAATCTCAACACTTAATCGTGTCAAGAAAAGTGTTGAGAATCCCAGCACTTCACCATGTTGAGAAAAGCGTTGAGAATCTCAACACTTAATCATGTCCAAAAAAGTGTTGAGACTCTCAACAATTATCAGTGTTAAAACTCTCCACGACCGAATTTTAAACACTTTGCATATGTGTTGAGAATTATAACCTCAACACTTTTAAGTTTGTTGATCGAGAAATAGCCTAAAATGTGTTACAAAACCACTATTTCTGTAGTAGTGTAGCTAGATGCCCCCACTTTTTTTTAACTTGCATTAGATGCTACTGAGGTCAGTATAAATGGCCAGAATGCCATTACTTCAAAATTCCGACCTCAAATCAAGACTAATTTGTTCGTTTTTTTGCAAATTCCGACCTCAAATATGTCCCTTAAGTTTAAAATGACCCATAAAACCTTAAGAGGACAATTTTTTTAAAAAACATAGATCAAAGTGCGCAAATTGAGGCGAATTGGGACGTAAATGAATCCACGCAAAAATTATCCTTTCAAGGTTTTATGAGTCACTCTAACCCTTAAGGGTCAGATTTGAGGTTGAAATTTGCAAAAAATGAACAAATTAGCCCTGATTTGAGGTTGGAATTTGCATTAATGTCATTCTAGCCATTTATACTGACCTCGATCAGTGGAACATAATGCAAGTTAAAAAAAATGGTGGCATCCTGACTATTACGCCTAACCTCGGGGGCACCTGGAAAATATCCCAAAAATATACGGAAATTTATACTCTATATTTGAAACAAGTCTTTAATTTTTTTAATATGTCATCTTCTTTTAAAAAAATATTTTTTGTTTCTTTTAATCCCTAATAAAACTACTCTGTATGTTATTTGCACCATTTATAAACTCTCTTTCGTCCATTTTAAGTGCTAATCATATTATTATGACTTCTTATGTTTTTATTTCCTTCCGCTCTTCAAATTCTATACATTAAAATTTCTATTTAAATAATATGATTCTACAAATATACATACATACATACATTTTTATTTTTTATTTTTATATAATCAGCCCGTTCAACGAACGGGCTAAAAGACTAGTTATAATTTTGAAAATTGACAACAGCAAACCACTTTTTCTAGTTCCCAATTGATTTTTTGTTTCCAAAAAAACTGAAAAAAAAAGTAAAAAAATGATAATGAATAAGCATTAACTTAATAACATGTGTAGTATTAGGTAATTGGTCATCATAATGAGAAAATTATGTACTCCCTCCGTAACATAAAAATTGTAACAATTTTCATATTTGGGTGTAAAAAAATGGCAATAAACTTATAACTTTCTATTTATGGTAAAAAAGTCACAAAATTTACCAAATTTCCATTACTTATCATATATAATTTGTCATTATATATTAACACTACATAATTAATCCACCCTACCACCCAAAAACCCACAACCACAACAAGAAAATAAGGCTCGGCCGACCGACTTTTACCGACCGGAAACGGTCAGTAAAAGGAGGTTGGTGGAAAATTAGTCGGTAAAAATCTTTTACCGACCGACTGTCCGTCGGGAAAAATTTACCGACCGATTACCGACGAAATTAAAATTAAAAAAAGAGGCTTGGGGAGCCTTTTTCCGACCGGCTGGCAGTCGGTATTACCGACCGCCAGTCGGTCGGAACATAGCCTCTTCCAGCCTATTTTTTTTTTGGCGCTAGATAACTTACCGACCGTTTTTCGGTCGGTATATTAATTTTCGCGGTTTTTTTATATGAATAATTGCCATTTTCGCAGTTATTTTCTTTTTGAATACCGACCGTTTGTCGGTCGTTAAATTGTTGTGTCTATTTTTTTTCCTTTCATTAAATAACAAAAAGGCTTTAAAAAAGAAATTAAATTATATATTAATGAAAAACAGATTAAAATTACAAAATAATATTTTATATTATTTATATAAATAATTCATAATACACAAGAGTAACACATATTACCTACAGTTTCCAAAAACGTAAACTATAATAAACTGAAATCTAACAAACAACTATACTACAAAGGCTCCAGAACCGCCAGAACCGTCTGTGCGATCGTTGGGCGGGGCGTCGGGGAATGGAAGACGGATCGCCGAATTGCCTCATGAAAGTGTCCATCTGCGCCTTTATTTGCTCGAGTTACTCCGCTTGCTTCTTCTGATCCTCCTCCAGACGGCGCTGATGCTCCTCCCGGTGGCGGTCTCACTCCTCCAGACAGCGTTGATGTTCCTCCAGGTGGCGGTCTCGCTCTTCTAACTCTGTCCTCGCTTGCTCGGACTCCTCCAAACGCTTGGACATCTTTGCCAGTTGAGCGGAAACCGATGGAGAGTAAGCAGATCCAACCTGCCGCCGCGAGGTTCTCTCATAATAGAGAGAAGCTCCTTCTTTGCCAAACCCTAGAACCTCGCCCTTCCAGAAGCCACCAACCGTCTCAAAGAAGAACTGGTTGGGATCCGTCTCCGAGCCACTAGCCTGAGACTCCGAAAGGTACAGTTCTGGATATATTGTTCGTGCAAATTATGGAGTTAGTTCAAACAATTCCAAATAAAAGAAAAATAAAGTTAACATGCAAATTTTGTTGCATTTTAAGGGCGTTTTAGTGTGTTTTTGCGCCCAACTTATACAAACGCTACCTATTACACAGTTTGAAAGCTTGATCATGTCATATGCTATCCATTTAAGCTTTACACATTTAGACACGACAAGGTCAAATTGGGGCGTGAAAGGGCTGTTTAAGGCCATTTTAGGGGTTTTTTTTGGCATTTTCGCTCCTAACTTGTCCAATGAATATCGATTGCTAGATTTCAAACCTTACATATGTCCGATAACACACTATTATACTTACTAGGGGCTAATCGCGTTGGTTATAACGACGCAACACCATTTTAGGCTAACACTTGTCATTTTAGGCCATTTTAGGGGTTTTTTTGGCATTTTCATTCCTAACTTGTCCCATGTCTATCGATTGCTAGATTTCAAACCTTAAACACGTCCTATAACACACTATTATGCTTACTAGGGGCTGATCGCGTTGGTTATAACGATACAACACCATTTTAGACAAACACTTGTCATTTTAGGTGAATTTTTGGCATTTTCGCTCCTAACATGTCACTTGTCTATCGATTGCTAGATTTCAAACCTTACACACGTCCTATAACACACTATTATGCTTACTAGGGGCTGGTCGCGTTGGTTATAATGACACAACACCATTTTAGGCAAACACTTGTCATTTTAGGCCATTTTAGGTGAATTTTTGGCATTTTCGCTCCTAACTTGTCACCTGTCTATCGATTGCAAGATTCCAAACCTTACACATGTCCTATAACACACTATTATGCTTACTAGGGGCTGATCGTGTTGGTTATAATGACACAACACCATTTTAGGCAAACACTTGTCATTTTAGGCCATTTTTGGGTTCCTTTGGCATTTTCGCTCCTAACGTGTCACATGTCTATCGATTGATAGATTTAAAACCTTAAACACGTCTTATAACACACTATTATGCTTACTAGGGGCTGATCGCGTTGGTTATAACGACACAACACCATTTTAGGCAAACACTTCTCATTTTAGGCCATTTTAGGGGTTTTTTTTTTGGCATTTTCACTCCTAACTTGTCCCATGTCTATCGATTGCTAGATTTCAAACCTTAAACACGTCCTATAACACACTATTATGCTTACTAGGGGCTGATCACATTGGTTATAATGAAACAACACTATTTTAGGCAAACACTTGTCATTTTAGGACATTTTAGGTGAATTTTTGGCATTTTCGCTCCTAACATGTCACTTGTCTAATGATTGCTAGATTTCAAACCTTACACACGTCCTATAACACACTATTATGCTTACTAGGGGCTGATCGCGTTGGTTATAACGACACAACGTCATTTTAGGCCATTTTAGGTGAATTTTTGGCCTTTTCACTAATAACTTGTCACTTGTCTATCGATTGCTAGATTCCAAACCTTACACATGTCCTATAACACACTATTATGCTTACTAGGGGCTGATCGTGTTGGTTATAATAACACAACACCATTTAGGCAAACACTTGTCATTTTAGGCCATTTTTGGGTTCTTTTGGCATTTTCGCTCCTAACTTGTCACATGTCTATCGATTGCTAGATTTTAAACCTTAAACACGTCCCATAACACACTATTATGCTTACTAGGGGCTGATCGCGTTGGTTATAACGACACAACACCATTTTAGGCAAACACTTGTCATTTTAGGCCATTTGGGGGGGGGGGGGTTTGGCATTTTCGCTCCTAAATTGTCACATGTCTATCGATTTCTAGATTTCAAACCTTTCACATGTCCTATAACACACTATTATTGTAACGACCCTGATTTTATAGGTATTTCTATCGGATGTTTATGTGTATTTATGTGTTGTTATGTATGGTTCAAATTTATTTTTGAACTATTTATTTTATTTTATGTGAATAATTTCGATTTAATTCGAATTATTTTATTTTAATCAATTATTATTTATTTTATTATTATTTAATTAATTAGAATTTTATTATTTAATTTTCTAATTAATTATTTAATATTTTGGGCTAAAATGAATTAAGCATGATTAATCATGTAATTATTGTAAATTAGCCCAATTAGTCACGAGAGCCCAATTTGGCCCATTTTGAAGCTATGAAAACCGGCCCTCTCTTGTTCATGGCAAGGATTTGCCACTTGTCATGCATTCACACCTTAAACCACTTCTATAAATTGAAGGGTTAGTAAGGCTTGTTGATCCTTTTGCTCATTTGCCATCTTAAACACAATTGCTCATCCAAAGTTAAACACAAAAACTCCCTCCATTTTGTTCCCTTGTCACACGCCTATTTTGGCTCCAAATTCCCATCAATTGTTCATCAACTTCTTAAACCCAAAACTTAAAGATTCATATTTCATTGATCTTTAAGTAATTAAACCTCCATTAATCTTCATCTTTTGTGATCAAGATCATTAGTTTAGGTTGGGTTCTGGGTTGTGACGTGTTTGGGTTAGGTTCGTGAAGTGGCCTTGTGGTTCGTGGTGGTGCACGTGTGTGCAAGTGGTGGCTCGTGAGGTGAACCGTGCAGTAGGGCCGTGTGAAGAGGTGGTTCATGGTCTAGGCCGTGTGGTGGTGCTCGTGTTCGTGGGAAGCCGTGCGTGGTGGCAGCCGTGTTGAAGCTGTGCCGTGCGTGGTGTTTGCCGTGGTTGGGCCGTGTTCGTGTGGTGTTGACAAGGCCGTGCCGTGTGTGCCGTGTGGTGGTCCGTGTGGTTCAAGTTTCCGGGCTGCAATTTGTGTTGATTTTGTGTGTTAATCTTCAATAAGGTAACATACTTTCTCAACTTAATTGGTGTACTATGTTTCATAGTATAGATTAAATGAACAAGATTAGTTTATATGAAGTTCTGATCATGTTTTTGGGTATGAATGTAAATCTGATTTTAAAGTGATTTCATGATGATTTTATGATGGAATATGATGACTCTATGATTGATTATGTTAGTATTAAGTTTATGTTTATCATGTTCAAGTTTGATGAATTTTGGATGCTAGAAAGTGATGATTTCATGTGTTGAATTGTTGGATCTATGCGTGTAATTTGATGAAGTTAGATGAGTTCTTGATTTTTGAATGAGTTCTTGGTTGAAGTTCTTGAATCTTGATTGAGTTCTTGATTGAAGATCTTGAATCTTGGATGAGTTCTTGATGAGTTCTTTAAGGATCTTTATGAGTTCTTGTTTGAGTCTTTAAAGTTAAAGAAAGTTAAAGAAAAGATTAAAGAAAGTAATAAGATGTTGTAAGATGATTGGTTTACATGTTATTTTCTTAAGTCAAGGCATAAGATGCAACTTAAGAAGTAACTAAGAATGTAAACTTCGGATTTAAAGGTTTAAAGATTGTAAAGATTAGCCTGATTTCGTTACTAGACACCTAATTCGTAGAGTAAGATTCTATGTTTTTAGGTTAAGACGTTGCCCCTATCCTATCCGCGGTATTGGGATAGTTGGTGGTCTTACTATGTTGTCTTCGGATGTGGATTTCCAGTAAGATTGGTTTCACGGGATTTGGGAGTAAGATTCTCAATCCTAATATAGTAGAAAGTTTGAATGCGTAAGATGCGTTCGTACGTGCATAGTCCGGTCTAGTTTGCGAATGATTGCGCCAAAGTTAAAGTTTGGTTAAGTTGGTTGAGTCGAGCATGTGTATGTGTTTGGTTCGCATGTTTGATGTTTGGTTTAGATATTTGGTTTATGCTATGTTCATGAGTATTCCCGTTAGGGTGAGACAGTTATGTTACTCGCCACTGACGGTGGACTGTTGTTGCTTTTCAGGTAATTCTGATGATGAGGTTCTTGCTTAGCTTTGGGTTGGGCGAGTGCCGATGTTGTTATATAGTTTTATTACTGTTGTTTTACGACTTTGATTAGTTTGGACTATAGTTCTAGTACTTGTCTATTTTCTATAACTCTGACATGTATTTGGAGTTACGTATGCTAGTAGTAGTAGTTTGACTTTTGGATTAGTAATGTACAAACTTATGGGTATTTGTACTTTTGGGTTTAGTAATATAATATTTTGAGGTATTGTTTTAAATTTTAAGTATTTTAGGTTGTTAGTTCTGGCTATTCGACTCGTCGGTTTCTTCCGCGCCGGTTTAAGCGAGTCGGGTCGTCACAATTATGCTTATTAGGGGTTGATCGTGTTGGTTATAACGACACAACACCATTTTAGGCAAACACTTGTCATTTTAGGCCATTTTAGGTGAATTTTTGGCATTTTCGCTCCTAACTTGTCAATTGTCTGTCGATTGTTAGATTTCAAACCTTACACACGTCCTATAACACACTATTATTCTTATTAGGGGCTGATCACGTTGGTTATGACGACACCACACCATTTTAGGCAAACACTTGTCATTTTAGGCCATTTTGGTTTTTTTTTGGCATTTTCGCTCCTAGCTTGTCACATGTCTATTGATTGCTAGATTTCAAACCTTACACACGTCCTATAACACACTATTATGCTTACTAGGGGCTGATCGCGTTGGTTGTAACGACACAACACCATTTTAGTCAAACACTTGTCATTTTAGGCCATTTTAGGTGAATTTTTGGCATTTTTTGCTCCTAACTTGTCACTTGTCTATCGATTGCTAGATTTCAAACCTTACACACGTCCTATAACACACTATTATGCTTACTAGGGGCTGATCGCGTTGTTTATGACGACACAACACCATTTTAGGCAAACACTTGTCATTTTAGGCGATTTTTGGGGGGTTTTTTTGGCATTTTCACTCCTAACTTATCACATGTATATCGTTAGCTAGATTTCAAACCTTACACACGTCCTATAACACACTATTATGCTCTAAACAACATATCCTAAGTAATAAAAAAGCAATCCTATTCGTACTCATCGACTTAAAAGCCGAAATTCTCTAAAAATCAAATGCAAATCATAAAAAATCAATCATATTCGTACTCTTCGGCTTTGAAGCCGGAATTCACTCTAAACATCAAATGCATAGTAAAGAAGAAAGTGTTACCATCACTTCCTAGGCTTTCTGGCTAATCGGAACCGGATCCTTCCCTGGTTGCTTCTTGAAGTGAGTATCAAGGAAGAGATCCACAGCATCAGGCAACTTCCCTCCTTTCGCTTTAGTCAACACAAACAAATGTGCGTAAGGGGAGGTGATATAAAAAAATGTTTGTGACGACCCGACTCGCTTAAACCGGCGCGGAAGAAACCGACGAGTCGAATTGTCGATCTAACAAACAAACTTACTTACAATTTAAATCAAAACCTCAAAATTATTATTACTAAATCCCAAAAGTACAACACCCACAAGTTTGTACAACACTAAACCAAAAGTAATCAATACTAAAAAGTAACTCCAAATACTATCAGAGTTAGAATATACGGAATACATATACTAAACGTCCAAACTAGAAACATAACACAATCTAAGATAGGAAAACAACGGCACTCGCCCAACCCAAAGCTAAGCAACATCGTCATCATCAGAGTTACCTGAAAAATTAACAACAATCCACTGTCAGTGACGAATAACATAACAGTCCCACCCTAACATGGATACACATAATTATAGAAAAAACCAAACAAACACATCACACTTAAACATCCAACATGCGACATAATCAACATAATAACAAATAACATAAAATTGACCAACTTTTAATTATTCAAACTCATTACTAATTAATCTTTGTCACTACCATTTACATTTTAGACCGGACTATGCACGTACGAACGCATCTTACGCGAACGAACTTTCCTACTATTTCACGAATGAGAATCTTACTCCCAAACCCATGAACCCCATCTTACAGAAATTCATATCACAAAGACAACATAGCAAGTATACACTATCCCAATACCGCGGTTAGGATAGGGGCAACGTCTTAACCCAAGTCTTAGAATCTTACTCTAAGGTTAGGCGTCTAAAAGTAAACTTAAGCTATCTTTACTTCGTTTACAACTTTGTTATTCTCAAGTTCGCTTCTTACGCCTTTTCTTGAGTCTAACCATAAACATTACCACTTCTTTAACTAATCTTTAATAATTCCTTAACTTTCTTTAAACTTCCTTTAGTAACTTTACTAATCTTTACTTATCTTTAATGAAACTTCAATAAACTTTAATAAACTTTACACTTCAAAGATTACATGACTCACTTCAAGATTTCAAGATTCAATCAAGAACTCATCAAGAACTCAAAGAACTCATCAAGAACCCATCAAGAACTCAACAAGAACTCAACTTCATACATATGACACACAAAAATCCCAATTAAAACATGCATCAAAACTTCACTTAAATCATACGCAAACAAGACCAAACTTAAGACTAACATGGGACATCATATCTTGCATTAAAACTCAACAAATTATCATAAAAACAACACCCAAATCAGCCCTTAAAATCACGCATATCATGGCCAACATTCATCAACAATTCATCCTAACATGATCATTTAATCTATCCTATAATTATAGAATACAAATTAAGGTAGAAAAGAATGTTACCTTAATTACTTGAATGCAAAAACGTTAACAAAAACTTGTTGCCCGGAAACCCAAAATACACGGCCTAACCACGGTCTTCAACACGGCACGGCTACATGGCACAACACGCACGGCACGAACACACGGCCACGGCCAGCACTGCACGGCCACACTCGAACCACCATACGGCTTCACACAAACCACACGGTCTTCCACACGACACACACAAACCACTCTATGAACACGAACCCAATCGAACAAACCCCAAAACCAAACCCGAACTAGAAGTCTTGATTGATAAAAATGGAGATTGTTGTGTTTTTAGTCACTTAAAGATCAATAGTAATTTAATCTTTAAGTTTTGGAATTGGTTGGATGATGAACAAAAGATGGTGGAATGATGCCCAAAAATGGCGTGTGGATGATGGAGAAATGGAGAGTGTGTTTGCTTTTGATTTGATGAGCAAAGTGTGTTTAAGATGGCAAATGAGTTCTAAAGCCTTACAAACCCTTCTATTTATAGAAGTGGTTAAGGTGTGAACATGAAGCAAGTGGCAAAATTAAGCCACTAAACAATAGGGGGGCGGTTTTTAGCAACTAAAATGGGCTTGGTGATCAGTTGGGCTAATTGCACTCATGCATGACTAATCATGCCTAATTTGCATTTGGCCCAAAAATTAATTAACTAATTAGAAAATTAAATATTAAAATTCTAATTAATTAAATTAATAATAAAATAAATAATAAAACATCCAAAAATAGAAATAATCGAAATTATTCAAATAAAATAAAATAAATAAATAAATAGTCCAAATAAATTTGGACCATACATAAATTAACATAAATACACAAATAAATCGAAACAGAAATACCAATAAAACTGGGTCGTTACAACCTCCCCTCCTTAAAGAAATTTCGTCCCGAAATTTAAGGCAAAGGAGATTGCTCAACCGCAAACAACTTTGGGTACTTCTTCCTCATGGACGCCTCTGTCCCCCAAGTCGCTTCCTCATGGTGCTGATTTCTCCACAACACCTTGACTAGCTCGACTTACTTACGCCGGAGGGTCCTCACTTCGAGATCCAAGATCTGAACTGGTCGCTCCTCGAACGTCAGATTCGGCTCAAACGTACCGATTCCACTGGAATGATGTGGGTAGGATCATGTACATATTTCCTTAGCTGGGATACATGGAACACATCGTGAACATTAGACATACATGGTGGTAATGCCAACCGATATGCCACCTCCCCAACTTGTTCTAGTACCTCGTAAGGTCCCACGAATTTCGGTCGGAGTTTCCCCTTTTGACCAAAGCGAGCAACTCCCTTGAATGGTGAAACCTTAAGCAAGACTCTGTCACCTACCTCAAATGTCAGTGGTCTACGTCGGTTATCGGCGTAGGACTTCTGACGACTCTGCGCGGCCTGCATCTTAGACCGAATGACTCGGACCTTCTCTACGGTATCTCGTACCATCTCAGGTCCTCTCAGTCTGGCCATCCGTCGCTGCATGAAATGCGGTGCTCAGCTTCAACTTTGTCCCAAAGGCTTCCTGAACTGACTTCCAGGAATGAGACAAGAATCTCGGATCAAGATCAGAAACTATCTCCCTCGGAACTCCGTGAAGTCGAATAACGTCCTGGGTATAAGCCTCTGTCAGGCGCTCCATCGACCAGGTCATCTTCATCGATATGAATCTAGCGACCTTGGTCAACCTATCCACTATTACCCAAATGGCGTTCATACCATTACAGGTAGGTAGGCTAACCACGAAATCCATAGATACCGACTCAAATTTCCATGTCGGAATCGGTAGTGGCTGCAAAAGACCTCCAGGTCTCTGATGCTCGATCTTAACCTTTCTGACAGACTAAACATCGAGCTACGAACTCTGCTACATCCCACTTCATCTTAGGCCACCAGAACTGGCCCTTAAGGTCCTTGTACAGCTTGTTACCTCCAGGATGAACATAGTAGGGCGAGTTATGTGCCTCAGACATGATCCTGTTCCAAAGATCAGAACTGTCTGGTACACACCACCTCCCTCGAAATCGCAGAGTACCGTCGGAAGAGATCTCGAAGCCAACGGCTTTTCCTTACCGTAAGGCCTCTCGAATCCTAGTCAACTGCGGGTCATTCTTCTGACCATCGCGCAATTCCTGAAATAATTCAGGCTCGGCACTCATAGATGTCAGATGAAATCTGACGGAACTACGGCTTCTATTGAAGCTCAATTGATTCTTGCGACTCAGTGCGTCAGCGACTAAGTTCGCCTTGCCTTCGCAATAATTAAGCGTCAGGTCGTAGTCCTTAATAAGTTCAAGCCATCAGAGCTGCCTCATATTGAGGTCTTTCTGAGTGAAGATGTACTTGAGACTCTTATGATTCGTGAATACCTTACACGAACCACCATAGAGATAGTGCCTCCAAATCTTAAGCGCGAATACTACTGCTGCTAGCTCCAAGTCATGTGTGGGGTAGTTACGCTCGTGCACCTTCACCTGCCTCGATGCATAAGCGATGACCTTCCCACCTTGCATCAGCACACATCCTAGGTCACTCTTAGATACATCACTGTAGACCTCGAAATCCTCCTCATTATTTAGAAGGGCAAGAATAGGAGCAGAAACTAATCTCCGTTTCAGCTGCTGAAATGCTTGCTCGCAAGCCTCCGTCCAAATGAATCGGATCTCCTTCTGTAGGAGACTAGTCAATGGCCTAGAAATCTTAGAGAAGTCCTGGACGAATCGTCGATAGTATCTGGCCAATCCCTGAAAACTTTGAACCTCCGCCGCATTTTTTGGGCTACTCCATTCAACTACAGCCTTAACTTTTGTCGGGTCTACCTTAATGCCTTCCTTGCTAATAACGTGACGCAGAAATGCTACTTTGCGAAGCCAAAACTCATACTTAGAGAGTTTCGCGAACCACTTATTCTTTCATAATATCTCTAGCACTATCTGGAGATGCTCTGCATGCTCAGACTCGTCCCTCGAATAGACTAGGATATCATCTATGAAGACTACGACACACTTATCGAGTAAGTGATGAAAAGTCCAGTTCATCTCATCCATGAACACGGCTGGTGCGTTAGTGAGGCCAAAGGGCATCACCTCAAACTCGTAGTGGCTGTATCTCGTACGAAAAGCGGTCTTCGGGATGTCTTCTTTCTTGACTGGAATCTGATGATATCCAGATCGAAGATCTATCGTCGAAAACACTCCCGCTCCTTGTAATTGATCGAACAGGTCCTCAATCCTAGGCAACGGGTACTTATTCTTGATAGTTACCCGATTCAATTCTCGGTAGTCTATGCACAGGCGCATGCTACCGTCTTTCTTCTTCACAAAGAGCACAGGTGCTCCCCATGGAGAAACGCTCGGCCTAATGAAGCCCTTATCGATCAAATCTTGGAGTTGCGTCTTTAACTCCTGCAACTTCGATGGTGCCATCCGATAAGGTGCCTTCGAAATCGGCGTTGTCCCGGGTGATAAGTCGATATTAAACTTGACATCGCGCTCGAGTGGAACTCTCGGTAGCTCATCAGGAAATGCGTCTCTGAAATCCCTCGCTACAGGTATATCGTCCAACAGACTATCCTCAGTCAAGTCCCTTACCTGACATAGGAACACCATATCGCCCTTCTGGCGATGTTTAAACTTCTTTAAAATTCCTTTAGTAACATTACTAATCTTTACTTATCTTTAATGAAACATCAATAAACTTTAATAAACTTTACACTTCAAAGATTACATGACTCACTTCAAGATTTTAAGATTCAACCAAGAACTCAAACAACTCATCAAGAACCCATCAGAACTCAACAAGAACTCAACTTCATACATATGACACACGAAAATCCCAATCAAAACATGCATCAAAACTTCACTTAAATCATACACAGACATGACCAAACTTAAGACTAACATGGGACATCATATCTTGCATGAAAACTTAACAAATTATCATAAAAACAACACCCAAATCAGCCCTTAAAATCACGCATATCATGGCCAACATTCATCAACAATTCATCCTAACATGATCATTTAATCTATCCTATAATTATAGTCTACAAATTAAGGTAGAAAAGCATGTTACCTTAATTACTTGAATGCAAAAACGTTAACAAAAGCTTGCTTCCCGGAAACCCAAAATACACGGCCCAACCACAGTCTTCAACACGGCACGGCTACACGGCACAACACGCACGGCACGAACACACGGCCACGGCCACCACTGCACGGCCAGACTCGAACCACCACACGGCTTCACACGAACCACATGGTCTTCCACACGGCACACACGAACCACTCTATGAACACGAACCCAATCGAACAAACCCCAAAACCAAACCCGAACTAGAAGTCTTGATTCATAGAATTGGAGATTGTTGTGTTTTTAGTCACTTAAAGATCAATATTAATTTAATCTTTAAGTTTTGGAATTGGTTGGATGATGAACAAAAGATGGTGGAATGATGCCCAAAAATAGCGTGTGGATGATGGAGAAATGGAGAGTGTGTTTGCTTTTGATTTGATGAACAAAGTGTGTTTAAGATGGCAAATGAGTTCTAAAGCCTTACAAACCCTTCTATTTATAGAAGTGGTTAAGGTGTGAACATGAAGCAAGAGGCAAAATTAAGCCGCTAAAAAATAGGGGGGCCGATTTTTAACAACTAAAATGGGCTTGGTGATCACTTGGACTAATTGCACTCATGCATGACTAATCATGCCTAATTTGCATTTGGCCCAAAAGTTAATTAACTAATTAGAAAATTACATATTAAAATTCTAATTAATTAAATTAATACTAAAATAAATAATAAAACATCCAAAAATAGAAATAATCGAAATTATTCAAATAAAATAAATAAATAATCCAAATAAATTTGGACCATACATAAAATAACATAAATACACAAATAAATCGAAACAGAAATACCAATAAAACTGGGTCGTTACAATGTTAACGAACGAGCATTTACAATACTTGAATGAAATAGTAAACTAACCAATTGCTTAGCTCGCTGAATGGTGGAGACAGATCATGCGCAGTGAGAGGTCGGGACGCGGCCACTAGCGTCGCCCGCTCTCCTGTTGGCCTTCGCCCGAGCCGACCTCTCCTTGAATTTGTTGTCATTGAGCCTGCCCTTCATTGCCTGGTACATCTCATCACCAAGCCAATTTGGTCGGTCTTTCCGCTTGTGCACTGTGTCGTTGAATATGTCCTTCAGTCGTAATCCAGCCTTTGTCTCATATGCATCCCGCACTGTGCCCTCGAGCTCGGGCCTCCAAATGTACTATTTCTGCATTAGACAAAAGACAATGAAATATGCTAATGTAAGAGATTATATTAAAAAAAATATATTTGTATGAAATTACAAAGTTCGTCTTTCTCACCTTCTACATGTCCCACCAATGTACCTTGGTCGCCTGATCTACCTCAGTGTAGTTCTTCTAAGGGTGATGGAAGTAGGACTTAATGACGTGTTATTGATCGAACTACATTACCCTTATCAAAACTTGCACACGAAACATAGTAAGATTAAACAACATATGAATACAATTTAATTTCAATAGTTAAAACATTAAAAACTTACACCAAAACTCACCATAGGCCATCAGGGTCCAATTCTCGAATCTCGGACGTAGAAGGTTCGCCCTGATCAATGTCACCACCCTCAACCTCACCAGTATATCGCTCGGGTGATCGCGTTGGAGTAGTCTCAGGCGGCGGAGTAGAGTGAGACAAAGGAGTGAGCTGAGGCAGAGATCGAGTAGTCTCAGACCCCGGAGTAGTTTGAGACGGAGGAGTAGGATCAAACGGAGATGACGTAGGCTGAGACATAGCAGCCTGAGACACAGATGCCTGAGGACGAAGACGACGATGCTGAGGCCGAAGCGGTGGTTGTGGCGGTAACGTAAACTGAGGTGCCTGCAACCGTGGAGCCTCAAACGATGGAGCGTTAAACTAGAGCTGATGAGCTGCCCCGTGATCCAGGAGACGAGGCTGAGAAGAAAAGGAAGGTGAAATCACCGACCGTCTCCTAGACGACTCAACACCACGATGAAGGTCACCAGGACGCAATATCGGTGTAGACCCAGTAGGACGAAAAGTCCCAGTAGGCTGAACCGAAGACTGAGCAGGAGAATGCTGGCGGGGAGGGAAGTCTTAGCTCTGAGCCTCCGACTCAGCCAGGGACTGAGATGTGTCTTTCGGACCACCACGCCGTTTTGATGACATGTTCCTGCATAAAGTAATGAGTAAATTATTCGGACGATTAATAGTTATTGACATAAATCACAATCACAAGTAAAAAATAAAAATAAAAATAAAAAATAAACATAAAAATAAACATAAAGATAAAAATAAAAATAAAAATAAAAATAAAAATAAAAATAAAAATAAAAATAAAAATAAAAATAAAAATAAAAATAAAAATAAAAATAAAAATAAAAATAAAAATAAAAATAAAAATAAAAATAAAAATAAAAATAAAAATAAAATTAAAATTAAAAGTAAAAGTAAAAATTAAAATTAAAATTAAAATTAAAAAAAAATAAAAATTAAATTTAAAATTAAAAAAAAATTTAAAAATTTTATAAAATTTTAAAAAAAATTTAAAAAAATTAAAATAAAAATAAAAATAAAAACAAAAACAAAAACAAATACAAAAACAAATACAAGAACAAAAACAAAAATAAAAATAAAAATAAAGATAAAAAGTAAAAAATAAAAAATTATTTCAGTTCAGTTTCAATTCATTTCGTTTTAGTTCAATTCATTTAATTTCAGTTCGGTTCATTTCATTTCAATTTAGTTCATTTCATTTCAATTGCTGTTTTCTTAGCCCAAAAGAACACGGCCTAAAATGTATTGAGTGTTTTTTTTGGGCATAGGTTGAGTGTCATATTACTAAGAACAAGTGTTGAGCACCCTAGCCATTGAGTAAGGCCGTTGTTTTGGACTAAATTAATTTGATTTGAACAAAATTTGTTTGATCAGAATATAATTAAACAAAATCTTAAACTTAGCAAAGAATGAACTAAAATTTTCAATTCATACACACAAATACATACATAATACATATTTTTCAATTCCTTGCCAATACATAAATAATACATACACATACATAAAAATACATACATAATACATACACATACACATACACATACATACATACATAATAAATACAAATACACATACATATATATATACACATAATTCAATAAATTGAAAAACAAAAAAAAAATTAAAAAACCCTAACCACAATCTGAGGAGGGCGGCGGACTGATGGGCGGCCATGCGTCGGCGGAGGGGCGAAGGAGAAAGAAGGAGAAAGAGAAAAGGAGAAAGAAAGAGAAGAAGAAAGAGAGAGGCCGGAGGGGCGGCGGAGTCGCCGGAGAGAGAGAGAGTGGAGAGAGAGTAAGGGTTTGGGGTTTTTTGGGTTTTCGAACAGCGAGGGAGAGGGAGTGGAGAAAGAGTGAGGTTTGGATTTTCGAACAATGAGGGTTACGAATCGAACCCTAACCACCCAACCACCATGAGCGAAATCGAGCCCTAGCCACCCAACCACCACGAGCAAAATCGAACTCTCTCTCCTGTCGATCTCCTATCTCTCTCTCCCTTTTAAGGTAGGTTTTCGATTGTGTTTATGGTTTTGGAATGGTGCTGATTTAGGTGGTGGTTGGGTTGATTTGGGTGGGTCGATTTCTAGGCTTCTTCATTTGGGTGGGTCAATTTGCAGTTGTGGGTGTTAGGGTGGTGGGTGGGTCGATTTGTAGTGCTGGTGCCGACTTCGTGGTTGGGGGTGGTGTTTGGTGTTATGTTGCTGGTGTTTGGTAGTGTTGGTATTTGGTGTTGGTGGGCTATGTGGTGGTGTTGGTGTTTGGGGGCTAATTACTTGTGTTAATTAGGGCTAATTAACACCCTAAGAAAAATTCTTAGGAGTCTGCGTACAGTGAGTTTGTTGCCATTTTTATGTTACGAAGGGAGTAAAAGTTCAAACTGTTATGAGAATTTTTCAAAGTTGGCATCGAAACAATTAGACCGCCTAAGCCCTAAAGATGGGATTATTCATTTCAGTTTTTTCTAAGATTTATATGAAACGTTATGATTCTATTTTAAGAAAATATAATTTTTTTTAACAAGTCCAACGAAACAACTTGATAGTTGATAAAATCATCAGAGAGTTAAGATGAGGTAGGTGGTGAATGTCGACCGACCAAATCTATTCCCTTGTGCAAGCATTAAATGCTAAGGTAAATAAATCTTCAATGCTATAACATAACCTTGCAATAGTTTGTGGCTTTGGATCGCCTTATATATTCCTTTTAGTTTATAATTGTGAATGCACCAATCATTGCAAATGTATTACTTTTAGTAGAATATCTCCCTATTCTATATTTCTCATAACACATTATCAACATGATCACATTATCAGGAATACTTATAACTGTTCTAAAATAAACTAAGTGATAATTATTTCACCAAAATATTTTTGAGGAGTATGCTCTATAGCTATCCATATTTAGAAACCTCTATATGAGAAACTCAAAAAGGAAATATTTATCACTTTGTTGGTATATATGGAATTCATATTTGTTCGCCTTTTGTTCGCCTTTGGAGTATGCTCTATAGTGATAATTATTTGTTTTGTTAAACTCAAAAAACCTCCATATGCATTTATTTAGATATATACCATTACTTTGGTAAAATATGTCAAATGCATTATACTCACTATATAGTAACCAAACGTAATACTTACTCTGCTCAATATTAATCGTAACGTTTGTAATTTCACTCTTATTAATAAATAATTTGTATCTATAATATTTTTAGTTACGTTTTGCCAAAAATGTAAAAATTAAAACATAATAAATTAAAGTACATATTGAAACGATGTCAAAGATATCTCATGACTATATTATATATATATATATATATATATATATATATATATATATATATAAAGCACAAATGCTAGTTATATAAGTGTTTGTAAATAATGCTAAATTGGAAACGTTGTGATTATATGAGTGAATATGGATAATACTATGTAAAGTTTTGTTACCTCCCTTTATATTTTTGTTCTTTGAGCATTAACCAAACTAAAAAATAAAATAAAATAAAAAATACATGTAACTTTTAGAATTATTATAAGTAATTCTCAACAATAGCAATCATCAAACTCGGATTCAACAATATAATAACAATCATCAAACTCATATCGAATTATAGAATCTGAGATCTATTACTTAGAATCTGAGTTTGATGACTTACAATCTGATAATTCAATTTGATATTTCACTTCTAAACTTGTACAATCTGAATGAAACAATTACAAACTGAGAGTTAAGCTTTTGAATTTGAACAATATTACTTTAAATCTGAATAATATGACTTAGATTTTGAAGACGAAAAACTCATAATCTGAACTTTATTCTTAGAATCTAAAAGTATGACTCTCATATTGTATATCAAGAGTCTCAGACCCTATATATATATATATATATATATATATATATATATACACAAACATAACAGCCGTTGGATTACAAAAACAAATAAACGACTAAAAACAAATGTAGAATATGAGAGTTTTCAGGTAGAATCTGAGACTCTTGATATACAATATGAGAGTCATACTTTTAGATTCTAAGAATAAAGTTCAGATTATGAGTTTTTCGTCTTCAAAATCTAAGTCATATTATTCAGATTTAAAGTAATATTGTTCAAATTCAAAAGCTTAACTCTCAGTTTGTAATTGTTTCATTCAGATTGTACAAGTTTAGAAGTGAAATATCAAATTGAATTATCAGATTGTAAGTCATCAAACTCAGATTCTAAGTAATAGATCTCAGATTCTATAATTCGATATGAGTTTGATGATTGTTATTATATTGTTGAATCCGAGTTTGATGATTGCTATTGTTGAGAATTACTTATAATAATTCTAAAAGTTACATGTATTTTTTACTCAAATCTGAGAGTTTCTGACAAATATTTGCCATTTGGTGGACATTATAGATTGAAGGAGATGCAGCCAAAGTGGAGACAGGAGACCGACGAGCAGAAGTGATGGAGCTAGGGAGTTTTTGGAGGAGAATGGAGAGGAGAGATGGAATGAGTTTTTATCTAGGCTTTTGAAGAAGGACATAACCTTTTCAGATTGAAATCGCCATTAAAGATGGACATCACCATCGACGGCAACAGTGGCTCAACGACAGCAGCGACTTGATTGAAGACGATGATTGAAGGTGAAACGGTGGTGGTGCGGGGGTTCTGGTGGTGGGGCGGGGCTGCTGCACAAAGAGAAGAAAGAGAGGAAGAGGAAGAAGAGATGGTGGGGGCTGCTGGTTGTGTTGTGGAGAGGGCGTTGATGTGGTGGTGGCAAAAAGGCGGCAGCGGCGGTGGTGGCAGGAAGGCAGAAGTAGTGGTGGCAGGATGACAGTTGTGTGTTGCTTTTTTAATAATAAAAATTAAATGGTTGGGATCAATTTGAGTTTAAATCGGTTCTCACTTGAGCCACGAACTCTGCCTCATATATATATATATATATATATATATATATATATATATAGGGTTAAATTCCGGTGAGAAATTTCTTATTATGAGAAATGTGAGAAGAGATAAATACATCCACTATAATCTAGAGGTACATTTTTCACGATAAGAAATTTCTCACCGGAATCCAACCCTATATGTATATATATATATATATATATATATAGAGGAAGGATTGGCTAAAAACCAAAAGATGGTTGAAAACCACACAGAAAATAGTTTAAAGGTGTACATTAGCAGTCGCAAGGGGTACATTAGATGTTTAAAGGGGTACAAATGGTTTTTAGCAATGGCAATCTAAAAACCCCTACATTAGACACTTAAATGGGTACACGTGCCATTGCTAAAAACCATTTGTACCCCTTTAAACATCTAATGTACCCCTTGCGACTGCTAATGTACACCTTTAAACCATTTTCTGTGTGGTTTTCAACCATCTAATGTTTGGTTTGTATATATATATATATAGGGTTGAGTTGCGGTGAAAAAAGTTCTTATTGTGAGAAGGTGAGAAATTAATATACACCAAAGAACAATTGTAGATACATTAGGCAAACATTATGGGTACATTCAACTAACTATATAGATACATCAAGATATATATAATATGTACAACAAGTAAACATAACAAGTACATTATATATGTAATGATAATCGCTAAAAGTTCTCTTAAGATACATCAACTAAAAAAATAAAATCTATAAATAAAAAATGAAAAGAAAAAAAAAATGTAATGAAGAAATTGTTGCTTTGGTTATAAATGGCAGTATGAACTAGGAAATTTTATTGTTAATTAGATGCTTTCGTGGAATTTGTTTTTGAAATTTTAAGCATATGCTTAACTGGTATTGTCAAATTCAACGTACTAAAGACAACGAATTGCCGATGTCGATTGCCGAGCATTTAAAAAAATACCAATGCAGACACTCAATTTCCATAATTCCTTAGATTGGGAAGGAAGACGAACAATGAAGTGCCGATGTCGAGCAAGGCTGAGATGGAAAGGGCGAAGACCTGGGCAGAAGTTGCCAAGTGAGACTTGATTGGAAGGAAGAAGAATAAAATAAGGTTAATTAAAATTTGGTTTAATCTGGATAGTTGATTTTCTTCATCTAAAGGTCATCATTGCTTCTCACGTTTCTCACCTAAACTACATTTTTCACATGAGCCTAATTCTATATATATATATATATATATATAGAGGGTTGAGTTTCGGTGATAAATTTCTTATCGTAATGTGAGAAAAAATAAATACATCAACTATGACTTATATGTACATTAATTAACAACTATAGGTACATTAAAAATATATTATAAATACAATGAGTAAAAATACATTGATTTTATGCCATAGATACATTGACTCCAAACAATACAAGAAGTAAGGAGGGAAAATCAAATTTAATCTTAATCATTCATTTGTTGATCAAAGGGTTGAGATTGTTTCTCACCCTTCTCACCAAAAAAACTGCATTTCTCAAATGAGTGGCTAAGATTAAATTTGAATTTCCCTTCTTAGTCCTTCTATATTTTAGAGCCAATGTATCTATGGTATAAAATCAATGTATTTTTACTCAATGTATTTATAGTGTATGGTGAATGTACCTATAGTTGGTGGTCAATGTACCTCTAGGTCGTAGTTGATGTATTTATCTCTTCTCACATTTCTCACGATAAGAAATTTCTCACCGGAATCCAACCCTATATATATATATATATATATTACACCTATAACCTGACCTTAATAGAGGTCATAGATCCTTAGCTAGGTAGTTGGAACTAAATATTTAGGTGTGACAATGTGTAATTTTTTTGGCCTTGTCTAGCTTTGCCAATAGTTGTTGTATATAGAGAGACACATATATTACGGGGTTACTCTTCATATACAAATTGTATCCCCATAGGTTGCTTTAATATTAGAAAAATTACTTTTAAGGATATCTATTGACAGTTCAATTCTAAAGGTACCAACTTTTAACTATACCTAAACATTACTAACTATTAGATGTAGTTGTAATATGTAACACCCCGCATTTTAGCAACGACGTTATTAGTGATAACGTCGTAAACAGACAGTTACCAATCGATTTATAATCTAACCCCGTACCCGTTTCCGTTCCACGGTTCGAATCGAATCTCGTACCTTGTAACATTGGCTTCAACTGCTTTTATGGAGCCTTCGAAGAAATGGTTGCTCGATCAAAAAGGGGAACTTCCTTTTCGATCTCTCGATCTTAATTGCTTCAGATAGAAAACTTTTTTCACGAGGTTGGTGGTGAATGTCCACTGATCAAATCTATTTCCTTGTGCAAGCAGCCAAGCATTTAAATGCAAGGTAAATAAAGTCTTCTAAACCTTGTACAGTTGTACGTATTACTTCCTTCGTCCCAAAATAAATATTCCATTTGCCTTTTCGCATCACCGAGACACAACCTTAAACACTAATATCTTTAGTTGTATATATATAACAAAAAATTATAAAAATTATGTATTTGGAAAATACGTATCGAGACGAATCAAACGAGATCTCACTTGACTATGTTTTTTCATTATATATGTAAAATTAAAGGAAATCAAAGTTACTAAGTAAACAGTACCAAAAATCAATATGGTGCATTTATTTTGTAACAGAGAGAGTAGTAATTTGTGACTTTGAGTGAAATAATAAAATATAAAGGTTCACCTGCCTAAAATCTCTCTACATTTTATATTTCTGGCAACAAGATCATTTTTTCTAATTATTTATTTAAAGTGATGGGCCGACGCACGGCTGCTGGAGCCTAGAGGGTTAGGTTTTAATCAAATTAATAATAATCAGTATCGCATCAGGAAGCCTAACATCTAAATGTTAGATGTGTAAATAAATGCTCCAAATGTTCTTGGGACATTTTTAAGGAAGTACAAATTTTGTTGTCATGTAATGGTTGAGAAGTGTTTTTTTTATTATTTAAGAAAATACACTTTTAGAATATAAATGTAATTTTTTGTGGGCCATATTACTAAAACTAGTAATGAAGTATTTATTTTTGAACGGATAAAAAAGAAAAGTGAACCATTTATTTTGTGACGAAGGGTAAACAATTTTTTTTTTGGATTAATTGATTTTAATAATGCAACCTTTGAGGGATTCACAAATAATAAACCAATCTTTTGATTATTCGTTAACAAACCAACCTTTACACCTAAATTTCTTTGAGTAAACCTTTTGACCCCGTTACCTTCTTAATAGGTAATTTTTTTCGATTTCTTTTTTTTAAAAAAAATAATCAGAAATTAAGAAAAAATATAAAAAATCTGGTAATAAAAGAAATACACAGCCACCCCCACCTGCCGGCGGCGGCCCTCACCCTGCCTAACCACCCCCACCCCCGAAACCCCCATCCCCAACCTCTCCACCCACCAAAGCCCCCATCCTCGAACACCCCCATCCCCTCAACCCCCTTCCCCACCCTCGAAATCCCCACCTCCACCACCCTCCGACATCAGCCCTCCAAGATCCAATATCAACCACCCACCCACACCCAAAATCAACCACCCCAGGCCAAACCCTCACCTGCCGCCGTCCGCCCACCCTCTACCCCCAAATCTGCCACTTAACCCCAACCCACCCCCAAAACCGCCACTCAACCCCACCCCCAAAATCGCCTCTACCACCCTCCACCAACCCCTAAAACAACCACTAAAACCACACCATCAAAGGGCCGCCACCGCCACCATCAAACACCCCACGCCACTACCGCCAGAGGAGAGAGAATGCGTGGGAGAGGAGAGAGAATTTGTGCGTGGGACAGGAGAGAAAATCTGTGGGAGGGGGAGAGTAGAGAGTTTTTTTTTAAAAAAAGTTATGAGTTTTTCTTTTTTAATTTTAATTTATGATTTAAAAAAAAATAAAAAAAACAACCAATGATATGATGCCAAGTATGAGGGTAACCTGTTTTTAAAAGTTAAAACAGGTCAAGGTTCATTGTGGGGGAAGATGGGGTGTAAAGGTTGGTTTATTAACGAATAATCAAAAGGTTGGTTTATTACTTGCGAATCCCTCAAAGGTTGTATTATTAAAATCAATTAATCTTTTTTTTTTTTTACAAGAAGGGTAAACAATTTTAAGTGATATAATTTACAATAATACCACTTAAAAGCTATATTTATTTATAACAATGCCATATTAAATGTATGAGTCAGGATCTGCTAAAAACCTATGTTAAGTTGAAAACTAAAAACTTTTAGTTATAATCGTTAGATGTAGATCAAGGGTTGTGATTAATTTTGGGGTAAAAAACACTAACCACCCAAAGTTACCATTTTTTTAAAATAAAAAAACAGTTTCACTCATGTTTTTATAAAAAACTACTTGATTGAACTAGTTCATTCACGATAATTTCACAGATTTCACACAAATTTGAAGCAACAATTTAGGTTTTGTTCAAAATGTTTTTGTGCATTTTTTAATAAAGTTTGATTTTTTTTTTAAAGTACAGTTCTTCATATTTGATTTTGTATGTACCCTTATATCTTTGCATAAGGCACCCCCTTAATTTAATACGGAGTATGTTTTTGTGCATTTTTTTTATAAAGTTCGATTTTTTTTAGTGTAGTTCTTCGTGTTTGATTTTGTATGTACCCTTTTAATTTAGTATGTTTTTGTGCATTTTTTTATAAAGTTCAAATTTTTTTTAAAGTGCAATTCTTCGTGTTTGATTTTGTATGTACCCTTGTATCTTTGCATGTACCCCTTTATTATTAACATGTACCCTCTTATTTTAGTATGTTTCTATGCATTTTGTTGGAACGTTTGAATTTTTTTAAGTGCAGTTTTTCATGTTTGATTTTGTATGTACCTGTAGATACCTAAATGTGTCTCCCCAATGTAGAGACCGATGAACGTATTATATTGCCATAAGATACAACTAAGGGAAATTGACGATGAAAATGCACAATATGCCTCAACCAATTGCCTAAACCGTGTTTAAAGTGCCTTGGAAGCAAATGTTAGGTTTTGCGATGATTACGGGATTTATTCGTAATTTTTCTTCATTTTTAGATATTTTTTACATTTTTTGCATGCATTTTTCAATGTTTTATATTCATAAAAAAATAATAAAAATGTCTTTTTGCATCACAAATTTTTTAAAAAATCATAAAAATAATTTTATAATTTTATTCATATTTTTCTATATTTTTTTATCATATTTTTAGAGCTTTTTGTGGATTTTTTAGGATTTTTGCATGCTTAGGGGCATTTTCGTCATTTCGGAATGTTGAAAATTGTTCCGCAAAGCATATTAGTGTTTTTTTTAATACTTTTCATATTTTTTCATAATTTTTAATAATTTTTTGGAGCTTCTGGACGAATCTAGAACATTCCGGAACGTTCTGGGCATTCTGGCACATTCCAGCACATTCTAGAACATTCCGGGACATCCCAAAATATTCCAGAATATCAAAATATTACAGAATATTTCAAAATCGAATAAAAATCGGATCGTAATCCTGGAAATCACGCGCAAAATCAAGCAAAAAATCGACCCGGATCTGTACTAGACCTGCGCCTAGACGCAGGTCACATTATACTGACCTGCGTCTAGGCGCAGGTCATGTTACTGGACCTGCGCCTAGGCGCAGGTCTGTGATTTCCCCGGGTCGATCGTTGCTCCTTCTGGCCTATAAATACATGTCCTTCCAACCTCTTCTACGGACACCAACAACTCCTAGCCTTCTTCTGCATTGCATACTCCAACTCTAAACACTCATATCCTATCAAACACTCCCCAAAACATCATTAAACACATCACAAAACACCAACTCAATTAACTTCAAACAAGCATATTGCATTCATCATCATCAACTACCCTTGGTTGTTTTGATTAAAAGGCATTACAAGGTACACCTTTTCTGAAGTCTCTACTTAGATTCTTTTTCATTTATATATGATGATTAATAACATGATTTATGATAATGGTTAATATAACAAATAATACGGATTATTCATATGAATTCTGATACTTCAATCAATTTCATCATAAAAATAATAATTGTCATTTTATAATTTCATTGGCTATGATCTGTGGTTTTTTGCAATATAAATACATAGTGATCTCTGATTCATTCACGTATTATGCATAACCATATATTAAATTTGACTCCCTTATTAATTCATAATAATGATTTAATTTTGATTCATATTCAATTCAAAACGCGATCTATATAACATGGCTTTTGTCATTTAAATTCCGTGTCATAAAACGATCGCTACATTTTTATAAGATCTGTTGATATTTAAATTTTTTTATAAATCTTGATTAATTCATATTATCGAAGAGTCAAATATATGGATCTGGACCAACGGATAATAAAATTGACAATTAATGTCATAATTGATTTTAAGTATCGAAAGCCATCTTGAATAATCATATTAATCATGTATAAAGTTGTATATATTTTTTTTATAATTGTTATCGTAATCATTGTCATTAATCATCATAATTGTATATTATTACTAACCCAATTGCACATTGAACCACTTTTCTTGGAGCACACTTTGAATCTGCACATATTTATTTTTATTTATTTTCTTATATTTTTCTATTTCTTTTATTATATGTTTTATTCATATTTTATTTGTTTTATTTTCTTAGGGTTTTAATACGGACTTAATTCAAAGTGATCACAATAATTAGTCTGAATTTGTAATAATTAAACCCACTTAGTAATATGCGTTCTTTAGGGTAAAATTGAGATATTTATGTATTCGAGATTGATAATAATTTGACCACAAAAAGAGACCTAGTAGAGACCGCTCACAGGCGGGCGGGCCCAATGCACGATTGGCCCGTAACCTATCCCCGAACCCCTACTCTGGTGCACGACCATATGGTGCCAATTGCTCCTGGCATTGGTATTTCTTCGGTGTCCGTGGACCGTATAAAACGCACGGTGGCGACTCGTACTAGTCCGTATTCATGTACGGCGTTAACGAGCATTCAAAACAACTCGTGAGACGTAGGTGGCCGGGTAAAAACGACCCCTACAGTACGCTTGTATCTTTGCATGTACCCCTTTATTATTAAACATGTACCCCCTTAATTTATTATGTTTTTGTGCATTTTTTTGTAAAGTTCGAATTTTTTTAGTGCAGTTCTTCGTGTTTGATTTTGTATGTACCATGTATCATTGCATGTGCCCCTTTATTATTAACATGTACCTCCTTAATTTAGTACTTCGTATGTAAGATTTGAATTAATTTGGAAATTAATATGTACCTCCTTAAATTAACATGTACCCCTATAATATTAACATGTACCCCGTTAATTGTACCACTCCCGTTTTTTTTTAAGTTTACTTAGTTTGACTTCGTCACTATTCAAAAAGTCTACTTTAACCATCGTTTGTGATTTATACATAAGATAAAACATAGTCATGTGGGGTCTTGTTGGATTCCTTTCAACATGTAGTTTTTTAATATCTAGTTTTTATAATTTTTACAAACACACAATTAAAGATATTAATATTCAAAGTTTTGACTCGACAATTGTAAAAAGTGAAGTGAGTAAATTTAAAAAAAAACAGTTTTTTTTCCTGATTTTTTGTAAAATTAAATCAACGGTCATGATGGGGCTAGACAAAAATCAATGGCTAAGATATTTAATTTTTTGTTTTTAACTTGTTATAAAGTTTTACATGATCTATTTTGCACATCTAAATAACTACGAACTACGCATTCCTCGTATCTCATATGTTTTTGAACCAAGTTGAGAAAGAGAGAAAAAACAGCCCTTCTTTTTTCTCCTCTGTTTTTAACTCTTCACATCTGTTTTCCTTTGAGCAGAAACAATAAAACGGGGCATTGAAGAACTATATATAAATTGAGCAGAAAAAATTGTATCTTTTTGATTAATTTGTGGTCAATAAGGGGCACTGAGAATGGCGTTGTGGTTGGATTTCAATTCAGAACCCCAAACTGAGAAAGAGAAGGATGACTTAGTCGCCATTGCTGCTCTCAAAGAAACTGCTGCTTTTGAGCTTAAGGTTCTCTCCTTTTCCTTTTTCCCTTCTTCACTCTTTTTCTCTTAATTTCTATAATTTCAAACATTATATAGTAGATTCTGCAAATTGTAATGGCTATAACAAGTTTTACTGTCAATTTATCTTCTGAAACTAGTCACCCAATTCATTTTAATCCCTTGTTATATGCATCTTCGGTCATGCCTTTCTTTTTCTAATTGGTTGGAAACCGAACAACTATATTTCTACTGTAAAGCCCTAGTCTTGGTTAGTTGCCAGTTGGAGATACTGCTTTGTTTTTGACTCAATTAAGGCTACCAAAAACTCAATTAAGGTTGTCTTTGGTAGGGCGTAAAACATTTTAATAGAATTTATATCTTTACCCATGTTTATATTTGGCTCGTTAAATATTCATTTTGGTGCGTTCTCTCCCGCTTTTTATACCTAAACTTATCTCAATTTATTAAACCTGAACTTATTTTGCATAAGTTAAAGAGAACATACCCTTAAACCCTAAACCCTAATATGCAGTTTTAAAAATGAACATTAAGGGCTTATTTACTTTAGATTATATTCAGTTCAATTCAGTTCAGTTCAGTTAATCTCTATAAAGTTCAGTTCATCTATATTTAGTTCAATTAATACACTTCTATTCAGTTCAGCTTAGCTCTATTCAGCTAATGTAAACGAGCCCTAAATGTAAATGGGTAATCTGAAATAATTTCATAAGCAAAATGAATATTAAATGAGCAAAATATAAACGTGGGTGCACATAGCCCTATTAAACGTGGTAATTAAACCATTTTCACTATGAGTGAAATACATCCATCTGATTGGAAAACCATTTTCCTTTTAAGAAAACTTCATTCCTTTTTCATACCTCCCTTTTACACTCCTCCCAATATTTCTTTACTTTCCCTTTCATTTTGCTTATTTTTCATCATTTTTATTACATGATATCAAACAATGAAAAACTTGCTTTGCAAGTGTATTTTCCATTGTAAATTGACATTTTTTTTATATGAAAATCATTTTACATTGAAAATGTTTTATACCCAACTAAATGGAGCCTAAGATTTTGTGTCAAACAAAAGGCTGTGTTTTTCTGCCCTCTGAATATACCTGGAAACATTATTAAGTCTTTGGATTGCTTAATAAATACTCTTTACGTACTAACAATGCTAAAGTTATTACAAATATACTAATTGATGTTTGTTTATGAGTCACTACTAGTACTTTTGCCCGGGTGGTGCCCTGGGCCTATGATGTGTGATTATTCATATTATTTTTGTATCCCTAAAAAATGGTATGAGTTTGACATGATTAGTGGCAACACAAGCATTGTTAGATGCATGAGGTTTTCAGTTCACATGGCACTGTTCCTCTGATAGGAACACCTTTTAATACATTATACTAGCGTTTAGTGCATGCGATGCGTGTATGCAAATTTTTTGGAGTATTGTTTAGAATGAGAAAATTGTGCTTATAGAGCATAGTTTGCAAAATACTTAATATTAATTTAACAATTCTATCATCAATAGTATCTAAAATAATTTTTGTGCTGATTGACATTTTTAAATGTAAATGATTTTAATTTTGCAACTTTTATGAAATTTGATGTCAATTAACATTGATATTTTGGTCAATAATTATGATTTTGGCAAATTAAAAAACATAATATAATTGAAAAACAGTTTTGCAAGTGTCTTATAAGTATCCATACGCCAACTGCATAAGAAAACACGTAATTTGGTATGTTCAATGTGTCTCAGTGCCTAGTATGTGTTGTATGTATATGAGCCAGAACAACTTCATGAAGTATCTGTACAACCTAGTTGTCCTAGTTCATATCCATCTACTTAAGTGGCTATTTACTCTTCAACGGAATTGCTATTAAACTTTTCTTAGAGGTGCAATCGTCTTCATTATTGAGTCAAATTCTATCATTTCTCTGCCTAATTGAGATAATCAATTGGGCCAGTAAAGATAGCACCCAAAAACAATGGATATTCCAACCTTCCCATTAAAGATGTAACACCACCTCAAAAAGGCACAACCACTTAAGTATGTCAAACTCCATGAATGATAACAATTGATTAAGCTTTAGATATGCTCAAACTTTGTTACAATCACTGGCTTAGTGAGGAGCATGTCTGCTGTATTGCCCAAAGTGTGCAGTGGTGATTGTTGTGAATGAGTCGTGCGAGGTATACAAGTTTGGATCAGATTCTGGATATGATACAAAAATCACCCCAAAGGTATCACTTGGGACAAATTAACCACTTCCTAGATACAAATTTCACCACTAAGAAATGAATTTGGCTCCTCTGAACACAACCTAACATGCCAAGGTTAGACAAGCAAAGAAAGATAAAAGTTTTCTAATCCAAGAAAACACCTATTTATAGTCTTACATGAGTTACATCAAGTAGTTCAGGAGTTGAATTTAAACTAGGCATTAATGCTGTCATTAGTTCACTTAATTAAAAGAAAACGGCTGAAAAAGAGTGACGTGAATGACAAGGGTCTTGCAGAAGTCTCAAGTCCTTTGATCATCTATCTGTCATTGCTGAATTATTGTAGTAATGGCTTTGTTTCACCTTCTGCTTCATCAAATGCTGCCCCCTATGTGCTTGACTAGCTTCTCCTTGATGTATTTGGACCTCTCTTAACCAAGATTTCCTTCATTTAATTGCTCAAAATCCTGCCAATACGTTTAAAAAGGGAAAATTTGAGATTCTTGGGCTTCCTCCTTAAATGTCGAAATATTATCCCATCAATTGGATATCATTCCAAATTTAATGTATTATCTTTCCCTTGGATGAATTTTTGAATCTTTGCCTCTTTTTTCGGCCCAAATCTAATTTGCAAGCTGTGAGGATAAGATTTCATTCCTGCCTCTTTGGCTTGATTGCTGATTTTGAAGACCTTCCACTTTGAATTTTGGCACCAAATTTTTACATGGTATACTAGAGACATAGCTAACATCCATAATAAGAATGAGCTTATTCGAGCTAGTAAACTCAAACTTACAAGCTCCCAATATTCAAGGCAGAACATGCCCAAAACCGGAGAAATGAAAAGCTAACCACTTGAAATAAAACTAAATAAATCTAAGCTGAACTAAGTAAGGCAAATTAAAATAGTTCAAATTTATGCAACTAAAAAAAATAATTCTTGCGATAAAAAATAGTGAACTGCAAAACATCACACGCATTTTACTTACTATCTCTCGTGTTTTGACAACTTTGCTATTACTCTATAACTTTCCTATCTCTCATTCTCTCCCACTAACTTGGATATTACTGAACACTTGGACTGAATCGGACTTACTCCGAAAACCAAGTGCATCGGAAAATATTAAACCCGTTGTGAGCAATGCTCTAAAAGTAAGCACACTCTTAAAAATGAGTGGGATGCCCAAAAAATCTGCTCCTTCCCTAGAGAGGTGCCCTCGCCTAGGGCATGAATTTTTTAGGCATCCCACTCGTTACTCGCGGTGAGTTTGATATTTTCTGATGTGCTTAAGGTGGTCATCGGGTAAGTTCGGTAAAGTCCAACTTAGTGTATTGTCTGGTAAAGTCCAAGGTAGAGAAAGTTAAAGAGTAAAGGAAAAATTGTCAAAACGTGAGCGATAGTAAGTGAAATGCGGGCTATGTTTAACAATACCCTAAAAAAATCAACACAAACAAGCTGTTAACGAAGCTCAAACCGGTGAACTTCATTGGATTCTTCATTAGTGCACCTATGGAGTGTCCCAAGGTTGCCTCAAAGCTAACCTTACACTTTGTATTGTTCATTGCCGAGAGAGTTCATTTGCAAGTGTTTGTGGGTTCAAGTGCAAATAACACACTTGACTTGTGTGGGGTAGACTGTTTGTGTGAGTTCACAATCAATGAGAGTATTGCTTTTGTTTTTAAAAAATTGATTAATAAAAGTTACTAGGGTAGGAGAACGTATGCATATTTGCCGAACCTCGTTAAATCTTGTGTCACTTATTTATTGCTCTACTTTTGTTTATTGTTGTTCTACCTATTTCTGTTGCTAGACCAATTTACTGGTCTACTGATCAAGAACAGTTTAGAATCATAAATTATCTTAAGATGTTTCTCTTGCTTTGAGTGTCTTCCCCGTGGGTCCCACCTATAACATCCTCCCCTCCTTGAGGAAAGTCAACTTCTCTTTGTCCTTTCTTTAAAACGTCAATTGCATAGACATTAACAGGGGCATTCAGCATCTTAGGAGTGAGTACAATACTACAATGGCTTGGTTGTTACCTAGGAAGGTATAGGTTTTCTTCCTACCATCATGCATGACTTGCATTCAAGGCCTTCCTATCAGCGCATGATAAGTATCCACAAGAACATCACTCATTGTTCCTCAAATCTGCCACCAAAAGCAAGACACAATTTTCAATCCGAATTCCATTGTCGGGATTCAACAAATGAATATAATAGGGACATCGGATGGGGAACAAGCGGTAGCACTAGAAGGTCCATCACTCTTTGACACACCACATTGTTGCTACTACTACTATCGATCACTAAAGAACAAACGTAATCCTTGATTATGCATTTAGTCTCAAACTAACCCGGATTGACTAAATAATGGACAATATACAAAATAAACTGAGTTGACTATTTATATCCTCCTAGTCCTACTTAAGTTTCGATCTCCACTTTTTCATGGAACTGCAATCCATTTTTTCTCATAGCTGCTATCCGCTTTTTCTCAGAACTGCTATCTTGATTTTCGAGTCATGATACAACATGGTATATCTTGTGTTATGTTCTTACTTCTTAGATTGAGATTTTCCTGATAATAATATTTTTTTTCTGTTTGGGTTTTAGGATCAGGGCAATGAGTTTGTTAATAAGGGGAAAAAGCACTATAAAGATGCTATAGACTGTTACACTAGAGCTATAAATCAGGAGAGTTTAGATGAATCAGAGATGTCAAAAATATTTTCGAATAGAGCCCATGTAAATCTGTTATTAGGGAATAACAGGCGCGCTCTTGAGGATGTTGAGCAGGCAATTAAGCTTTCTCCTATGAATATCAAGGTTTGCCATCCCCTGGTTATTCTTTTTGTGGATATATTTGGAATTGTCTCTTGCTAAATTTGATGACATTTCATTAATATTTTGGATGATAGGCATTTTATCGAGCTGCTAAAGCATCATTAAATCTAGATTTGCTGAAAGAGGCTATATCATACTGTAAACAAGGTCTTGAGCTATCACCTGATAATGAAGAACTTAAAAAGCTGGTGAAACTAGCTAGTGAAAAATTGGCAGAACGTGAAAAGCATGAGGCTGAATTTTCCAAAGCTTTGAAAGATGCTAAGGTATTTTACCTGTTGGTTTTGGAAGAGAGTAATGTTTAGGCATTGGTAGATTCTTGATATAGTTGTTTTCAAATATGCAGGATCTTCTTTCTGCATTTGAAGATAGAGGACTGAAAATCGGCAAAGCAATGTACCGGGAACTCATTGGTTTGAAAAAACCAGCTATAGACAAGAGCAAAATTCTTCATTGGCCTGTGCTTTTGCTCTATCCGGAGGTTATGTCCAGTGATATCATTGAGGACTTCTGTGAGACTGATATGTTTTTAACCCACCTTGACATAATATCCTTTGTTTTGATGGTCTCTTATTTATTATATATATAGTTGTTTTTTGCACTTGTTGATGTATGGTGTATATCCATATATGTTGACTATCGATTTACATGATATTGTTCATAGTAGTATGGTGACATTTTGAAGTACTTGTGTGGATATTCAGCCTTTTTGCTTAGATATGTTTCACTTTTCTCAACATCCCCTGTCCCTGCTCTTGATATTGAAAGAAAATGAAGGAAAATGCAAAATTTTGGTTTAGCCTCCTTATTATAGTATCCTTTTAGGAATTCAGCTGTAAGTTACCTCATTGTTTCACTGTTATTGGTTGCTTGCTTATTTTGCAAATCCTTTTATTTGTATTGTCCTTATCATAGATACATGTTTTCAGAAAATTCTCCGCCACTGCCATGGGATAAAGGAAATGTTTACACCCGTGAAAATATTGAATTATACTTTGAGGTATCATGGTTTCCTTTCCACTCTTCAATTCATTGCTTTCTAAAGGGCTTCATAGTGATTTAGCAAAATTTTTGAGCTTTGTGTGTTTCTTGCTGTGTAAATAGTTTATGATTGTCTTAAGCGCCAAATTTTTTTGAGATTGGATTGTTTGAATTTCTAATTCCCCACCGAAATAACCAACTTATTAATGTTACTTAGAGGATTTATCCACTACACTAGGTGATCGTACAAGAATATGTTCTCGTACAAGAATATGTTTCTAGCCCTGGCTGGTTGGCCAGTTCTCACTACATTTTGTACACTGTATTTGTTTATTGGCTTTAAACTTTTGGTTGATCAATGCCACTTAAGGTGTGAAAACAAACATTTAGAGTTGCTTTTTTTTTCCTCTTGTACATGTTACAAGTATTGGCTGTTGGGACGTGAATGTTGCTTAATTGGTAAAGGTGCTCAGGAGAATGATTACAGAAGGATTACTTCCTTATCTCTAAGGGGCTGCTTGGTTAGGATGAATCAGGATAGAGAAAGGGAAGTTTGGCCTTTACTTCCCTTATTTTCATTTGTTTTGTGTTTTTTCTCTTTCCCTTTGACCTTTTTAATGTTTAGAGCTATTTATTTTCTATGTTTTCTCATTCCCAACCATTACCATGGGACTTGTATTACCCATTACCCCTCTTCACTCTCACTCCTTTATCACCACCCTTTTCAACCACCGCTTCCTCCACTACCACTTGCGAACTAAAACTCAACCACAACCACCATAACCTTGTCCTTCTTGCCGGCCCGGAACCACCACATCACTTCTGATCGCCACCACCATCTCTTATCCGACCACCAAAAAATTCTCCAACAACAAAACCCTATCACTTTTCAAATGTCCAAGCAACCATTACATCAGTGTAATGAGATTTGAAAAAAATTAAAATGGAAAAAAAATTGATTGAAGTCCACCATTTATGCTCTAGATGGTAAAAGAATTTACCTTTGGTTTAGACAATGTAATTCCACCATTAAAGCTTTAGAGCTAGTCCACCAAAAACCTTTAATGGTTATGAGGTAGCAGTGGCAGCTAGCGGCGGCGACATATAGTGGTGCGGTGATGGTGGCGGCGGTGAAATACAGTGACGATGATGAAGTACAAAGATGCAACTTTGTTTGGGTGTGGTGGTGGTACACATGGGGATTGTTGGAGCTGAAGAAGTACAGAGAAGTGAGAGAACCGGTGATGAAGAAATAAAAGAAAAAGGCTGAAGACCTTTGTCGTTAAATTATACCAAAACCTTACAATCGCATTTCAATACCATTTCCCTTTCTTAACTAAACAAGAGAGGGAGGGTTTTCCTTTACTTTCCTTTCCATTTTCTTGATTTCATTCCTTTCCTTACTGTTGAACCAAACATCCCCTAAATGCTTTACTTGGTTACTTATCATGAACCAATGTAAGGTGGGGTTTGTATTAAAAAGGAGGAGAGAGCATCGTTGCCAATGCTCAAATAAGGGGGAAAAAGGATTTCATGTAGGGTAGGAAAGAATCAGGTGGAAAAAAAATTACCAGCATAGAAATAAGGAAAATTTATTTAATTACCAATTATGGACAATTATATTCTAAAGTTACTATGTTTTATTCCTCATAGGTATTAGCTTTAAGAATATTTTATTTCCTAGGTTTTTGGCCAAAAATAACATTTGAAATGGATCGCATAAAGCACATGAAATTATTCCATTCAATATATTTTCTTATCTTATTAAAGTGGAATATAGTTTAACACCTTATTCAATTAATTTCTAAGGATATCTTTGGTTGAATAACTATAAAATAAAAGGCTATTTAAAGTTGATACTTCGGAGGAATAAAACATAATTGATACTGGTAAAATAGGACTGCTCATCGTTGGTACCGTTAAAATTAACTTTTCCTAGAAATAATGTAAAAGTGGATAACATAAAACATTAAGGAATGATAAACAAATATTAGGCTAATCAAATAGAAGTCTAGCATAGCAACATGGCAAACAAAATCTTAAATGAGGTGAAAAATCATTTATAGCCAAATACGACTTTATATGTTAATTTTGAAGGAAAATCAATTCCTATGGGGTGCTAGCCTACCTCCAATTTATCTAATTTTCTTCAAAAATATCCATTCCCATCCAATACCACCATAATGGATACAAAACAATAATTTCAAAGCCTTATTCCCAAAATATTTTGAGCCGGCTCGACATGAATTAAATGTATGTATCGCGAAAGTCATCCACATAGATCCTCCTCCTACAATCTTCTCCATCTGCTGCTAAATATTCATCGAGTCACAACAACCTCATGTCATTCTTAACCACCCTTTTTCTTCGCTTTTGTCTTACCCTACCCCTTGTCTCCTCTTTGCCACTCTTCAAGCCTCCTTATTGGTGCATTATACTCTCTTCGTTTTACATGACCGAACCATCTTAGTTGAGTCTCCCTCATTTTGTCTCTATGGAACCAATAGTAATGGATGATAATAGAAAATATGAAGAAACTCCAAACTTGGGAATGAGAGTATGTTTTCCATGGGGATTATAAGGTTTCGTCCCTTGTTAAATTATGCTTAAAATTCATTTCTATCACCACGATTTATTACCCACAAACAAGTAGGCTGTTAGTGTAGTATATGTATATTTGAATTAATTGACTGAAATTTGGTTTTCTTGCTGGTGTATCCTAGTTATCGATGACTTATTTTAAACCCTTTTTAGGTTGGCTCAACAGTGTGCTTGTCAAAGACAGAAATTTTGCAAAATATGTTGGAAGGCACTGCAGCTGCTGGTGCAGTCAGCATTACTGATGAAAAAGATTCTCCAAATTACAGAAACCCTGCAGGTATTGTAATTTTCTACAGTTTATTATGTTATTCTATTTATGAATATAGTTTTCACTCTCATACTCAGCAAACAAGTTCATGCTTATGTATTCACTTAGTGGTGGAGTTAAAATGAACACATCAACGTTTTGGTCTTATTTTCTACAGTTTATTATGTAACTGGGTTATTCCCGTGTTGTAAAATTTAGATTTTTTTTTATTCTTCATGTAAAAAATATTGTACTGTTTTTGTTGTTGTTGTTGTAGTAGTAGTACTAGTAGTTATATGCTTAGTAATTTTAAAGGGTCATTGAAACTTATGCTGGCAGATCAATTAGTTTTTTAGGGAAATGTTTTTTTTTTTATGAGAAAGTGACATATAGAGCTTGTTTGGTTGAACATGATAACTTAATGCCCATAGGAAGTCTCATTTCATGGGAAATTAATTCACTTGTCAATTTCCTAGGAAAGAACTATGTGTTTGGTTGAGCGTAGGAATTTGTGATTGACACAGGATTTTGCATTCACCAAGGGGGAGGTAGGTTATTTCCTGTGCTTGTGTTGTTTTTTGCTAACCAAACACAAGCATTTAGCTAATTCCTAGGAATACCTATTTCCAAGGGAAATACACTTCAACCAAACAACCTCCAGTAGCTTGCTTGTGTTAGTTACTAGATTCTATTAATGAATGTAGAATTTAATCATAATCAGAAAACAAGTTCATGCTTATGTATTTACTTAGCTATAGCTTGTTTTAGTTATGTACCAGGGTAATGAATTGCTAACACTGTACTGCAAATATTTAATGTAGGTTGATTGATCTTTGAATTTCTTGTGCGTCCTCCGTTTTTAAAAAGTTGCAACAAAGAAATTTTTTATATCACAAAATATTCCTCACTTGTTGCAACTATTTAAAAACGGAGGAACTTCATATTTCCTTTGTACAACAGACCAACAGTGCTTTCTTTCTTTAGGGCTTAATTATATAATTGCAGCTAGTTGTTGTCTCCATCTATCCTAGTATAAAGTTATAAATCATTCTTGTTTCTCGGGTATGTTTTAGAAATGTTGCAGTTCAACTTTTGGCAATCATTTTGGGTTTTGCCGTTTTGGAGTATGTTGGACCTTTTTTCAATCATGTGATTGTTTTTCAGGTGTGGATTCTTCAAGATGGGTGAAAGTCTATGAGAAAAAGAAACTTCATGATATTATGAAGGAGCCAAATTTTGTAGTTCCTGGCATACCTGGTATGTTCTTTTTTCATTTCTCATACTAATGAGAAATAAGATTTAGGTGGTGCCATTTCGGGGAGTTATGGAGGGATTAGAATTAAAAGCATGTTTGGTATGCAATTTATTCTCCTGCTAGTGAGTAATGGAATCAATTTCCATTTCTATTATCTATTATTTGATGCGATAGTTTGGTAACACAAACCATTTCCCAGGGCTAACCATTACCATAATTTGGTTCTCCTTCCCAACCCCGTGGAAACAAAATCATTGTTTTTCGAGTTTATTTTTACTCCATTTCCTTGGTTGTACGTCATACCAAAGAGCAAATGACAGCATCACTTAGGGTCCGTTTGGTAGGGTGTAAAATGATTTCCCTGAAAACTATTTTTCTCATTTTACACTGTTTGGTTGGACTGAAAATTGAAATGGAAAAGTTAGAGTGTAAAATGGTTTTACACCATAGTTGAAAACATTTTTCTTCCAAAATTAAAGGAAAACTGTTTTCCATTCTCTATTCTCTATTCTCATTATTCATTTTCTATTCAATCAAACAACGGAAAACTCTTGAAAATGAGTTTTCCATTGTAAAATGATTTTCATGGAAAACCATTTTACATTGAAAATGTTTTACACCCTACAAAATGAACCCTTAATGTTTCTGTTTTCATTCCATTTCTTTTTCCTGATCTTATACCACCCTCCCTCCCCTCCCCTCCCCCTTTCATTGCCCCGGCTAACTTTTCGTTGCTGAATGCAGTTTTTTACATGGTTTCAAAAGGGTCCACTTTCTACAACAAATTTAAAACAGGCAAATGGACACCCCCCAAATTGGCTGATGAAAGATAATGCCAAACGTTGGATTCGCTTTCGTGATTATATGTTGTAGCTCTAATGAGATATTTACCTCTTCCTTCAATCGATCTCATATAGTTGGATTTTGGAAAATGCTCAGATGACGAATTGTCAAGCCGTGGGAGTGATAATTAATGTGAATGGCATGGTTTCCTATTTGCCCCAGATCTAATTGATAAAAAACAAGTGCATGTTTTTTTGGATATGCTGGACTGATTTACTTTTTTTAAAATTCATTAAGATGTATCAGATCAATTAGCTCCCCCTCTTTGTTTGTGTGTTTGCAATTTGATGTAAAGTATTGCAAGAGCTTTAAATTCCTTTTTTTTTTTTTTTGGGGTGGGGGAGGGTTGATGGATGAAGAAGAAAAAATGTGGATGCTATGGCGGAGCCACGTTGTATTAAGTGGGGTCAAGTGACCACATTAGAAATTAGAATTTATATTTACTTCAAAACCTATATCATGTACCCATGTACACCTAAAATTAGGTGTATTCAAGGACTAATTTATAAATATAAAAAAGTTGTGGAAATTTATATTGCTCATTTTTATTAGTTGATTTCCCATTTCGTCAATAAATTACTCATAACCATTAAGTGCAATACTTTATTTAACAATTCAAGTTCTATTATAGTTGGTGATAAAAAAAAAATCATAATTTTTAGAACTAACAATTAGTGTATATATCTGAAATGAGTATAGAAGAACAAATAAAATAAGCAATATAGAAAAAACAAAAACATAATAAACAAGCAACATGAAAATAAACTTGCAATAAATGAGTAAACATAGTTATGACACTGAGGTAATGACACTGAGGTAATTATACATAAAATGAAGAAGAAAAATTGTACATCATAGATCCAATGTAAACAAAATGAGCAATCTAAACAAAATTGAGTAATCATTAGAAAATGAGCAATCTAGAAAAAAAAAAAAACAAAAAAACAGAATAATCTAGGGCTAATATGAGCAATTTACAAAACAAATATTTTTATTATTTGCAAACAAGTCCCTATATATATTTTTTTTATAGGATAATGTGTGGGATACTAGGCCTTGAAATTGGGCCCTACTGCAGGTCACCCGGCCCAATTTTAGCTAACACACGCATCTGTAAGGGGGATAATAAGGAATCGTCGCAAATACGTGCGGTGAGAATCGAACCCAAGATCTCGTGGCTGGAATTCTGAAGCCCTAACCACTAGGCTAAGACTTGATTCTCATGTCCCTATATACATGTATACCTAGGAACATAATATAAATTGTATATGGACTTGGATGTACATCTACCCACCCCTATTTACAAATAATTTAAAAAGTTGCCGTCAAATTGCTCATTTTTTCTAAGTTGGTTCCCAATTTTTCAAATTTTTTCTATTTTCATATATATATATATAGAGAAGTAGGTTCATGTGAGAAATGTAGTTTTTGTGAGAATAGTGAGAAGCAATCACAACCCTTTGATCACCAAATGAAGGGCTAAGATTAAATTTGATTTTTCCTCCTTACTCCTTTGATAGTTTGGAGTCAATGTATATATGGTATAAAGTCAATGTATTTTTATTCAATGTATTTATAGTGTATGGTGAATGTACCTATAGTTGGTGCTCAATGTACCTCTAGATTATAGTTGATGTATTTATCTCTTCTCACATTTCTCACCATAAGAAATTTCTCACCGAAACCCAACCCTATATATATATATTATTCATTTCATGTTCATATTTGATACAAAATGTCAAAATTTTACTCATTTCTCAGCTCAGATTGCTCATTCCTCTATTGTACTATAATTTTTTTTCCTAAGTAAATGAAAATTTTTATTACCAAAAGAAGAGAAAATACAACCTACACACACACACACACACAAAAAAAAAAACCCTCAAACTAGTTGCAAAGGCATCAAAAGGGAAGGGAGCCACCTTTTAGGAAAGGTTCAACCGAAGCCCTAAACTATCATGTGCAGCAACGAGAACATCAATGACGAAGGCTCCGTTTACTAAAGCGTAAAATGTTTTCCTTGAAAATAGATTTCTCATTTTACATCGTTTACTTTGGGTGAAAAAATAAAATGTAAAATTTGGAGTGAAAACTCATTTTACACCATAGTTGAAACATTTTCCCCCAAATTTGAGAGTAAAACGTATTTTCCGTGCAAGTAAACATTGAAAAACTTCTATGAAAATGAGTATTCCAATGTAAAATATTTTTCATGGAAAATCATTTTACGTCGAAAACGTTTTACACCAAAGTAAACGGATCCTAAGCTAGGCATAACATCATAGGCCATAGCCGTAGTTGGCTAGCCAACACCTCTAAAACAATAACTAGCAGTCATTACCTGCACCATGACATGCAACACACCATACATACAAAGCAAGCCAAACTAGAGAGCCATCAGGAAAAACTAAATGCAGGCTGTCCTTTAACGTTCATATTGAATATAAAGTGATTTTTTTTACGCATTTATCTGCCCATATATATTGCTCATTCTTTTGTTTTTAACCATTTGACATTCCTATTTTACATAATGTTAAATTTTTACTTTTTTTTGGCCCAAATTACTCATTTGGGAGTTAAGTTTTATTTAAAATTTTCATATTCATTAATTAAATTAATCATGCTATTGTATACTTTATATATATTTCTTAAATGTGAGTGAATTGAGTGTATAATAAATTCATATTTTGCTTCATACGTTTTATGTAGTTATCTTTTCAAAATTTTAGGTTTTTTTAGGAATCAAAATTTTAGGTTGTGTTCACAAGCAAATGAAGCAATCACCCATTGAAAGTGTTTTTGTAATTGATAATCAGTTTAATGAGAGTAATTCATTAGATCATGTTATTTTAACTAATTGAGTATAAACATTATGAACTAGAGATTACATGTAATTTGAATTGACTCGTTGATTAGAGTTGAATATATTAATGCATGCATTTGAAGTTGAACTCTTCATTATTTTCGTGGTTTTGAGTTGATTTTTGTGTGATTTAATGTAGTTGATGTCTGTTTGTATAGTAAAATAATTTTAAAAAAGAATTTAACATGATTGATTTTGATTTTTTTTAAATGGTTGCGCAAATTTAGAGAGTAATGAAGAGAGAGATTGTGGCACTATTGAGGAGAGAGAAAAGAACGTTGTTATATTGTTTTATTTGTTATGATGCATTTATTATAACTACTATTCATGAATAGTAGTACTATTCATGTAATAGTATGTTTGAATAAAATGAGTAAATGCCATCAATTGACGGAGGAAAGGAAACAACATCCTTCCTCTATAAATACTGAGGCACTCTCAATTGAAAGATATACTGAAATACAATTCCTTCGCAGTATACAAAATTCTTTATTCCCCTTTTCGTCTAATATTTCTTAACACGTTATCAGCACGAATTTGCTCCCAATTTTCTAGCAACAAACAGCTATGATATGCATGCACCTCAAAATCAATGTCTCTTGGACAATGGGACAGCGCACACTATCTTAAAAAATATAGAATATTTTTCTGAATTGAAGATGTTTCGAGCAAATGTAAACACGATCTCTGGATCAGCAAAATTAATATAAGGTTCTGGGAAAGCTTGCATGATACTCTCCCTGAAGGAACAAAATTAATAATTCATGACGCATTATACTCGAGTAAATATCGAACAAACCTCATAAGTTTCAAAGATGTGCGTCAAAATGGTTATCATTTAGAAACAACGATATCACATGGAAAAGAATATCTATGCCTCACGGCATAAAGATGTGGTAAGAAATATATGTATGAGAAATTGTCGGCATATTCATCAGGGTTATATCTTATCCATATACGTCCAATTGAAATAAACACGATATCTAACCAAAAGTTAGATGACCATAAATTGCTTTTGGGTCATCCTGGCACTGGAATGATGCATAGAATTATTAAAAACTCAAATGGACATTCAATCAAGGATGTAAGGATTCCCAAGTTTGATGAGTTATCATGCACATCATGTTCACTTGGCAAATTAATAACAAGGCCATCGTTGAACAAAATAGCCACTGAATCTCCATCATTTTTACATAGGAGTTGATTTATGGCTATTCATCATACCAGTGGACCATTCAAATACTTTATGGTGTTGATTTATGCTTCAACATGATGGTCACATGTGAGCCTTTTATCAAGTAGAAATATTGCATTTGCTAAATTACTTGCCCAAATTATTTGGCTAAGAACTCATGTTTCGGATCACGCAATCAATAAAATAAGACTTGATAATGCTGGGGAATTTACATCCTAAATATTTAACGAATATTGTATGTCAATTGGGATAGAGGTGGAGCACCCTGTTTCTCATGTTCATACACAAAATGGTCTCACAGAATCACTAATTAAGAGATTGCAACTAATTACAAGACCGCTATTGATGAGGTCAAAATTACTTTCCTCTGCCTGGGGCCATGCAATACTTCATGCGGCAACATTAATAAGATTAAGGCCAACAGCTTATCATCAGTTTTTACCACTCCAGTTGATCTCTGGACGAGAACCAAATGTATCACATTTAAAAATATTTGGTTGTGTTGTATATGTCCCTATTGCCCCAACTCACTGGACAAAAATGAGTCACAAAGAAGGCTGGGAATTTATGTGGGATATGAATCCCCTTCCATCATTAAATATCTTGAACAAACAACTGGTGATATGTTTACAGCAAGATTTGCAGATTGTCATTTCAATGAAATGATATTCCCAGCCTTAGGGGGAGAGATGGACCCACATAAAAAGGAAATAGAAATTACATGGAAATCAACACAATTACAATACTTAGACCCAAGGAAAAATTCTTGTGAACAAGAAGTTATGAAACTTGTCCATCTACAGGGTATTGCAAGCCAATTGCCTGATGCATTTGTAGATGCTAAGAAAATAACAAGATTGCATATCCCGGCAGAAAATGCCCCTGCAAGTATTGAAATTCCTGTTGGTAATAAGACTGATGATAAAGAGTCTATTGTGCGTAGAAAATGTGATAGGCCACCTGGTTCAAAAGATTCTAAACCAAGAAAATTGAAGAAACAAGAAGAAATGGTAAATGGAATCAATACTATCACCTCAATCAATAACCACTAAATTAAGAATAAAAATGACAACAAAGATAATGATGTTGACAACAATGAAATGTCAATAAATTATATTGCTACAAAGAAACAATGGAATAGAAAAATTGTTGTCATAGATGAGATCTTTACTTACTACGTAGCGGTTGAGATAACACATGATGAAAATGATAGTGAGCCAAAGACACTGAGTGAGTGTCGTCACAGAGATGATTGGCCAAAAAGGAAAGAGGCAATCCAAACAGAAATAAATTCGCTTGAAAAATGCGAAGTTTTTGACAGATTGTTCAAACACCACAAGGTATAAATTAAAACCATTTGGATATAAATGGGTGTTTATAAGAAAACGAAATGAGAAAATGAAATGAGTAAAATGAGATAGTAAAATACAAGACAAGACTTGTGGCACAAGGTTTTTCTTAAATATCAGGGATCAATTATGATGGAACATATTCTCTGCTAGTTGATGCAACTACATTAAGGTTTTTGGTGAGTTTGGTTGTGCCTGAAAATTTACAAATGCGCCTAATGGATATTGTAACTGCATATCTATATGGGGCACTTGATACTGATATTTACATGAAAATTCCCGAAGGACTCAAGTTACCAGAAAGTAACAAGCCTAGGGAAATGCTTTCTATAAAATTGAAAAATCTCTTTACGGGCTAAAACAATCAAGGAGAATGTGGTATAACTGTCTTAGTGAATACCTCCTGAAAGAAGGATTAAAAAATAATCAAATTAGCCCTTGCGTATTCATCAAGAAATCTCAATCAAGATTCGCTATCATAGCAGTTTATATTGATGATTTAAATACTATTGGAACTCCCAAGGAGCTTGAAATAACTGCAAAACACTTAATGAAGGAATTTAAGATGAAAGATCTTAGGAAAAGCAAATTTTGTCTTGGTTTACAAATCGAACACCTAAAGAGAGGAATTTTTGTCCACCAATCAAATTAAGAACACCCAACAAACTACCCCATGATAGTTCGATCTTTAAATATTAAAGATGTCCCATTTCGACAACAAGAAGAAAATGAAAAGGTTCTTGGTCCAGAATTACCTTACTTGAGTGCGATTGGTGCCTTATTGTACCTAGCAAATAATACAAGACCGGGCATCGCTTTAATTTGCAGTAAATTTATTAGCCAGGTACAGCAATGCACCAACAATAAGACACTGGAATGGAATCAAACACTTACTCCGATACCTTCGAGGAACCAAAGATCTTCGTCTATATTATCAGTCAAAAGAAGGTGCCACCCTTGTAGGATATGCATACGATGGAAATATGTGAGATCTTCAAAAGGCGAAATCACAAAATGGATATGTTTCACCTATGGAGAAACTGCAATATCATGGAAGTCAACAAAACAAACTTTGACCGCAACATCATCAAATCATGCAGAGTTGATTGCTTTATATGAGGTAGGACGAGAATGTGTATGGCTCAGGTCATTAATCAGTCAAATTCAAGAAACATGTAGGATGAAAGCTGTTAAAGAAAATCCAACAGTGATCTATGAAGACAATACAGCTTGCATTGCTCAAGTAAGCACAGGCTATATCAAGGGAGACAAAACCAAGCATTTAACACTAAAACTGTTTCATACACATGATCTTCAGAAGGAAGGCTAGATTAACATTCAACAAATCAGATCATGTGACAATCTCGCTGATCTGTTTACTAAAGCACTTCCATCCAAGAAATTCAAAGAATTGGCGTACAAAATTGGAATGCGACATCTTCGTGAGTCGTGACTTATGTTAGATTTAGGGGGAGAGTGTATGCACTGTAGTTATAATAAATGCATCATAACACTCCCTCTTGAATGCCAGTCTTTATGTAAATACATGCTAGTTAGGAACTTCGTCAGGAAAAATCCAATGGGATAAAAACCTGATAAAGACTGGCATTCAAGAGGGAGTGTTATGATGCATTTATTATAACTACTGTTCATGAATAGTAGTATTATTCATACAATAGTATGTTTGAATAAAATGAGTGAATGCCATCAATTGACGGAGGAAAGGAAACAACATCCTTCCTCAATAAATACTGAGGTACTCTCAATTGAAAGATACACTGAAATACAATACCTTTGCAGTATACAAAATCCTCTATTCCCCTTCTCGTCCAATATTTCTTAACATTATTAACTTTTTCCCTTCTTTACATTTTGGTCTTTCAACTTTTTAATATTTTTAAAAGTATCGTTGGGATGCATGTAAGTCCACGTATACTTGGATGCAGAAAATTATCTTGTAAAATTTAGAATTTACCTCCAAAAAAATATACTTTTGATTAGTTGACCCGGTAAAATTTATCAAATATTTTTAAATCCCACTAAACATTTTTCCTATATTCACCACTAAGAGGGATTGTTTTATTTAATTTTATTTGAAATGCAACATTCCCATGTATAGTGGATTTGTGGTTGATGTATGTAGTAGAATAGTGATGGGTGGTTTGTTTGGATTGTATGGTGGAAGGATAATGAAATTTTTTAGAAAACTTCAATAGAGCTCAAGTCAAATTCAAGCTTGATTCGAGGCTATATATGTCCGTGCAATGTGAAAAATAAAAAGATAAGGTCCATATCACAAATGTTTAAAAAATTTAGGAGTATTTGATTTTAATAATCCAACCTTTTAGCCATTCGCAAATAATAAACCAACCTTTTGATTATTCTTAAATAATCCAACCTTTGTACCAAATTTTATAGAGTAAACCAAAACCAAATTTTAGGTGTTGTTTTGGGGTTGGTTTAAGTAGAGCTTGGGTAGTTTAGCGGTAACATTGTTGACCACTTACCTAAAGACACAAACAACACTTAAATTAGCCCCAATATCACACCTAAAATTTGGTTTTGATTCACTCTATGAAATTTAGTACAAAGGTTGGATTATTTAGAAATAATCAAAAGGTTGGTTTATTATTTGCGAATGGCTAAAAGGTGGATTATTAAAATCAAATATTCCAAAATTTTATCTTTGAAAATAAAAATAAAAACCTCAAATCAATAGCCTCGAGCAAAGCTCTAATCCATGTTGGGTCACAAGCAATTTTTTTAAAAAAATTTACCTTAAAAAATAAGTATTCACAAGCCATTGTTCAAGTCAACCCATGCATGCTCGAACCCAATCAACTTGCAAGTTGTCCCTTTCCATTAGTTATTTAGTTGTCCTTAAAACTAGTTGTCCCAAATGAATTGAGTAAATTACTAAGGAAAATGCTTGGATAACCCTCAAGATTAACAACCCTTTAGACACATAAAAAAACATAAAAAATTGATAAAGTTACCATAAATTAGAGAGAGAAATGAAACGTAATAAAATCAATATTTTAATACATTTCCAACCAATAAAATATTACATACGAAAGGGTTGACAACCTTCAGGGTTGCTCAATCACTCCCCTTACTATTATACCAAGAAGTTTTCATGCAATGCACAAACCCGATGCCGCCTTACAAATCACAAATTGCAAAAAAATTATCAGAATTATGTGGTCAATAACAACAGTCACACCTGGTCATAAGTCACAACAAATCCATGAGATAAAAAAAAGGAACCAAGTTGTTCCAATGTCACGGCTTTTCATGACCTTTTATGCTTTATGATGTTATTGTTCTTGCAAGATAACAAATGCTAGATTATGTTTCCATCCAAGTAGTAGCAAAGTATATGAAACAGAAGGCCAAAAATTAATGGACTAATTGACAAATTTCTGGAGCAAGCACCCTAAGTTTGCACTTTGGTTGTATGCAGTTCAAATCTTTAAATTCCTCGTACAAGATACCGTAAAAAAGGCATCTGAAGACAAGCACTCAATTCACTCAGATGTGCTTTCTTCTTCCTTCTGTGACAAATACCTAAGCACAAGCAATGGGTAATAGTAGTTTGTAAGACAAAAACCTGATCTGTGCTCAAGTAAATAACATTGCAATACAAAGAAGAAGAATCAGCTGTTGTCCAAATAAGAAAGGAAAATTTGATTCTAACTCACTCTTTTGGTAGTCTGCTCAAAACGATCCATTCTTAAATATTCTCAAAATACTCCCACCCTCATACCCTATATGCTAAAAATGGTCCGTTTAAAAAAACTACTTACTTCATCTCTCTATTTAGTTGCTATATTTCAACATGTACTTTTCACATATATAATTTTTATTATGTGTAGTTCAACATATTTTTATTTAAAGTCGTGTCTCGAAAGATGTGAAAAAGTGAATTTATCAACTAAATTGAGACGAATGGAGTATTATTTAAGGCCATTTTTCGGCATTGCTGGATATAATTAGTATGTTAAAGCAGTATTTGAAACTTTCAATTGAAATTGAAAATTCACCTAAAATAATCATTAACTTTTTGAATGACCCCTTTTAAGTTGACATAATAAGAGGTGGCAGTAATTTTGGGCAGACCACCAAAAGAGGGAAGTATTATAATCAATTTTTCCAATATAAAAAAGGTGAAGTGTCCAAACAAGCTATAGTGCAAACCAATTGTTCATACTTTGCCTAAATTACCAATTGATTGAATGAAGAAACAGTATAAGGCTTGTACCTTAGCACAAGAGATGGGAATAGAGTTCTTTTGTTGACACACGAACTTGCCAAAAATTGAACACGCAACGAGAAAATTGTGATCAGATGAATAGTTCCTTGTAATTGCACACAATGACCAAGTATTTGCAAGTATATACACAACTTTTCAACAGCATCATCACTCCAATGATCTTATTTATTCTAGCTCTCACAACCACTAAATAGTTTTGACAATCTAATTCATTTGCTTCAATGCTTCAGAATACTTGGTTTTACATGAGAAAAAAAGAAAAGAAAAGAAAAGGCTATCTATTATTCTATAGGAACACTACAAGAGGGGTGAATTGTTGCATGGAACTTGTTAAAAAAAATTGACCATTCAAGGAAAAGTATATGGCCCAAGGAGGAAAAACGAGGAAAAACTTCCTAGCCGAAGGAAGAAAAACTCCACTTTTATATAAAGGCTTTGTATACTTATACAACCCTAATTCTCTCTAGTCCTTGTAAGTTCCGGTAGGAACTCACGGCACTCTTCTCACTTTCTCTTTCTTACTTCTCTCTATTTCTTTTCTCCTTTCTCTCTCTTCTTTTACTGTTCTCATTCAGTCATACTTCTCACTTCTCGATTACAACTCAAATAATCAACTCTAGTACTCCCTCCATAACACATTAATGGCAACAATCCATTTTGCACACACTTTAAGAAGGCGATTTAAGGGTGCAAACGAATAAATTGATCAAAAATAACTTTAAGATTACTAATTTATGATCCCAATCTTGTATTTAAACCATTTTTATTAATTTGTTCACATACACCCTTAAATCATTACCTGAAAGTGTGTGCTAAATAAACTGTACCATTAATATGTTATGGAAGGAGTATATTGAATTGAACTTCAAAAACTAGACATGAGCTTGATATGGAACTCGACACACCCTTATACTTTTTCTCTGATTTTTCTCTATTTAAATGCTCAAGTGTACTCGTGTGTAATAAATCTCTGATAAAGTCTTCTATTTATAGGTGAGAGATATGTCTTAAATTTGCTTGGAGAATAGGTCTTAAGGTACAAGTTCATAGGTCTTAAGGTACAAGTTCATAGGTCTTAAGGAAGAAGGTTCCAACTATTTTTGATGATGTATGCAATACCAAGTTCGAGTTAGAACAAATCAAAAGAAGCTTTTGAGTCAAAGCAAATAATTAAAGAAGTTCGAGAGAAGGAACCCGGATGGAGATGTGTTCCTAAACAAGAACTTCAAAGAGAAGATCAACTAAGAAAACGTTAAGGAATATTCAAGTATTCAAAGGAGAGCAAAATAAGAAGAGAAAGAGTTTCATTCGTTTTTAATAATTCTTTTATTTTTGTTTACCAATTATTTTCGAAAAATTAGTTATTGGTTTAGCTTTATTTAAAAACTTTTCAATGAAAAATTCTTATCATGTTTGTTTGCCTTGATTTGTTATCATAAAAAGGGGGAAATTGTTGAACCATGAGTTAGTTTTGATGATGACATGCATACAACCATACATGATAACTAAGTTTCAAGAGAAGAGAAGCAAGAAGTTCCTGATAAACATTTTGTCAAGGAATAGAGGATAACATCAAGTTGTTCCAATGAATCTACTTGATGAAGAGAAATTCCAAGAAGATTATGAGGGTAATTTTCTATAGGAAACTTGTAAGTATATTAAGTCTTGAGTCTGGTTGGAACTCGAGTCTAGTTCCCAGAGGAATTTAGGTCTGTCTTATTAGGAATTTGAAGTCCATGAGTTATTATGAATTTAACCCACTATTTAGGCCTAATTAATTGAAAAGTCATCTTCTAATTCAAACTGATGACTTTTCAATTAATTAGACCTAAATAGTGGGTTAAATTCATAATAACTCATGGACTTCAAGTTCCTAATAAGACAGACCTAAATTCCTCTGAGAACTAGACTCGAGTTCCAACCAGACTCAAGACTTAATATACTATCATCATCAAAACTAATTCATGGGTCAACACTATCAATCATTATTAGATCTAAGTTACTAATTAGTCTTAGGTAGGCCTGGTGTTCAATTTATGAAGTTGTTTTATGCTTTATTCTCAAATCATGAAAAGAGTGCTTCCAATGTATAGTTATAATTATACTTTATTCCTAACCACATGGAGATTGCATAATTTTTACAGAGGCCCCAAAAAAAGAGAATAGAAAGTTGAACTATGGAGCCCAAAATGGGAAAATAAGAGATAGAATTTGATTAAAAAGATGACTTCATGTGAAAAGAGAGACATAGAGAGAACCATTAGCTCAATTGAGTAAGGTTGCAAGCATTTTGAAACTTTCAAAAGTATCAAAACACCTACGAAAGAAACATAAAGGCAAACCATTTTGAGACAGGGGGAAGACTTCATATGATACATACCATCACAACATTCTATACGATGCATACTGATACAATGATAGAATCAGACCAACTGTTCCCATAGCCAAAAAGGAAGTATATGATAGATTAAAAGGTGTTGCATGCTAGTTGGCTGAACACCACATTAGAACACTTTATAGTGACCAACTCAATAGATTGATAGAGGTACCAATTAGTTTTTGTGTTGTAATTGCAATTGGGCCCGAGATTAAAACAGTGCTACTACGATATTGGGACAATAGGATATCATCTTAAGATGCTATTAGTAAAAATGTGAAGCCCATGTGCTTAGCAAAGCAAGCAAGGCAGACCATAAATCCAAACATCTCCCCTCTCAATTCCCAAGGAAAAATGAATATGAACCATTCGAAGAATTACGAACTAAAGATGAGCAATAAAGAAACCCTACCCATTAGCCCTCGCCCACCGGGAAAGCTGGTATAGCTGCACAGTTTCGTTTGACGCATGGCATGCCAGAAGTAGATAGTTGCGGGGCTGTACCATCCATGCAAACCTCATGAATAATCCAGAGTAAACGCACATAGCTGCAACCAGTAAATGACATGTCATCAGTTTATTTGACTTAAGGCTGATCAGCTTTACAACAATGTCAGAAATGTCAACCTGCTGTCATGTTGCCTGATATCATTTCAGGGGGTTTATTCATGTCAACAAGCCCCTATTTGGAACAGCAAACATACAAACAATTAAGCTAGTATGCTTCGGCTAACAGATGTTTAAAAATACATACTAAACATCTGTAGGGAACAAATAAAAGAGCAAAAAACTAGAGTTTAGAAACATACAGCGGCGACAAATCCCCAATTTGCAATAGGCCCCCAGAAATGAGTTGTTTTGGGACCAACAGGACTGTTCAAAAAAGCACGGAATGTAGAAGCCATCTGTCACTTGTACAGAATACTCCCAAAGTTAGAAGCTCCAACTTCAAGGTGTTGCTTTAAATGCAAGTTTAGAAAGTACCAAGAACCAGCACATCAAAACCACAAAACATAAAATTTACAGCACAATCCAATATAGCATCCACTCTTCTACATAGGGTAACACATTTTCACTTGGATCAAGAATTAAAAGATGTACGAAACCCTAACCCATTGCACATAAAATTAAATCAATAGAAAAACTCTTCTAATGCCATTTCAAAATCAAGGTATGAGCGTGCAAATTTAGAAGGAAAAAAAAAAAAAACAAATCCATTGGCCAAAACTCAAAAGTAAAGTGGAAACCACTATCAACAAAGAGCTGAGCACAATAACTTGATCATACCACTCCTAGTACTAGTTGTAATCATGGCCACACAATAAGAAACATAGAAGAATGTTCATCTAAGCTGATGGGGAAAATTAAAAAGGGACGAGTAAAGATGATTTGGTGGATCTGGGATAAGTTTGATTATGGGGAGATATGTCAGTGGGGGAACATAGAACTTTGTGGGATGCCATCGTCTAGGTTTGGTTTGAGGGGTTTAGGTTTCTTTTGTAAGGGTATGTTTTTGGTGGCTCGATTTATGGGTTTTATCCTTGACCTCCAGAGTCCAGATAGGTCTTTGAATTTTGGGTACTTGATTTTTCCTTTTTGGATTGTCTTTCTTAGGACAATTCCAACAATAATGGCTTTCAAAGATGAATGACTTTGATTATTCTAACAGATTTCTAAATAAGGAAGCAAATATCTTTGATTGCAATAATGGAAGTATGCGCTACCTTGTTAAAAGAAATTCAGCCCGGATAATCACTAGAAGGCACAAAGTGTTGGGCTTTTTGAAATATTGACATGTTCAAAATATGAATGTGACAGAGATACGCATGCTACGTTGAATATGTAGGCATACAAGGAAGGATAAAATACGAAATGAGGGCATGAGGCTATTAGGTAAAAGCTACGAATAAGTGAATAACGACTTTTGATGATAAGATCAGGGAAAATCGGCTAAGGTGGTTTGGTCATGTACTCATGTGAGACAGAGACCGATCAATGAGTCAGTAAGAACACTTAAGGAGTGTCAAATAAATAGGAAGGTACGAGGTAGAGAACGACCAAAGTAAACCTAGATGAGGGTTACTATTGGAGATATGAGCTTAGTTTTAAAAGGCGCAAGGCGCACCAAGACGCAAATGGTCCCTTCCTCCCTATAGCCTAAGCACGAGGCGCATGTATTTATCTACTTGTTTTAAATAAATTTTTCTTTGACTGTATTTAATATTAATAAAAAAAATATCCCCAATAATTTAAATAATGGTCCCTTCCTCCCTATATGCAAAGCTAACGTAGTCTCAAGCATGGAGGGCGAAAATTTGGGAAACTGACTTTGGCGATTCCATATATTGATTCATGTCTAACCAACCTCAAATTATTCTGGGACTAGGGATTTGTTGTTGTTTTGTATAGTCACTAAATCCAAATATGCAAAAGAACACCCCTAATTTTCAATGGAACCCCAACTCAAATCCCTAATGTACATTACCTAATGAGTAGATTGGAAAAAAAGAAAGCTTGTCATTAGCTTTGATCAATGTATGAAAAGGCGTAAGGCGCACCAAGGTGATAGGATTTCCTAGAGCCTTAGGCGCGCCTCAGTGCGCCTTGATGCACCTCATTGAAGTAAGGCGCAACTAAGAAGTAAGGGGAAAAAGGCTGGAAAAAATCTGGGCAAAAAACAGAAATGCGCCTTATGGTGCACCTCAGAGCGCCTAGGCGCGCATGGGTGTGCCTTAGTGCGCCTTGCTTGCGCCTAGCCACAAGCGCTTCACCTTGAACAATTTAGGCGCCTACCCCCTTGCGCCTTGCGCCTTTGCGCCTAGCCACGCCTCAGGCGCGCCTTTTCAAACACTGGCTTTAATGTGGTTGAGAAACAAAATTATGGAATGGTTTCATTTTTTTCCCACAAGGAAGCCACTTCAGATTTGAAGCTATTGTGAAGAGGATAAAATCATTATTTTTACTAACAAAACCTCAAATGTAGCAAAAGTTGTGAAAATTTTGTTCTAACTACCATAATGCATATATGTTAACCCCACCTAACTCGGACTCTTACAAACGGTAACAATCCCTAACTTGGTTTGGGGAAAAAGTCAAAATGGACTTTGTATAAGGTAAATTTGAGGTTGTGGGAAAAGGTGCAATCACAATAATTGATAGTAAGCTCATATACGACCTTATCGCATCCCTTGACTGCCATAAAAATGGCTCCAAGTGCACTCAATCAATTTATACAAGCTGCATGGATTCCTCAATACCATAATATCTAATAAAGTGTTTCTTAGTAACTTCTGAAAAGCTTCTGATATGCTGGCAAGGAGTGTTTGGCCCTTTGAACCACCTACTTAGTAGTTACCGGTTGAAGGTTACCACTCTGACACCCAAAGAGTATAAAACATCCTATAAGGTATGATAAGTGCATTAGAAGCTTTGAATAGGGGATTTCAAGTCTTCAACAAAGGGAATGTACATTGCAAATGTTAAAGCCCACAATAAAACAGCTGTATAGAGATAGTGTACATTATCAGTTATAATTTACAAGCCAATAAACAGAAATCTGTTAAGGAAGGGAACAAGTTGTCAACATGATATTTTGGGCCTAATGAGTAATGAAGTTATTACTTATTAGAAAGGAATGACGGGTTGCTTAATCCATTCCACTTTCCATATTTCTCTCCGCCAGAAACACCTTGATCTCTTACCACCACCACCAGCCCCCCCCCCCCCCCAAAAAAAAGGTCACATATTTCATTCCACCATGGCACCACCTGGCAAAAGTACTGTTACCCGGGAACTGCCATAAGCAGTCCTTTACACAGGCCCATCCCTGACCCAGGGCAACAGGGGCGCAAATACATAATCTATCAACAATATTCGATTGGAAAATCAATTTATTTTCCCCTAATTATAACCGACGCTTCAATTAACCACCCTAGAAGAACCCTAAATGACTATCAGACAATCAAATCTACTGTATAATTGATTTTCTATGATTCACAGAGAAAAAGAAATCTTACCTCAAAAGTTCTGCTTCAATGGAGGAAAGTCAAGGTCACACTTCGACGGAGGGAGAAGGTGAAAGGAAGAGAGATGAAGTGCTGCCCGTTTTTTCCTTTGCGCTGCTATTCAGCGAAAGTTTGATTGACTTTTCTCTTTTTCCTTTTTTTTTTCATTTTACGAATGCTATGAGCCTCTAATGTAAAACTAAATTATTACTCCCTCTGATTGTACTTTTGCTACTGTTTATTTGCTAACTTTTATTCTCTATAATTTTATACATGTAAGGGAAAAATAGTCAAATGGGATTTCGTTTGATTTGGTTCAATGTCTACTTTTTCAATATGTATTGCTTATAATTTTTTATTATACGTATATCAAGATATTTTCATTTAAAGATGTGCCTCGGGAGATTAAAAAAAATAAATGGGGCAATCTTTTAGGGACGGAGGAAGTACAAAATAAAGTTACACAAAAATTTACAAATCTTAAAAAAATACAGTATTATCATCATAATTTTATCTAAGATTATTCCCATTGCTATATTTGGGAATTTGCGTATTCTTAGTGGTATACTTAACTTTTAAAAAATCTCAGTGGTATATTAATGGAACTCATTAACCACTTTTAAAGTTTGTTTAAGGACATTAACAACCATTAATTCGGTTTTTTCTTTATATTTAATCAATTGTGGTTATCCAAAAAAAATAACTATATTTAACCTAAGTATGTTTATGGTCGAATTAATGGTTTTTAATGGCCTGAAACAGCCTTTAAAAGTGGTTATTGAATTCCTTTAGTTATTTAGGTATACCACTAGGTTTTTTAGTATATGTAACACTAGAAATACGCAAGGTAAAAGGCACTAAAAATAAGTTTTCCCTCCTAAACTCCCCATTCCCCCCTTTTATTACTTCCTCTGTTCTAAAAAAACGCAACAAACTTATTTGCACGCATTTTAAGAAAATGATTTAAGGGTATAAATAAGCAAATTAATCAAAATAATTTTAACAAAAGTAAGAATTATCATTTCTTTTTCACACAAGTAACTCCCCATTCCCCCCCTTTTTAACCCTAAAATTATTTTGATTAATTTGTTCGTTTAGACCTTTAAATCATTTCCTTAAAATGCATGCAAAATGGTTTGTTGCATTTTTTTGGAACGGATGAAGTATTTAACATGATGTTTAATGCTTCCCCTTTTTAAAGAAGCATTTTTTATCCTAAAGCAAATATCTATTAATTATTATTATTATTATTATTATTATGGAAAAAAAATACACAAAATGTTAGGATTTACAAAAAGTTAGTGGGAAGCCGAGATACAATCTGGTCCCCCACTTCCCTAGCTATAGAGAAACCTATTTTTGTGAAGATGTGAACAGCCGCACGTGCTCCAACATCCGCAATCCGGGAGAAATTCTGAATTCGCTTCAACAAGGCAATACCATCTCATTCCAATTCGCCTAATGTTGAAAAAGAGAAAGGAAGGAACCCATAACCCAATGCTCGACACCTATCTTCATACTTAGCCCGCTTACGAAGAGCTGCACCCGTCACAACACGACCTGGAACGAAGTCAGCCAACCTAGAAAGAGTCAAAGGAGAAGACCCTACCAAGTCCACGCACATATCAAGCCCTTGATCCCAAGAATATAGTAAAATGTCGGCAGGCCTCACCCATCTAGCTATTATTATTATTATTATTATTATTATTATTATTATTATTATTATTATTAGGAATATTTGATTTTAGTAATCTAACCTTTTAGTCATTCGTAAATAATAATCCAACCTTTTGATTATTCTTAAATAATCCAATCTTTGTACCAAATTTCATAGAGTGAACCAAAACCAAATTTTAGATGTCGTTTTGGGGTTGGTTTAAGTAGTGTTTGGGTAGTTTAGTGCTAACGTTGTTGACCACTTACGTAAAGACACAAACATCACTTAAATTAGCCCCAATATCACACCTAAAATTTGATTTTGGTTCACTCTATGAAATTTAGTACAAAGATTAGATTATTCAGGAATAATCAAAAGGTTGGATTATTATTTGCGAATGGCTAAAATATTGGATTAATAAAATCAAATATTCCTTATTATTATTATAAAAACAATAAAAAAAACCTACAAAGTCAAAAGATCTACAAGAAGTTAGTGGAGAGTGAGATACAATCTAGGCCTCACCCATCTAGCTATAGCAAACCTGAGCCTGTTGAAATCTAAGTGAGCAGCAGTACAAACACCTATATCTTGAGTCCTAGCGAACACATGTACTCGCTTCAGCAACGCCACAACTAGAGATGCCAGCGAACCGGATCCTGATGGATCCAACGTATCCATAGAATGAGAATCCAGATCCATATCCTGCGGATCTCGCGGATCTGGATCTAAAACGGTTCCTCTTGTATTATACCTGTAATAACCCGAAATTTTGGGCCAGAAAATTTCGCGGTTATTAATTGTATTTGATGAATTCAAAGTCCAAATGGCCCATTGTACTTGGACTGTTTTATGTTAATCTGTTTTATTTCTCCTCAAATTGGGCCAAAGACCCAACCTTTCTTTTCTTTCTCCTCTTGGCCGGCCTATATGGCTATTTGGGTCCAATTTAACTCTTTTGATTTATTTAGTAAATGGGTTGTTTAACTAATTAAATTATTATTTAATTTGATTTATTTGATTTTAACCCATTCAAACCCATCCCAACCAATTTGTTAGTCAACCCAAATTTTTCTCAACTCTCCCCTCATTAAATCCCTCTCTCACGGCAGCCTATTATTAAATTAGGGGTTGTTTTTCTTGTTTTGTTTTTCTATAAATAGGACCTAGCTCACTCACTTGGTTCCTAATTGCATATTGTCATAAACCCTAAAAAAATTATTGTTCTCCTCCTCCTTCAAAAAAAGCCGAACTGAATTTCACCAAAGAGTGAAATTTTTGCCTTGGATTAATTTAGCGTTTAAGGTAACTTCGCTATTCCGTTTAATTTTGGTACAAACTATTCACATAGTTAATTAGGTTGTATCATGAAAATTTGTAGAATTTAGGAGATGTTTAATTCTGAAAATTTCGAACCATGTGAAATGCTTTTCATGTCATCCTTGATGTGTTCTTGTGATCTTTATGAATCTTTAAATGTTTTAATTAATTTTTATGCATGGATGGATTTATATTGTATAACTACTTGTACGAATTTATTGGTTAATCAAATCTTGTTATTTCTTGATGAATTTTTCGTGTAGGTTTCTTTACTGTTTTATTATTAATCATGATTTATTTCGTGGCAAAATTCGTCCTTTTATTATTTATAATAATTTAATCTTTCAAACCGGTAAAACTGTCTAGATTAGGTTTACGAATTTATTAGTATACTTAATCAAATCTAATGGCTACGAAATTTTAGGTGGAAGTCATTAATACTGTTTTAAAGCTTCTGTAATTTTTTCATAATTTTTAAAGATCTTTTTCTATGGCAGAAAATTCTGAAACCGAATTCAGCCTAATCTGACTGGTTAGTATAAAATCACTTAAAAATAGTAAAAGGTGTTATTTTTAAACGAAATTTATGCACGTTAACCCTTTAACCTATATTTAACTTCCATTAAAATTTCCAGACTATTAGAGACCTTTAGATGGTTGATCTTAATTTAATCCTTTAAAATCAGATTGCGTAAAATAGTGTAATTTAAATTGTTTATATAAGTTTATATGATTAATAGATGATTATTGTACTTGATTAAATTAAAGCATGAATTTTGGGTAATATATATATATATATTTCGAGTAGATTGAATAAATAAAAATAGGATTTTTATCATGTTTTAGGTAATTATTGTTGTTAGTTGTTATTTTACATGATTATTTAATTTGATTCATTTAATGTTTGATGATTGTGTTTAATTGATTTAAAGTATGAAATTTTGCTAAATTATATAAATGTCGAGTGCCTTTAGATTTGATGCATAGAATTTTTATCTTGTTTTTATGTATTTTAGATGAATAATTATAATTAAATTAATTAATGGAATTAAAATATAAATTCTGGTTGTTAATTGCCTAAAAATGTCGAGTAAGAGTTAGTTAGAAAGTTAGGATTTTTGACCATGATTTTAGGTAATTGTTGTTGTTTGTTGCTATTATAGATGATTAATTAATCTAGTTAATTTAATGTTTAGCAATTGTATTTGATTAATTTAAAGCATAAATTTTGGAAATTATATATATATATATGTCGAGTGGTATAAAATATGAAAGGTGAAATTTTTATCTTGTTTTGTATCCAATCTTGGTAATTGTATGATAAAAATATGATTTCTATGATTGTTGTTATTTAATTAATTAATCTTGTTGATAATAATTATTTAGATTAATTGATGAAAATAATTAATTATTTGGTTTAAAATTTATAAATGACGAGTGGACGGATTTGATTTAGTCAAATTTAGTTAATTTTGATTTATTATTATTTTGGAATAATTAATTATAGAAGTTATGGATAAAATAATTATCAGGGATAAGTTGTAAAGTGAAGGGATAGATAATAATATGTTGTTAAACTAATAACATTACACGTGAATATTTATTATTAGTATTAATATTATGGATTATAATTATTATTATTAGAAGTTACGAAATATTATTAATATTATTAGATTATAAAATAATATTAGTATTATTAAGATTAGTTATCCGTAGGGATAAGTTATAAGTATATGATAAGATATCAAGGATGGTTTATTATAAGGTTTAAAGTTGCATAAGATACTACTAGGGATAAGAAAGGAAACAGAGTAATAGCTATACATGTTATGTTTCGGTCTCTGGCTAGGAAAGACTTGGTATTTAAGGTGGCCAATATACGTGCCGCACCTCTCTTTCCTGGGATTCCGAACATTTCATTTCCTAATACGGTCACCTAGTATTTCCCGATATATGATATGATATGATTAATTAAAGATATAAGATATGATAAGGACGCCCACCTGATGACCCGAGTAGTCAGACTAGGTTAAGTCGAAGCCACTGCTCAATGGGACGAACACACCTGATGACCCGAGTAGTCAGGCTGAGTTCCCCCGAGTAGTTCTGGGTCTTAGGATATGTAGCCGTCTAAGTAGTAGTACACGAGCTACTATTTGGGAGTTATGGCCATAGCTTAGGCTTAGCGGTGAAACACGAGATCCGCTACGGGTTGAGTACACGAGCTCACCCCGGCTTGTTCTAGGAAAGTTGTGGTGAAACACGAGATCCACAACGAGTTATAGTGACCGGTCCAACAAAGATGATATGATTTGATAAAATCATAAGATATGATACGATATGATTATAAGATATGTAATGGAAATATAAGATATGACCGATAAAGGATATGTTATGATATTTCTGAGTTATGACATGATTACGAGAGTATAGAACTATGTTGTAGAAGCTAAGAATTTAATGTAAAGTCTTCCGCTGTGTATGAATCTAGGTATATAATATGAGTAGGTGTATTCTCTGTATGTACCGTGTTATGTGATGTACGTATTGGTATTTGTATGATTGTATGTATCTGTATACGTATGTTTTGTATACGTGTATTTCTGAGATGTACTTGTATTATATACGTATTCCTAACCGTATTTTGCAGGTATTGTTATACGTGTGGTATACGTATATTTATACGTATTGTATACGTATTTTCTAACTGTATTTTCTGCAGGTGTATGTATACGTATTTATACGTATTTTGTACGTACATGTATACGTATTTTTATACGTATTTTTATACGTATTTTTATACGAGATTGTATAATCGTTGTATTTCGTTCTTCTATTTTCTATGGATGTTTCGTGTTCTCCCTATGATATTATGTGTTTAGCGGTCCCTCGATTAAGCGGGACAGCCTAGTTACTCGCCACTGACGGTGGACCCCCCCCCTCAGTTTCAGGTGACGATGCAGCATCATAGAGCGGGCTTCGTTGGATGGGCTTGAGTAGTTTAGTTATTTTCTTTGAGTTTTTAGATTATCCAGGACAGTTTGAGACATTATTTTAGTTTGATTATAATCCCAGCCTGTTGGGAAGACATTTACTTTATTTATGTATTTTTAGGCTAGATGCCTTTGACTTTGGATTTTTAGACTATTCTTTTAAAATAAAAGTTGTTTCATTTTAAGTATATAATTTACATTTATGGTTTAATTTGGTTAAGTAATGATCCGAATGTCGATTCCCCTTGTAAATCGACAAGTCAGAAAGTCGGGTCGTTACAATACCTACTAAATGAGATAATTAAAACTTTTAATGCATTAAATTTTTTATTTCAATTCATCACATACACAATTAATATGCAAATTAAAACCCACTACGTATACTAAGTAGTAAGTACTAACAAACTAACATCATGAACATCCTAAAATCCATATATTACATAATCAAATTGAGTAATAAACTATTTGGGCTTTGGAGTATTAGACATTTGGGCTGTATAACTTATAAGACTATCATTAATTTAAGGGAAATTGCCATTGGCACTACCGTGTTTTGGGAATTCCCAATGTTACTACCGACTTATTTTTAATCTCAACGGTAATACATCTTTATAATTAAATTCCCAAATGTAGCATCGTGGATGAATATTCCGTTAAGTAACAGAATATTCCGTTAATTAAAAAAAAATAACTAATGATAATTAAAAAGTAGTCTATTCAAGGTTTTACGGGTCATTTTAGCCCTTAAAGGATCCGATTTGAAATTGGAATTTGCAAAAAACAACCCAATTAGCCCCGATTTGCGTTCCCGATTTGTCTCAATTTACGCGCATTGATCTATATGCAAGGAAAATAGTCTGCTCAAGGTTTTACGGATCATTTTAACCCTTATGGGATCCGATTTGAGGTTGGGATCTGCAAAAAACGTTCCGATCCCATTTTGCCTCAATTTTCGCACATTGATTTACACGTAAAGAAAAATAGTCTGCTTAAGGTTTCACGGGTCATTTAAACCCTTATGGGGTCCGATTTGAGGTTGGAATTTGCAAAAAAAAAAATGACTTAATTAGCCCCTAATTTGCATTCTCAATTCGCCTCGATTTGCACGCCTGGATCTACGCATAAAAAAAACTAGACTACTCAAGGTTTTACAAATCATTTTAACACTTAGTGGGGTTTGTTTTGTTAATTATGATTAATTATCTTTTTAATATAGTTTTTTAGTTAATTATAGTTAAGTAATGTATTTCTTTTTGTTAATTTTAACGGTTTTTTGATTAATAACATCACATTTGGGAATTTAATCATAAAGATGTATTACTGTTGGGATTAAAAATAACTTGGTAGTACCATTGGGAATTCGCCAAAACACGGTAGTACCAATGGGAATTTCCCTTAATTTAATATATGTTTTATTAAGAAATGGATTTGCGGATCTTGAAGATCTTAATGTGGATCTATTAACAAGATCCATATCAAGATCCATATTTTCCTAAAGGATACGTATCCGACCCGGATCCACGTAGATCTAAAATATGAAGATCCAAATCCTTTAAAACGGATTTGGATCAACGGATCCAGGGTGGATCCAAAATCCATTGTCATCTCTAGCCACAACCCCCTTCTCTAGTTCCCTTAACGAAGAAGAGGAGAAAGGGAGAAAACCATAGCTGATTACCCTGCAACGAGCCTCGTGCTTGTGTCGCTTTCGCTGAGCTGCAACCGACACAACCCACCCAGGCTCAAAGTCAGCTAACCCGGATTGTGTCAAAGGAGAAGACCCCTTCAAGTCAACGCAAACATCGAACCCCCCTGTCCCAAGAATAAAGAAGCACATGCATCTACAGGTCAAAGAGCCCCGTCATTCCCTCTAGTCAATCCAACATCAACCTCCTTCCGAGCGAAAATCCTAGACCGATAACAAATTTCAACAGGGTATCACGAACAACATACATTATTTTGATCTTTAACACCCACCATCCCAGAACTAAACATAGCATGATTACCGAAAATATCTCCATCAAAAACCCTTGAGCAAGCCGAACATGGCGCTGAAACTGAGAACAAAGGAACTCCCATCCGGTAACAAAGAACACAACGGTAAGCCTTACCGTTCATAGTCTGACCCAAACCCAAGATTGGGACTGTCCTTAGCCAGAAAGAGATATTGTAATAACCCGAAATTCTGGGCCAGAAAATTTCGTGGTTAATTGTTATTATTTTAATAATCTAAGTCCAAAAGGCCCAATTATTTGGACTGTTTTATTCTTATTTTTTTCATTTAAAATTGGGCCCAAAGACCCAATTATTCCCCTCACTTGGCCGACCCTCATTATTTGGCCAAGGATGATTTTTGATTCTGATTAATTATTAATTAGATAATTCTAAGTATGAAAATCTATTTATTAATTTAATTATCTAATTAATTCTAAAAATCCTATTTTTAACTAACCTGTTACTAAGTCTCCTAAAAGTTGACCCTTTCACTATTAGTACTCCATTTTCACGGCCCCCTACCCTTTCTCTTTTAATTCTTTTGTTCTTTATAATTATATAGGGAACAAAACTCATATTTTATTTTCCTAACTTCTAACTTCTAAAATATTCACAAATACTCACAAAAGAATCCCTTTGTGTGCCGTGTGTTTTTTTCGAACCAAGCAAAGGAGTTTTTCTTTGTTCTTCTTCCTAATTCAAGGAAACTAGACTATCCTCCTTGAATTTGGTATTAGTTTATCATATAATTAATTAGGATTAAACTAGGAAATTAATTAGTATCATAGAGATATGATTGTTCGAATCTTTTTGGATGATGAATGTTCTTGATTGTTTCTTGATATGTTATATGATCTTTTTGAATCTTTAATGTTATTATTTAGTTCTATGCATGATTTAGTATTCTAATTTACATGTTTTAATTAAAATAATTGCATGAAATTTTCGAACTTGATTCTTTATTTATGCGTGTGATGGTTGAATCTCATGCCTAGTTTTATGATGATTTTAAGATGTTTTCTCGATCTAAAAGCATGTTCATAATTTATTTAATTGTATAATTTAAGTCTTGAGTTAAAATTATAATCTTGTTTTACTTCTTAAAATTGCCAAGTGGTTCAAGAACAATAAAAGAATTAAAGTTTCAATTTTTTATGTTCATATTAAGTCTAAATCTTGATCTAATAATTGTTTATAAATTTAAAGATGATTTAAAGATTAAAGAATATGGTTTAATTAATTCTTGAAAATAAACTAATCTTGTTCTTGTTTTCCTTTATGATGGCCGAATATCATAGCAACAAAAAGACATAATTTTTTATCCAGTTTTGGTTATAATATCATGATTTATGGATAGATTACAACCTTATAATTTATATAACTGATTTAATAATTAAAACATGATAATAAAATATGGAATTAATTTATTAATTTTCGAGTGATATTTTTTTGTGATGGCCGAATATTGTAATTATAAAAAGGGTAAATTTTGATCTTGTGTTGACTACTGTTTTGGTAATTTAAAGTTAATCCATAATTTTAATATTTATCTAATAGGTTTTAATGATTTATCCTTGATAGTGTGACTGATATTTTAAAGTGTCTATATTTATTATTTAACTTGATTTGTTTGAATGATGCAGGGATGAAAAAAGAATATTTTTATCATGTACTATGATAATTGTTGATTATTATATTTGTTTGATGATTTATTTGTTTTATTGTATTAATTGTGTGATTATTTAAAAAGAATTGAATTTAATTATTTTTGTGCTTATTTCAAAAATGTCGAGTGATATGAGTAATATTATGATCAATTTAATTTAATTTTTGGCTTATAATAATTTTAGTTTACGAATTAAGGATTTAATATTATTAAAGGAATAAAAAGGAATAAGAAGATAAGTTGTAATAATAAGGATAAGGAATTGACTTTGATAAGATGAAAAGATGATAAGATGTTATTGGTCTCACGATGGCCATGTCGATAAGATAAGATAAGATAAGAAGTGGACGCCTGTTTGGTGATACACGAGTCACCAGATTAGGTCTAGTCGAAGCCACTGCCCTACTGCGGTCTCTGGGCAGTTCTGGATTCTAAGATATGTAGTCGTCTAAGTAATAGTACACGAGCTACTATTTAGGAGTTATGGCCATAGCTTAGGCTTAGTTATTGCAAAGGAGAGTTACGGGTAGAATACACGGGTTCTCCCGGCGCATTTTAGGAAAGTTGGGATGTACACGGGCATCCTTACCAGCTATAATGATCGGTCCATGAACTTAAGGAGATGGTTAAAGATGGGGATTGGGAAATAATATGATATGATATGTATTCCACGGGTTGGTGTATTAATTGTATGCTATTAAGTTACTTAAGTATGTATTTATGTATTTATTCATGTATTAGTATGAGTATGATATGTTAAGTCTTCCGCTGCGTATGTCTGATATGTATGTATTTTTATACGTATTTGTATATATTTTTATACGTTTATGTATGTATTTTTATACGTATTTGTATGTATTTTTATACGTTTATGTATGTATTTTTATACGTATTTGTATCTACTTTTATACGTTTATGTATGTATTTTTATATGTATTTGTATGTATTTTATACGTTAATGTATGTATTTTTCTACGTTTATACATGTATTTTTGTACGTTTTCCTGGTTGATTCTATGATATTATACTAGATAATACCCGAGCAAATGATCGATTTTAATTAATATTAGGAAATATTTTTTTAGTGGTTACTATATTAGTATAAAAGTACTGATATACGCTACCGAATAGAATTATTAATATGTTGGGATGGATAATTCGATCAGCTTAGGAAAGTTTTTTTTGTGGTTACTATGTTAGTTCTAGCTTCGTATCGTAATACTCGCAACTTTTTCCATTTTAAGTTGTAACATGATATTTGCAACAAATATTTTTATATTAATTTAGTGAAAAATTACTCATGTGTTTTTTTTTTTTTTTAAAAAAAAAACTTTAGTTTTAATTTTTAGTGGTCCCAATTAATTATTCATTTTTCACTCTATCTCTCTTTAAATCCATTTTTGTCTACGGGTCCATAGCGCATACTTATATAGCACGTATTGCAATATAGTGGTAGTATAAAAGATTAGTAGAGATATAAAAAAATTAATTATAATAAAATGCACCCCCATTTTTTTATATCTACTTATTTGTCTTTTCATCAATACCAATAAACTAATAGTGTAATAGAAAAAGGGAAAAATCATAAATAAGTTGTGCAAAAAAAGTTAGAGAAAGAAGACAATAAAGTAACTTGGGAAAAAAAATATTAATAAATATAAAAAATAAAATTATACTATAGTTAGATAATGTAGGAAGTTAGCAAATTAAAATAAAAACATCCCAAAAAAGAAAATTACGCAAATTAAATAAAGACAAAATGAGTAATTTGAAATAAAAAGAATTATTTTTCTTGGGTTATTCCCACTGGTATACCAGAAAATTTAACAAATCCCACTGGTACACCTAAGTTTTTTAAATTCCCAATAATAAACCTGAGTTTTTGACAGTTCCCAACAGTGACATTTATTAACCAAAACCGTTAACTACTTGCCTCGATTTATGTGCAATCGGTTTGTGTGACAAATACATTACACAATCAAAGGCTTTGGGTGTTATTTTAGCCGTTAATGAGTTAAATTTGAGGTCAAAATTTGCAAAAAATGACAATATATATTCATCTTCAAATGCGTGCTAAAAACTAAAAAGAATAGCAACTTAACGGAATATTATGTTTTTAAACGGAATATTCCTTCTAAAATGTCACGTTTGGGAATTGTCAAAAACTCGGGTTTATTATTGGGAATTTTAAAAACTTAGGTGTACTAGTGAGATTTGTTAAATTTTCAGGTGTACCAGTGGGAATAACCCTTTTTTTTATGTGAATGTTTGTCAATTATTATGTCAAAGTTTTTTGTTATAATATTATTTAAGTTTAAAAAGATATGTATTTGAGATTTTATTATTTATTTATTAGGGTATTAATTATGGTATTAAATATAGAGAGAGGTAGAAAAGTTAGATTAGGAGGGAAAAAATGAAAGTGGGAGGGAAATAGTGGTTAGAGTTTTAGTAGTATAGAATAGATAGATAGATAGATGGTTTACGGTTCCACATTTAAGTGGGACAGCCTAGTTACTCGCCACTGAAGGTGGACCCCCCATTTCAGGTGAAGACGCTGAAGAATAAGTGGGCTTTCGTATGGATCGGGTTGAGTGTTTTGGCAACACTTATAGAGGAAACCCGAAGTCTATTTTACCATTTAGTTTATTATTTTATTGATATTACCCAGCTTATTGGGAATAAATGATTTTAGTTGTAGTTTTTTTAATAATATGGATTTATGGGCATTCTATCCTTTCATTAGTTCAATAATTAATAAAGAGTTATCTTGATTTAAGTTTAAAGGTTTCAATCTAATAATATTTTAGCACGTTTTGTTTGGTAATGATCCATTTGTCGATTTCCTTCGTAAATCGACAGCTTATAAAAGTCGGGTCGTTACAGATACGATCCCCCTGTTGAGATCTCCATAAGGCAACCAGACGCGGAGACAAAGAGAAAGTGGATTCTGCAGAAGCAGTAACCTTCGTGAAATATATATCTGCCAATTTCTTCATGCGTTTGGGGGAAGCGATCTCACTAGGGTTACCCATAAGGTTAGTTCCAACGATCCCATTGAAAATATTCAGAGCATCATCAAAGGCGGGACCCAACTCAATGACACCAGAATACCAAAGAAGCAAAGTCTGAAGACCAGCAAACTACAGACGCGACACAAGAAAAGCATAGTGCGGAAAATCACCCGCTGAATAAACACCAAAACCGCCCAAAGAAACTGTAAGGTGGTAAGACGCCACTGCCAATCACCAAAACCAGGCCGCTTCAAAATGTCAAGGGGGGGCAAGTGCGCAATGCAAAGTATAGTTTAGAAACCCTAGTACATGCACGAAGGAGCAACAACTCACACTGAGGAGCATCAAGTATAACTACATCATCCATGAGCACAATAGTCTTGGAGACCCTTTACGAAACAAGCTCACCACAAAAAGATGATTCTGTATTGACTGGACCCCCAAGCAATCGAACACCATGCACAGGCCGACTAATATCATGTGGAAAGACACCCACGAGCCGGCTACTTGGGTCTTCTATCGGCCAGAAAACCTCCGTTTTCTCAACGTTAACCTTGAGGCCAAAAAGAGGCCCCTCCGTCAAAATTAAATCCAAAGCCTGTCCTACCACCAAGGTATCACCAATGGTTGTGCCATCATCTAAATACTAAGCCTGCAGACATAAGTCGAAAGTGTCCCTGATCCGACATACAAATGGATGAAAAACCAAAGCGAAAAGCAAAGGGCCAAGAGGATTACCCTGTACCCCCTTGGCATGACCATAAAGTGTGGTCCCCGTAATACAACCTAGGTGGAGACATGTACAAAACTCAACCCATTGTGAAAGAGTAGGACAATGAAGCCAAACCTCATGCAACATAGCTAAATGATCAACCATGTTAAAAGCATTCTGGAAATCTATCAGCAACATAGAAAGGCCAACATCAGCGCCACGAGCCTCTACCAAACGATTAACAGCATGAAGTATTGCTTCACCACCCACCACCCACCATCATCCAAATACCAAACTGCAACCCACCGAAATATGTCCCTAAAGATGGACTGAACATAGCAGCACCAACCTTTGAAACCAACCGCCACCAAACAGTACCAACCGCTATAGGGCGAATACCACCATCCGGTTTAACAAGCGGAGTAAGTGGAGCACTAGCAATATACTCACCCAACTCAGAAGGACATTTCCTAACCAGAAAGAGATTAACCACCTGCGAAATAGAGTCCACCAATTCATTCGAGACAACAACTGCAGCACCACTCAAGCAATCCAAAAGGTGTGGAGCACGCAAACCATCCCTGCCACAAGACGTAACCTGGGGAAACCCCTTAATTTGATCCAAAACAACAGCGCGCGAATGTAATGACCCTGATTTTTATTGGTATTTTTGCCGATAATTTATGTGCGTTATGTGTATTTATGTGTTAGTTCAAATTTTCTTTTGAATTATTTATTTTATTTTATGTGAATAATTTCGATTTAATTCGAATTATTTTATTTTCAGTTTTTATTATTTAAGTTAATTATTATTTAATTAATTAGAATTTTATTTATTTAATTTTCTAATTAATTATTTAATATTTTGGGCTAAATCGATTATTGCATGATTAATCATGTAAATTATGTAAATTAGCCCAATTGATCACGAGAGCCCATTTTAGGCCCATAATCCTTCTCTTGGCCGGTTTTTCTAGTGGCATGGCAAGGCTTGCCACTTGCCTTGTGTTCACACCTTAACTAACTCTATATATAGAGGAGTTAGTAAGGCTTTTGCTCACTTTTTCCATCTAAAACACAATTGCCATCAAATGCTCTTGCCATCAATTCAAACACAATTCTTCCTCTCAATTGCTCCCATTTCACACGCCATTTTTGAGTAATTGAACCCATCAATTATTCATCATTTTCCTAGCCAAAACTTAAAGATTCAAAGTCTATTGATCTTTAATTATTCAAACACAATCTTAAACCCAATTATTTCATTCAAGATCGCTAGTTCAGGATTGGTTTTGGGTTCGTGTTCGTGTGCACGTGTGGGTGTACGAGTGGATGCCGTGTGTTGAAGCCGTGTGTGCAGTGGTGGTTCGTGTGTGAAGCCGTGTTGCAGTGGTCGTGCCGTGAGGGTGGTGCAGTGGTGCTCGTGGTGGTGCCGTGTTGAAGGCCGTGTGCAGCGTGGTCGTGCCGTGTGGTAAGGCCGTGTAAGTCGAGTTTCCGGGCTGCATTTGTGTGTTGATTTGTGTGTATATCTTCAATAAGGTAACATACTTTCTCAACCTTGTTGGTATACTATGATTATAGTATAGATTAAATGCATGTATGGGTTATTTGGTGAAGTTTATTCATGATTTTATGTATTGTTTCTAATCTGATTTTAATATGGTTTTCATGATGTTTTGATGATGGTTTTTGATGATTTTATGATTGATTATATGTTGTTTTATGATCATGATTATTATGTTAAAGTTTGATGAATTTTGGATGAGTATAAGTGGAATTTTCGAATAGTTAGTGATGCTATGCGTGTGGCATGATTATGTTGGATGAGTTCTTGATTGAGTTCTTGAATCTTGATTGAGTTCTTGATTGAAGATCTTGAATCTTGAATGAGTTCTTTATGAGTTCTTGATGAGTTCTTTGGGTTCTTGATGAGTCTTGATGAGTTCTTGGTTGAATTAAAGAAAGTTAAAGATTGAATTAAAGAAAGTTAAAGAATGAATAAAAGATGATGGATTAATGTTGATTAGACTCAAGATCAAGGCGTAAAGGCAATCTTGGGAATAATTATGTTATGATGAGTTGAATATGATGATTAAGATGATTAATTAATGATTTAGCTTGATTTCATTTCTAGACGCCTAATACTTTGAGTAAGATTCATTGTTTTTGGGTTAAGACGTTGCCCCTATTCCATCCGCGGTATTGGGATAGTTGGAGTCATACTATGCTATCTTGAAATGTGGATTTCCAGTAAGATTGGTTTCACAGGACATGAATTTCCAGTAAGATTGGTTTCATGGGGTTTGGGAGTAAGATTCTCAAATCCGAGCATAGTAGAAAGTTCGATCGCGTAAGATGCGTTCGTACGAGCACAGTCCGGTCTAGTATATGAATGATTGCGCCAAAGATAGTTGGATAGGACGGTTGAGTCGAGTCCGTTGTTGGGTCATTTTCGCATGTTTTGGATTGTTGTTGATTATTTGATTTATGCTATGTTCATGTGTATTCCCGTTAGGGTGAGTCAGTTATGTTACTCGCCACTGATGGTGGACTGTTGTTGTTTTTCAGGTAATTCTGATGACGATACTCTTGCTTAGCTTTGGGTTGGGCGAGCGATGTTTATTGTTGTTATTGGATGTATTTTCTATTTCCGTTGTTTTAAGATAGTAGTGGTACATTGTATAGACTTTATACGTTGTTGTTGGACTCTTTATCCGTTGTGTTTGGACTCTAACGTGTGGTTGGAGTTACTCGTATTTTAGTATTTTTAGTTTGACTTTTGGATTAGTAATGTACAAACTTGTGGGTATTTGTACTTTTGTGGTTAATAATAGTATTTCGAGGAATTAGCTTTAATTCTTAAGTTTTCGAGTTGTAGTTTATGACAATTCGACTCGTCGGTTTCTTCCGCGCCGATTTAAGCGAGTCGGGTCGTCACAGCGAAAGTACAAATGAGGTGATGATCAATAGGAATATATAGCAGGGTAGGAGTTAAAAAGGAAGGGTGTTTATCCTATAAAACTGCAAGTGTAGCCTCATTATAAGGAGCAACCCCAGAAGACGAAAGAGCCCTAACTGCAGAAGTGTAAAAGCTGACAATTCACTAAACAAAATGTACAGCATCGCTACAGCGGGCGCTGAGACGATGGAAGCGCCCACTGAGGCCTACTTTCATAGGCTTGCAGGCTAGGAAGACTGTAACGACCCAGATTTATCGGTATTTCTATCACCGATTTATTTGCTATTTATGTGATTTTATGTATGGTCCAAAATTTATTTTTGGACTATTTATTTTATCTTATGTGAATAATTTCGATTAAATTCGATTAATTATTGTTTTTATTATTCTTGATTGATTATTATTTATTTTAATTATTATTTAATTAATTAGAATTTTTATTATTTAATTTTCTAATTAATTATTTAATATTTTTGGGCCAAAATCGATTTAAGCATGATTAATCATGCAAATTTGTAATTAGCCCAATTGATCACGAAAGCCCAACTTGGCCCATTTTGCAAAGCCAAAACCGGCCTCCCCTTGTTATGTGGCAAGTTTTGCCACTTGCCATGCATTCACACCTTAACTAACTTCTATAAATAGAAGTAGTAGTAAGGCTTGAGGATTCATTTGCTCATTTTCCATCCTTGCCATCAAAAGCTTAAACACAAACTCCCTCCATTTGCCTCACCCTCACACGCCATTTTTGGCATTCATCAACCCATTTGTTGTTCATCTTCAATTCCAAACCCGAACTTAAAGATTCAACATTCATTGATCTTTAAGTAACTTTAAACACTATAATCTTAATAGTTTTCAATCAAGAATTATTGTTCAAGGTTGTTTTGAGGTCTTGTTCGAGTGGGCCGTGTGGTTCGTGTGTGGTTCGTGTGGTGGACTGTGTTGAAGACGGTGGTCCGTGGTGGTGGTTCGAGTCGGGGTCGTGCCGTGTTCGTGGGTCCGTGCAGCCAGGGCCGTGTTGTGGGTTCGTGTGGTTCGTGGTGGTGCACCGTGTTGGGCTCGTGTGCAAGTCATGTGTGTCGTGTGTTGAGCCGTGTGGTTCCATTTCCGGGCAGCAAGTTTTTGTGTGTAAATTGTTTAATCTTCATTAAGGTAACATACTATCTCAACCTAGTTTGTATACCTTGATTCATAGTATAGATTAAGTGATTAGGTTAGACCGTTTTGATGTTTATAACCTCGTTTTATGCGTGAATTATGGGCTGGTTTGGGTGATGTTTTTGTGATGATTTTTCATGGATTACATGTATTTCATGATTGATTATGTTAGTTTTATATTTTATATTGATCAAGTTCAAGTTTGGTGAAGTTTTGATGTTGGGAAGTTGATGAAATTGTTGTTGTTAATTGCCTAGTTCATGCGCGAATTTGATGATGTTTATAAGGTTGATTTCTTGGATGAGTTCTTGAATCTTGATTGAGTTCTTGAATGAGTTCTTGAATCTTGGTTGTGTTCTTTATGAGCTCTTTATGAGTCTTGATAGTTCTTTATGAGTTCTTGGTCGAGTCTTTAAAGTTAAGGAAAGTTAAAGTTCATTAAAGAAAGGATAAATAAAGTCAAAGATTGATGTTTGAGGTTCCAAGATTGGTTGATTTACATGTTATTCTTGATCAAGGCGTAAGATGCAACTTAAGATTAACTAAAAATGTAAATTAAAGTTAAGTTTAGCTTGATTTTGCTACTAGACGCCTAAGACTTAGAGTAAGATTCTAAGAATTGGGTTAAGACGTTGCCCCTATCCTATCCGCGGTATTGGGATAGTTGGTGGTCTTACTATGTTTTTTTCGGATATGGATTTCCCGTAAGATGGGTTTCATGGGGTCGGGAGTAAGATTCTCAATCCTGGCATAGTAGAAAGTTCGATCGCGTAAGATGCGTTCGTACGTGCATAGTCCGGTCTAGTATGTGAATGATTGCGCCAAAGTTTAAAGTATGTTAATTGTTGGTTAAAGTTAGTCGAGTTAGCATGATTACTTGATTTGATTCGTATGTTGTATGTATGATTTGATTGCTTGTTTTATGCTATGTTCTTGTGCATCCCCGTTAGGGTGGGATAGTTATGTTACTCGCCACTGACGGTGGACTGTTGTTTACTTTTCAGGTAATGCTGATGATGAGGTTCTTGCTTAGCTTTGGGTTGGGCGAGCGCTGATGTTATTTAGCTTTTGTGTTGTTGTTTTACGATTTCTAGTATTAGACTATAGTAGTGGTACTTGTGTAATTTTCTAACTCTGACATTCATTTGGAGTTTATATTGTTAGTAGTAGTGACATTGACATTTAGGTTTAGATATGTACAATCTTGTGGGTATTGTACTTTCGGATTTAGTATATATTCTATTTTGAGGTTTTGTTTTAATTTTTAAGTATTTTAGTTTGTTAGAATTGACTGTTCGACTCGTCGGTTTCTTCCGCGCCGATTTAAGCGAGTCGGGTCGTCACAAGACTAATGGCAGCGGGCACTGAGATGGCATCAGTGGCCAGTGCAAGCTTTTGGGTGCTTCTGCCTCAAAATAGGGGAAGGATGCAGCGGGTGCTGAGATGGGATCAGTGGCCGCTACTCTTGACTTTATTAGCACAAACTCTTAGTTCACCACCCGACATAGGCTCGAGTTTGAACCAACATTAATTCAACCCACCACGTCAATTCCCTAAATCATCACCATTCAATCACAAATTTTTAGCCTTTCCTTTTCTTGTACCCATAACCTTTTCTTTCACTTTGGTTTGAATCTTGTTTTCTTCTATTTGGGCGCGACATGTTCCATGCAAAACTTCGTCAATTGGGCAATCTTCACCTCGCGGGAAATCTAACTCAAGTTCCTGACTTGAGCTAGCCTCTTTTCTCAATGCCTTAGCCTCCCCATGCCATCCACAAAACCACTTTAACTATGATCCTTCATCCGTCCTTACCCTACAGGCTGGGGGCTTACCTATCCATCTACTCCACCACAAACCTGAAATCCACACAAAAAGCCTTATCCATCACCCCACATTCATGCTACCCTATCTATTCACTCATTCCATCACAAATATATCCTAACCCTCATTCGTGATACTATCACAACAAGAAAATCACTCTCGGCTGACCGATCTTACCGACCGAAGTTAATAACGTCGGAAAATTCCGACCGTCTCCGACGGAAAACAGTCGGCAAATGTGTACCAACCGTTGTTATGGTCAGAAAAAAATCACCCGACCACCATTGTGGTCGGTAGCGGTCGGTAAATACCGACCGACTGTGGCCGGTCGGTATTTACCGACCGCTACCGACCACAATGGCGGTCGGGCGATTTTTTTTCCACGTTTATCTATAGTCGGGCGAGTCACCCCTCTTCCTTCCTTCCTTATTCCTTATTCCTCAAACACTCGAGAAAAAACCCTAGCTTCATTCACTCTTCTCCTCCATCGCACTCCGACGTCGGCACCAGCTAGCGGCTGCACCGCAACACGTTTTCCACCGCACCACCACATCCCACGTTCGCGGCCCTCTTCTCCTCCCTCGCACTCCCTCGCAGAACCAGATTGGCGTCGCTGCTGGTGGTGGTTCGCTGCTGTTGGTGGTTCGCTGGCGTCTCTACGGCTGGTGGGCACCACCTGTACCGCCCCCTGCAGTTGAGGTAATTCATTATTAGGGTTAGCATTTACTTTTAATTGTTGTTTATAATTTTAATTTCTGGTTTATTAGTAGTTGATTTGATTTGAATTTTTGGGTTTTGATGATTTTTGGTGTTGGCCCTGTTTATTGATTTTAGGGTTAGCATTTAGTTTTACTTTGAATTGTTGTTTTTAATTTTAATTTCTAATTTTTGGGGTTCCATTTAGAATGATTTTTTGTTTTAGTGTTATGAGTTTTGATTGGTAGGGGTAATTATTTTGCTGTAGGTGTAACATGTTGTTGGAGGAATTTTAAAGTTTATTATGATGGAAAAACTTTTTGTTTCTGCATAAAACTTCCCAAGATTAATGTCCAACATTATTGATTTAATTGCTAATTTACTGATCTGAGTTTGAATTTCCAGAAATTGAATATATGATTGAAATAGGTTTTTTTGTAGAAAGGATATGATTGAAATATTTTTTTCCTGCATAAAACTTCCCAAAAAGAAACATCTATATGATTGAAATACTTTTTTTGGTTACTCATTTAATATTCTCTTTAGGATAAAAAAGACTACCTAAATATCAATTATGCACGTTGCCAATTTGTTTTGAATTTTTGGGTTTTGATGATTTTTGGTGTTGGCCTTGTTTATTGATTTTAGGGTTAGCATTTAGTTTTGATGCGTTCGGGTATTTTTTTGGGCTTTTTTGCATGGTTTCTTGCCCTTTTTTGGTGTATTATGTTGTTGGTGTGCAATTTATGTGATTTATGGAAGGGTTTTGTTGATTTTTTTTTTTTTTATGTTTTTTATCATGCATAAATGTTAATATTTAAGTCGGGCATAAATTAGTACAAATTAGATTAGCAAATCTTGTTGTTTTGGCCTTCTTATTATCGATTGTGATCATGGTTTAGTGTGGGTTTTGCTTCTGTTTAAATCAAGACCTAAAAAGCTTAAATGAATAACCTATGACATGATCAAGCTTTAAAACCGTGTAATAGGTAGCGTTTGTATAAGTTAGGCGCAAAAACACCCTAAAACGCCACAAAAATGCAACAAAATTTGCATGTCAACTTTATTTTTCTTTTATTTGGAATTGTTTGAACTAATAACTCCATAATTTGCAGGAAAAATAAACTCAAAACCTTTTGGAGTCCGAGCGTTTGGAGGTGTCCGAGCGCACTAAGGCGGAGTTAGAGGAGAGAGACCGCCATCGGGAGGACCATCAACGCCGTCTGGAGGATAATCAAAAGAAGCAAGCGGAGTGTAGTTATTTGTTAGATTTCGGTTTATTATAGCTTACTTTTTTGCAAATCGTAACATGTGTTAGTCTTGTGTATTACAAATTATTTATATAAATAATATAAAATTTAATTTCGTAATTTTAATTTGTTTTTCATTAATATATAGTTTAATTTATTTTTTAAAGCATTTTTGATATTTAGTGAAAAGAAAAAAGCAAAAAAATTGGAACAAGGTAAATAAAAGAAAAAAAATGGCGCTAAAATCCAATTTTCCGACCGCTAGTCGGCCGGTAATTAGCGCCTTTTTGTTCTTCACCTCCAATCTGTCGGTAAAAACTTTCCCGACCGATGACCAGTCGGTAAAAAAAAATTACCGACTAAATTTTCACCGACCTACGTTTTCCGACCGGGAGCGGTCGGTAAATATGTTTACCGACCGTTAACGGTCGGTAAACGACGGTCGGCTGAGAGTGATTTTCTTGTTGTGTATACCTATTCACTTACTCCACCACAAATATGGCCTTCTCCACGGGTTGGGGGCTTGCTCATGATTTAAATTCTGCCTTTGATTGATTGGGGGCTTAAGCTCGCTCCATCCCCATTTTAGGGAAGTATGGTACTATTAGCGAACCCCCTTGGTCCTTCACCGCTTTGTCATACATAGCATATCATTCCACATGCACCACTTTTCACGAACACCTGCAATCACATCATGCATCATGCACCACAAGCATATCACACACAATCATTTCATGCATACATTCATATACATGCATAAGCATCACACACACTGTACATACACACATCATAGAGCACAAAGAACACAAGGCTAGAGCTCATCTTTGTTGAATCCTTGAATCATCATATGCAATTGATGTCTTGAGTAACTTTTATAGTCACCTATGCCTATATGGCTGTGTACAGCATTTCCTTGATGTCTTTACTTGTGCAGCCCATACATGCTATTGCCTCGCCCCAACCATAATATTTTGGACTTCGTCTTGCGAGAACATTTGTCTCTCCAAACTAAGTCAAAGTGGGGGCTTCTCATCAGATCAGACGCATACATTCTTACGTTTTTTTCGCCTCAATGGCCTCACTCACATCTTCTTTTCTAAGGGTTTATGCTTACCCTAAGCTTACAAATATCTCTGTAAGCGTTTATGCCTACCCTTAATCCACATATATTTTCATGGGTTTATACCTACCCTTGACCCCAATCACTTTTCTTACGGGTTTATGCTTACCATAATCTTACAAAAAATACTTCTAAGGGTTTATGCCTACTCGTAATCCACTCACTTTGCCTATTGGTTTATGCTTACCCTCATCTCTCAAGAGTTTATACTTACTCTTGATTCTTCTAAGAGTTTATGCTTACTCTCAGCACATCCTTTTGGTTAAGAGTTTATACTTACTCTTGATTCTTCCTCTAAGAGTTTATGCTTACTCTTAGCACATCGTCCTTGCCCATGGGTTTATGCTTAAATTACCTTCATCTCTCAAGAGTTTAAGTTATTCTTACTCTTGTTTCTTCCTCTAAGAGTTTATGCTTATTCTTAGTTGCACATATTTTCTCACGGGTTTATGCTGACCCAAACACACATCATACTTTTTATCAAGAATTTATGCTAAATCTGGACTCGTCACATTTTCCGCCAAGAGTTTATGCTTACTCTTGGCCCACAACGGGTTTATGCCTACCCTGAACGTTTTTTCCACCCGTGAGTTTATGCTTACTCGCGCACGCCATTTCAAGAGTTTATGCTTACTCTTGATTTCTCCCGCCTATGCAACTTCCCGTCATTGTCCCAAGGGTTTATGCTTACCCAAAGGGATAGTTCCGAATGATCCAAGCACATTCGGAGGAAGCAGACACTTCGTCCACCATCATCCCAAGGATCCATGTGCTTCTAAGGGATTAAATCACATGGGGCACAGTTACAGGTAAAAACTAACATTTTTTTTGCAAGTACCGGCGTTAAAAAGGGTGACTCAAGGTCGCAGAGCGTATTATTATTAGATTAAGGACTTTGTATACCCTTATTTACTAGCTATTATGGTCATAAATGAACCCACCTAGGTTAATAGCTCTAACCAACCTGTGGTTGCTGCAAGCATGCTCTTGACAAGCAAGGACCCTGTGTTCCCCTTTCCTAATGTGAAGGGCCTAGTCGCTAAGTATATATAAACAAACCAACTCATCCTTAGAGATATTCCCCACTTCTAGTTTAGAGAAGATGGAGTAAATCATTAATTAGGCGATGAAACAAACAAAGGTAGTGGTGGTGAATGATACTAGCAACTGCCCACGTAGAATCAAAACCAACCTTGATCGTAAAAGGTGGGGGCAGTGGTCACATGTAATGAACTCATTAAGCTTACTTAAGGTAATGGTGTGAAAGGTTGAACTTTTGAGTTTCTAATACAACAACCATTGATTTGTTCTTAATTTTGATAATAAATTTTAGAGAAAGAAGATGATAATTTTGAAGTAATCATTAACACAAAGCTAGATTGTTGTATTAGGTTTTGGTGAAGTGGAAAATCATAGATTCACATGTGATGGGTTTCAATGTATATAATGGTGATACATATGGTTGAATGTTGTGGGTTTTGTGGTTTGGTGAAGAGAGAGAATATGGGTGGTGGTTGCGCCACGATGGTGAATGTTGAAAATTGGGATTAAGATAGTATATGTCCATGCTGTACTACAAGAAAATTGATTTTTGGCAACGAAAGAATTTTTTGCTAAAAATAACTTTAGCAACAACTTCTCATTTTTGGCAACAATTTAACTTTGTTATGGGAGATTCCGATGCTAAAGGTATTTGCAACGAAAATCGCTTGTTGCCAAAAATGCGTTATTTGCAACAAAATGTTTGTTGCGAACGATAGCTTGTTGCAATAACTCAGCCTTGCCTCTTCACCTGAAGCTTATTTTTTGCAGCAAAATTTGTTGTTACTAAAAATAAAAAATTTCAGCAACAATACACTTTGTTGTTAAAAAACATCTTCTGCCACGACATGTTCGTTGTAAACGACTACATGAATAACATTATGACAAACCTGAGTCATTATTTTTCTGCAACAAAATTGGTTGTTACCAATAATAACTGATTTATAGCAACAACTAATTGCGTTGACAAAAATTAATGTACCATAATGGTTTTTTTTTTTGGTTAGATATCGTAATACCATATTATAAATTTGGGACATTCTAATAATATACAATTAAAAACAAAAATCCATTTAATATAAACACTCATTACAAAATAGCCATAATACATTGGCTTGATTCATATATTCATAGTGTATCCAAAAGTGTATTACATAGCTTTCTAACAAAATATACCAAGAGATAACATGACCATTTCTTGTCCAAATAATTAGGCCCATATACCAAAGTTTTGCTTTAAGGGTTGTACAAAAAATTGCTAGATAAACTTGTTAGCTCCACATGACATCTTCTTTCCCCAAAAGCATGAAATTCTCTTGATGTTATATTCTTCATTATTCATCATCTTCATAACCAGAATTCAACCTAAAAAGATCACAAAAAAGGAGCATGAAATTCTCTTGATATTTTAAATCAATCATATTTCAGTAACTTTTTCGCAAAGAGTGACACAACAAATATGCCAAGGTAGCTAACTCTACTTACACGTCAACATTAGTCTCATTATGGCATAGTGAATGAAAAATATCTAGAGCTCTAATGCCTTGGATGATGTATAATGTGAGATTAATAATAAGATTTTTATCTTTTCTAAATAAAATAAAACTTTAAACTAACCTTGAGTGTCTCATGATCATATCTTCAAATCGCTTTTCCATAGCTTCCATGTAGATTCTTTTTTGTTCCTTGTACTCATCCATAGCCTTCTTGCTTGCATCCAACTCACTTTGTAATTGACTAATTTGATCTTGTTGCTTTTCCATAATTTGTTGTTGTTATTCTTGTTGCTTTTTTAAAAGATTTTGTTGTTCTTCTTGCAATTTAGCTTTTGCTGAAGTTCTATAACCAGTTCCTTTTCCTCGAATGTACCCGGACTTGGGACCAAGTACATGAAGGAGGATTTCTTCTTGTGTTTGAGGACGTGCATGATCACCTTCTGGTTCTTTGTCCTTGTCCTTCACAAGTTGATGTATTTGTGCCTGAAAAGAGTATAAACTGTTATGGTTAAAATGTAGATATTTTTGGTAAAATTTCGGCAGAGTGTCCTATAAAATTGGCATAATCCAAATCTTGAAAAAGTAGTATAAACCTGTTTATAATCATAAAAGCCTTTAAAGGCCATCGTCCCCCTTTCTAGGGGTAATAAACAGCTACATCCCAGCATCCTAAAAAAAATCTACAATCAGAAACTAAAAATTACTTACATGTATCTCTTTGGAGCGCCCATTATTAACCCACTTCAGCACCCCTTCACCATCTAAATTAGTATGCTCAGCTAGCCAAACAACATCAGGATCAGGCAACACATTACCATTGCTCTCAGTCTACACAAACATTTCTTTGTATTAGTATAATACGAAATAAAAAAGGCAGCGAGGAAACATTACTAACATATTATTCTAAAAAGAGATTATAATCAGCATGCAAGAACTAGGCAACGAGGAAACTTTACCAATATATGCTCCACTTCTACAAAAGATAAGTTTCCGGTGGTGTGTTTAGTCCACTTGTCAGACAATTGATTCTTGCTATTTTGTCTAGTGCGTTTCTATAATCCGAAGTTATAATTAGATGTGTTAATTGAGAATAGAAATGTACAGAGCATATTAAATAACTAGAGAAGAAATAGGTAAAATAAGATAGTTGTTAAGGTAAAATGTAAACACTCACCTTGAACTTTTCATCATTAAACTTAACACAACAAGCTTTCCAACTTTCCATAGGTAAGTCATCAGGAGGATTCTCTAAACGCTCTTCCAAAGTATTTCCACATTCTTTATAGTATGAATGCAAGCGAGACTTCCAATAACGATATAAGCGTTGCACTACATTAGTTGCAAAAAGCTTCAAGTCGAAGTGATTGAGCGGATGAGTCTTTGATGTTGAGCTTGTTCTGAAATTATTTAATAAAAAATGTTACTTTCTTATGATCGATAAAAGATGTCAAGATATATAATAATTAACAATTTTTTTAATGGATTACCTTCACTTGTAACCACATTGAATTACCATATTTGGCAAACACGTTAGTCCAATCTCCGGCATCTATAAAGGCCGTTGTTCTGACAACATAGCCACAAAAGTTTACCATTGGCCTTGCATTTAGTCCGACAGCTTAGGTATCTTAACGTCAAGTTTGAACAAGCCACCCTTAGTCTTCTTTTCAAGTGTTAAACTGTGACGACCCGAGTCGCTTAAATCGGCGCGGAAGAAACCGACGAGTCGAATAGTCATAACTACAACTCGAAATACTTAAGAAATAAAACTAAATCCTCAAAATATTATTATTGAACCCCAGAAGTACAAATACCTACAAGTTTGTACATTACTAATCCACAAGTCAAGCTAAAATACTAAAAATACGTGTAACTCCAACCACATGTCAGAGTCCAAAAACAACGTACAAAAGTCCATACAATAGTCCATAACTATCCTAAAACAACAATAATAGAAAAGTACATCCAAAACAGTAAAACGTCGCTCGCCCAACTCAAAGTTAAGCAAGAACTTCGTCATCAGAATTACCTGTAAAACAAACAACAGTCCACCATCAGTGGCGAGTAACATAACTGACTCACCCTAATGGGAATACACATGAACATAGCATAAACCAAACAATCAAAACATCAATCCAATATATACGAGAACAACTAGACATGAACTTGACTCAACCATCCTATCCAACTATCTTTGGCGCAATCATTCATATACTAGACCGGACTATGCTCGTACGAACGCATCTTACACATTCGAACTTTCTACTATGCTAGGATTGAGAATCTTACTCTCAAACCCCATGAAACCAATCTTACTGGAAATCCATGTCCCGTGAAACCAATCTTACTGGAAATTCAAAGGATAACATAGTAAGACTCCAACTATCCCAATACCGCGGATGGAATAGGGGCAACGTCTTAACCCAAAAACAATGAATCTTACTCAATGTATTAGGCGTCTAGCAACGAAGTCAAGCTAATCTTTAATTAATCATTTTATCACTTTAATTAACTTAATCATAACGTAATTAAATTCAAGAATTGCCTTTGCGCCTTGATTCTCAAAAATAATCAGTTAAACACGAAGTTATTCTCAAGATTGCCTTTGCGCCTTGATCTTGAGTCTAACCAACATTAATCCATCCTTTTTAATCCATTCTTTAACTAACTTTAAATCAATCCTTAACTTTCTTTAACTATTAAACCACTTTCTTTAACTTTCAAGATTCAACCAAGAACTTATCAAAACTCAACAAGAACTCAAAGAACTCATCAAGAACTCATAAAAGAACTCATTCAAGATTCAAGAACTTCAATCAAGAACTCAATCAAGATTCAAGAACTTCAATCAAGAACTCATCCAACATACTAGCATCACACGCATATCATCATGTAACCATTCGAAAATTCCAACTTAATCTTACCCAAAATTCATCAAACTTTAACACATTCATCATGATTATAAAACAACATATTTAATCATAGAATCATCAAAACCATCATCAAAATATCATTAAAACAACATAAAAATCAGATTAGAAACCATACACAAAATCATGATCAAACTTCACCAAATAACCCATACATGCATTTAATCTATACTATAATCATAGTATACCAACAAGGTTGAGAAAGTATGTTACCTTAATGAAGATATACACACAAAAACAACACAAGAAGCTGCCCGGAAAATCGATCCACACGATCACACAACACGGCACTCACACGGCCTCAACACGGTGCACCACCTCTGCTGCACGGCTGTCCACACGGCCACGAGCACGACCACCACAGCACGACAACCACGGCACGATCACTGCAGCACGACTTCTCACACGAGCCACCACACGGCTTCACTCGAACACCCACACGTTCAACCCACACGAACAAAAACCCAAAGCCAACCCGAACTAGCAATCTTGATTGGAATTATGGAAATTAAATGAAGGTTTAATCACTAAAAGATCAATGGAGGATTGATCTTTAAGTTTGGGTTTAGAAAGATGGATAAACAAATTGAAGGTGATTATAGCCAAAAATGGCATGTGAAATGAGCAAATGAGAGGGAGTTTGTGATTGAATTTGATGGCATGAGCAAATGATGGCAAAAATGAGCAAAAGCCTTACTAACTCCTCTATATATAGAGTTAGTTAAGGTGTGAACACAAAGCAAGTGGCAATCCTTGCCAGGTCTCTAGAAAACCGGCCAAAGGAAGAAAATGGGCCTAAATTGGGCTTTCGTGATCTATTGGGCTACTTTACATAAATTACATGATTAATCATGCATAAATCGATTTAGCCCAAAATATTAAATAATTAATTAGAAAATTAAATAATAAAAATTCTAATTAATTAAATAATAATTAACATAAATAATAATAACTGCAAATAAAATATTTCGAATTAAATCAAAATTATTCACATAAAATAAAATAAATAGTTCAAAAATAAATTTGAAATATACATATCATCACATAAATACACATAAATCAAGGCAGAAAATATCATGAAAATCAGGGTTGTTACATAAACTCCTATATTTATCTCTCTGTCCCCTTTTCCTTCTAGCACTTGTAGTAGATGCTACAACATAAGGTGATAATAATAAATAATAAAAAAACATGTTTAAAGTGGCTTCAAGTAGTATCAATAATAATTCGAGCCATAAAAAAGGGAAAGAAAGAGGCATTTAGCAATTTAATACCTTGACTACTATGAGGATCATTTTGTTGGTTTTCTTCTCTTGCTAGCCTATTTTCATGCATATATTTCGTTCTCACCTTTTTAGCTTGATTTTCTTGTATAATATTTGCATGAATTGGAGTTGCATCTGCTGCCTCATGAGCATTTAAGCAAATTCGAAGTCTGCTAGCCAATTTACTCCCATATTTCTGTTTTTCCGGTCCTAAAGTTCACATGACATAAGGGGAAAAAGGTCAAAATAATAAAGAAATAATTATGCACCAATGATTTAACGATAACCAGTGAATAGGTTATGATACCTGGCTCTACTTGAGGTTGCAAGCTATTCTCTTCAAGACCTGGGCTATTAGTGGTAGATCCAATTTGAGGAATATTAATGTCATCACAAGATAAGTTGTGAATTTGTTCAGCATCGAAAACATCTGAGGGCCTTCCATTTCCCGTTCCAACTCTCTTTCTAATGTTAGGCTGACCTGGTCCTGCCATACCTGTAATAATGGAAGTAACTCATTAACACGATTGAAAACAATAAAAAAAACAATGAATGTTCATTCTCTTATAAGCTGTTGTACATATAAGAATTTAAAAATATATCAACCAGCAAAACAATTAATTAGCGTTAAAATAGTCTATATTAAATAGGCCATCATTAAAAACAAAAAAAACTTTCATTCATAATCAAGTGACCATAGGTGACATAATGAACATTAAATTAGTTCAGACTCCAACATCATCATTAACAATAAAATCATCTAAATCATTGTCTCTTTTCTTTCTCTTCTTTTGTTTTCTATTTTGTTGTTCTTGAATGTTCTGTAGTTCTTTAGTAACCCATTTGACAACTTCTACGCCTTTCTCCACAATATAATGATTGGTGGCCAAACAAAGTTGTTCTCCAAAGCTTCCATGTTCAGGTGGTGTTGTCCGAACACATGAACCCCTAGTGTGTTCCTGCTGCACAACTTCATTGTTGACGTCTTCCAGCGCATTCTCATCGATGTTACTTTCAGGAATGTTATACAAGTCACGAGGCTCTGTCTTAATCACAACAAGCCAGTTTTTGTCTCTGGGTTTGGGCACGTAAAACACTTGCTCTACTTGTGACTCTAACACAAAAGGCTCATTTGTGGCTAACGACAAATCCTTAGAGAGACTTGTTATTCCATAGTCATCTATCTTATATCCTCTACCTTGATGTTGAACATCATATCAATGACACTTGAACACAAATACACCTTTTCCACCAGGATATTGCAACTCGTAAACATCTTTAAGAACACCATAGTACTTTTTGGATGATTGATCATCCCCTCGAACCGTAACCCCACTATTCTGGGTTTTTCGAGTTTCTTGCCTATCAATGGTGTGGAATTGAAATCCATTGACAATATATCCACTGTAACGACGCACAATATGCAATGGGCCACAGACAAAGTGATATATGTTCTCAGAAATAGAGCCTTCTTTATACATAAGTTCCACCTATTCATAGAAAGTGTAGATCAAATTAATGTTCTACATAGACAAAGAAGAATATGTAACAAAAAAAATGAGTATCTAACAAAATACACGCTTTCGAACCCAATCTGAAAAACTGAGCTTTATGTCTCCTCTCTATGCTCCTAGGTGCTGGATTTTCATTGGCTAGTTCCTCCTTGTGCTCACTAAATTGCTCTTAAAATTAGGTTCATCAACATTTTAAGAGATAAAAATTGCTCTTAAAATAATTAAGCTGAACTTACTTGACAAGTGGAAGTATCTCATCACAGTTATGAAGTGCATACGAATGGACTTGTTCATACTCCTCCAATTCAAGATGGCAAGGAGTAGGTTTTCCTAAAGGACGTCCATTTGGTTTGAAGATGTCCAGGTCACTCATTCCAGACACATCATCATGACCATCATCATTTCTAGATTGGCGATTAAACATTGTATTCATATCGTCCATATACTTAGAACAGAAGGTCAAGCATTCTTCGGCCAAGTAGCCTCTTGCTATTGAACTTTCTGGGTGTGCTTTATTACGAATGTACGATTTCAACGTGCGCAAGTACCTTGAAAACAAAATTTCATGTTTAGTGAATGAAACAAATTAAATTCATAATAACTTAGAAAAAATTGAAAACAACTTAGTATATATCGTTATTTACCTCTCTATGGGATACATCCAACGATATCTTACAGGGCCTCCTATCTTTGCTTCAGCCACCAAATGAATAACTAGGTGCTGCATGACAGTGAAGAAGGACAGTGGAAAAATCATCTCCAACTTGCATAATGTGTAAGGAATTTGTTTTTCTAGCTCATCAAGATCCTTCACATTTAAGGTTTTAGAGCACAAGTTTCGAAAGAAAGAACTCAACCCAATCAATGGTTCACAGACATTTTTCGGAAGGAGTCCACGAATAGCAATCAGAAGAAGTTGTTCCAAAAATACATGATGGTCATGGCTTTTCATACACGACATCTTTTGACCATTATCTTTTACACATCGAGAGATGTTTGAACAATACCCATCCGGTGCTTTCAAACTTTGAAACATCTCACAAAATGATGATTTTACATCACCTCTTAATGTATAGCATGCTAAAGGCATTTTAGACACCTAAAAGTGTCTCCCCAATCAAGAGTCCAATGATTGTAATATACCTGTCGTCAATTGATCCGAATTTCTGAAAAGGCCTAAGAATTGCTTGTGTATGGCTAGACCCGTTTAACCAAGCCTAAACCCTTTAGCCCAAATAAACCCATTATTAACTTTAATTATAATGCCACTAAATTACTAACCTAGTCACCTAATGCCCACTAATTAAACTTAGCCTAAAGCCCACCTAATTAAACTTAGAAATAAACCCAATTTCCCCATCTAACTTACAAGCCCACGTAAATCCCCACCCAAAATCCTAAACCTTAATCTCATTCCATGCTAGTCCCAGTTCCATGCAAATCATATCATTCATCATAAAATCTTCCCATAATTTTCACCCTTGCCAACTCATGCACAAATCAATGAAATCATCCTCTATCACCCATATCATCACCATTACCATTATCCTATCACCATATTTCCCATATTTATCATCCAATATCTCATCATATCTCACATTATCTATTTTTACCTTATATCCATCATTCTTAAATCTTTTACATCCACTATGTATACCTCCTCTCCTTTTATTTTACGAGAACAACAAGCAAACAACTCACATACTAACAATTCCTAGCAATAACACCGACACTAATGCACAAACAAGTCATACCTCATTCCAATACACACGAAAGTTTTAACACCATTCATCACCAAACAACCTTGACATCATCCATAACATTCCTTTAATCGGCCTCTAAACAAACATGCATCGAGCACCATACTCGCTCAAGCAATTCAAAGCCATTGACGATTCCGTTTCGACCGCGGCGATTTCGATATTATTTATGAGGACTCTTACCCATTATAATCATATATGTATTTGATTTCCTAACTCATTTATTTGCTAATTATTTTACTCATTATTGTGCAAGTTATAATTTGATTATATATCATTTCATCTTCTCGGTTTTGTGTTCAGAGCTGCAACTTTGACGATTTTTCTAGGATTATTGGTAATGAATTACAAGTTTAGTGAATAGTCGTTTTCAAGCCTATGATGTCTAGTTTTACAGAAAAATATCAGAAAAATTATAAGAAAATTTCTCCTAGACGTTTTCTGGGTTCGAACGCAGCCTTGTCATGATTTGGCTTTGCTGATTTTGCATTTCCAGTTATGATTCGCTAAATTTGCCGAATTTTTCAGGACAATTGGGATTGAATTAGGAGTCTTGTGAATAACCGTTTTAAATTTTATTACGTCTATTTTTACTGAAAAATATCAAATAAATTTTATAAAATTTTCTTCTAGATTTTTTCTGGGTTCGAACAAAGGATGGTCAGTCTTGCTGTTTTCAGTTTCGTTTGTCTGACTTTGCTTAATTTTACAGGATTGCTCGAAACGAATTAGTGGTCGTATTAGTAGTCGTTTTGAAGCTTATTGTGTCTAGGTTCATGGAAAAATACTAGAAAAAAACTTTGAAAAATATTCTCGCAGGTGATTTTCTGGTCCGAAGCCAGGTTGGTCAGTGCTGGTTGCATATGACTTGATTTTCTTAGTTTCTTTTGTTTTATTTTTGTTAGTTTTTTTTTTTATTTTTTAACACATAAATTGATTTTATTTCATATGATCTCATATTATTTTATCTCTTATGATTTTATTTCATTTCATTTGATATTATTTTATCTTATCAATATTATGTACTCCCTCCGTAACATCATTCTGGCAACAAGTTATTTTTCACGCATTTCAAGGAAGCAATTTAAGGGTATAAACGAACAAATTAATCAAAATGGTTTAATACAAGTAAGATTGAGATCATAAATTACTAATCTTAAAATTTTTTTGATCAATTTATTCGTTTACACCCTTAAATCGCTTCCTTGAAATGCGTGAAAAAAAACTTGTTGCCAGAATTATGTTACAGAGGGAGTACATATTTTATTTTATCTTATGTATATATTTTTTTTAACTTTGGGCCAATTTGATCTTAGGGGCCTTTAATACGGATCTAATCAAAGTGGTCACAATAATTAGTCTTAATCTGTAAATAATTCAAACCCACCTAGTAATATGCGTTATTTAGGATAAAACTGAGATATCTATGTATTCGGGATTAATAATAATTTGACCACAAAAAGAGACCCGGTAGAGACCGATTACAGGCGGGCGGGCCCAATGCACGATTGGCCCGTAACCTGTCCCCGAACCCATACTCTGGTGCACGACCATATATGGGGCTGATTGCTCCTGGCTTTCGGTACTTCTTCGGTGTTTGTAGACTGTATAAAACGCACGGTGGCGACTCCTACTAGTCCGTATTCACGTACGACGTTAACGAGCATTCAAATCAACTCGTGAGACGTAGGCGGCCGGGTAAAAACGTCCCCCACAAGCATGCACACTTTATCTTTATCAACAACAAGGTGCAAATCTTGCCTTATACCCAGTTTTGCTAAATCTAACCGAGCTTTCAAAGTGTCCTTAGTCTTACCCTTTATATTCAATAATGTCCCTATGATGTTCTCAGAAACATTCTTCTCAATGTGCATAGCATCTAAGTTATGACGACGCAGTTTCAATTTTCTCCAATAAGGCAATTGAAAGAATATGCTTTGTTTCCTCCATCCGTATAAACTATTTGATTCGTCCCATCTCCTCTTTGAACCAGCCTTGCCAAAAGGAACTTGGGTAAAATAGCTACATTGCTTCAAGACATCATCACCAGACAACGGAATGGGAGTAGACCCCTTTTCAATAATTCCATCAAAGGCCTTTTTGTTTTTTCTCCACCTATGTGTCATTGGCAACCAACGTCTAGTCCTAATATATTCCATCTTACCTTTTATGCTTCTATACCCAGATTCTTTATGACAACTTGGACAAGCAAAATTTCCTTTTGTGCTCCAACCGGACAAGTCGGCATAAGCTGGAAAATCACTTATAGTCCACAAAAGGCTTGCATGCATTACAAAATTTTGCTGGACATGTGCATCATATGTTTCAGCCCCAACCTCCCATAATTCCTTTAACTCTTCTATCAACGGTTGAAGATAGACATCCAAATCCATTCCTGGGGAATTAGGACCATCAATAAGAAGAGATAAAAAGATGTATGGAGGCTTCATACACATCCAAAGAGGCAAATTGTAAGGGGTTATGACAACTGGCAAAATGCTATGACTTGTCCCACCAAAATTGTTGAATGGTTGGAAACCATCCGCTGCTAAACCAAGTCTAACACTTTTAGGATCATCATCAAATGATTTGAACTCCTTATCAAACTCCTTCCATGCAGGAGAATCTGATGGATGTTGCATTATTTTCTCATCGTTCTTTCTTTCCACTTTATGCCAACGCATTTCTTTTGCTGTCTTGGTTGACATAAATAACCTTTGTAATCTCGGTTTTATGGGAAAATAACGTAGAAGCTTGTGAGGGATTTTCTTCCCCGTTGTCTTCCACCTAGGACCTCTGACATTTTGGGCACTCTTGTGCATCAGCATATTCACGCCAATAGATGATGCAACCATTTGAGCAGACGTCAATTTTTATGTAATCAAGGCCCAAATCACTAATAATTTTGCGACATGCATCGAAATAGTCAGGCAAGTTGGAATCCAAGGTCTCATTTTGAAATTTAAACAATTGAGTGAAGGAAGTATCAGTCTAATGATTCAAACACTTTAGATGCAACAATTTCATAATGTAAACTAACTTGGAGACTTTTGACCCATCAACAACCAATGGATCTTTATAGTCCTGTAAGAGGCGATAGAATCGAGCAGCCTCCCCTGAAGGTTCTTGAACTTCCTCACTATGAACAACATCATCTCTATCAAGATTTTCAAGTAAGCCCATACCAGCAACTTGGCATCCTACTTCTAACATATCAAGCATCTCATCATCATCATCATCATTTGTAGCGTCATTATCAAGTGGAGGATCAAGTGTTTCCCCATGTTTATCCCAAATGATGTAGCTTTCCAAAAACCCATTTTTTAACAAATCAAATTGAACCTGACTTCTAGTTTTATAGTGCACGTTTGCACATCTACAACAAGGACATCTAATTTTGGCTCTAATCCGGTTGCCCTCATGTTCAAAATTAGAATTGTTAAAAGCAAATTCCAAAAAGTTGTCGATACCTTGCAAATATTGTGGAGCAGCTCGATCCTTTAATTTCATCCATTCCTTATCCATGAATGACTCCTAACTTCTAATATTAAACTCAAAGTGATTAAAACTATACTCAAACATGCTCAAAACTAAACTAAAACAGATATAGCTTACATGACTTACCATGGATTTAACAATATTTAAAATAAAATGCAGCAAAACAAAATGATAAAAAAAGTTCATATAATAAAAAGTTGAAGTAGCTAGAACTTGCAAGCCTAGTGCCGACACACCCCTTAATCTCCAACACACAATAACAACACTAATAAGAACAAAATAGTAGCACAACGACCATAGGCGGACCTATGTTGGAGCATAAGGTGCATATGTTACCAATGAAAATATGAAAAAAAACCAATATATAGTATTCAATAGCAAAACGGCCATAGTGCATATGTTGTTGTTTTTCCTTCTTGCTTTTTCCTCCTTTATCCCAAATTCTAAAGAAGTCATATGTAATACCCCGAAATTTTGGGCCAGAAAATTTCGCGGTTATTAATGTTATTTGTTAATTCTAAGTCCAAATGGGCCATATGATTTGGACTGTTTGCATTTTTCTAGTCCAATCTTTTCTTTCAAATTGGGCCAAAGACCCAATTTCGTTTCTTTCCTTTCTTTCTTAAGCTTGGCCGGCCCTATAGTCTAATTGGTCAAATTGTAATTCTTTTTATTTAATTAATAATTAAGTTAATTAATTAATTAAGTAAATTATCTAAATTAATTTACTAATTATTTTTAACCCATTCAAAGGTTGTTACAACAACCTAACTAAATCTCCCCCATTTTGCTACCCTTCCACACGGCTAACCCTAATCAACACTAGGGTTTAGTTGATTTCTTTTCTTCTTTAAATAGGACTAATCTCCCTAATTGAGTCCTATTTTGCAATTGTTTACAAACCCTAAAAAAATCTATTTTTCTCCCTCTTTCTTTCAAAAGTGTCGAGTGACACAAAATTCACCAAGGTGAATTATAATTTTCGTGTTTGGAATTAGTAAGCGAATCCAGGTAACTTCGCTTTTCCTTTTAATCTATGGGTAGAAAAACACATAGTTAATTAGGATTGAATATGAAAATTGTAGGGAATTTAATGTATGTTAGGTTCGAAAAAGTCGAATGATATGAGGATAGAATTCTTGATTTGTTTTGAGAATTTTCTTGATTGTTTTATGTCGTATCTTGAAAATCTTTAACTGTTGAATAATTTCTTGTATGAATTTATTGATTAATCAAATCTTGATATTTCTTGATGAATTTTTCGTGGAAGTTTCTTTACTGTTTTATTATTGATCATGATTTATTTCGTGGCAAAATTCGCCCTTTTATTACTTATAATAATTTAATCTCTCGAACCGGTAAAACTGTCCAGATTAGGTTTACGAATTTATTAATATATCTAATCAAATCGAATAGCTACGAAATTTTAGGTGGAGGTCAGTAATACTGTTTTAAGTCTTGTGTAATTTTTTCGTAATTTTTAAAGATCAATTGCTATGGCAGAAAAATCTGAAACCGAATTATTTCTAATCTGATCTGTAAATTACAAAATCACTTAAAATTAGTAAATGATGTTATTTTTAAATGAAATTCATGCAAGTTAAACCTTGAACCTATATTTAGCTCCCATAAAAATTAAAACTTGTTGTTTGAAGTTATTTAATTAATTAGTTATTGATATAATATGTTGAATATGTCGAGTGGATGAATGAACGACAAGGATGATTTCTAATTTTGTTTCTTTAATTCAATCTTGATGTTTATATGTTAAAAGTATGATTTTTATTAATATAGTTTAGTTAATTTATTTGATCTTGATGATTGAACTTATGTAAATTAATTGATAAAGTTGATAGATTCGTGTAAGAAAAGTCGAGTGAAGAAAAAGAATAAAAATAGAATTTTTATCATGTTTTGATAATTTTTAGTAATTAATTGATTAATTAGAATAATTGATGAAAATAATTAATTATTTGGTTTAAATTTAGGAATGTCGAGTGGATTGATTTGATTTAGTCAAATTTAGTAAATTTTGATTTATTATTAATTTAGAAATAATTAAATATAAAAGTTACGGATAAAATAATTATCAGGGACAAGTTGTAACAGGAAGGGGTAGATAATAGTATTATTATTATTAATATTATTATAGTTCGTATATTATAAGTATTAGTGATATAAGTATTCTGAATGTTATTAGTATTATTAAGGTTATGAAATAATATTGGTATTATTACTAAGATTAGGTATCCGTAGGGATAAGATATGAAAGTTACGATAAGACATTAATAGGGATAAGAAAGGAAACAGAGTAATAGGAATATATGTTATGTCTCGGTTTCTGTCTAGGAAAGACTTGGTATTTAAGATGGCCAATATACGTGCCGCACCTCTCTTTCCTGGGACTCCGAACATTTCATTTCCAATTACGGTCACCTAGTATTTCCCAATATATGATAAGATGTAATGTTGAAGATATAAGATATGATAAGGACGCCCACCTGATGACTCGAGTAGTCAGACTGGGTTAAGTCGAGGCCACTGCTCAATTGGGACGAGTACACGAGCTCCCCCGAGCAGTTCTGGGTCTTAGGATATGTAGTCGTCTAGTAGTAGTACACGAGCTGCTATTAGGAGTTATGGCCATAACTTAGGCTTAGTGGTGCAAACGTGATCTGCTACGGGTTGAGTACACGAGCTCACCCCGACATGTTCTAGGAAAGTTGTGGTGCAAACGGGATCCACAACGAGTTATAGTGACCGGTCCAACGAAAGATATGAAACGATATGATATGGATATGAATTGAAAGATATGATATGAAGATGAAATGATACGAAATGATAAGAATGTTATGAAATGATAAGATATAATATACGATACGATTTGATATAATATAAGTATAAGTTATGATATGGGTGATATGATAGGATACAATATAAGTTAAGTATATAATATGAGTTATAATATAAGATACGATGATATGACAAGGGGTATAATATAAGATGTAGGTTATGATTTGATAAATATGTGTATTAAAATGATATAAGTCTTCCGCTGTGTATCTGTGTACGTATGTATCTGAAAAGCATGTATGTATGAATGTATGGGTATGTATGTATGCGAGTAAGAATGTATGTATGTACGAATGTTGAGTGTATATTTGTACGTATTTCTAACCGTATTTGCAGGGTTGATTGTACGTACATTATACGTAGATTATACGTATTCTAACCGTATTTCTGCAGGTATATTTATACGTATTTTGTACGTATCCGTATACGTAGTTTGTACGTATTTTTATACGTAATTTGTATTGAATGATGTATAGCATGTATTAGATTCTCTTATGGTTTTTATGATCTTTTCTATGCTATTATGTGTTTGGTGGTCCCTCGATTAAATGGGACAGCCTAGTTACTCGCCACTGACGGTGGACCCCCCCTCAGTTTCAGGAGAAGATGATGCTGGTTAACGGGCTTCGATGGATGGGCTTTGAGTGGATGAGGACTTAGTACACTTTAGTTTACTTAGTCTTTAGAAATAAACATTATAGTTTACATTTATTTATGATCCCAGCATGTTGGGACGGTTTTGGAATAATTCAGGTCTTACTTTTTATTTTGATTTTCATTAGATTTTTGGACAACAGTTGAAATAATTCAGTAAAAGTATTCATTTTCCGATTAATAATTTCGTTTATAGTTGTTTTACTTTGGTAATGATCCGTTTGTCGATTTCCCTTCGTCAATCGACACATCTAAAAAAGTCGGGTCGTTACACATATGGTTTCAATCATTTCTTGATTAACCTAAACAAACATAGGTTGTTTATCGTTTTCAAAACTCATTTCAATCTTGATATATATATATATATACAATTTCTACCAAAACCCTAGCAAACAATGAAGCATAAATAAACCTAAACATCTGAATATATATACAATTACTCAAAAATAAATAAAACCATAAACAATGTTGAATTGAACCATAATCCATAATCACATTCCATTACCAAAGCATTTCAATCACATTCAATTGCAAATTATCACCAAAATAAAAGGCAAAATTGAGATTGAATTAAAGCAGCAAATCTACTGGGTAAACAAACCTGCTCCAGTGGGTTGCTGGGTCACTGGGTTGCTGGGTGATGCTGGCTCGCTAGGTCGCGGGGATGCTGGGTCGTTGGGTTGCTGCTCCAGTGGGTCGCCTTCTTGCTACTGGTTGCCGTTGGTTGCCATCGACCGCCGGTGAACAGAGAGGGACGGTTTTTGTGTGGTGTGAGGGTTTTGACTGGGTGAGAGAGAGGAGTTGAGTGAGAGATGTCGACCGCCGCCGTTGGTTGATGCGCCTGGTTGCTGCGCTGGATCACGGCGTCGGGTCGCCGTCGTTTGTCCGTAGCCGCGGGTGTGGTGCTTGAAAGGGTTTTGGCTGGGTATGTGTTATGTCAATTGAAAAATATGATCTAAGTATGTAGAATTCATTTTTATTTTTTTAAGGGCTTTTAGCAACAAAATATTTCGTTGCTAAAAGAAAAACTTTTAGGTAACAATTTAACTTTGTTGTTATAAATAACTCTATATATAGCCACAAAACTTTTGTTGCCAAAGTTATGCCTTTTTTTTTTTTAGTATGTGGAATTAATTTTTAATTTTTAAAGTGTTTTTGGCAACAAAATATTTCGTTGCTAAAAAGAAAAACTTTAAGGTAACAATTTAACTTTGTTGTTATAAACAACTCTATATATAGTCACAAAACTTTTGTTGCCAAAGTTATGCCTTTTTTTCAATTGTTCCCGCCCCTTCAGAATTTGTGGAGAGAAAGTGAAAAGTTATTAATAGAAACAATCTTTTGCGACAACATATTTTTTTGTTGTTGCGAAAAAGCATTTTTTGTAACGAAATTAAATGTTGTTACCAAAAATTTGTTGCCAAAAATTAATTTTCTTGTAGTGCTGAGAGGTTAATTAGAATAGTTAATCACTTAAGTTTTAATTAGGATATTTAAATATATTTAGTACCAACTGTTAACGGATGGGTTGTATCTAACTACAACATCTGAAAGTTGAGTACCCAAATTGCAACTATTGTAAAAGTTCTGTACCTAATATTTTAAAAGAAAAATTGTCTGAAATAAGGCAATATTTTTATGGTCTTCCACAATTAAGCCAGGGTTTTTATAATCTAGAAATAAGCCAAACTACATCTCATTAAGCCAAAAATGGGTCAAATGACCAGCTACCGATTTCATAGGTAATTTTTCCCCTTATTTCTTTCTCTAATTCTCTCTCTCTCTCCCCTCTCTTTCTCTTTGCTCTATTCACTGAAAAAAACTACTCTCTCTCCTCGGTCTCCCTCCTCCTCCATTATCATCCTTTATCCACCTCCACCCACGCACTAAACTCCCTCCACATCAAACCGAACTCCACCACCATCCACCATCCCTTCACCTTTCTTCCATTATCACCCACAACTCCACGACGCCACTGCTACAGCTACAACAACTGCACCACCTCTCTCTTCTCTCTAGGTTTTTTTTCCTGGTATTTAGGGTGGATTTGGGTGATGGGTTTCACTTTTGGGTTGTGGTGGGGTTGTGGCCGAGTTTAGAGTTGGGTTCAGGGTTTGAATTTAGGGTCTGGTGGCGGGGCTGGGTTCGGGTTTGAGGATGGGGTCTAGTGGTGAGGCTGGATTCTGGGGTTGGTGATGGGGTATAGCCGTACGAGTATGGGGTTTTGGGTGAGGGGTTTGAGGATGGGGCTAGGGGTGTTCATAGGATCGGAATTAAATAGTGATTCCGTCCGCCGGTCCGGTCCGATCCAAACTCAGTAAATTTCGATCCAGACCGGTTTGTAACAGAATCTAATTAAAAAAAATTAATACATAATTTTTTTTAATAAAAAAAGTGTATTTTAATTTCAGTCCGGTCCTAACCTGTCCAGAATCGGACCGGTTAGAGAGAAAAGAGCTTTTTTTAAATAAAAAAAAGTTGGAAACCATTCCAAACCAGTCTGGTCCAGGTTGGAACCTAAATTAAACCGATCTAATTCCGGTCCGGTTCAGGTCAAAAAAATATGGATTTCGGTCCACCGGTGCACAACACTAGATGGGGCTAGGTTCGATGGTGGGAAGTTGGATTAGTGGTTGTTAGTGGTGGAGGGCCGAGTTAGTTGGGGATGGGGTCTTGTGGTGGTCAGTTGATGAAAGTTGATGGGGGTGGGGGTTTGGGTGGTTTTGGGCAAGGGGTACGGGTGGTTTTGGGTTGGAGTGGTTAACAATGGTGGTGGGGTTATAATTAAACTTAATTAAATCCTAAATGAACATTAACCTATTGTTTACATGTGTTAACAAGTTAGTTTTTTAGTCAATTTATTTTTGGCTTTAATGAGATATAGTTTGGATTATTTCTGGAATATCAAAATAAAGCTTGGCTTAATTATGTAATTGAAGACCACAAAATATTAGCTTATTTCAGACAATTTTTCCTATTTTAATCAACTCCTTTCAAAATATGAAACCTAGTTGATTTGAGGACAACTACTTACTTTTATAGTTTTATATGTAATGATAAACCTTTTTAACAATATGTATTTAATGAATTTTGTTTTTTAAATTGCTATAGGTTTTGTTAGAATGATACATCATTTTAACACTAATCCCTGATAATGATCAAAGAAGCCGTTTTTTTCTCTTTTTTTCTCTCATTAAAGAAAAATCCTTCTTCTTCTTTCATTGTTTTGGGGGCTATCATCAATCTTTTAAAGGATGATGGTAAGCCCCTTTTTATCTTCCATTTATTCAGATCAGTTATATATTATCGTTTACAATAAGACTATATTTTATTCTCTTTATGAGATCTATTATTCCGTTCTATCAGATTTATTATATTCTCGTATGTGAGATTTTTGTCTTTCATGTGTGCTTCTTTTTCTATATATATATTAATTTGTTGATGGAGATTAGCGCGGGATCACAACAAATTTTTGTATTTCAATTACATTGAAAAGAAACAAATTAATCAAGATCTAGTTCAAAACTATTGCAGATCAATAGAACCCCTCACGAAAAGTTGCTTGTATGAAGAAGTAACGATGTGAAAGAGGAGCGTCTGTACTGACAAATAACTCTTATAGCGATCTAGATAGGTTTTGTCAAAGTTGAATTTAATTTAATCAATTTTAATATGTATTTGGTTAGTACTACTTTTTATTGTAAATGTCGTATGACTTTCAATCAACGAATTAACCTTCCCTTTTGTACAAAAACCTTTTTTTTTATAATTTTTTTTTTTGTTTTTGGATGAAATAAAAATTTAAGGGAAATTCCCAGTGGTATACCCGAGCTTTTTCGAAATCCCACTGGTATACCCGAGTTTATTTTAATCCCAGTGGTATACCTAAAATTACGTCTAATTCCCATCCGTTACATTTAAAAGGTATATTCCGTTAAATGTATTGGAATATGCCTATTTTAAGGTTAGATTTAACTTTGGTTAACAATTTTTTTAATTTTCTTTAAATAAAATATAATTTAAAACTACTAATATATTAAATTAATGGGTTTTTGCAAAAAATGATCCGATTGCCCCCAATTTGCGTTTCTGATTTGCATCGATTTGCACGCATTGATCTACGTGAAAAAAATAGTCCGCTCATGGTTTTACGGGTCATTTTTATCCTTATGGGATCTAATTTGAGGTCGGATTTTGCAAAAAATGATTTGAATGCCCCCACATTGCGTTCCCAATTCGCCTCGTTTTGTGCGCATTGATCTACGTGAAAAAATAGTTCGCTGGAAGTTTTACGGGTTATTTTTACCCTTATGGGGTTCGATTTGAGGTCGGATTTTGCAAAAAATGACCTGATTGTCCCCCAATTTGCGTTCCCGATTTGCCTCGTTTTGCGCACATTGATTTATGTGAAAAAAATAGTCCGCTCTAGGTTTTACGGGTCATTTTTATCCTTAAGGGTTCCGATTTGAGGTCGGATTTTACAAAAAATGATCCAATTGCCCCCAATTTGTGGTTGTTTTTCCTTTATTTTTTTTTTTGTTTTTTTTTTCAATTTACTACCATGATTAGTGTTTTTAACAATTTTTAAACAAAAAGGTTACTTTTGGGAATTATGTTTAACATTAGGTACACCTTTAGGATTAAAAAAAACTCGGGTATACCAATGAGATTTTCAAAAAGTTCGGATATACCACTGGAAATTTCCCAAAATTTAAACCCTAAAAACAACTCATGCATAATTGTGAATACTCCCGGCTCCCCTATAAAACCTAGCCCCACATTAATCAACCCCTCCAACTAGCATTTCAAAATTTAAAATAATGGCGTGCTCACCCACAGAGTTAACCCGACTTCTAAACTCCACGGCGGCAGCAGACTACATCTGCCACCACCTCTCCACAAACTCCGCCTTAACAACCGACACAACCACCGCCATCAACGCCATATACCTCCTCTTCTCCTCTTACCTCGTCTTCTCCATGCAACTCGGTTTCGCCATGCTCTGCGCCGGCTCCGTCCGCGCCAAAAACACCATGAACATCCTCCTCACCAACGTCCTCGACGCCGCCGCCGCCGCCTTCTTTTTCTTCCTCTTCGACTTCGCCTTCGCCTTCGGCTCCCCTTCCAACCCCTTCATCGGCTCTCGCTTCTTCGCCCTCTCCTCTTTCCCCACCGCCTCCTACGACTACGACTACTTTCACTTCCAATACTGCTTCGCCGCCGCCGCCGCCGGTATTACCTCCGGCTCCATCGCGGAGCGTACCCAATTCGGGTCCTACCTCGCCTACTCCACACTCCTTTCGGGTTTCGTCTACCCCGTCGTTGTACACTGGTTCTGGTCCAATGACAGGTGGGGCAGTCCTTTCGGACCCACCCTGTTATTCGGGTCGGGTGTTATTGACTTTGCGGGTTCGGGTGTGGTGCACTTGGTCGGAGCCGTGGCTGGGTTCTGGGGGGCGTTTATTGAAGGCCCGAGAATTGGGAGGTTTGATCATAACGGAAAAGGGGTTGGTGTAAAAGGGCATAGTGCTTCGTTGGTGGTGTTGGGTACTTTCTTGCTTTGGTTCGGGTGGTACGGGTTTAACCCGGGTTCGTTTCTGATCATTGCCAAAGCCTACGTCGAAAGCGGGTCCACATACGGGCAGTGGAGCGCCGTCGGTAGGACTGCCGTCACCACCACTCTGGCGGGTGCTACGGCTGCACTTACTACTCTCTTTCTTAAAAGGTACACCTTTATTTAATTGAATTGCATGTTCATTGTTATCTTTTCATGGAAGTGTATCTTGTTTTTTACTCACTCAAGTGTATAGGATTACAATATCACATCGTTAATTATATTATTAATATCTACACGGTATATAGTATATTCTTTCTGTCTCAAAATAAATGATTAATATTGAGTTTTGATATTATTCACTTAATAACTTTGAATTATGTGAGATCTCATTTTGATTCATATCCATATATATGTACTTTTTTAAATAATCGGTAAATTTTACAATTTTTTGTTATATACAACTAAAAATATTACTCCCTCCGTTCTCATTTGTTTGTGCATACTGTTTGGAATTTTGACACTATTTATAAAATGAGAGAATTTTTAAAATTACTCTCAACATATAAAACACAATATAGTCATGTGATGTCTTATTTGATTCGTCTCAATGAGTATGTTATTAATATCTAATTATTATAATTTTTACACATATATAACAAAAGATATTTAAGATCAAACAAATGCATTGATATATGTGCAAAGTCAAAACAGGACAAACAAATGGAAACGGAAGGCGTAGTAATTAAAAATGTGTATCGGGTGATGTGAAACGTAATTAGAACAATTATTTTAGGACAGAGAGACTACATAACAAGTTCACCAATGATAGGCGGTCAAATTTTTTTTTTTTTTTGACGTAGATAGGCAGTCAATTTCTAAAGGAAAATAGATAATATGTATCATATAAACTAATGTACTACCTAGCTATTATAATGAAGTTCATATAATATTTTTGGAGCCATGAAAAGAAATTAATGAATAGAAGTTGGCTTGTAGACCTTAAATAGTTTGTTCGATCATTTTCATATAAGTTTTTTTTTTTTTTTTTGAAAATATATCAAATTTTAAACAAAATGTAAAACAATTATTTGTCAAAATATATAGTAGATGCACAAGTACTAGGGTTAGGCATTTTACAATTATTTGTCAAAACAATTAAATACTGATTTTAATGACAATCGAATTAAGGGACTTGAAATGGATATATTTGATTTGTAGGTCTTTCTTTTTAGGAATTGTTTTGATTGCTTCCTAATTTGCAGGTCTTTCTTTCCATGCGTGTTAACAATTTAATTGTTTTGAGTAGCAAAAACGTAGAATTGTCGATGACCATATTTTATTTTGGGTAATTTGAACCAACTTGCTATATATTTAATTAATTTGTTCAATATCATTTTGTTTTATTGATATTTCTTATTTCAATATAATTGTCAATTTGAATCTCATTGCCATTATTTTTTGTGTTGGTTTGATATCAAAATTAACCAATAAAAAAGAATGCTACACATCTGGTACACAAATAATTATGGGACAGAAGATTTGGAATCTTTCTTGATACTTGATAGACTATATGTAAATAAATATTAAACGACTAATTTAATTTTTAATATATGGAAGGGATATATTGGAATTTTTAAAAAAAATTTAAAAAAGAAATGGTAAATTGTTTTTGTTTACTATCAATAATTGGGCAGAAATTATACCTAATTGAATCAAAGTTGACTAAATTGGCTCATATTAGTGAAATTTGGGGTACGTCTAGTAGGGTGTAAAACGTTATCGGATGAAAATGGTTTTCCATGAAAAACCTTTTACATTGGAAAGTTAATTTTCACAAAGGTTTTTCGTTGTTTGGTTGCATGTAAAAATTTTCATTGTTCGGTTGAATTGGAAATCAATTACTTCAATTGTGACGGAAAATATTTTTCTGCCATTTGTGTTGTAAAATCTTTTTCTCCCAATTTTGAGGGAAAATGTTTTCAATAAAGTGGAGAATGGTTTTTTCACCCTAATTTTACATTCTAACGTTTTACTCCAAACTAAATAATGGAAAAAAAAAATCAAGAAAATAGGCAGTAAAATGGTTAATATTGAGCGAGGTTCAATGTTCCCTATTTTGTTATTATTATTTACACTCAAATACACAGTAAAGAACTCAAGATCCTCCATTCTAGTATAGTCTTATTACTACTGATTGTCAACTACCATAGTGGATGGTTAGGATTGTACAATTTTTCATTTATTTATAATTCTTAAATCTAATTAAAAATCTTTTTTAAAGTACTTTAATTAGATTTCTTATTTTAATAAAATAAAATTTGATTTTTCCTAAACTCGGTTTTTATCCTTGAAAAATTAGAAATTATATTTAGAAAATAAGAAATCTAAAGAAATTATTTAAAAAAAAATTAAAATTGGATTTTAGAATTAAAATAAATCAAAAATAATGTGATCCTAGCGATCCACTACGATAGTAAGTAGTGCATAGTCATAAGACTACACTATATATAATCTCTCAGAAATCCTAATTTAATGGTTGAGAATATACTCATGGGAAAAAAAAAAAAAAAAACCTTTGAATCAAATCTCATCCTAATCTCCTTTCAAAAAAAATAAAAAAATCTCATCCTAGTATGAAGTATACAATAATATTCAACTACATACATTTAATTATACGTGTGTGCATTAAATTAATTACAGGTTATTAGTGGGACATTGGAACGTGACAGACGTGTGCAACGGTCTACTTGGAGGATTCGCCGCCATAACCGGCGGTTGCGCAGTGGTAGACCCCTGGGCAGCTTGCATATGCGGCGTCATCGCAGCCACCGTGCTAATAACATGCAACATCCTAGCAGAAAAATTCAAGTACGACGATCCATTAGAAGCCTTCCAACTGCACGGGGGGTGTGGTACATGGGGCATGATCTTCACGGGCTTGTTCGCTAGGAAAGAGTACCTGCAGGAAGTGTACCCGGACCGTCCGGCCACCTCGTACGGGGTTCTGATGGGCGGCGGGTGTCGGCTATTGGGTGCACATGTGGTGCAAATAGTGGTGATATGGGGGTGGGTGAGTGTGACAATGGGGAGCTTGTTTTATGTGTTGCATAAGATGAAAATGTTGAGGATTACACATGAAGAAGAGATGGAAGGAATGGATGTTACTAGTCATGGTGGGTTTGCTTATAATTTGGAGGATGATCACAACTCTAAAACTAAAACTTGGGATGCTTATAATAATATGGGTCTTGAGAATCCCCCACCTCAGCTCCAAGCTTAGCTTCTTGATGTTGATGATGATCATGATGATGAACAAATAATTTGGTTTGTTTTTTTTTTTATTTTTTTTATTTTAATGAGAGGAATTATTTAGTTGGTTTGTACAGGATAAAGCTTGTTCATTATTAGTGTTGGGATTAATTAATTAACTAGTTTATTATTATTTATTTCTTTAAGGGAATTAACAATTATATATCTTATTTGGCTAAAAAATGATTTGGTTTTCTCTGAAAGTACCTGGTGAGCTATATGTATGATTTTGATGATAATAACAAATGGTAATTATCTAACTAACATTTTTTTTTTAAATGTGAATGAACAAGTTCATTCATATATAGGTCTTAAGGAAGAAGGATCCTACCGTGTTTGAAGTTCCAGATTTTAACCAAATCAATAGAAGCTTTTCTCAGTTGAAGCAAATAAATAAAGAAGTTATAAGAAAAAAGGAGAACTTCAAAGAGAAGATCAACCAATAAAACCGAAAGCAGTATTCAAGGGAGATCAAAAGGAGTGGTACGTAATACGTTTCTATGTGGAATGCAACTTAAAGGCACTAAGTTGAATCCTTGAAGAAGTATAATTAACCAAGCAAACTAAACGAAAGTTCCTATAGATCATGAGTTAAGTTCCTGTAAAGAAATAACACCAAGTTTCATTTATACACAACAAAAAAATAAGCCTCGGCCAACCGCCATTTACCGACCGTTAACGATCAGTATTTAAACGTACCGATCGTCTTCGGTCGGCAAAGGGAGGTCGGTTTATAATTAGTCGAAAATTTTTTTTACCGATCGACTCTCAGTCGGAAACAATTTCCCGACCGTTTACCGACTAAATAAAAAGTTAAAAAAAAAATATTAGGGAGGTATTTTCCGACCGCCAGGCGGTCGGAAAATAGCTGCTTCCAGTCATTTTTTTTTGCGCTTAATAATTTACCGACCGTGTGTCGGTCGGTATATTAATTTTCGCGATTTTTTAATTTTAATATTTTCCATTTTCGCAATTTTTTCTTTCTGGATACCGACCGTTTTTCGGTTGTTAAATTGTTATGACTTTTTTTTTCATTTCATTAAATAAAAAAAACCTTTACAAAAGAAATTAAATTATTTATTAATGAAAAACATATTAAATATATGAAATAATATTTAATAATAATATTTTATATAATTTATATAAATAATTCGTAATACACAAAAGTTTGTAATACATATTACAGTTTCCAAAAACATAAACTATAATAAACCGAAATATAACAAACAACTACACTACGAAGGCTCCAGAACCGCCAGAACCGTCTGTGCGATCGTCGGGGGTTCGTCGGTGAATGGAAGACTGATCATCGAATTGCCTCATGAAAGCGTCCATTTGCGCCTTCATCTGCTCGAGGTACTCCGCTTGCTTCTTTTGATCCTCCTCCAGACGGCGCTGATGCTCCTCCCGTTGGCGGTCTCGCTCCTCCAGACGGCTCTGATGCTCCTCCCGTTGGCGGTCTCGCTCCTCTAACTTCGTCCTCGCACGCTCGGACTCCTCCAAATGCTCAGTCATCTTTGCTAGTTGAGCGGAAACTGATGGAGAGTAGGCAGATTCAACGTGCCGCCGCGAGGTTCTCTCATAATAGAGAGAAGCTCCGTCTTTGCCGAACCCTAGAACCTCGCCCTTCCGGAAGGCACCAACCGTATCAAAGAAGACCTAGTTGGGATCCGTCTCCGAGCCACTAGCCTGATAATCCGAAAGGTTCTGGTTATATTGTTCCTGCAAATTATGGGCGGAGTTAGTTCAAACAATTCAAAATAAAAGAGATTACTAGGTGGTTTTTAGGCATTCTGGTTATAAAGTCATGGAATATAAATAAAAGAACACTTGTCATTTTAGGCCATTTTAGGTGGTTTTTTTTGGCATTTTCGCTCCTAATTTGTCACTTGTCTATCGATTACTAGATTTCAAACCTTACACACGTCATATAACACAATATTATGCTTACTAGGGGCTATCGCGTTGGTTATAACAACTTTGGAACAAAAAACAAACCAAATAGGCCATTTGTAATAACCCGAAAATCTGGGCCAGAAATTTTCGTGGTTAATTATTATTATTTCAATATTCTAAGTCCAAAAGGCCTAATTATTTGGACTGTTTAATCTTATTTCTTTTCCTTGTCTTAAGTTGGGCCCAAAGACCCAATTATTCCCCTCACTTGGCCGGCCCTCTTTATTAATTGGCCGTGTATAGTTCAAACCCCCAAGCAAGAATTTTTCTTTATTTCTTCCTAATTCAAGGTAACTAGACTATCTCCCTTGAATTTGGTATTAGTTTATCATATAGTTGATTAGGATTAAACTAGGAATTGATAGAATTAGTATCATGATAGGCTTAGGAATTTCGAACCATATGATGATTATTGTTCATGAATGTTCTTGATATTTTACTTGATCTTTTGTGAATCTTTATTATTATAATTAATTCTATGCACAAACTAATACCTTAATTTATATGTTTTGAATAGAATAATTGCATGATATTTGTTCGAATTTGCTTCTTGAATATGCATGTGAATGTCGAATATGATGCCTAATTTTCATGTTGATTTTATGATGGTTTTCTTGAATTTAAGCATGTACTTGATTTATTTAATTGTATAATTTAAGTCTTGAATTAAAATTATAATATTGTTTTTATTTCTTAAAAAAAAATGTCGAGTAGGCCAAGGTTAGCAAAAAGGTTAAAGATTAAATTTTTCTTGACCAATTATATTCCTAACCTTAATTTATTAATTAATCTTTAGTTTAAAAGCAATTTAATTATGAAATATAGGTTCTTGAAAATAAATCTTAATTTTCTTGTTACTTTTCTTGACGGCCGAAAACAATAGGAGTAAAAAGGTTTAATATTTAATCCATGTTTAATCATAATTGTTCCATAACTAGTTTGAATATAATTTTAGAATTTAAATAATTGTTTTATCAGTTGAGATATGATAATCAAGTATAGAATTTAATCATGAATTTTGAATGGTAAAATTATGGTGATGGCCGAGTATTATAAAGTTAAGAAGGGTAAATTTTAATCTTGTTTTGACTACTGTTTTGATAATTTAAAGTTGATCCATGATTTTATTATTTATCTAATAGGTTTTAATGATTTATTCTTGATATTGTGATTGATATTTTAAAGTGTCTATTTTTATTTCTTAAGTTGAGTTGTTCGAATGGTGCAAGGATGGAAAAAGGATATTTTTATCATGTATTATGATAATTGTTGATTATTATATTGTTATGATGATTTAATTGATTTATTGAATTATGTGTGTGATTATTTAAAAAGAATTGATTTAATTATTCATTATGTTTATTCTCGAAAATGTCGTTTGATATGAGTAGTATTATGATCAATTTAACTTTTGGCTTGTAATAATTTTGGTTTATGAATAAAGGATTTAATAATATTAAAGGAATAAGAAGGAAATAAGAAGATAAGTTGTAATAATAAGGAAAAGGAATTGACTTTGATAAGATGAAAAGATGAAAAGATGTTATTGGTCTCACGATGGCCATGTCGAAATGATAAGATAAGATAAGATAAGAAGTGGACGCCTGTTTGGTGATACACGGGTCACCAGATTAGTTTAAGTCGAAGCCACTGCCCTACTGCGGTCTCTGGGCAGCTCTGGATCCTAGAATATGTTGTCGTCCGGGTTAGTAGTACACGGGCTGCTAATCTGGGAGTGAGGGCCCCACTTAGACCTAATCCTTGCAAAGGAGGGTTACGGGTAGGATACACGGGTCCTACCTGGCATGTTCTGGGAAAGTTGGGATGTACACGGCCATCCTTACGAGCTATAATGACCGGTCCATGAACTTAAGAAGATGGTTAAAAGATGGGATTTGGGAAAATAATATGATAAGATATGTATTCCACGGGTTGGTGTATTATTTGTATGCTATTATGTTACCTAAGTACGTATTTATGTATTGTCCATGTATGATTATAAGTATGATATGTTAAGTCTTCCACTGCGTATGTCTGACATGTATGTATTTATGTACGTCTATGTATGTATTTTTATACGTCTATGTATGTATTTTTATACGTCTGTGTTGTATTTTTATACATCTATGTATGTATTTTCATACGTTTATGTATGTATTTTTATACGTATTTGTATGTATTTTTATACGTTTATGCATGTATTTTTTATACATTTATACGGGTATCTATGTACGTTTATACATGTAATTTTGTACGTTATCCTCGTTGATTCTATGACATTATATGGTTTACGGTTCCACATTTAAGTGGGACAACCTAGTTACTCGCCACTGACGGTGGACCCCCCATTTCAGGTGAAGATGCTGAAGTATGAGTGGGCTTTCGTATGGATCGGGTTGAGTGTTTTGGCAAGAATTATAGAGAAAACCCGAAGTCTACTTTACAATCTAGTTTATTATTTCTTTGATTTCACCCAGCCTGTGGGGAAATGACAGTTTTAGTTGTAGTTTATTGAATAATATGGATTTATGGACCTCCTATCCTTTCATTAGTTAATTAATTAATAAAGAGTTATCTTAATTTAAGTTTCAAGGTTTCAATTTAATAATAATCTAGTATGTTTTGTTGAGTAATGATCCATTTGTCGATTTCCTTCGTAAATCAACAGCTTCTAAAAAGTCGGGTTGTTACACCATTTTTGGCTCGTTCTGGTAGTTTTCGTTCCCATCTTCTCAGCAATCAACCAAATTTTTATTTTTAAGTGTCATTCATGTCGTATAATATTCATGCAAAGTTTATATAACTTATTTACATGTTTTTGGTAAAAGTTGGAGGGTTTTGGAACAAAAAACAAACTAAATAGTTAATTTTTGGCTCGTTTTTGGTGTTTTCATTTCCAACTTGGCACCGATCAACGTAGATCATGTTTTTAAGGTTAATTCACAACTTATAACATTGATATAGACATTCTATAACTTATTTTCATGTTTTTGGGAATGTTTAGAGGGTTTTGGAACATAAAACAAATCAAAAAGGCAATTTTTGGCTCGTTTTGGTAGTTTTCGTTCCCATCTTCTCAGCAATCAACCAAATTTTTATTTTTAAGTGTCACTCATGTCGTATAATATTCATGCAAAGTTTATATAACTTATTTACATGTTTTTGGTAAAAGTTGGAGGGTTTTGGAACAAAAAACAAACTAAATAGTTAATTTTTGGCTCGTTTTTGGTGTTTTCATTTCCAACTTGGCACCGATCAACGTAGATCATGTTTTTAAGGTTAATTCACAACTCATAACATTGATATAGACATTCTATAACTTATTTTCATGTTTTTGGGAAAGTTTAGAGGGTTTTGGAACATAAAACAAATCAAATAGGCAATTTTTGGCTCGTTTTGGTAGTTTTCGTTCCCATCTTCTCAGCAATCAACCTAATTTTTATTTTTAAGTGTCACTCATGTCGTATAATATTCATGCAAAGTTTATATAACTTATTTACATGTTTTTGGTAAAAGTTGGAGGGTTTTGGAACAAAAAACAAACTAAATAGTTAATTTTTGGCTCGTTTTTGGTGTTTTCATTTCCAACTTGGCACCGATCAACGTAGATCATGTTTTTAAGGTTAATTCACAACTCATAACATTGATATCGACATTCTATATATTTTCATGTTTTTGGGAAAGTTTAAAGGGTTTTGGAACATAAAACAAACCAAATAGGAAATTTTTGGCTCGTTTTTGTACTTTTCGTTCCCATCTTCTCACCAATCAACCTAATTTGTATTTTTAAGTGTCTTTCATGTCCTATAATATTCATGCAAACTTTATATAACTTATTTGCATGTTTTTGGTAAAAGTTGGAGGGTTTTGGAACAAAAAACAAACTAAATAGGTAATTTTTGGCTCGTTTTGGGTGTTTTCATTCCCAACTTGGCACCGATCAACGTAGATCATGTTTTTAAGGTTAATTCACAATTCATAACATTGATATAGACATTCTATAACTTATTTGCATGTTTTTGGGAAAATTTAAAGGGTTTTGGAACATAAAACAAACCAAATAGGCAATTTTTGGCTCGTTTTGGTAGTTTTCGTTCCCATCTTCTCACCAATCAACCTAATTTGTATTTTTAAGTGCCATTCATGTCCTATAATATTCATGCAAACTTTATATAACTTATTTAAATGTTTTTTGTAAAAGTTGGAGGGTTTTGGAACAAAAAACAAACTAAATAGGTAATTTTTGGCTCGTTTTTGGTGTTTTCATTCCCAACTTTGCACCGATCAACGTAGATCATGTTTTTAAGGTTAATTCACAACTCATTACATTGATATAGATATTCTATAACTTATTTGCATGTTTTTGGGAAACTTTAGAGGGTTTTGGAACAAAAAAAAAAACCAAATAGGCAATTTTTGGCTCGTTTTGGTAGTTTTCGTTCCCATCTTCTCACCAATCAACCTAATTTGTATTTTAAGCCGGAATTCCGCTCTAAACATCAATTGCAAATAATAAAAAATCAATCCTATTCGTACTCTTCGGATTTGAGGCCGGAATTCCGCTCTAAACATCAATTGCATAGTAAAGAAAAAATCAATGCTATTCGTACTCTTCGGCTTTGAAGCCGGAATTCCGCTCTAAAAATCAAATGCATAGGAAAGAAGAAAGCATTACCATCACTTCCTTGGCCTTCTGGCTAATCGAAACCGGATCCTTCCCTGGTTGCTTCTTGAAGTGAGTATCTAAGAAGAGATCCGCAGCGTCAGGTAGCTTCCCTCCTTTCGCCTTAGTCAACACAAAAAAATGTGCGTAAGGGTAGGTGATATAAAAAAATGTTAACGAACGAGAATTTACAATGATTTAATGAAATAGTAAACTAACCAATTACTTAGCTCGCTGAGTGGTGGAGACAGATCCCGCGCTGTGAGAGGCCTGGGCCTTGCCACTAGCGTCGCCGCCTCTCCTGTTTGCCTACGCTCGAGCAGACCTTTCCTTGAATAACTTGTCATTGAGCCTGTCCTTCATTGCCTGGTACATCTCATCACCAAGTCTATTTGGTCGGTCTTTCTGCTTGAGCACTGTGTCGTTGAATATGTCCTTCAGTCGTAATCCAGCCTTGGTCTCATACGCATCCCGAGCAGTGCCCTCGAGCTCAGGCCTCCAAGTGTACTGTTTCTGCATTAGACCAAAGACAATCAAATATGTTAATTTAAGAGATTATATTTTAAAAAAAAATTGTATCAAATTACATAATTCGTCTTACTGACCTTCCACATGTCCCACCAATGTACCTTGGTCGCCTGATCTACCTCAGTGTAGTTCTTCCAAGGCTAATGGAAGTAGGACTTAATGACGTGTGTTTTTGATTGAACAACAACGCCCTTGTCAAACCTTAGTAGGACTTAATGACGTGTGTTTTTGATTGAACAACAACGCCCTTGTCAAACCTTGCACACAAAACATTGTAAGATTAAACAACATATGAATACAACTTAATTTCAATAGTCAAGACATTAAAAAATTAAACAAAAACTCACCATAGGCCATCCGGGTCCAATTCTCAAACCCCAGCTGTGGACGTAGAAGCTTCGCCCTGATCCTTGTCGCCACCCTCAAACTGACCAGTTTGTCCCTCGGGTTCTCGCGTCGGAGTAATCTCACGCGTAGGAGTAGAGTGAAATAAAGGAGTGATATGAGGCAGTGATGGAGTAGGCTGAGACGCCGAAGTAGTCTCAAGCGTAGGAGTAGTCTGAGATATAGCAGCCTGAGACACAGATGGCTGAGGACGAAGAGGACGATTCCGAGGCCGAAGCTGTGGTACTGGAGGTAACGTAAACTGTGGTGGTGGAGGTAACGTAAACGTAGGCTGAGAAGGAATGGAAGGTGAAATCATCGACCGTCTCCTAGACGACTCAACACGACGATGAAGGTCACTAGGACGCAATATCGGCCTAGACCCAGTAGGACGAACCGAAGACTAAGAGGGAGAATGCTGGCGGTTCTGGCAGTTCTGACTCTGAGCCTCCGAATCTGACATGTTCCTGCATAAAGTAATGAGTAAATTATTTGCACGATTAATAGTTATTAACAGAAATCACAATCACAAGTTAAATGATGGTATGAAAACGTACACCAATTAACTAATAATGAATAATAAAATTCATGCCCTGAGCATGCACAAGCATTAACAAACCGATGAAACAAACCGAGGGGGAACGGAAATCGTATAAATTGGACAAAAAACATTATTTTAAGCTATATTGGGAACGAGTTTGTAGAGTTTTAGGGGTCCTATGGTCGTGTTGGGAACGAAAATCGCATAAATTGGACAAAAAAACATACAAATACATGATACATTAACATACATACAAATACATAATACATTAACATACATACAAATACATATTCATAGAAATTTTTGGACAAAAAAACAAAAAAAAAATCAATAAAACTTTAATAAATTCAAAGTAAAACAATACATAAATAATACATACACATACATACAAATACATACATAATACATACACATACATAAAAATACATACATAATACATACACATACATACAACTACATACATAATACATACACATACATACAATTACATACAGAATACATAAAGAATACATACAAATACACATAATTCAATAAATTGAAAAAAAAAACCCTAACCACAATCTAAGGAGGATGGCGGCGGCACAGGAGGGACGGCGACGAACAGGTGGGACGGCAGCCAGCAGCGGCGAGTAGCGGCCAGCACCGCAGAAAGAAAAAGAAAGAGAAGGAGAAAGAGAAAGAAAGAGAAAGAAAGAGAAGGAGAAAGAAAGAGAAAGAAAGAGAAGGAGAGAGAGAGAGACCGGTGGTGCGGAGGTGGGTGGCCGGAGATTCTAGGGAGAGAGAGTTAGGGTTCGTCGGTTTTTCGAGGGAGAGAGAGAGTACGAATGAGTTGTTCCCAAATTCATGACAGGGTTTAAAAAAATTCAAAAAATTTACCGACCGACGGGACGGTCAGTAACGGTCGGTAAATTCCGACCGTCTATGTTTGGTCGGAATTTATCGACCGTTACCGACTATTTTCAGTCGTGAACGGTCGGTATTTCCCGACTAAGAAAATGTCGGTCGGTAAAATCGGTCGGGCGAACGAAATTTTCTTGTTGTGATATGGGATCATGGTAACATAATTCTAGAGGTGGGGCAACAACGGAACATAGTGAAAGTTCAGGTCATGATCAAGTTCTAGATGTAGAAAAGATCTGATTTATACTAAAGATCCAAGATCTTAAAGGTGAGAAGAATCTAGAAAATTGAGAGTTTAGTTTTCTAAGACTTTTGTAATTAAGTATATGTTGGAGTCATTAGTCTGACAGGAACACAAGTCAACTTACAACTGGAACATGAGTCAACTTACAACTAAAACACGAGTCAAGTTACTAGTGGAACTTGATTTTGGTTCCAGAGGAACTTGGTCCATCTAGTTAAGAACTTAAGGTCCACAAATTAATATGATTATTGTTATAGATAAGAGAATAAAGAATGAAGGGATAATTAAGAGAGAATCTAAAGAGGGAAAACCAAATGTAAGTATATATTCTTCCATATGTTAGTCACATATATATACATGTCCAAAGGGTACAATGATTTCAAAGGATATAGTGATTCCAGATGATAAAATGGTTTCATGGACGTCCATAATTATTTCATAACACTCCCCTTGGATGTCCATTATCTAAAACAATATAAAACACATTAACTCCCTCTCATAATATTATTCATGGAGATCAATCAAAATTAAATGTAAAGTAGTGAGTCACAATATCAAAATCAATCAATGAAAAAGAATGTCTTACATGTGGTACACAAATAATGGGGCAGAAAATTTGGACTCTTCTTGATACTTGATAGACTATGTAAATAATTATGTAAATAAATACTAAATTACTAATGATTATCAGCAAGAATTGAAAATTTAATTTTTAATACGAGAAGGGATACATTGGATATTTCAATTTGACATCATACTAAATAATATACATGAGTTTAATCTTTTTACTTTAAAAAAAAAATTAAATATAAAAAGGTAATGGTCAATTGTGTTTGTCTACTATCAATAATTGGGCAAAAATTATATCAAAGTTGACTAAATTGGCTCATATTAGTGAATTTGGTGAGGAGGATTCTAGTGAAAGGGCTAGTCTTGTTGTACGTGATATTACTATATATAGTTCACGTCATTCAATGAATGTCAATTAATAAGTTGAATATTGAGGTTCAAAGTTCTATATTTTATGGTACAACTTGTCATCACTGTCCTACTATTTATATCAAATTAAAATGCCAAATATTCCAACATGATTTGTATTAACATTTATAGATAAAAAGTTTTGACCGATATCTGTACTTAGTTGGCACTGGAATTCTCGTCGTTCATAGGCTTCTAGCTTTACACAAGATAGCTAATCCCAACCCTATTTTCCTTAGATCAAGCGTAGCACATATCTAATATTTTTCTTACCTTATAGAGTTGTCTCTTTAATTTCTATAACATTTTGTGTTTGAATGATGAGAAAAAACAAGATATTTGAATCCCCAAGTTTACTTACCCCTAATACAAACTACACATTGAAAAGCAAAAGTAAAAGCACTATCTCACAAAAGAAATAAAGCAGTCTGCATATTTTTAAATAATGCTTATTGTCCTTAATAATCCTAGTCAATCATCATGTTGTACATTCGCTCACCTCCAACTTTGGATTCCCAATTTTTATGGATGTTATCATATTCCATTTCTTGATCTCTATAGAGTTCCTAATTTCACCAAAAATTGTTTTGTAAACAAGTATGAATATTTTGGGAAGAAAATCCTAATTTTAGCCACCATAATAGTTTTTGTACTAAGGTTGTGTACATTAATTTTTTGTCTTTAGACCTATATTGATGGAAGTTGATGACTAGTGTTACAAGTAAAGTGAATTCACATTTAAATGCTCGTGGATCAAGCGAAAAAATTACCAACATGGTTACTGCTAGACATTGATCAAGTCCAGATGGCATTTCAAAGCAGAGGCGGACCCACAGTGGGGCCCGGGTGACACCGGCCCCACCATTTTTTTTGTTCCTTATGTATCGGATTGTAATAAGTACTGTAATATATAAATTTTAAAATACGAAGTAAACGTTAACTTCAGCTTGCACTAGTACAAAAAATCAATTTTGCTGCATTTCATTTGCGGCGAATTTATGCGTATGCAGCAAATAACAATGCAATTGAGATTTTATGTAATGTTATGCCTATATGTGCTGCAGTTGAAAACAAAGACTCCCACAAATAACAATATAATCACAATTGTTGCATAACCATATGACAACTGCAGCAAATTCAAATAGATATTTTTTAAAAAAAACACGTCATTTTATAGAATTCCTTCACATTACATTGAAAACAAACTTAAATTAAATTATAGGTGGTTTTTGGGTAGTTCATGTTCGGGTTTTTTGTGTTAATTTAGGACTTAGATCTAGGGCGGGTTTCTGGGTTGTAGGTTTCGGGGTTGGTGTTGCAGGTTTCGAGGTTGGGTTGGGGTTTTCATGGTTCGGGATGTGGTGTCGGGGTTGGGGTTGCGAGTTTCTGGGTTCCAGTGTTGGGGTGTGGTTGCGGGTTTCTTGGTTTCGGGGTCGGGGTTTCTGCCTTTCTGGGTTCGGGTTGGGGGTTTCAAATTTTAGGGGCTTTTTTTTCCATTTTTTTGGTAATTATAATATTGTTGCACTACGCCAAAAAAATCCCTTTTACAGCGGAATTTTTATGGCGATTTTACCTAAACTGCTATAATTGTGGCGAAAATGCATCTTTTACAGCGGTTATTCAATAACCGCTATTAAAAGGAACCATTTTATAGCGGTTTGTATGAAACCGCTGTTAAAAAATGGATAACATAAAAACAGCCTTCTCTTATCTTCTTTTATCTTATCTGGCCTTCTCTTATCTTCTCTTCTATATTCACTCCAACTCTTTCCTTGGCCTTCTCTTATCTTCTCTTCTATTCACTCCGATCCACTCACAAAAACCCTAAGCCTGTTCGAATTCAGGTTCCCAGCCAAAAAAACTCTCCAATTCTTCTCTTTCCTTCCCTACTCTTCACTCCACTCACAAAAGTCACGCAAAAACACTTCACGAATGGTCGAATTGTAGCAAAGATTTTGAATTCACGCACAATTGTACCAAATATTTCGACCAAAATTATAGCAAATTAGTTGCAATAGGGTTGTTTGAATGGTTGCATTAGGGTTGTTTGAATGGTTGCAAGTTCTGTTCGAATTCACGACAACCCAATAACCCATGAAAATCCAGCAAGTTGTTCGAATTCGTTGCACTAGGGTTGTTCGAAGTACTGCAGTAGGGCTATTTACATTTAAAGTTGTTCGAATTTTGGGCCTTGAACACAACGAATTCCCTTTTGTCGAATTTCACGGTTAGAAACTTTTTTTTTTCTTTTTAAATGTTGCTTGCTGTTCGAATTTTAGGTATAAATTTGTTGTTCGAATTTTAGGTTTTAATTTACTATTCGAATTTTGGTGCATTAGCGTTGTTTGCAAGCTCCATTCTTGATTGTTCTCTGTTTGCAATTTAGGGATTTTAAGATGTTTGAATTCCATCTTAGGTTTGGTTGAATTTACTGTGTGAGGAAGGGTTACATGCTGGTGATAAATATAATAATTGGTGATGAATGTCATCCAGAGGTCAATTTTAAATTGTTAAGCTTCTGAAAATCACTTCATTCTGCTTTTACTCCGTTTCTAACACCGAATTACTTAACTGTCCTATGAGCTTAATGCTTTCTCCTTAATGTTGATTGGTGCTTGATGGGAATTCGTTTCCTATGTGATGGCTGTGGTGACTGGTGTCACAAGGTAGGAGATTTCGAAAGGGTCTTTGAGCTCTAGCGGATAGTTTGGTTAATTGGTAAAAAATTCTAGCTTCATTTAAAGATATTTTGGAGATACCATTTAATGCTTGCAAATAGGATTTTTTTCCCAACAATAGCTTATGAAGTTGCAAGTTTGTGGGAGGCCTCTTTTTTTTGGTTTATGTTCACTTGTGCATGCGGGAATCAATTTTTTGGCCTCAAGTTTGCCTTTTGGTTTCTAACCTTTGTTATATTTTGTGTTTGGACAGCCCAAATCGCTCAATAAACAAGATCTACTTCATCCTTTCACACATTCCTCCACTGCTTGACTCAGATACTGATTTTGAAGTGTGGAGCAAGGGTATGGACCTTTGTGAAATCATCATCTCACCATAACTTTTTTCAAAAATATATATTTCAATCTCTGGATTATTATCTCGAATTTTCAATTTGTTGTTTGTCTTTGGGTTGGGATAAAATGTGTCATTTACCTATGATATTGGACACTTATGATGGGGAATTGTGGGGCAGCTTCACTTTTATCTTTTGTTGTTTCACCTTTGCCTCTTGCTACATAGAAGTGCTTTGTTCCTCATGTTGTCTTTCTCCTCTCTTGCTGGTTTCAAACCTAAAGCTATTATATTTGTTCACAATGTATTTTCTTCTGTTATCATTTTTTAATTTTTCATTTTTGATTTTTCATGTTATTTGGTTTCTGATTTTTCAATTTTTGGTTTCTTTATTTTCGATTTTGATTTTAGTTTTGATCGATTTTCCTTTTTTATGGGTTTTTGGTTTGATTTTTTGATTTCGTTTTGATTCTTTGTTAATTGATAATTTAATGTGTAGAAGCGACCACAGCCGTGGGGGAGGCGCGGGGCAGGCTTGGCGGCTGCAGGCGTGGTGGAGCAGCTACTTGGCATGGTGTTATGGTGCATTCACTCTGTATTAGCATCTAAGTAGCTTGCTGATCTTACATTAGTGATGTATTAGCATCTGCTGATTGGTAATAAGACCAATGGTTTATATATCAAGAAATTGTTCAACACATTCAAAACCTTGATTTCCCAAAGCCTACATCTTAAGTTCTTTTTCTTGACCTTTTTATTGTCAAATTATATTGAATTACATCTACTTCCTTGCATGGTAGCTTTACAATGAGCCAGAGCTGCAGACAAATCGACCTAGAAAGAATTTTCTACAACAAGAACCACCTGATGAGCGAATGTATGAACGAGATTGTAACGACCCGTATTTTAGCAGCGTTGCTTTCGGAGAAAACAACAATACATATCATTATTATTTAAAAGCCTAGCTTTATTATCAGATTCGTTAATTACAGCGGAAACTCTAAACTTAGTTCATATTATTCAAATTAAACCATTAAATAATCCAAATTAATAAGGTTCCAAAGTCCATTATTACTACAAAATAAGGAAAAGTCCACTAATATTAGTAATACAAAGGCTAGAAATGGTCAGCAGGATAAACTACTAAGCTATCTTGCACACAATCCCAGCCCTTGCGTAACTCAATCAATCATCACCTGTACCTGGAAAGGATTTTTGGGAAAAGGTCAAAATAGATATAAGTTAGTTATATTGGTGAAAATAAGTTAGATAAATCAATTAAAGGGAAAGAAGAAACAAGGGGGGCGTGAGGTGTAGAGAAAGGGGAAAGAAATTGGGCTTGGGTCTTAGCATGACAAGGGAAAAAGGTTTGGGCCAGGATAAAATAATTAGATTGCTACAACTAATTAATAATTAATTAAATAATAATCAATTAAATAACTAATTAATTGAATATTTAATTAATTATGAAAAATTTAAAATATCCCGAAATTTCGGGGTATTATAGAGATGGCGTTGGCTTTACAGTTGGGAAAGGGGAAGAGGTTAGACATGAAACCAAATCGTTATGGTTTTATCTTTGTTTTTAACTTTTTATAGCCTGGATACATTTTGTAAAAATAAAAAATTCATGCCTCACAAACAGAGAATCTAAGGCCTTGGTGTTTTAAATTGAATGAATCTGAACTGGGTTGAATTGAATTGAATTAAACCAAATGCTAGCTGAATTGAAATAACTGAATCGAATTTGTTTGGAATAAAGTTCAAAAGAATGGGTTCTAGGTACTTGTAGTCAACCTAATTTTTGAAATCTTGGTGGTGTTTTCAGATTGACCCTAGCATTCTCGACGGTCTAGTGGTAGAATTCGGGCAGAAAGTTTACGATATGTCAATTAAGACTAATTGATGGAAAGGTTCCTGCGCAAGTCCCTCAACATTTAAGTGCCCCCTGTGTAAGGTCTATTCATCTTGTTAATGGATTTTGTTTTGTATCAATAAAGGCAATGGTGCTGCATAAGTGGAAAGCCTGACATATTTTCCCATTTGGCTCATGATATTTGAGGCCGTTTTTCTAATTTACACATTGTATGATCCTTTTGCACAAAATAAAAAATTGAAGGTTGGCTTTTCTCCTGGACAGAGTACTTATGATGGAGCCTTTTTTTTACACTTAGATGGAGCCTTAATCATATATGTATATCAATTTTGTTTGATAAATGTAATGTAATTTGATTGATAATGAATTTATTTTTATAAATATATATATGTGGGCAAGATGAATTCAGTAATTATTTTATTTATTTTTTCATTTTATAATCTATTGAAATTTTTTTTCAACAAAATTAATTTTATTTGCTGCGTATATTTGTATATTTCTCCTACTATGCTCATATTTGCTGCATTTGTACAAAAATTACACAGTAAAAATGATAATTTATTTGCTGCATATTTCGTATGCAGCAAACATAACACATCTCATTTGCTTCCCCTATATTTGCAGGGGGCCTAAATACGCAGCAAATGAGCCATTTTTCCCCGCAGCAAAATTGATTTTTTGTACTAGTGTTGGTGTAGCGGTAGTAAAGTCCCCTAGCGCTGTCAGATTGGGTTAGAACTGATTTAACTGAACTAACTGAAACTGAACTGTTTTGGGTTGACCTGAAATTACCTGAAACGGAAAGTAAACCGAACTGAATGAACTGATAATTGAAAGGCAACTGAAAAATATCGAACTGAACTGAACTGAATCTGAAACCAACAAACTGAAACTGAAGTTAATTGCTAAATATATGAAAATAACTTAACTGAACTGAAACTGAACTAAAAATCAAGTATCTGAAAATAACTGAACTGAATTGAAAAGATCGAGGATAACTGAAGCTAACTGAAACTGAACTGAAAAGATGATAACTGAATCTAACTGAAACAAAAAATGACTTGAAACTAATTTAATTTGAATATTACTAAACCGAATCAAAAAATGATACTCCGGAGTACAATATTATCCGAATTGTTTTTTAATACTATGTGAAAATGCTAAATTACCAACCGCCATAAGCGGTAGGAAATTTCCTACTAAATGTGTCATACCAGTAAAAGATGTAATTAACTTACCAGGATAGCTTTTGATTTGTCACAACATATCATGGTGTCATTCGTCGCTATATTTCTACTATGCGCGTTCTTAGATACACATTTGCAGCTGATGGTGTTACACCTTGCTCCAGCCTTACAAAAAGGGAAAATATTTTATTCTAATTATTGCCCTTAGACGATGATGGATGAATGATGGTGTTGATGACGATGAATGTTGATTGATTATCATGATGGATTAATGATCTGATGATGAATCTATGATGGATTGAAGATGATGGCTGATGGTGTTGTTGATGAGGATGATGAATTCATAATGATGAATGGAGAATGATGATCATGAAGTATTGTTAATGATGACCTGGTGATGGGTTCATGATGATGACAGATGACTATGATTTATAGGTTGTTATTGTTGATGATTATACAACTCTAAAATTTTGATGTATAACTGTATAGAATATATACTCCCTCCGTCCCAAACAAAATACTTCATTCACTTTTTCGCTTCACAGTGATCACACCATCCAAGACACATCTTTAAATATTAATATCTTTAGTTGTATATAATAAAAAATTGTAAAAATTATATTAAGAAAGTGTGTATCGAGATGAATTAAATGAGATCTTACATGACTATATTTTTCCTGACATTTAAAAAATTAAAGGGAGTCAAAGTTACAAAGTAAACTGTGGCCAATTGTAGACACCTAAATGTGTCTCCCCAATGTAGAGACTAATGATGAACGTACCATATTGCCATAAGTTACAACTAAGGGGAATTGATGATGAAAATGCATTGCCTTGGAAGTGTGTATTAGGATTCGCGATGATTACGGGATTGATTCGTAATTTTTCTTCATTTTTTAGAGATTTTTTAATATTTTTGCATGCATTTTTCAATATTTTATATTCATAAAAAATAAAAAAATGTCATTTTGCATCATAAAATATTTTTAAAAATTATAAAAATAATTTTATAATTTATTCATATTTTTCTATATTTTTTAGAGCTTTTTATGGATTTTTTAGGATTTTTGCATGCTTAGGGGCATTTTTGTCATTTTTGAATGTTGAAAATTGTTCCACAAAGCATATTAGTGTTTTTTATACTTTTCATATTTTTTCATAATTTTTAATAATTTTTCTGTAATTTTTTGGAGCTTCTGGAGGAATCTAGAACATTCCGGAACGTTCTGGGCATTCCGGCACATTCTAGAACACTCCGGGACATCCTGGAACATCTCGGGACATCCCAGAATATTCCGGAATATCAAAATATTACAAAATATTTCTGTAATCGAATAAAATCGGATCGTAATCCTGAAAATCACGGGCAAAATCAAGCAAAAAAATCAACCCGGATCTGTACCAGACCTGCACTAGACCCAGGTCATATTACAAGACCTGCGACTAGACGCAGGTCACATTATACTGACATGCGTCTAGACGCAGGTCATGTTACTGGACCTGCGCCTAGGCGCAGGTCTGTGATGTCCCCGGGTCAACCGTTGCTCCTTCTGGCCTATAAATACACGTCCTTCCAACCTTTTCAACACACACCAATACCACGAACCACCCTTCTGCATTGCATACTTACATCCTATACCTTCCTCTTCCATCAAACATCTCTCAAAACATCATCAAATACATCACAAAACACCAACTCAATCAACTTCAAACAAGCACATTGCATTCATCATAGTTGATCCTTCCTTGGTTGTTTGATCAAGGCATTATTAGGTACATCTTTCTGAAGTCTCTACTTATTTTCTATTCATTTATATATGATGATTAATGACATGATTTATGATAATGGTTAATATCATAAAAAATTTGAATTATTCATGTGAATTCTAATGTTCAAATCAATATTTATCATAATAACGTTTTTTGTCTCATAATTGTCGTTTTATAACCCGGTTGGCTATGATCTATGATTTTGCAATATGAACGTATAATGAGTTTGATTCATTCACGTATCTTAAATAATCATACATAAAATTTGATTCATATATATTTATTTATTTTCATAATTCAGGACAAAAAATTATTTAATTTTGGTTATCATTCAATTCATAATGCGATCTATACAATACGGTCTTTCTCAGTCATATTCCGTGTTACAAAATGATCTCTACATTTTCATAGATCTGTAAATATATATTATTTTCATTATAAAACCGACGATAGTTTCACATATTCCGAATACGTCGAATTATAAATTAAATCGCATATTGTAAATAATAATATATTCATATAATAGTTCTGAATTATCGTAAATAAATAGATCTGGTTTAATTCATATTATCGACGAGTCAAATGTATAGATCTGGCCCAACGGGTAATAAAACTAACGTCATTAACGATAATATGATGAACAATGTTAATCATTAGAATTCATTTTGAATTATATTGATTGTGTATAAATCTGTAAATATTTTTTTATAATTGTTATTGTAATCATTGTCATTAATCATCATAATTGTATATTATTACTAACCCAATTGCACATTGAACCACTTTTGCTGGAACACACTTTGAACCTGCACATATTTATCTTTTTTGTGTTTTTGTATTTTTTATTTCTTTTATTATGTTTTTTTTCATGTTTTATTTGATTTATTTTTTAGGATTTAATACGGACTTAATTCGAAGTGGTCACATTAATTAGTCATGACTTGTAATATATTCAAACTCACCTAGTAATATGCGTTCCTTAGGGTAAAACTGAGATATTTTTGTATTCGGGATTAATAATAATTTGACAACAAAAAGAGACCTAGTAGAGACCGCTTACAGGCGGGTGGGCCCAATGCACGATTGGCTCGTAACCTGTCCCCGAACTAATACTCTGGTGCATGACCATGTGGGGCTGATTGCTCCTGGCTTTCGGTACTTTTTCAGTGTCTGTGGACCGTATAAAACACACGGTGGCGACTCCTACTAGTCCGTATTCACGTACGGCGTTTACGAGCATTCAAACAAACTCGTGACGTAGGCGGCTGGGTAAAAACGACCCCTACACCAATAGGCATAGTCAAAGTGGAGCATTTATAAATTATAATGGGACTGAGGGAGTATATGCAACTGTTCATTCACTGGTTAAAGGGAGCATTTATATATTACTTGAATGATTTCTCCCAATTATATACTTATAATTAAGTTATGTTGTTATATATTATATATTTAATAATTATTATATAATATATATTAATTATTTCTTAATATTTATTATAAGGTTAAAAAGACAAGGAGGACTAATAATTCTATATAATTAAGCATTTAAGTAATTGCTACATATATAAAAATTAATTAATTTTAAAAAATGCGATAATTATTGATGAATCGATGACAATGATATCTAGCAACTTTGTGTTGGAAAAATACAAATGCACAATTATCTGAAATGAAATAGAAATTAGCCGAAATGAGATAGAACCAATAAACTAATTGTTTTAAAATAATATTTAAATAATTGAACTGAAATTGAAAATAACGCTTAAAATTTTGTATATGAAAAACAAAATTGAAACTAACCGACTAAAACTAAATTAATATTTTCAAAGGTTATATCTGAAAAAATTTAACTGAAATTGAAATAAAAACTAAACTGGAAATTAATTGTTATAAAATTAAAATCTCAAATGACCTGAACTAAAGCTAACCGAACCAAAAAACACTGTAACCAAAACTGATCAAACGGAACTGTTGACATTTAATTTTGAACTTAACTGAACTGACAGTACAAAAAACTTGCACAACGAGGGCAACTTATCATGATTAAAGAGGGCAATATGAGTATTTTTTTTCTTAATGATGTCTACAAGGGCAATTATTTTTGCACTCATTGATATTAACAATGAAGACAATATGATTATTTTGCCCCCTTAGACTTTTGAAAATTTGCCCTATTTGACAATAAATAAAGTGTTTAAATCAAAGAAAGCAAAATGTATTACCTTTGTTGATGATCAATGAAGGCAATTTTGTTTGCCCTTTTTGAATTGAATCAAAGAGGGCAAAATATCTAAAATTGCCTTTGAAACCTAATACAACGGGGTTACAAGGGCAACATGAGGGCAATACTAAAATTGTCATTATAACCTAAGAACACAAATTTTGTATCAAATAGGGCAATTTTAATTGTCCTTCTTGAACACATTTTTTGTAGTGTGAATTGCACCCGTTCAAATTTTTAACTGATTGGTTAAACTGAACAATTAACTGAACTAAAATATGTCCATACAAAAACTGCACTGAAATCAAAATTAATTGAACTGAACTGAACTAAAAAATTTATCTAAATTAACTGAACTGAAACGACCCAAACTAATTGGTTAAAACCAAAACTGAAATGTTGACCTGAATTGACAGTGCTAAGACCATCTCCTACGATGACCAAGTTTTTTGGTCATCTTCCCTTTTTCCTCCTTCTCTCTCCTCCACCTCACATGACCCACCAATTTTATTTTTCCCTTCTTAACAATAACTCATTCACCATACTCTCTCTCCTACTTTAACTTACCCCACCCCATATTTTTCTCTCTCCATCCTTTTTTCAATTAATAAAATGTTTTAATTTAAATGTAATTAATAATAAATAATTATGATTAACTATTTTAATTAGTGTTGTAATTTATTTTTACATATATCTAATTACAAATAATTAATTTTGCTCCATAATTACTCTAAAAAATATATTCAGAAAATTAGAATATAATGTGTTGTAGAAATGAAGAGTATGAAATTTGATATTTTTTAGTACAAAAATAGCAATTAGAAGAAGCTAATTTTTTTTGTGATGAAAATATAGCAAAATGGGTGTCTATTTATTGAGCATGAAAAATTATAAATTTGGGTTTTTTTTTTTTTTTTTTTTTTGTAAATTCTGAGATATAGCTGTTGCAAAAATTGCAACGACTATATTTAATCAACGGCTCAGAACGAGCCACTTGGCACAATCTCCAAGTGGCTACATTTGAATATATTCATATATATATTCAAAAAGCTCGATAAACAATCTCCAAAATGTATTCGGTTTGAGTCAAGTAGTACTAGAATGGTAGATCAAAAGACATACTTTGTGGAGTGTTCAAGATATTTGAGGAAATCTTCCATTGTACGTTCTTGATAAGTACTCCCTGTATCCCAAATTACTTGCTACAATTTTCTTATTTGGATGTCTCAAAATACTTGTTACATTTTCTTTTATAGTCTATGGGTCTCACAAATATTTTACATTTTTACCTTTTTTTGTCATTTTTATCCTCTTTAAGCCAATCTTTTTCTTTCACTTACCTTTACCAATGGTGGACCTACATGAAAATTGGTTTGCATAAAAATTTGTTCCAAAACGGAATGTAGAAAGTAAAATGGGACGGATGGAGTATATTAGCTGAAATTAACAGACACGTCATGGAGAAGTGCAAAATGATTGTATTTCTCTTTTAGGGATAAAATATTCTTTTTTTTGAAAAAAATAATATTAGAAATGGACATGCATAAGTTTCATTAGCAAGTAATTCACGTATTTATTTTAGGCTATTTTAACTGGTTACAATCTTTGCAGATTGCGTTAGCTGTTATAGTGTTGGCAATTACGTTTTTGCTTTTTAAGCAAGGATGCATTTTTTTAACCCAAAAAAAAAAAAAAAAAAAACTCAGAATAAATCAGATTTGAATTCAAGACTTTATTAGAATCTAACCAAAACCATTGAACTACGCTACTCCTTGTTAGTCACATTTACAAGGTTTTATACAAACATTTTTGAAAAATAAAACTTTGTACACAAAATTATACATTGCTCCCTCTTTCTCCTTTTGTTTGCAACATTTTCCTTTTTTGAATGTCCCAAAATGTTTGCTATAATTTTAAGATAGTAATATGATCCACATGTGATCCCAAAATGTAGGCTCAATGAATCAAGTTGCAACTATAATGTATTTGTGCGTGTCCTTTTGTAACTCAATTCTATATTTCGATCTATAGAATCATGTTATATTACAATGTGGGAATAAGAGAGTATGAGTCATTTGCTTCATGGTACAAATTGCCACCAGTATTAAGGTTGAAAAATGTTGGGGGTAGGGTTTTATATTGATGAACAAAGATGAACACAAAGATATATATTAGAGAATTTATAACTTTCGAGACACGAAAACGCTTTCCTAAAGACTAGATTTCGACCCTAATCAACGATCAAGAGATTATCGAAAAAGTCTTTGAGATACAACGAAGATCAAATTGAAACAAGTTTTTAATGCTCACTCAAAAACTCAGTTATACGTAAAAAAAAAAAAATGGAGAAGAGAAAGAAACCGTTTTATGAATTATCAAAGAGGAGAAATTAGGTTATATTTTTTCTCTACTCTTATGGTTTATTTAAACACCAATCAATCAAGGCCCCTTAACCACACGTACTTAAGCGTTCAAACAGCATAGCAACATATTTGAACGAGTAAACGACACAAACGTAAGACATCGCCGCCAAATTGCCACGGGCGCTACCAGGGCTGGCGCCGGCGAGCCACGTATTGGCTTTATTCTTTGCATGCTTTCTCGTGTCGCGGACTGGGACCAAGGCCATGCATCCGCGCCAAAATCCCTGTCCGTGACACCTCATTGGACATCAAATTTTATATATTTGATACTTCTTCCAGGACTCGACTACGTCATAATCATCGGTACGACGACGTTTATTCACAATATAATCGTTCCTTACACCTTTCCCACACAAGATCATACTATACATTATACTCTAAATTACTTCCTAAAAAAAATACATTTAGCGTACTTTATGAGAATTAGTTTAATATAATTAGTAATTACACACATCTATAACTGAATTAATGATTTAGGCTATCGTTAACACATAGATGATCATCACATTAGGCAGATACCACTAGGGGTGTTCATAAACCGAACCGGATTGGAACCGGTCCGGTCCATGAAAATAGTGATTCCGGTCCACCGGTCCGGAACAGTCCCGTCCGGTTTGGACCGGAATCTAAAAAAATTAATAAATAATTTTTATTTTATAAAAAAGTGTACTTAAATTCTGATTCGGTGCGGTCCAAACCCGGATCGGTCGGAGAATTTTTTTTTATATAAAAAAAGGAAGTTATAAACCAGTCCAAACGAGTCCGGTCCAGGTCCGGACCGGAATTAAACCGGTCCGATTCAGTTCCACAAAAATTATGGATTCCGGTCCACCGGTCTGGTCCGGTTCTGGACCGGTGCACACCACTAGATACCACCTCTTTATATATACAACACTTTGAAAGCTTGTGCAAAAACAAAACCTATGATTACGTACTTTGCCAAATCAATGAGCTTAAAGAAGAAAATCTATAACTTTTATATTAAACGGTGTTTTTTTTTTCTTGCTACATTTTTTTGGAAGTCAAAGTTAGAAAATTTGACCAGTACAACTTTATAATATAAATAGTTTTATGAGATGCTGGATTTGTTTTAATGTGTAGTTCATTAATACCTACTTTTTATAACTTAGTTAAATACATAATTTGAGTTACTAATGGTCAAATTTCTTATAAATCATGTAAAAAGAAATGTAGCAAATAAAATGAGACGGACATATAATATGACTACATGTTTAAAGAAGAAACTTTGCGAATTCAATCGGCTTCACACACTGAACTTGAAGATTGAGCAGGAAGTTGTTGCCTTTTCTTTCCCAGATAAAGCACGTAATGTTGAAAGATGAACACAATGTCGAAGAAGATTGAAACCTGTGTAATTATTCAGATCAATGGTTTGAGTATGAAATTTTCAAGCCTAATTGCACAATATTGTTACCAAGTTTAAGCTATATTTATTTCAACGGATATTTGATGACCTAATATGAACTTATTTATTCTGATCAAAACCTATTAGGTAGTGTTTGGATTTGTGGAATTCATTTCAAATTGATAAATTCAATTTTTGAATTGAAATGTTATAATTCAAAGGACAATTATTTGTTTGGGTTGTTTTTAGAATTTGAAATGACATGGTTTTGTTAAGTATTTGAAATAATACACAACATTTGCTTGAAGCCTTTGAGTTGGGAATTGGGCCAAATCCAATTCCAAATTTTTTAAGTTGCCAAACATATAATTTGGCCCAAATCCATCATTTCAAATGAAATGGTTGTATCCAAACAGAGCATAATATTGTTTGAATTGACTAAACTTTGATCATGTGTATATGCTAATTCATAACGAAAAAGTATGCCGGCCAATTGAGATTTTATTTTATTAGTATTAATGAGTAGTTTTCAAATGCATATTTTTTATAATTTTTTCAATTCTTGTTATGCAATTAAAGAAATTTAATATTTAAAAAAATCAAATAAAATTATGTGATCTGATTTGAACTGAAGCTTATTGATGATACATACCAAAGATAGTAATGTCTTTCCAATATTTCCATAGAAATTGACCCATGATTCTGCAAAATAGAAATTATGCATAGTGAATAGGAATTTATAACACGCAATCAAGACTAATTAAAGTGCATGAAGATTGAAGCAATGCAAAATTAAAGTATTTGATTACTAGCTTACTTTGATCTATAGATTGCATAGCCATTTGGCCATAATTTGTCACACCTCCTAGCAAATCAAGCAAGATGTTTCCAATGCTGAATCCATCAGTGCTTTTTAGCCGAAAATTCATGATGGCCTGTACCGTTAATTTCGCTACAAATTTATGATGATAAAGTGACTGATTTTAAACTAGACATAAAACCATCATCTCAAATTTGAAATGTACAAAAAAATTTAATACGTCATTTAGCATTGATGTTTCAAAATTGATACAATTTTTAAATTCGTCTAAAAAATTTTGAGACGCCGTATATAGAGATGAAAAAAATTTCTAATCAAATTCGTATGTAATCAAGGTAAAGAGACGGATTTTGATCATTTGGAGACAAGTTTTTTCGTGAATAATTAATTAGGAATTTTTTTTGGTAGTGCATGTTTGGCTAGATTGAACATTGTAGGTTGTGTTAAACAACAATGCAAGCACTAATAAGTTTTTAAACAGAGTTTGAGGTTTGTTCCAAGCTTATTAGTGTCATTGATGGATACTTAGGTTTGAATCCCACCATGCACATTTGCAACAATTCCTTAACTTTTTCAATTTTTTTGCATGTATGGGCTACATTGAGTGGTATATAAAAGTTTCGGCTCTAGGCATAGTACCACCTAACATTGGTATATAAAAATTTAAGTTTGTAAAAAAAAACGACGGTTATAGATAATACTCAGATTATTAGTTTCTTGTTTACATAATTTATGTCTTAATATTTACTCCTCTCTATCACAAATTACAAGACAATTAATTGAAAAATATGAGATTTTTCTCTCAAACATAAACAAAACAATTTTATAATGGAAAATTTGGTTATATCAGCGCCACTCTTGAGTTGGGTGCACAAAACAACATCATTTAAATTATAAAGGAGGTGTGGAGGGAAGCACGGCCTTGTACAAAGGGTCAGTAGTATACAAATGAATTATATACATAAGTGAGATGTTTTCCGTGTTTACTTGAAGTAAAAATAGTCAACTAAAGAAAAAAATAAAAAATGACACATAAATATTAAATGAACAATTAGTAGTTTGCAAATGAATAATTAATAGCTTACAACTGACAGACAAATATTAAATGAAGAATTAGTAATTTACAAATCTATTGATAAAAAAAAACGTTACACACTTTCTTTTTTTTTTTTTTTAAATTGCGTTTAATGCTTTAGTTTGTGCGTTTTAGAGGAGGTGTATGAAACTTATTGTACTCACAAGGGTATGAACGAATTTGTATAGTTATGCCCCTTAACAAAATTACATAAAAATATGGAAAATTAAATTAAAAAAGAAAAGAGAAATTGGGGAGAAAAAGCAACTTGTCATGAAAGTTGAAAAATTGATGACAAAAAAGTGATGAATGACAACCAAATTGAGAAGCAAATTAGGGAGAAAAAAACAACTTGTCATGAAAGTTGAAAATTTGAAGAAGAAAAAGGAAGTTGTTGAATTGAGGACAAACTTGCGCAAATATGGAACAGTGAAGGATTATTATTATTATTATTATTATTATTATTATTATTATTATTATTATTATTATTATTATTATTTATTTCACTGTTGTTGTGTTGGATTGTATTTACAGTAGCGTTTCTATAAGTTGGTTACATTTTGTTTTTCATAATTTCTATTGCAGTTGTATATACTGTTGTGCTCTTAAAAAAAATGCTAAAAAGTTGATAATCATATATAGATTTCTAATGAAATAGCATCTTAACTGAGGAGTAGGTGCCGAGTTGATTATATTGGGATGAAATTTAATGAAATTAATGAGATGAGTTGTTTCTTTGAATGACAAACTTTGGAAAAATTGCAACTTATGATATCATCATTAAGCTTACTTTTCTTGAAACTTTTCCCCTAATAATGTTCCCAAACTCTTTTTTTCTCAATTCCCAAAATACCGTACGTCCACGTCAACAAAATTTTCTTTTTCCAGATTTTTCAGAAAACCGCTACTACCGGTAGCGGTTTTGGGTAAAAAACCGCTACTAGGAGTAGTGATTTTATTACTTTAACAGTTAAGGGTGCGTTCTCTTCAACTTATTAGACCTGAACTTATCTGAACTGAACTTATCTGACCTGATTTAACTTATTAGACCTTATTTAGCTTATTAGACCTTATTGAAACTTATTAGACCTTATTAGACCTTATTGGAACTTATTAGACCTTATTGAACCTTATTAGACCTTATTAAACCGTATTGGAACGTATAAATATGATTGAATAATAAATTAATAATAATAGTAATCCAAAAAAGATTAATATTAAACCTTATTCTATACATTTGAACTTATGTTCTTTTTTATTGTTGAATTACGTTCGAGGGAGTAGTAATAATTAGTATCACTTTTTTCAAACTCATTATTAATTAATATTATCAATTCCAATAATAACTTATCTTCATATTTAATTTTCCTTAATTCACATGTAGTAAAATTAACAAATTGGAACAGATGGAATAATAATAATAATAATAATAATAATAATAATATGGAGGATTCGTAAAGTTTAATTTAGACCAAAATTAAATCAAACCCAAAATAAATAAAATAGAAAGGAAATCTCACTTCATTCGTTCAAACCATTCTCCACTATTTTTGCAACTTGTCCCCTACTTTCTCTTATTTTTTTTGTAAACAATCCCCTTTCTTCACTCAATCCTTTAGACCACCTCCATTTTAGTTAGGGTTATTTATTATTATTACATCATTATTATTATTATCATTATTGTTATTATTTTGATAGGGAGTTGTTTTTTTATTAGTTTACCGTAGTTTACTCTACTGTGTTATTGGTTCTACTGAGTGAATATAAATAGTCATAAAGTTCAATGTATTGTATAGCTTCCTAATAAGAAATAATATTTTCTTATTTTACCCATTTTGCTTACATTTCTATATTAATTTAATTAATTTTATTTAATCAATAATTAAAAAAATAACCTAAACCTGATTAAAACTTATTAGAACTTATTAGACCTTATTGGAACTTATTAGAACTTATTAGACCTGATTGGAACTTATTAGAACTTATTAAACCTGATTCGAACTTATTAGAACTTATTGGAACTTATTAGACCTTATTTAACTTATTGGAACTTATCTGAACTTATTAAACCTGAAACTTATTTTTTAAGGTGAAGAGAACGCACCCTAAGTGTGAAAAATTATGCTTTTTTTATTTTTGGTGCAAAACCGTAAAATGGGAGTGGCAGTTTTTCTTGAAAAAAAAAATTATGCCTAAACAGAAAAAATTATAAGTGATAACATGTTAACCTAAAATCGCCACTGGGAGTGGCAGTTTTTCTTGAAAAAAAAAATGAAAAAGCAAAAAAAAAAAAAGATGACGTGGACGGTAATCTAGGAATTAATAAAATTGTAACCGTAAAATGAAAGTTGTGAATTTTAGTAGCATTATTAGAGGAAAGGATTCACTTTTCTTCCAAAAAAATAAAAATGATTAAGCTTATTGCAACTAAAACACAAATGCAACAATAAAAACAGACGCATTGATCCATTCATTGCAAATAGAACAGAGATGCAACAGAGAATTAGACTTAAGTTTACCCTTTCATCCGGTAAACATTCATTACTGAGTAATAATGTAAATTAAATCTCATATTTAAGATTATACATTTATACTCTAAAGGCCCGTTTGATAGCCGATAATAAATGAAGATAATGTGAATGAATTTATAACTAAATTTAAAATAAAATTCAAAATTCATTCCCATAGACTTGTTTAGAAGTATATTTTTTTTAATAACGTATTTGCTGCTGTTCATTTAGTAATAACCGTAGCAAATGTACACGTTTTATTTATTAATTTTTTTGTTATTTATTTGCTACGGTTTTTAGGATTATACCTAATAACCGCAGTAAATTAGGCGCAGCAAAATGTATTTTTTGTACTAGTGTTTCTTGTATAAATATTGTTTTTCTTATATATAATGAAAAATTATTTTTCTTGTATATAATGAAAATTTTTCATTTTTTAAATTTCTCTTATTTTATCCTTAAAAAATAAATTGAAACCATTGGAGTAGTAATTAAATTGTTGAATAATTATGTAAAGACCAAAACCGAAAGACTATAGAACAATTAATGAAAACGGATTGAATCTATAATTGGGATTTGGGATACTTAAACTGAGTTACTGACCTGCGGCACATATTTGATTACTGTCATAACAACCTGAATGGTGCTGCAACATTGTCAAATGTACGTGTACTTGTTATTATGTGATTATCAGATACTACAAAATCAGCGGTACAAAAAATGGAAACTTTTTAACACCGATGTGAGAAATGATGAAGGCAGAACTAAAATTGATATTGACACAACACATACATTGTGAGAGCACTCTTCTTATGTTTCTCTCAAAAAAGTTGTGCATTTATCAAATTTAGTTGTGCCAATATCAATTCCCGTTACATGTGCGTAAAAAAAATATATGGTTTTATTAAAAAAAAACAAAAAGAAAAGAAAAAGTTAACATAGTACTTTCGACGATAGACTTGCTACCTATTATACAAAATGGAGCAAAAAAAATAAAATTAATAAGTTTATATTTGCATGTTCTTCACAAAATAAATTAACCCTTCGATTAAATATGAATAATTTAACGTTGTATCTACCTTTTCCATAAATGAGTTAAATAACAACGTCATCCTATTAAAATGTGACACGTGTTATAATTTCAACTTTATTATCTCATTTATAGAAGAAGTACATACAAGAGTAGGCAGAGGTAGAAGTGGTCCTGGTGGGTCGGGTGACTCACCAGGGATCACTAAAACTTTTGGAAATTTTGGTTGGTGTTGGTTATTCCTGTTGCAACGGCAAGTTTCAAAATGGCATTTTATGGTATGACGATCGTGAAAGATAAATTAGGTGATAGCATGGGAGATCAAGTGTTGAATAATTGTCTGATTACTTTTTTAGAGAGTGATTTGTTTATTAATGTTAATTAAGATTAATGATATTATAAAATAGATATCAAAACATCAAAAGTCGTAGTAAACAATTGTAATAGTTTTATAGTATTCCCTCTGTAGCATAATAATAACAACATTTGATAATAATTGTGAGAGGTAAATTAGTCAAATGTTGCAACATTATTATATGACGGAGGGAGTACTAGTTGTTTGTAACATTTAATTTGAAGATTTGTACTATCTTCGATTTGTAAAATGAATTTTTTTTTAATACTATTTGATTGTAATATGAATTTTTTAATATTATTTTGATTGAACTCAATTATAAACTAAACCCGGGAAAAAAAATTTGGCACATGATCGATCAATCGAATATGGTGAATTGGTGACCAACTAGTCCCGAATTCCTAGATCCGCCGCTAGATACAAGGTTAACTTATTTTCGGATAATTGAAACATTGACTAATTCCAAGAGTTGACTTATTAAAATCAAGTTTTTTGAAATAAAAAAAGAAAAGAAAAAACAGCATTGAATTGAGAAAACACAGCATAATTTAAGTTTGAGAGACTGACCTGAAAACAGAGATGAGCCAGAGCCATGAATGTCGATGAATGGCTACGAAGACACAAACTATAGCAGACACCCAAACACCACATATAATTGCAAGAGAGACTAGTGAAAACCTCTGAGTTTTCCTCTGCATATATATATATATATATATATATATATATATATATATAATCCATATCATTCTTAATCAATAAGTATATTATACGCTAAAAGTAATCACTAAAAAAATACATTAGTTCAATTTGTATGAACGATTTTGAGAGCTGCATGTAAGTGGTAAGTACTTATTAATTAGCTAGGGGATATATTATACAATCACATCTCAATTAATTTACTAATTGAATGGTACTGATGCTAGGTATATATTAGTTCAATTTGAATGAACAATAGTATTTATAAGGTTTCATGAACATTATTCAAGTTTCAAAATTAAACCAAATGAACATTAATTCATGGTAAGTTGTATTTGTATGGTGAGTTTGTTTCTCTAGTTACTCACGAGTGTTCTCCGAATTAAATTGCATGTATCATTTTTCTTAATAAAAAGTAATGCTATAAGCATTTGACGTATTTGCATGCCAAGATCACACATTGTTAGGTATAGCTAATTCTCTTTTTTAGTTAACGTTTTCATTTTAACATCTTAACAACAACCCTAATAGCCCATTTGGTAGCCGATTATAAATGGTGTTAATGGGAATGAATTAATATGTAAAGTTTGAAGGAAAATCAATATTGTGCTAGCTTAACTCCAATTCATCTAATTTTCTTCACAATTCAAATATTCATTTCAATTCCATTCAATACCACCTGAATAACAATAAAAAAAATATGAAAAAATTGAATCTTGGGAATGAAAATATTTTCATAGGGATTAATTATAAGGTTTTTCTTCTTTTACAAAATTACAATTTAAATCCATTATCATTATCACAATTTATTACAAACAACCAAACATGCTGTTAACGGCTGTATTTAGTATTTTCCTCAAAAAATAATGATATTTAATAATGTATAGACTTTCAACCGACTCATGTACGAGCATAGTTTCTAAATTGTTGATATTTTAAGGATATGTGTTGAAAAAAATCAGGCATCATTCATTGTAATAAATCCATATTTTTTGATTTATTTAATATTTTTCTATTTATTAGCACCGGATGCATGTGATATATCAAGGGTTATAATTTCTTTTCTTTTTTTTAAAAAAAAAAACCATGCATGGATGCGTGTAATAGGAATATGTGTTTACTACAGTACCTCATAGATGAAAATCTGAAAGAGGGTGAATGCAGTCAAGAGTACTGCATGTGAAGAGAATGCAACGTCATTTGCTGCTACTGGTATCATCTGTCAACATTTGCCAATTCAACAATATATGTAGTCTTATGGACAAAAAAAAATAAAAAAATAAAAAAATTATTTGATTCAAAAGTTCAAAAAATAAATTATTAAACGATCTGACATAAGACAAACTCGAACGAGGTTAAAATTCTGGTGTGCTTTTATGAGTTTTGACTATAGACTATCATAATGATGGATGGCTAGGATTTGTGGTGTTAATCGAGCTGAGTAGCTCGAGCTCGACTCGAGTTGGCTCATGCTCGCTCGAATCAACTCAATACTCGATAATTTTATAGGTTAATCAATAATTTTCTATGTTAAATTTTTGAAAATAAAAATTAACCTTGAATTGACATCTAATGTATAATTAATAAAGTAATACACTTTAACAATTTCAAAAAAAAAAAAGTAATACACTTTAAGAATAAATAATTTACATGAAGAAAAGATAATATAATCGATAGTTTTCTTTAAAAAAATTGAAATTTAATAGGACCAAAACATTGAACGAGCAACTCGTGATCGACTCAGGCTCGACTCGAAACCTAATGACCACGAGTCGAGCAACCTTTAGCTCAGCTAGGATTGCTTAATTTTTTATTTATTTTTAAATCCGAAATCTAATTAAAAATCTTTTTAAAAATACTTTAATTATAAATATTTTATGAAAATAAAAAATAATTTAGAAAATAGCAGAAATATTTTGCTAAAAAATTAGAATAAAAAACAAATACCTGATTAGAGCCGTACTTTTGGCGATACTGAGCCTGAGCCGTGGGACTATAGTAAAGAACCGCATTGTAAATAAAATAGGATGAATGCTTTGTCAAATTCAGGATCACAAAGTCGAAATTTAGTCCTACCACGCTGCCCAATAAAATAAGAATAAAATTAAGCATGATCAAACAAGTTTATTATTACCATTTTATTATTATTATTATTATTATTATTATTGGCTGAAAATCTACAGGTAGCTCTTAGGAGTTAGGGCTACAAAACTCAAAAAAAATAATTGTGAAAAATTAAACATTTATTACATCGATTTATGATTCATTTTATTAAAATTTTCCAAATTTATACCATTTTAGGAAGGAAAAATAATTGTGAAAATTAAATCAACTTTTGCTCGATCTTTTATGTTATCTTTCAAAATTCAGAAATAAGCCAATTTAATCATTTTTTTTCAATTTTAATTTTTTTTTCCTTTAAGAAAATATATTTAATTCTTATATATAACCCGAGGGTTGCATATAACATTCCTTTTTTAATATAATGTTATGAAATTTCTTCTATGTTTGTCAAAAACATTACCACTGGCCAAGTAAATCTAGACCGTTCGTTGATTATCTATGTTAATTAAGTTGATTTTGGTAATTAGATTTGACTTTTATTTTAAATAAAAATATACATTTTAAGATTTTTTTTGGTAATATTACTTCATTTTAAATTTTTTTGGATTTAACTAAATTAATTTTAAATATTAAATTAAAAAATCTGAAATTAATTTAGATAAATCCAAAAATATTAAAAGTGAATTAATATTACAAAAAAAAAAAGAATTTAAAAATCTTTACTTTTAATAAAAACTTAAATCTAATTACCATACTAAGATCGCGGTCTACATTATTTTGACTTCAGTGGTCGTTTTTTCGACGAACATATATAAGAAAAATCCATAATATTAACAAAAATGATAAAGGATTATGTAGAAAAAAAAAAAAAACCTTTTGCGTCGAAAATTGAGGATAACTTGAGGGTAGAAGCTACTAGACCATGCAGCAAAAGCAACCCAACCAAGGACTTCATACGAGACTTCGAGTTGTATAGAGTTCCACTTAACCATAATTTTTTTTCTTCTTCGTTCTTGTTTGTTTCTTTGTCTTTTTTTTTTTTTTTTTTTTTTTTTTTTTTGGGTGGGGGGGGGGAGCGGGGGGGTGTGTGTGTGTGTAGGAATATATATTGATATAGTTGTTAAGGATAGTGAATAATGAATGGGAAAATGAACCTATTAAGAAATATATACAACATAAAATTTATAAAGTAACAATATATACTACCTCTGTTTCTTATTATTTGCAACGATTTGACGTTTTTTCTCTCTACTTTATGTCACATCGTTGCAAATAATAAGAAACGGAGGTAGTATAATAAATGCAAGAAACTTTAAATATATACGTCACATAAATCAAGAGATAAGGAAAGTTTGGAGATGATGATCCGTGATATTGGCCAAATGTAGCGAAAACATCTCTCTGCAAGAAACACCTAAATTCACATATGCATTCTGACGCTATATGTGGGCATATGCAATTCACAATTCATCTTCTTCTTCTCTTCTCTTCTTCCACCTTTATATATTATATATATGCCAGTAGGTGCAATAACTTCACTTGCAATTTTGAACGCAATTATTCCCTAAAATATGATTAGAATATTGGTACCTAGTGTGTTCTTGATACATTTAATTTTTTCTGACTTGATCTGATCTGATCTTAAATTTTAGATTTTAATTATCTTAAATTCTATTTTACATTATTATAATTGCAAACTGTTATTAGTATAATTTTAATAATAATTTAATTTATAATTTAATATAAAAACAAAAATTATTTTAGAATAATATAATTAAAATTAAAATTATGAAAATTTGTCCAAAAAACCTTTTAAAATTTTTTATTTCACGAAAAAAAAACATTTTAATTTTTTTTGGCAACTTAAAACCCAAATCCAAAATTTTGTAGTGAGATAAAACCTTTTTGTGCTTTTCACCAAGTTTCAGGCGTTGACTGCGGTGAGAGATTTTCATTTTTTCACTTGCTTTATTTTCCTCCTTTTCCCCCACTTCTTAACTTCATTTCCCTCTTAATTTCAATGGCGAAAAACCGCAATAAGGTTTTATCTCACAACAAAATTTGGGGTTTGTGTTTTAAGTTGGTAAAAAAAAATTAAAAGTTTTTTTTTTTTATTTTTGCAAAATCAAAATTTTAAAAGGTTTTTTTTGGATAAATTAACTAAGTAATAACCCAAATAAATCTTTAAGCTAAGTAAATTACACTCTAATTGATCTGTTTAGAATCAGATGAGTTCAGATCGGACACGTTTGGATTTGGATTATTTTCGAACCAAATGATGTTCAAATCGAATGGGAATTCAAATTGGATTAGGTTGGATTATGTTTCAAATTGTTCTTTTGGACCAAATCGGGTTTCGGATTGGATATTTAGATAGACGGAATTCCAAATCTCGGATCAACTTTACCAACGTTAAAAATTGTAAGATTTACATTAGAGCAATTCCAATTAATATTGGTGTAAAGATTAATCCCAAAAAAATCAAAAGAATAATCCCATATTTCCATTGTTTTCTTAAAAGAATCTGTTGTTTTAATTAATTCAATATAATCCCATCTTTTTGTTAGATAGAGTGGAATAAAATATTGTAGAGACCAAAGTATCTCAGTAAACAACAAGCAGCATAAATATGTTCTACTCGATCTAGAAAAACAAAGAAGTTCCACAATGAATATGTTCTTTCTAATAAGCACTATAAATGTATTTATCTGATCTATGGGATAGGATGATCTGATTGTGTGTTGATTGAGAAGACGTACTCTACCTGTGTTTTGAAGGTTCCTTCTTAAAATAAACTGTTATATAGATTTAGATGTATGAAATCCCTTAATTTGTTCAACATAGGCGTTGCCTATTTATAAAGCATGAAAGGTTATGTATGAAATGGCATATTAAAGAGTCTGTAGGCACATAAAATTATATTATGCCACATTAATTATATTTGCTCTGTTAAAAGGGTCAAACGTTGACTTTAATTGTAAATGGGTTGTGAATTAATTAATTTGGGCTCGTAATAACATTTAGGCTTATTTTAATTATTACGTATGCTTAATTTGAAGCCCAATAGTCAATAAGTAATAAGTTGGGCTTCAGATTAAAAGAGAAATGAAATTTGACTACAGGCCCAAAAGAGCTAGGTTATTCCTAAAACCCTAGCAAAATGACTCTATAAATAGAGCATCATACCCATTCCTAGAGGCATATAATCCAGAGCTAAGAAAAACTCAGTAAAGTGAATTCTCTCTCAAGTCAGAAACACTCAAAAGAAGGAAGTGAAAGAAACTCTTTCAACACCAGGAAGCCGACCAATCAAGTCATCAAGCATCCAACAAAGGTGAAAAAAGTAGAGAAGCACTTTCAATCCAGGAAGCAGACAAATCAAGTCGCCAAGCATCCGTCAAACTGTTCTTTTGAGAATCTTTTCTTGAACGAGAACAAGCCGGTGACCCTCATTCAAGTCAAGCTGCAAAGTTCTTTTAAAGCTCATTTTGTTGTGGAAATCGAATCAGTAGAAGAAATAGAGTTGTACCCAAAAATATTCTTTGATCAATATAAATTATTATTTGTTGCATATTTTTATTTCTTTTCGCAGATTTAAAAATTTGTGTTAACAAATTTTTGGCACGCTCGGTGGGACATCTCTACTACTCATCTCTTTTTTCTACAAACAGCTTCAAAAAAAAAAAGATGGTCTCGAAGAACAACACTTCATTTGCCACTAAGAAGTCGGTGGGTGAGAAACCAGTTTCTGACAAGCCAGAAGGAGGTGTTTGCACCAGAGGAATGAAACAAGCCCTTGTCTCTGCTGCTGCTTCAAGTCTGCGTTCTGCGTCTGTTCCGACCAAACCTCGGAAGGCTCATAGGACCCCTGATCAGCCTGTTGCACCTCTTGTTTTCACAACTCGTGAGAATGCCATGTCTGATGAATTTCTTGTTGGATCTTCCTCTGCGGCGTCTGACGGAGATTCATCCAACAATCGTTCCCCCAATGATGTCGCTGCAGTTATGGTGACTGAAGCTAAAACCGTCGAGGAACAACTTGCTGAGATGAAGACTCTTCTCCAAAAGGTACTGAAGGATGGAGAGGAGAAAGATGCTCAAATCAAGCAACAAAACAAAGAGATAGCCTCTTTATCAAAGAAACTTGAAGATATTCACCATAAAAAAACTGAAAGTGAAGGTGAAAACAGTGAGCCTGAAGAAGATGAAAATCCCGACAGTCGGCACAAGTCAGTTACTGCAAAACAGCTCCAGGATATGATAGCTAGTGCAGTCAAATCTCATATTGGTGGAGATCCGCCCAACATTGGTCGTTATGTGAAGCCTTACTCCAAGAGGATCAATAAGTTGCAAATGCCAAGCGGTTATCAGCCACCGAAGTTTTAACAATTTGATGGAAAGGGGAGCCCGAAGCAGCACATCGCTCACTTCGTGGAAACATGCAACAATGCCGGGACTTCAGGAGATCTTCTTGTTAAACAGTTTGTGCGATCTCTCAAAAGCATTGCTTTTGATTGGTACACATATTTACCACCAGAGTCCATTGATAATTGGGATCAGATGGAAATAGCGTTCTTGGACATGTTCTACAGCACCCGACGTGTCGTGAGCATGGTCGAATTAACTAACACCAAACAATGGAAAGATGAGCCAGTCATTGACTACATCAGCCGGTGGCGTGCTAAGAGTCTCGAGTGCAAGGACCGTTTATCGGAAGCTTCTGCAGTTGAAATGTGCACTAACGGCATGGACTGGGATTTGTTGTATATTTTGCAGGGAATTAAGCCCAAGTCCTTCCAAGAGTTAGCAACACGCGCACATGACATGGAGTTGACTATTGCCAATCGCAAGACTAGTTCTCCTGAATACTCGAAGGAGAGGAAGGATTTTAAGAAGACGGAAAAATCTTCAAAGAGCTCAGTTAAGGAGTCAAATGCTGTCTCTACTTCAACTGCGGTGAAGATTTCTGCGAAGCCAAAACCTGTGTATGAGAGGGGCTCATCTTCAAGGGACACCAGGAAGGAGAGGCCTACTTTGAAGGAACTTCAAGCCAAGAAATATCCATTTCCTGATTCAGATTTGGAGGGAATGTTGGAGGATCTACTAGAGAAGAAAATCATTGAACTCCCGGAGTCCAAACGCCCAACGGAGAAAGGTAGAACATCTGATCCGAATTACTGCAAATATCATCGGTTGATCAGTCATCCGATTGAAAAATGTATCACCCTCAAAGAGAAGATCATGCAACTGGCAAGGGAAGGGAAGATCATCTTAGATGATGATGAAGCCGCAGAGGCCAATCATGCATCCGTCTCTCTTGAATGCTATGTTCATGTTCACTCCATCCAGTTCGGTAGCTTAGAACCTGTGGTGGTGCACGTGTTTCAACAACCAAAATCAAACTTGGAGTGTGACAATTCTGCTCCTGAGAGTCTTGAAGAAGACGACGAAGGATGGACGTTGTTTGTGAGGAAGAAGCCAAGGAGGAAAGTTGTGGCATAGCCTCTGCTACCGCATCAAAAGAAGAATCCACAAAGGAAGAAACACAGACAATTCCAAGGAAAGAGGAAGGTTGAGTCAACTCTGCCAAATAGATCGCCTGCCTAGGAAGGACGTGTACCAATCACGTTAGAGGAGTTATCTCCAAAGGAGTACTTCTGCGATGTTTCAATCAATGCAGTGACATGTAGCCTGGCTATAGAAGGGAAGAGCCAAGAGACAGAAAGGCAAACCAATGAGGAAGGGTTTAGTCACGAGCCTGATCTGGACAGAGATTCAAAAATTCTGGCATTACTAGATACAGTTCCATCACGTATGGGTTGGCGCAAGGCCCTTTCACTCCCAGAAGAGACGAGGTTTGCTCTTGCGCGTGCCATGGAGAATCCCACTCAGTACACAACAGTGGAAAATGTTAAACAAGGAATTTATGACAATCATCCTGATGATTGTGCATCGTGTAATAAAGCAGCATGTAGTGCAACACTGGCTTTCACAGATGATGATCTTGTGTTAGGATCGAAGCCTCACAACAGACCACTCTTTGTGCATGGATATATCCGTAAACAAAGAGTCAATAGGATTCTCGTCGATGGAGGTTCCGCAGTGAACATCATGCCAAAGTCTACCATGACAGAGTTGGGAATAATTGTGGAGGAGCTGAATCAGAGCCGCTTAATGATCCAAGGGTTCAATTTAGGAGGACAGCATGCCATCGGGATGATTAGAGTTGATTTAACAATTGGAGAAATGATGTCAACAAAAATTTTTCATGTCATCGATTCAAGGACATCTTACAGGTTTCTCTTAGGAAGACCTTGGATGCATGAGAATGGAGTAGTCGCATCAACACTTCATCAATGCCTCAAGTATTACCGAGATGGCGTACAGAAGGTGATAGCAGATGTAAAGCCATTCGATGAAGCAGAGTCACATTTTGCAGATGCTAAGTTCTACCTTGATGAAGCAGAATCATTTGAGGTGATGCCGACTAAGATACCATTAACTGGGAAGAGTGTGTGTCTGAAGCCTGAAGTAGTTACAGAAGAGGTCCTTGTTGTGAAGAAATCAGGGTTAGAAGTCATCAAGTCTTCGTTAGAAAAGAATGAAGATAACTCGTTAAAAGCGAACAAGATGGTATCTATGAGTTCAGGGCCAGTACTTCGGTATGTCCCTAGGTCACAGCGCAGGGAAGGACAGTCTCCTTTTTCACATTGTGCAAGTAAGGAAGACGAGATGAAGTCTACCTCAAAAGGCCTGGATATCAAAGCACATGTTGTCGGTGAAGGAATCACACTACCTGTACAACAAACAAGAGATTTAAAGATCATTAAGTCTCCAATCCCAGACAAAAGACAGGAAGGTTTCGATCCAATTGCTTACAAGCTCATGGAGAATTCTGGATATGACTTTTCAAATCCGTCCCCCATGGGAAAGGTTGTCGAGGCGAGGGCTCATGGCCTTAATGAAGCTCAGCTAAAGCTCCAAGAAAAGGGGGAGCGTGTCAACATTAGGAAGGTCGGGTTGGGATTCGTTGAATCAAGACCAGTCAGAATAAATGCCAGGCGGAAGGCGATACAAGCAACACAATACATTACAGCTGAGGATTGTCAAGAAAGCAAAGCAGATAACAATGTTCAAACTCAGCGAACCTCTGTCTTCGATAGACTCCAACATCCTTCTACAAGTTCGAGGCATTCAGTCTTTGGTAGGCTCAAAGGTTGCAGAGAAAGCAAAGTTACAGGGCGTGTCGTTGATATGCTAGGTGAACGAAGGATTAATGCTCTGTCAAGTTCACCACGAAGAAGCATCTTCAATAGGTTGAGCAATGGATCCCAGACTTTTAAAAATCATCAGTCACCGACCTTGCCCTGCAAAAGTTCTAAAAAATTAGTTTTTGGTCGAATCGGTGAAAGCAGCAAATGGCAATGGAGACCGAAGGACAAGGCTCTACAAGCAACAAGTGATGTTGAACTGGAAAAATGTGTCAAAAGTACTATACCATCTCGAATGAAACGCTTGAAAATCCTAGAAGTTCAGATTGGAAAGTCACTTAGCGCAAAGGGACGCACCATAGTTGTCACAAACCAGCCAAGTAGTGATGACCGTGAAGGTGATGGAGATGCTATGGAAGTCTGCGATCATATAACAGTTTGTGAGGTTTTAGCCACCGACGAGGAGGTTGAAATAAGTGAAGCACCAAAGCCGCTTGAAGACGGGGGGCAATCTACAGTAGATAAGCTTAAGGAGTTGAATCTCGGTACCACAGATGAACCACGACCAGTCTACGTAAGTGCTTTACTCTCTCTTGAAGAAGAAAGTACATATGTTGAATTGCTTAAGGAGTACAAAGATGTGTTCGCATGGAGCTATAAAGAAATGCCGGGGCTAGATCCGAAAGTTGCAGTTCATCGCTTAGCTGTTAAAAAAGGAGTCTCACCAAAGAAGCGGCCTCGATGTCATTTTCGTCCTGAGTTAATCCCTGAGATCGAAGGAGAAGTCAATAAGCTTATTGATGCTGGATTCATTCGTGAAGTCAAGTACCCGACGTGGATCGCAAACATTGTCCCAGTACGAAAGAAGAATGGACAATTGCGTGTTTGTGTTGATTTTCGAGATCTCAACGAGGCATGCCCAAAGGATGATTTCCCGTTGCCTGTTATGAAAATAATGATTGACGCCACGACGGGACATGAAGCTCTTTCATTCATGGATTGTACGGCTGGTTATAATCAAATCATGATGGCGCCTGAAGACCAAGAAGCAACAGCTTTTCGTACACCTAAGGGAATCTTTTGCTATAAGGTGATGCCATTCGGTCTAAAGAATGTCGGAGCTACCTATCAGCGTGTAATGCAGAAAATCTTCGAGTCCATGTTGCACAAAAAGGTTGAGTGCTATGTGGATGACCTTGTGGTGAAGACAAAGGAGAGAGCGGGCCACCTACAAGACTTGCGTGATGTGTTTGAAAAGTTGCGCCGTCACCAGCTGAAAATGAATCCGCTAAAATGTGCATTTGGTGTTACTTCGGGGAAATTCTTGGGGTTTGTTGTACGTCATAGAGGGATTGAAGTGGACCAGTCAAAGATCACAACAATCAAGAATATGCCAGAGCTAAAAAATCTCAAAGAGTTGCGGGGTCTTCAGGGTAGAGTAGCGTACATTCGGCGATTCATCTCAAATTTAGCTGGACGTTGTCATCCGTTTAGTCATCTCATGAAGAAGAATGCTCCATTTGAGTGGGATGATTCTTGTCAAAGGGCTTTTGAAAGCATCAAAAGATACTTGTCCTCACCTCCTGTGTTGGGGGCACCTATCCAAGTTAGACCGCTCATTCTATACATTGCTGCAAATGAAGAATCTTTAGGTGCTTTGTGTGCTCAAGAAAATGAAGAGGGGAAAGAAAGGGCTCTATACTACCTCAGTAGGACTCTAGTCGGTGCAGAACTGAAATATTCGCCAATTGAAAAGATGTGCCTTGCCTTGATCTTTGCGATACAAAAGTTGAAGCATTACATGCAAGCGCATACGGTTCGCGTTATTTCCAAGGCAGACCCTATCAAGTATATTTTGTCAAGGCCAATTCTGTCAGGACGGTTAGCTAAGTGGGCAGTTCTAATCAATCAACATGACATTGTTCATATACCCCAGAAGGCAGTAAAGGGACAGGCGTTAGCAGACTTCCTAGCCGATCATCCGATTCCAGCAGATTGGGAACTTGTAGATGACTTGCAGGGAGAAGAAATATTCTTTGTTGACATTTTGCCTCAGTGGCAATTGTATTTTGATGGATCAACGCGAAAGGACGGTGCCAGCGCTGGAGTCATCCTTGTGTCACCTGAAAAGCACGTCCTTCCGTACTCATTTATATTGACTCACCAATGTTCCAACAATATGGCTGAATATCAGGCATTGATTCTCGGTCTTGAAATGGCAAAGGAGATGAACATCCAGGATATTGACATCTATGGCGACTCTAAACTTGTAGTTCACCAGCTCTTGGAAGATTATGATGTCAAGAAGGATGATTTGGTACCATACCATAGGCACGCTTCACAACTACTAAGTGAATTCGAAAGCACGGTGTTAGAGCATGTTCCAAGGAGTGCCAATAAGGTGGCTGACGCGCTTGCAAATCTCGCAGCCACTTTGGCACTGGGGGCAGAGGATTATTTGTCTGTTCCAGTTTGTAATCGTTGGGTGGTTGCACCTTCTGAGTTTGCAGCAAAGGAGGAAGCTAATGCAGTTTATATTTTTGAAATATCCAAAGAAGATTGGCGCCAGCCTCTCATAAGCTATCTTATGCATGGAAAGTTACCGGATGATGTCAAACATAGGACAGAGATTCGTCGTCGTGCAACACGCTTCATATACTATAAAGGGACCCTCTACAAGCGTTCATTCTTGGGCACTTGGTGGAGATGTCTAGGAGAAGGAAGCACAGAAAGCAATGGAAGAAGCTCACTCCGGGATTTGTGGGGCTCACCAGTCTGGTCCTAAACTTCATGATCGTGTCAAGAGAATGGGGTACTATTGGCCAACCATGGTCCAAGATTGCATGGACTATGCGAGAAAGTGTGAAGCTTTTCAACTTCATGTGAACTTTATTCATCAACCTCCGGAACCTTTGCATCCCACGGTAACATCATGGCCTTTTGAAGCATGGGGTCTGGATGTTGTTGGTCCAATCACTCCAAAATCTTCAGGTGGTCACTCGTACATCTTGGCTGCTACAGATTACTTCTCTAAATGGGCAGAAGCAGTGGTTCTTCGAGAAGTGAAGAAGGAAAATGTGGTTGATTTCATTCGGAATCACATCATATTCCGGTATGATGTGCCGCGCTATATCGTCACGGATAATGGGAAACCTTTTGTCAACAAGTTGATGACGAATCTGTGCGAGAAGTTCAAATTCACTCAGCGCAAGTCCTCGATGTACAATGCTTCGGCAAATGGTTTGGCTGAAGCCTTCAATAAAACACTCTGCACATTACTAAGTAAAGTTGTCGCACGACATAAGAAGGACTGGCACGAACGATTCGGAGAAGCTTTGTGGGCATATCGGACCACGTTCAAGACAGCAACCCAAGCCACTCCATATTCACTTGTGTACGGGGTTGAAGCAATATTACCGTTAGAAATCCAAATTCTGTCATTGCGTATGGCCATTCAGGAGGGTCTCACTGAAGAAGAAAATGCTAAACTTCGGTTGGCCGAATTGGAAGCACTAGATGAAAAAAGACTTGGTGCACAACAGAAGTTGGACTGCTATCAGGCTCGTTTAAGTCGGGCATTCAACAAGAAGGTTCGCGTTCGGTCATTCCAAGTTGGGGATATGGTGCTAGCTGTTAGGAGGCCAATCATCACTTCTAAGAAGACAGGGAGCAAGTTCACATCAAAATGGGATGGTCTATATGTCGTCAAAGAGGTGTACACCAATGGTGCTTACAAAATTGTGGACGCAGATGGTGTGCACGTAGGGCCGATCAACGGCATGTTTTTGAAGCGCTACTACCCGTGAGATAGTAAAGTAGGTATGCTCCTAAGCAAGAGCCTTAAACTGCACATATAATAATAAAGTTGGTTAAATAGTTGTGTTGGAACTACGTTGGCTTGATCCTTCAGGATTACTTTTTTGTCATCTTGTAGGTACGTAGGCAACTTGGGTAATTTATTTACTCAAGTGTAGCCACATTGTTAAAAAAAAGAATTAAAAAAAAAGAAAAGAAGGAAAGGCACGTGTAGTATAACACTTTATTCACTCAATTTTTCTTGTAATCCTCATTATTATAATATAAAAATAAAAATATAATATAAAAAAAAAGAAAGAAATAATGGGACACGGTTTTCTGATGGTCTACTGGCTATTGTACCACTTTCTTCCTTCAAGCTTCAACTTCTTTAGCTTATTAGTCTTATTTTAATTATTATACAGAGTAACATAAAATTCAAAAAAAAAAGAAAAAAAAGAGAGAATAGAAAAGGAAGAGTACAGGCTTAAGCAGCAACACTATAATAGCTTCTAAATAGGGTATGGACTTAACAATAGCAGAGGTCAGTAGTCACAATCGAAGGTGGGAAACGGTATTCCGATCGATTGGACGGTGCGGCAGTAAATAATAGGTTCTGGGTTTTGCAAGATGACAGGAAGGGGGGTGGAGCTCTGGTAGACAAGACTTCGAACGACAGTCGGAAACGGGTCTCTGTTGGACGAGGGATCACACTTCGGGTCAATGGACGCAGCCACAGACGGCAGACGACGCTTCGTCGAGTGGTGGTACAACGCAAAGATTCACGGACGACAGAGTTTTGGTGGACGGGAACTCGACGGCAGGCCTTGCTCAGTGAGAGAAATCTGGACAGATTAAAGTATTGTCAAGAATTTAATTTCAAAAAAAAATAAATAAAAAAATTAAATAAATATTCACAGTAGGTTTGCATCACCATTAAGTTAAGAAGAAGAAGAAAAGAAAGAAAGAACAAGATAGAAGAGCTAAATTTGGTTGATGCTATGGGTAAAGGAGGGGATGAATACTTACTCTGGTTGTGAAGAAGGCAGTAGTATTCTTTGATTTAGGGAAGAATATTATTAAGAAGAAAGAAAAAGAAGAAGATGGGTAAGGAAGAAGATAACGGTGGATTTAAGAAGATGAAAGTGTTTGAGGATGATGATTCCCCATAAACCAGCCTCTATTTATAAGCTAAAAAAACACAAGAGGAGGAAAAAAATCCATTCTTTTAAGTCAGAAGAGAAGAAAAAAAAATCCATTTTTTTTTTAAGTCAGAAGAGAAAAAATATATATATATTTTTTTTAAGTCAGAAAAAAAAATCCATTTTTTTTAAGTCAGAAGAAAAAAAATCCATTTTTTTTAAGTCAGAAGGAAAAATTTGACTTTCAAGTCAGAAGGAAAAAAAAAAAAAATTTTGACTTCCAAGTCATAGAGCAAAAAAATGACTATCAAGTCATATATATATATAAAAAAAAATGACTATCAAGTCATAAAACAAAAAATTGACTATCAAGTCATATATATAAAAATAATGACTATCAAGTCATAAAACAAAAAAAATTGACTACCAAGTCATATATATATATATATAAAAAAAAATGACTACCAAGTCATATATAAAAAAAAGGGACTGTCAAGTCATGACTGCCAAGTCATAAAATAAAAAAGAATGACTGCCAAGTCATAAAATAAAAAAAAGACTGCCAAGTCAAACAAACAATGTCGAGACCCTGTCACAGTAAACACTTTATGTTATGTACGTGACACAGTCTCGAGGGGGCAATTTGTAGGCACATAAAATTATATTATGCCACATTAATTATATTTGCTCTGTTAAAAGGGTCAAACGTTGACTTTAATTGTAAATGGGTTGTGAATTAATTAATTTGGGCTCGTAATAACATTTAGGCTTATTTTAATTATTATGTATGCTTAATTTGAAGCCCAATAGTCAATAAGTAATAAGTTGGGCTTCAGGTTAAAAGAGAAATGAAATTTGACTACAGGCCCAAAAGAGCTAGGTTATTCCTAAAACCCTAGCAAAATGACTCTATAAATAGAGCATCATACCCATTCCTAGAGGCATATAATCCAGAGCTAAGAAAAACTCAGTAAAGTGAATTCTCTCTCAAGTCAGAAGCTCTCAAAAGAAGGAAGTGAAAGAAACTCTTTCAACACCAGGAAGCCGACCAATCAAGTCATCAAGCATCCAACAAAGGTGAAAAAAGTAGAGAAGCACTTTCAATCCAGGAAGCAGACAAATCAAGTCGCCAACCATCCGTCAAACTGTTCTTTTGAGAATCTTTTCTTGAACGAGAACAAGCCGGTGACCCTCATTCAAGTCAAGCTGCAAAGTTCTTTTAAAGCTCATTTTGTTGTGGAAATCGAATCAGTAGAAGAAATAGAGTTGTACCCAAAAATATTCTTTGATCAATATAAATTATTATTTGTTGCATATTTTTATTTCTTTTCGCAGATTTAAAAATTTGTGTTAACAGAGTCATATGTAAAACTATATCTTTTCATTCATAATTAACCACACATTATGTGTCAAATTACAAATCTATTATATGTCGTCATAATGATGACACCCTATAACAAAGTAATTTTAAGGTGCATATCATGAATTACAGCCTTACCAACTACCATTACTCTAACGGCCCGTTTGGTAGCTAGCCGGTTATAAATAGATGTAATGGGAATGTATTTATAACTAAATTTGGAACAAAAATCAAAATTCATTCTCATAGTGGTGCTAGTTTTACTCCAATTTATCTAATTTTCTTCACAAATATTCATTTCTATCTAATATCACCCTTCCACATGGTAATGAAAAATAAGAAGAAATTTTAAGTTTGGAAATGAAAAATATGTATTGCATGGGGATTATGAAGTTTTTCCTTAACAAATTACACTTTAAATCTATTACCACTACCACAATTTATTACCAATAATCAAACGGGCCGTAAATTTCAAAGTATTCAAACCATCCCTGTAATAACCCGAAATTTGAGGCCAGAAAATTTCGCGGTTATTAATATTGTTTATTTAATTCCAAGTCCAAAAGGCCACTTAATTTTGGACTGTTTTTAGTTTTAGTCCATTCTTTTTCCTCAAATTGGGCCAAAGACCCAATCATTTCTCCTTTGTTATCCCTTGGCCGGCTCCCCCTTTGTCAATTGGGCTAATGTTATTTTCCTTTTGATTTATTTAATTAATTGGATAATTATGTTATTTAATTAATTAAATTGGTTAATTATTTTTAAATTCCTAAAACCTATTCAAACTTAGTTAAAACAACTACCTAAGTTCACTCAACTTCTCCCTATTTTTCCCCCTCCTCCACGGCATTCCCTTTAGTAATTAGGGTTTATTTTTTTTTTTTCTTTCTTTCTCTCTTCTATAAATAGGACCTATGTAATTTAATTGGTCCTTAATTGCAAAAGTCATAAACCCTAAAAAAAAATACACTTTTCTTTTCCTCTCTTCTTCTTATTTTGGCCGTGTTCTATCATCACCAAAAGGGGTGATTTTTCTTGGAAAATTTAGCGATTTAAGGTAACTTCGCTATTCCGTTTAATTCTGGAATAATCTTTACATATAGTTGATTTGGATTAAAGCATGAAAATTGCTAGGAATTTAGTATCATGTTCACCTAAAATTTTCGAACCATATGAAATAATGTTCATGATATTTTTCTTGATGTTTTATGAAGTTTGCATGAATCTTTAATTGTTGAATAATTACTTATATGAATTTATTTCTTAACCAAAACTTGTTATTTCTTGATGAATTTTTCGTGGCAGTTTCTTTACTGTTTGATTATGAATCATGATTTATTTCGTGGCAAAATTCTTCCTTTTATTGCTTATAATAATTTAATCTATCAAACCGGTAAAACTGTCCAGATTTGGCTTACGAATTTATTAATATACTTAATCAATTTGGATGGCTATGAAATTTTAGGTGGAAGTCCGTAATTGTGTTTTACAGCTTTTGTTAAATTTTCGTAATTTTTAAAGATCGTTTGTTATGGCAGAAAAATCCGAAACTGATCTCAGCCTAATCTGATTTGTTAGTTGTAAAATCCCTTAAAAATAGTAAATGACATTATTTTTGGACGAAAATTATGCACGTTAAACCTTGAACCTATATTTAATTTCCATTAAAATTTCCAGATTAATCGAGACCTTTAAAAGGTCGTTCTTAATTTAATTCTTTAAAAATCAGATTGTGTAAAATAGTGTAATTAAATTATTAAAACATGTTATTTTGTAATTCTTGAATTAAATCTTGATCATATTATTATAGCCTAAAGGACGTGTGATGTTATGCTTAAAAGAATTATTTTGATCTTGTTTTTATAATTAATCTTGATGATTTCATGATTAAAGGATTATTGTTATTCGAATAATTTAAATTAATTATTAAGGTTTGTGTTTATTTGAATTAATTGAATAATTTGGGTAATGTTTTCCCCAAAATTGTCAAGTGGAGGAAAATATGGAAGATAATATTTTTATCATGTTTTAAGTAATTTATATGATTAATTGTTAATTTGAAATAATTTATTAAATTAATTATATGATAAGTATATGAATTTATTTAATTATTGTTGTTTAAATGAAAATGTCGAATGGACCTAGATTATTTAGTCATTTTAGTTTAATTCTGACTTATAATATTTTTTTTGGGATAATTATTAATTTAATTATAAAAGTTACAATTAACGGAATTATCAGGGATTAGTTGTAACATGAAGGGGTAGATGATATTATTGTCATTATTATTATTATTAAGTATAAGCTAGGGTAAGTTATATTAAGAAGTTAATAAGATATTAAGAGGGTAAGAAAGGAAACAGAGTAAAAGGATAGTAATTTGTTTCGATTTCTGGCTAGGAAAGACTTGGTATTTAAGATGGCCAATACACGTGCCGCACCTCTCTTTCCTGGGATTTCGAACATTTTAGTTCCGATTACGGCCACCTAGTACTTCCCGATTTAAGTAAAACAAGTAAGATAAGGGCGCCTGTGCGGTGGTGCAAAGGTCACCAATCGGGTTTAGTCGACGCCACTGCTCACATGGGACGAACACACGAGTTCCCCCGCACAATTCTTGGTTCTAGAATATGGAGTCGTCTAGGTAGTTCTTGCAAAGGAGGGCTGCTTAGGAGTTATGGCCATAGCTTAGGCTTAGTTCTTGCAAAGGAGGGCTACGGGTGGGACGCAAAGGTTCACCCCGACATATTTTAGGAAAGTTGTGGACGCAAAGGTTCACTACGAGCTGAAGAAGACAGTCCGCAAAGATGATAAGTTAAGATATTATGACATAATGAGTACATATGATAAGTTAAGAAGATATATGTTCTTGTTATAAAGGTTATGATAAGATATAAGTTATGATATGATATAAGTGTGATATAATACAAGTTATGTTATGATGTAAAGTTATAATATAAGATGTAAGATATGATTTAATGGAATTATGATAATTAAGTTATAAGGGTTTACTATGTAAGTATACGTGTTATGAATGGTATGAGTCTTCCGCTGTGTATTTCTGTATTTGTATAAGTATGTATGTAAGCATGTACGTATGTATGTATGCATGTATGTATGAATGTATAAGTGTACTATACGTGTATTTTGTACGTATTCCTAACCGTATTTTGCAGGTATGATTATACGTAAAGTATACGTACTTTATACGTATTTTTGTATGTATTCTAACCGTATTTCTGCAGGTATTTGTATACGTATGTTATACGTAATTTATACGTATTCTTGTACGTATTTTTACATGTATTCCGTATAAGATGATTTATGTTTACATGAGGTTTTCTTGCAAAATTCTATGAGATTATGTGTTTAGTGGTCCCTCAATTAAGCGGGACAGCCTAGTTACTCGCCACTGACGGTGGACCCCCCCCTCAGTTACAGGTGAAGATGCAGCTGATTAGTTCGGGCTTTCGCTGGATGGGCTTTTGAGTGGCTGAGAATCTTAGTACACCTTTGTTACTTAGAGTCTCTATTAAGACTTTTATGTTATTTACTATCCCAGCCTGTTGGGAAAGACTTTATTTTAGTACTTGTAATTTTAAGTATTTTATCCTTAGTAGACTTTTGAGATTATTTCGGATTAATAAGTTAATAAAGGATGTTTTTGTTTGATTATATAAATATTATTAAATTTAATGTTTAAGTAATGATCCGTTTGTCGATTTCCCTTCGTCAATCGACATGTTAAAAAGCCGGGTCGTTACAGTTGGTATCAGAGCTAAGGTTGACCCTAAGTTACTTCTTCACAAGTAACTTCGAAAGTTGAGTGCTTTATAAACCCGAGCGAAACTTAGCCTAATATGGAAAACTTAGGTGAGTGAAACCATGAGTAGAAGCCAGGGTTAAGACGTTTTATCGTTTCCGTTCCGCTTTGACGCCGTTTTGTGTGCCGTGTGTTTGCTAACTCGATCGTTGTTTTCAGGATGTCGACCCCAAGAACCTCCAACTTCCGTCGTCGTCGTCGTAACCTAGAGGATGCGATCCTCACTTTGGCTCAGAATAGTGTACGGACCCAAAATCCCCAATCTTCTTTCGACCGGATTGCTCGTCTACATCCTCCGACTTATGATGGGGCGGCTGACCTAACCATCCTCGAGAACTGGATTCGGGAGATGCGGAAGATGTTCGATGTTCTAGCATGTTCCGAAAGAGAAAGGATCCCGATCGCAACCTTCTATCTTCAAGGTGAAGCAGATAACTGGTGGAGTACGCTTCGGGCTGACCCCGATACAGATTTGAATCTGAGTTGGGAAGTTTTCACAAAGAAGCTACATGATCGGTTCTATCCTGAGGAACTCAAGTGGCAGAAACAAGAAGAGTTTCTCACCTTCACCCAGGGTAATCTGTCCGTCCAGGCTTACACGGACAAGTTCACTGAGCTCTCCCGGTTTGCAGCAGCGGTCATACCTTCTGAAGCAGAGCGAGTCAAGAGGTATATCAAGAAGTTAAACTCTAACATCCGGGTTCATGTGATCAGCAGCAGGGTGAAGACTTTCCAGGAAGCTTATGAGGTAGCTCTAGAGGTTCAGTCTTCAGTTTTTGATGAGGACGCAGCTAAGAAGAGGGTTACTTCGGTCCCAGCTCCAGCTCCAGCCAAGAAGACTAGGTTCGAGTCTACTTCGAAGCCGCAATAGAATTCTCGACCAGCTCCGAGCCAAGGCCCAAGAGTTTGTCAGGGTTGCAAAAAGGAGTTCCACCCGGGAAAGAAGTGTGATGGATCTCCAATAGTATGCTATGGATGTGGTCAAGAAGGTCACAAGGTTACGGTCTGTCCTAAGAGGCAACCAGCAGCAACAGGTGGTCAAGCGCCGGTCAAAAACAGGATCTTCTGCATGACACAGGAGGAGGCAGATGCTCAGCCCGACGTGGTCACGGGTACCTTTCCTGTTCATAATTGTGCTGCTTATGTTCTGTTTGATACTGGTGCCACTGTGTCTTTTGTTGCTAGCTCGTTTATTGTGAAAGCTAACCTGATGGGAGAATCTCCTGTCAAATCTGTGATAACTCTTCCTTCGGGAGAGTACTTTGCTTGTCTTCGGGAATACAGGGATGTTCCTATTATGGTCTCGGGGGTACAGTTCAAAGCCGACCTGAAAGAGTTTCCTATGATCGAGTTTGATGTGATCCTAGGAATGGATTGGTTAGCCAAGCATCAAGCGACCTTTCGGTGTCAAGACCAGGCTGTCACCTTGCGTGGTCCAAACGCAAGAAGGGTAACCTACGTTGGGAAACCGATAGGGAAGGGTTTGAAGATTGTGTCCGCCATGAAGATGCGCAGCCTGCAGCGCAAGGGGGAGACTGTATATCTGTGTCAAGTCAAGGACATGACCAAGGAGGAACAGCTAGAAGCCATTCCGGTTGTTCGGGATTATGCGGATGTGTTTCCAGAGGAGTTGCCAGGGATACCACAGGAAAGGGAAGTGGAATTCAACATCGATCTGGTGCCCGGAACTGCTCCAATTTCTAAGGCTCCATATCGCATGGCTCCGGCAGAATTGAAAGAACTGAAGACCCAGTTGCAGGAATTGATCGACAAGGGCTTCATAAGGCCTAGTGTGTCACCATGGGGTGCTCCGGTATTGTTCGTAAAGAAGAAGGACGGCAGCATGAGGTTGTGCATAGATTACCGAGAGCTTAATAAGGTAACCATCAAGAACAAGTATCCTTTGCCCAGGATCGAGGATTTGTTCGATCAGTTGAAGGGAGCCAGTGTCTTCTCCAAGATTGATCTCAGGTCAGGGTATCATCAAATTCCACTGAAGCCGGAAGATATACCGAAGACCGCGTTTCGCACTAGGTATGGGCACTATGAGTTCGAGGTTATGCCGTTCGGTCTGACGAATGCTCCTGCAGTTTTCATGGACCAGATGAATCGGACCTTTCATCATCTTCTGGATGTGTGTGTGGTAGTGTTCATCGATGATATTCTTATCTATTCGAAGAGTGAACAAGATCACACTCAGCATCTACATCTGGTGCTAGGTATCTTACGGGCTCAGAAGTGGTTCGCAAAATTGTCCAAGTGCGAGTTCTGGCTCAAGGAGGTAGCCTTTCTAGGGCATGTAATCAATGCGGAAGGTGTCATGGTAGATCCAGCCAAGATTAAGGCAGTGGTTGAATGGTACAGTCCCAAGAATGTGGCCGAAGTCCGAAGTTTTCTTGGCCTAGCAGGTAAATTGAAGTATTTGATATAGCTTTTATAATGTCTATGCTAGAATACTTACCTGTGAATTTGTAATGTATCAGGTTACTATCGGAGATTTGTAAAAGACTTCTCCAAAGTAGCAGCGCCTATGACCAAATTATTGCACAAAGACTGCAAGTATGTGTGGACTGAGCAGTGTGAGGAAGCTTTCCAAGCTCTCAAGCAAAGCCTTGTGTCTGCACCTGTTCTTGCTTTGCCAACGGAAGGTGTAGGTTTTGAAGTCTACAGCGATGCGTCGAAGAAGGGTCTAGGCTGTGTTCTGATGCAAGAAGGAAGGGTGATTGCGTATGCTTCGAGACAGCTCAAGGTTCATGAGCAGAATTATCCTACTCACGACTTAGAGTTGGCGGCGGTGGTGTTCGCTTTGAAAATCTGGCGACATTACCTCTATGGGGCGACTTGCAAATTGTTCATCGACCATAAGAGTCTGAAGTACATCTTCACTCAGAGGGAACTCAACATGAGACAGCGAAGGTGGCTCGAGTTAATCAAAGACTGTGACCTCTCAGTTGACTATTGTGAAGGAAAAGCTAATAAAGTAGTTGATGCCCTTAGCCGTAAGGATCACCATTCATTCAACAGAGTGGCGGTTTTACCTAAGGAAATTTGTTCTGATCTTCGCAAAATGGGAGTTGAGATGGTTATGCCAGTTAGCACCCGGGTTTATTTGAGTGCTATGACTGTCGAGCCCAATTTGTACCAGGAGTTACGGGAAAAACAGAAGGAAGACCCGCAGCTCGAGAAAATTCGTGAAGCTAAACTTCAAGGCAAGGCAGAAGACTTCACGATTGAAGCAGATGGAAGTATGAAGTTCCGTAACAGGTAATAGAGTTAAATGTCATAGTGGACTATTTTCACCTTGCGGAAACTAATCTTTTGCTCCGTAGCAGGTGGTGTGTGCCCCGGAATTCAAATCTGAGAAACCGGATCATGGAAGAGGCTCACAATACTCCCTATTCGGTGCATCCAGGTGGCGGAAAACTCTATAGGGACCTGAGGGAATATTTCTGGTGGCCGAGGATGAAGCAAGAGGTCGCAGAGTTTGTTGCACGGTGTCTTACGTGCCAGAAAGTCAAAATCGAGCATCAACGACCAGGTGGATTATTGCAGCCATTACCGATACCCACATGGAAGTTTGATTCCATATCCATGGATTTTGTGGTAGGTTTACCCACGACATCTACGGGTTTGGACACAGTCTGGGTTATCGTGGACCGTTTGACTTAGGTTGCCCGATTCATTCCTATGAAGGTAACTTGGTCAATGGAGAAGATGGCAGAAGCGTACTCGAGGGAGATCATACGGTTATATGGTGTGCCGAAGGATATCGTGTCGGACCGAGATCCCCGATTCTTGTCCCGGTTCTGGAATTCATTGCAAGAGGCTTTTGGAACTAAGCTTAACTTGAGTACGGCGTTTCATGCAGCTACGGATGGGCAGACGGAACGGACCATCCAGACGTTGGAGGATATGCTTCGAGCTTGTGCGTTGGATTTCCAGCAGTCTTGGGTTAGATCTCTGAGTTTGGTGGAGTTTTCGTACAACAACAGCTATCACGCCAGTCTTTAGATGGCTCCCTATGAGGCATTGTATGGGCGGAAGTGTCGTAGCCCTACTTGTTGGAGCGACATCAGCAATGTTTTGGTGGTGGGTCCTGATCATATCAGGGACACGGTAGAACAGGTGAAGATCATCAGGGCGAGGTTACAGGCAGCCGAGAGTAGGCAGAAATCTAATGCTGATCGTCGTCGGAAGCCGCTGTAATTTGAGGTTGGGGACAAGGTGTTGCTAAAGGTGTCCCCTATGAAGGGTGTGGTTCGATTTGGTCAGAAGGGTAAGCTCAGGCCTAAGTATGTTGGACCATACGAGATTTTAGAGCGAATCGGTGAGGTCGCTTATCGGTTGGCGATGCCTCCGGATCTATTGAGGGTTCATGATGTGTTCCATGTGTCACAGCTACGGAAATACGTCAACGATCCTTCTCACATTATTCAGGTAGAGTCATCGGAGATCGAGCCGAATTTGACCTTCGAGGAAAGGCCGATTCAGATTTTGGACCGCCAGGATCGGATGTTGCGTCGCAAGGTTGTGCCTTTGGTTAAGGTGTTGTGGCGTAGTCAGAAGTTCGAAGAGGCTACCTGGGAGACAGAGGCTTCGATGAGGGATAAGTATCCCGAGCTGTTCGAAGCAGGTATGAAGTCCTTTTTGTGTTTGCTTGTTTCCGTGTTTTGTGTGTTTGTGTGTTTTTTTGTTTGTTTTGAGCTCCGCTAAGTAAATTTCGAGGTCGAAATTTATTTAAGGAGGGGTGACTGTAATAACCCGAAATTTGAGGCCAGAAAATTTCGCGGTTATTAATATTGTTTATTTAATTTCAAGTCCAAAAGGCCACTTAATTTTGGACTGTTTTTAGTTTTAGTCCATTCTTTTTCCTCAAATTGGGCCAAAGACCCAATCATTTCTCCTTTGTTATCCCTTGGCCGGCTCCCCCTTTGTCAATTGGGCTAATGTTATTTTCCTTTTGATTTATTTAATTAATTGGATAATTATGTTCTTTAATTAATTAAATTGGTTAATTATTTTTAAATTCCTAAAACCTATTCAAACTTAGTTAAAACAACTACCTAAGTTCACTCAACTTCTCCCTATTTTTCCCCCTCCTCCACGGCATTCCCTTTAGTAATTAGGGTTTTTTTTTTTTTCTTTCTTTCTCTCTTCTATAAATAGGACCTATGTAATTTAATTGGTCCTTAATTGCAAAAGTCATAAACCCTAAAAAAAAATACACTTTTCTTTTCCTCTCTTCTTCTTCTTTTGGCCGTGTTCTATCATCACCAAAAGGGGTGATTTTTCTTGGAAAATTTAGCGATTTAAGGTAACTTCGCTATTCCGTTTAATTCTAGAATAATCTTTACATATAGTTGATTTGGATTAAAGCATAAAAATTGCTAGGAATTTAGTATCATGTTCACCTAAAATTTTCGAACCATATGAAATAATGTTCATGATATTTTTCTTGATGTTTTATGAAGTTTGCATGAATCTTTAATTGTTGAATAATTACTTATATGAATTTATTTCTTAACCAAAACTTGTTATTTCTTGATGAATTTTTCGTGGCAGTTTCTTTACTGTTTGATTATGAATCATGATTTATTTCGTGGCAAAATTCTTCCTTTTATTGCTTATAATAATTTAATCTATCAAACCGGTAAAACTGTCCAGATTTGGCTTACGAATTTATTAATATACTTAATCAATTTGGATGGCTATGAAATTTTAGGTGGAAGTCCGTAATTGTGTTTTCCAGCTTTTGTTAAATTTTCGTAATTTTTAAAGATCGTTTGTTATGGCAGAAAAATCCGAAACTGATCTCAGCCTAATCTGATTTGTTAGTTGTAAAATCCCTTAAAAATAGTAAATGACATTATTTTTGGACGAAAATTATGCACGTTAAACCTTGAACCTATATTTAATTTCCATTAAAATTTCCAGATTAATCGAGACCTTTAAAAGGTCGTTCTTAATTTAATTCTTTAAAAATCAGATTGTGTAAAATAGTGTAATTAAATTATTAAAACATGTTATTTTGTAATTCTTGAATTAAATCTTGATCATATTATTATAGCCTAAAGGACGTGTGATGTTATGCTTAAAAGAATTATTTTGATCTTGTTTTTATAATTAATCTTGATGATTTCATGATTAAAGGATTATTGTTATTCGAATAATTTAAATTAATTATTAAGGTTTGTGTTTATTTGAATTAATTGAATAATTTGGGTAATGTTTTCCCCAAAATTGTCAAGTGGAGGAAAATATGGAAGATAATATTTTTATCATGTTTTAAGTAATTTATATGATTAATTGTTAATTTGAAATAATTTATTAAATTAATTATATGATAAGTATATGAATTTATTTAATTATTGTTGTTTAAATGAAAATGTCGAATGGACCTAGATTATTTAGTCATTTTAGTTTAATTCTGACTTATAATATTTTTTTTGGGATAATTATTAATTTAATTATAAAAGTTACAATTAACGGAATTATCAGGGATTAGTTGTAACATGAAGGGGTAGATGATATTATTGTCATTATTATTATTATTAAGTATAAGCTAGGGTAAGTTATATTAAGAAGTTAATAAGATATTAAGAGGGTAGGAAAGGAAACAGAGTAAAAGGATAGTAATTTGTTTCGATTTCTGGCTAGGAAAGACTTGGTATTTAAGATGGCCAATACACGTGCCGCACCTCTCTTTCCTGGGATTTCGAACATTTTAGTTCCGATTACGGCCACCTAGTACTTCCCGATTTAAGTAAAACAAGTAAGATAAGGGCGCCTGTGCGGTGGTGCAAAGGTCACCAATCGGGTTTAGTCGACGCCACTGCTCACATGGGACGAACACACGAGTTCCCCCGCACAATTCTTGGTTCTAGAATATGGAGTCGTCTAGGTAGTTCTTGCAAAGGAGGGCTGCTTAGGAGTTATGGCCATAGCTTAGGCTTAGTTCTTGCAAAGGAGGGCTACGGGTGGGACGCAAAGGTTCACCCCGACATATTTTAGGAAAGTTGTGGACGCAAAGGTTCACTACGAGCTGAAGAAGACAGTCCGCAAAGATGATAAGTTAAGATATTATGACATAATGAGTACATATGATAAGTTAAGAAGATATATGTTCTTGTTATAAAGGTTATGATAAGATATAAGTTATGATATGATATAAGTGTGATATAATACAAGTTATGTTATGATGTAAAGTTATAATATAAGATGTAAGATATGATTTAATGGAATTATGATAATTAAGTTATAAGGGTTTACTATGTAAGTATACGTGTTATGAATGGTATGAGTCTTCCGCTGTGTATTTCTGTATTTGTATAAGTATGTATGTAAGCATGTACGTATGTATGTATGCATGTATGTATGAATGTATAAGTGTACTATACGTGTATTTTGTACGTATTCCTAACCGTATTTTGCAGGTATGATTATACGTAAAGTATACGTACTTTATACGTATTTTTGTATGTATTCTAACCGTATTTCTGCAGGTATTTGTATACGTATGTTATACGTAATTTATACGTATTCTTGTACGTATTTTTACATGTATTCCGTATAAGATGATTTATGTTTACATGAGGTTTTCTTGCAAAATTCTATGAGATTATGTGTTTAGTGGTCCCTCAATTAAGCGGGACAGCCTAGTTACTCGCCACTGACGGTGGACCCCCCCCTCAGTTACAGGTGAAGATGCAGCTGATTAGTTCGGGCTTTCGCTGGATGGGCTTTTGAGTGGCTGAGAATCTTAGTACACCTTTGTTACTTAGAGTCTCTATTAAGACTTTTATGTTATTTACTATCCCAGCCTGTTGGGAAAGACTTTATTTTAGTACTTGTAATTTTAAGTATTTTATCCTTAGTAGACTTTTGAGATTATTTCGGATTAATAAGTTAATAAAGGATGTTTTTGTTTGATTATATAAATATTATTAAATTTAATGTTTAAGTAATGATCCGTTTGTCGATTTCCCTTCGTCAATCGACATGTTAAAAAGCCGGGTCGTTACAATCCCCCCCTCCCCTCCTCCCCACCCTTTTAGAGCATGTTTGGTATTGCTATTTTTAAGTATTGGAAATTAAATCAAATAAGAATTTTCATTACCTATTTTTTAATAGAAAATTTTCCATAACATGATATCATGACCTTTAGGTTGGGTATTGTAGGAGCCGCGGCCGGCTCCTGCTTTTTTGCTTCCCCCTCCCTTTGCCGTCAAGAGAACGTTTTAGACCTAGGCGTATCAGTGATGGGAAGAAGAGTGGACTTGATGGAAGAAAGGATTAACGGAAAGAAACGATATTAATAGGAATCGTCAATGAGTTTATAAGAATTAAACTCATAAACCATGTATTGAGATCAAAAAACGAGGGACATGATTTAGGGACAGATCTAAATAACACAATTTTATTCTTTCGATCCCATGAGAATGACTCCAAAATATGGTCCTACGAACCAAAGTTTAAATCCGGGGGCAAGGGTACTAATATGACGAAATGATTCATATTAGCCCGTAGGCCGTAGGCGACCTTTATTAATTTATCTCAATTGCAAATATACAAGTTATATAAAAAAAATTAATCAACTTTAAAGAAAAGCAGTGACAATTTTTTTTAATGCTGATAAATCAGCGTTTCAGTACAAAAAACACTGACATATCATCAACTCAAAAAAATACTTGCTGAAAAAGTATTCGCTACTAGATTAACGTATGATATAATTTGTCGCTAAATTTTGTTAATAAAAATAAATAACATAAACAATTATTAACATGTGTATAAAGTAAATCGAATAGGATTTAAGATTCTCAGAAAACATACCACTTCGCGTTTGAGGATTTTTCTTTGATTGTCTTGTTGGAGGGAATTTCGCCTTAAAAACTTGATGGATTAAAGAACCTTATCCAAAAGATAAAATAATTTAAAAGAAAGAAGTAGTTTGATGAGAGATTAGTGGTTTGGGAGTGAGGAGAAGGAAAAACACTGTCATATTTTAATGAAAATTGGGGGGTTTTTTATAACAAAGCAAAGCAGTGACTAATTTAGAAAGGCGCTGATAAATCAGCATAGAATATCAATTAATGTCAATTAACGCTGATTTGCCAACACATAAAACGGAAATATCTTTAAAAAAATTAGTAATGCGAGTAATTTAACGCTAGTAAATCAACGTGTCATATTATTTGATGCTGACATCATCAGCGAGAATGTGCAGACATTAATTGATATTGATCAGCGAGAATGTGCCAACTCAATTTTATTCGTTAATTGATCAGCGATAATAATTTTTATTCTCTAACGACTAAATTTTTCAAAAACCATAACTTTTGATCTGTAACTCCAAATGGGACATGTAATATATCGTTTTGAAGCTCTTTCAGTCTACTATATGACTGTAATATAATTTTGAAACAATTTTTGGCTAAATTTAAAAGAATATTTTAATAAGGGTGAATAATGTCCATTAACACATAATTACTCAATCCTCTAAATTATCAATATCATCATTGAGTCTTTCCTCGGGGCACTAGACTAAATTTGTCAACAGGTAAAAGAAATTAACAAGACGATAGATGGACACTACAAGAAAAACTATTTATTGCAACGAGATTTGGCAACGACCTTATATTTGTCGTTGCAATACAGTGTTTTAACAATAACAATAAATAATCGTTGTACTACCTGTTGCCATACACTAAATTTTCATTTCCCTCCCTCTGAAAAATAACGCAAGACTCTTTACAAATTGGCCTTGTGTATTGCAACAACAAGGGTCATTGCAATAAAACAACAATAGTCGTTGCAAATAATTATCATTAGTTTTTGCAACAATTAGGGGTGTAAAAACGGTCAAATGGTCGGAAACTGGTCGGTCGGAAATAGGTGCGGTAAAAAATGGTCGGTCAAAAAAGGTCATACGAGCCCTTTCAGTATCGGTCGGTAACAATCGAACTTATTCGGTATCGGGTTGAATTCGGTATTTTCCTAAACAGGTGTCGGTCGGTTTTGGTCCGGTACTTATCAGTCCGGTCATTTCGGTAACAGGTCACATTCGGTCGTTCAAAAACGCTTTTTTGCTGGTCGTAACCGGTATATGGGTCACAATCGATCGGTCAAAATCGGTATGGGTGTTACAATCAGTCGTCAAAATTGGTATGCGGGTCATAATCGGTCGGTCAAGGTCAAATGTAGGACATAACCTATCAATCTTAAAAGATCGATTTGATTTTGATATTTTAGGTTAGTTGGCCCAGAATATTTTGCTTAAAAGCTTGGGATCGAAAAACTATGCCCACCCCTAAATTATGAGAATAAAAACGGCGTTAATAAGTGACTAATATAAATATTATATATGGACATAAAAGAATAATCTCAATAAATCATATCAGTTTATGATGAGTGTGATAGTTGCGATTATAATAACAAAATGAGAAGGTATTGTGTCGGACAGGTCTGACAGTAAGCTTACTGTCAGACCAGTCATACCTAACCTGGACACATATTATTGAACCTGGACACATATGGTTGAACCTGGATACATATTGTTAAACCTGAAAACAGAATGTTAAACTTGGACATAATGTTAAACCTGGTGACATAATGTTGGACCTGGATACATATTGTTGAACCTGGACACATATTATTGAACCTGGACACATATGGTTGAACCTGGACACATATTGTTAAACCTGGACACAGAATGTTAAACTTGGACATAATGTTGTACCTGGATACATATTGTTGAACCTGGACACATATTGTTGAACCTGGACAAATGTGGACAAACCTGGACAAATCTAGACAAACATGAACAAAACTGAAAAATCTGGACATACCTGGACAAACCTGGACAAACCTGGACAAATGCGGACAAACCTGGACAAATGTGGACAAACCTTGACAAATGTGGACAAACCTAGATAAATCTAGACAAACATGGACAAATCTGAATAAATATGGACACACCTGGAAAAATGTGGACAAACCTGGACAAATATGGACAAACCTGGAAAAATATGGACAAACCTGGACATATGTAGACAAACCTGGACAAACCTAGACAAACATGGACAAATCTGAACAAATATGAACAGACCTGGACAAACCTGGATACATATTGTTAACCTGGAAACATTTGTAAACATGGACACAATATGTAAAATCTGGACACATTTTGTAACTAACTTGGACAAAATATAACCTGGATACGTTTTTTTGCGTTTTGAGGCTTATAGAGGCCTCGTTTGGCGATTTCCGGTGGCCAAATCCCCTCCGATCTGATACCCGAGCGCAAAGTTATAGCCTCTCAAAGTTTTTTACTATTATAAGTGGGTATATGGGTCAGCCGTCTGACCAGATTGTTTGGTCAGACCGTCTGACCCAATACTTTCACTAACAAGATATATCATTATTAGGATATCAATGGCTATTGACAAAAAAGAAAACAAAAAGATACACATTTAGACCATAGACAGAAACAGTAAACAACAAAAAAAAAAACAGTCAAACCCTTCCCAAAACTTTCCCTCACTTCGCACTACCGTAGTTCCCACCCCACCAAACCATCCACGCCAGCAGCACCCACCATAACCCACCACCAAGTCGACCAGCCGCTGCACACACCATTGCACCCCACAAACTGAGTAATTCAACCTAGTTCCACGATGCAAAAATTCAACTCATAATTTTCGAAAATCAACCCCCAAACTGCATAATTCACAACAATTCTTAACAAAACCACAAATTTAGGATCCAAAACTATGATATTCAACTCACAATCGAACTGAATGAAGCCTTAATTTGTGAAATTCAGTCTACAATTGCAAAATTCTGCTAGAGCTGTCGATTCTCGCCTAACAGTTTAGATATAGTCTTCAGTTGCGAAATTAGTTTGTTGATAGTTTATATTTTTTTCTAATTAAAATGTTGTTAGGATTAAAATGATAAGGTGGTTAATATTTGCGATTATTTAAGTTAATTTTCCTATAATTAATTATATACTAACATTGAATCTTTTATTATTAAATTTTTATAATATTGCTTGGTTGTTAGGGTAGATGAACTTACATTATTGGTACTCCTTCCGTAACATAAAGATTTCAACATTTGTTTTTTTCAGGCATTTTGAGAAAACAATTTGAGGGTGTAAATGACCAAACTAATTAAAATAATTTTGATATTAATAACTTATAATCACATTCTTGCTTATATTAAAACCATTTTGATTAATTTCTTTGTTTAGACCCCTTAAATCGCTTCCTCAAAATGCGTGAAAAAACAAATGTTGAAATATTTATGTTACGGAGGGAGTAGTTTGGTAAAATGATTGAAGTTACGACTATGATATCTACTTCCTCTTGATTATTTGAATTGTTAATGTTTTTGTTATTAGAATTATAAGTACCATGTACCAAATGATGTATGTTTTGTGAAGTGATGTAAGAAAACAAACTTTTATGTTTTTTTTTTTTTTTTTTGGTAATGACATATATTCAGCAAAATACTTTATACGCACTCTGTATTGTTATAAAAATTCAGTATCAAATGATCAATTCAACATAATTTATTGGTATATTGGCATATATATTCATTTGGCCAAAATTTATGCAGCTATTCTTTTGCAACCTTGTCGTTGCAAAAACCCATATATATTGCAACGAATTTTGTTGTTGCAAAAAAAATAATTGTATTGCAATAGTGAAAGTCATTGTAATATATACTATTTTTTGTTGCCATACTAGGCACACATGGCCTCATTTTTGACCGAAAAAACATGTTTTGAATTGTATGACATTTGTTTGGTAATAGACAATTTCGTGGCAATATATTTTATTTTTTTTAACGAAAAAAGTCGTGGAAAAAGCTTTCACTTCGTCTTTATTCGCAACGACCCTGCAACGACAAAGGTCGTAAAAACTTTTTATTGCAACGACATTTGGCTTTTTGCAACGAATTTCGTCGCTGCAATAAATTATTTTTCTTGCAGTAGGTGTATTTTAAATACTCTAATAACAGCCCATTTGGTAGTCGGTCATAAATAATGGTAATTGAAATGATTTATGACTAAATTTGGAAGGAAAACCAAAATCCATTCCCATGGTGTAACTAGTGTAACTCCAATTTATCTAATTTTCTTCACAAATATTTATTCTCATCTAATCCCACCCCTCCCCCATGGTAATAGATGAGAATAGAAAATAAGAAGAAAATTGAAGGCTGGGAATGAAAATTTGTTTTCCATGGGCATTATAAGGTTCTTCCTTAACAAAATTACACTACGTACAAATTCATTACCATTACCAAAATTTAGGACCAACAACCAAATGGGCTGTACAGGGTGTTTTGTATGACTTAAGGAATGAAAATGTAATGGAAACAAACTAGAGAATGAAGGATTTTATTTCTACAAGGTTGGCAAGGGTAATAAAATGATAGTAATTAATCTCTATTATATAAGCCAAGGAAGTAACGGTGTCCCCCTAGAAAAGTCCCTGTTACCCCCCTCCCCCCCCCCCCCCCAAAAAAAAAGTTTCTAAATATTTAGAGCATCACTCCATTCACTCCTAACTACTAAGGAAACTTATTACAATTTTTGAACATTTTTAAATAAAAAAAATTCAAAATATAAAATTCTTTAAAATAAAATAAAAATACAAAATTTATATTTTTGAATTCTCTATAAATAGACATCCATATTGATGATTTATAGTTTGTCACATAAAATATTTACATTTTCATTATCGTAGAAATTTGACAGCCGATAGAATATAGTAAATTAAAAGAAAAGTTTATGATTATGTGAATGAGTGTGAATTTGACAAGAAATATTTCAAGTTTTCATTTTTTTGTTTATTTAGATAAATTAAAATATACATTTAAAATATTATCACATGCAAAGCGTGCATAGAAAGCTAGTGTTTTCATTAGGAAAAGGCATATGTGACGAATATCTGATATCAACAAGAAAAATTTGGCCATACAGCATGACTTTTAGGTCAGGTGCAAGAAACATCATGACATATGTCAGGTGTGAAGGGCAACATGACCTTGTGCAAATGGTAAAATGAATTCAATTGCAATTAGTTTAATGACAATAAAATAATAGTACTCCATGGAAAACAATACAAAAACAAATGGGGGACTAATAATTTAGTTCATTATTGTTTAAAAAAATCAAGTTTATAAAATCAAAATCACATATAGTGAAAAAAATATATACATAATTCAATCTATCAACCGGGTAATTGACTTAAAAATATGGAAAAATTCATATAAATAATCTCAACTATTGCACCCCTTGCGATATTAATCCCAACTATCACATATTATGCTATAATCCAAACTATTGTATCAGTTTCATGCTATTGCTCTATTCTACCTACAACCGGCTACGGAAGTAAAAAAAAAGAGAGCTTTAGTCATTAACTCCCTCTAAAACACACCTAACTTACCTCCTCCCTCTTTACTTTCATTTTCTTACTGTCTCTCTCCTCCCTCTTTAACTTCATTTTCCTTCTTTCTCCCTCCTCCCTCTTTAACGTTACTCTGTTCGAATTTACACAGTGAGGATCGAATTTGCTAGGGTTTAGATCGAAATTGCAAGGGTTTTGATCGAAATTGTAAGGTGTTCTCCATCGAAATTTCGTTTGAGTTAGTGGCAGCTCTGCAATTGAAAGGTTAGTTCATGACTTTGATTAGCTAGGGATTAGTTGTGCAATGGGTTGTTTTTTTGGTGCTAATTAAATGCATGTGAATGTCGAATTGTTTGTTGTGATGTATTGTAACGACCCGACTTTTCCTAGACTGTCGATTTACGAAGGAAATCGACAAATGGATCATTACCAACATAAGTCTTAACAATCATATTAAAATTAAGGTCTAAAATTCCTTTTATTAACTAAGTACTGAAATAATAATCCCAAAAGTCAATAGATAGAATACCAAAATACACCGTAGAACTGTATCTTCCCAACAGGCTGGGATAAACTAAACCATAGTAAAAAGAAAACATAAACTAGACTCTGGTTCACTCTACTGATCATCACACAACCCGAACCATACGAGAACCCACTTATGCGTCCGTGTCATCACCTGAAAAGGGGGGGGGGGGTCCACCGTTAGTGGCGAGTAACTAGGCTGTACCGCTTAAATGAAGGACCGCTAATCATATAATAGCATAGAATCAACCAAGAAAATCATGCAAAAACAAATGGAAATACGTACAAAAATACATACAGCATGCGTACAAAATACGTAGAAAAATACGTACATAAATACATACGGAATACGTACAAAGTACGTACAAAAATACGTGCAAAAATACGTACACAATACGTATAAAAATACCTGCAAAATACGGTTAGAAATACATACAAAATACGTATACAATACTGATACAAATACGTACAACATACGAATACAATACGTACAACATACGAATACAAATACGTACAACATATGAATACAAATACGTACAACATACGAATACAAATACCTACAACATGCATTTTACAGACATACACAGCAGAAGACTTAATACTACGGGGACAATACATAAATACACGGAAATTCATATAATACACATATAAACTGTAACCTTCCCGTGAAACATTATCTTATCATATTTTACCCAAATACCCTTCTTTCATTCATCTTATTGGACCGGTCATTATAGCTCGTTGAGGATCCCGTGTGCACCCCAACTTTCCTAAAACATGCCGGGTTGAACTCGTGTATTCAGCCCGTAGCCCTCCTTTGCAAGAACTAAGCCTAAGCTATGGCCATAGCCCTAAATAGCAGCTCGTGTACTACTACTTACACGACTACATATTCTAGAATCAAGAACTGCCTAGAGACCGCAGTAGGGCAGTGGCATCGACTTAACCCGATTGATAACTCGTGTATCATCAAAGGGGCGTCTGTATCATATCATATCTTTTCTAAAGGCCATCGTGAGACCACTATTTCTTTTAATCGTCTTTTCTAGAGGCCATCTTGAGACCACTAATTATTATCATATTGTAACTTTCCTTTTAGTCATATTGTCACTTTCCTTCATAATGCAACTTATCCCTATTAATTCCTTTAATTATAATAATTATAATAATTCCTAAAATTATCTTTTAATATTATTATAAGTCAAAAATTAAATTAAAATTGATCATAATGAAATCAACCCACTCGACATTTTTGTGTATTTCATATTAGTTAAATAAATTCATATAATCATCATATAAACACTTAAATAAACCATATAAAATAACAATTAGCAACACAAATTACCCAAAACATGTTAAAAATCCTATTTTTATTCTTTTAAGCCACTCGACATTTTTGGTTGTAATTACCAAAATTAACGCTTTAAATTAAATAAATACAATCGTCCATAATTAATTAAATAAACTTAATTAATAAATAAATTGTACAACAAACCTTAAATCATCAAAACTAACCAAGAACAAGATTAAAAATTGGTCCTTTTGTCATACATACCACACGACATTAGGGCTTAAACAACAACATCAAGATTATTTTCAAGAACTACAATAACATGATCAATTAAAGATTAAATTAAAGGTTAGTAATAATAAATCAAGAATCATCAAGATTTAATAATAAAAATCAGATTTTTAATCTCTCTCAAAACCCTAGATCACTCGACATTTAGCAATAACATGAACAAAAATAATTATTTTAATTTAAGACTTTAATTAACGATTAACAATCAATATCATTATATTAATTCCAGGAAATATCATAAAATCATCTTAAAAATCCCTATCATACACGACATGCACTCGTAAATTTCAAGAACAAGAACAACAATTATCATGCATTTACTCATCACAATCATACAATTAAATAAATTAATCCATGCATGTAATTTAATAAAACAATTAAAGATTTACCAAGATACATCAAGAATTCAAGAAAATATCATGATAGTCCACCATATACTACTCGAAAATATTAGCCTAAACATGATACTAATCCTATCAATTTTCCTAGCTTAATCCTAATTAATTATATGTCTAACTTGTACCAAATTTAAGAAGAAAAGTCTAGTTACCTTAGATTGAGCAAGAAACCAAAGAAAAATCACCCTTGCACCTTGGAAAACACACGGCTAGGCTAGGACAATATTAGGGTTCTTGAGTATATTTTGAAATTAGGGTAAGAGTTGTAACAAGTAAGGTATAATGTTCTTAATTAAATAAAAAGAAAACAAAACCACAACAATAAAGGGGAGAAGGTAGCCGTGTGGTTGGAGAGGAAGTAGGGAAGGGAGAAAAATTAGGGGGGACTTAGTTTAGGGTTAGACTAAGTTTAAAATTCAAATAATAATTAATTAATATATTATTAATTAAATAATTAATTAAATTATCTAATTAACAATAAATTAAAAAGAAAATAATTGTTGGCCATACATGAGAAGGGCCGGCCGTGAGATAAGGGTATGGGTCATGGGACCCGGTTCCCGGATAATAATTGACGAGATAAAGATACACAGTCCAATTATTCGGGCCCTTTGGACTTAGAATATTAAAATAAAAATAATAAACCGCGAAATTTTCTGGCCCTAAATTTCGGGTTATTACATGTATTGCATTTTTTGCTTTGTTAAATTTGAAATTTATTTGTGAGTTTTTATGAAATTCGTTGAATATGGAATTTACATTTTCTTAAAAATATTTTTATGGTGAATTTTGGGCAGGTCATGGACACCGTAATTACTTTGAAAATTACGAGGGATAATAAGGGGGTAATGTTGTATGTTGGGGGTGAGATAAAAACATTTGAAATTGACAGTGATGAATTATGTTGGTTTTATTTGGAGGAGTTGGTTGCTAAATGTGGTAAATATGACAAAATTGAAGAGATTCACTACTTGATTCCTGGGTTTGTACTTTGGGATAAGGGATTAAGGAGAGTTTACAGTGATGATGAGGTTAGGGCTATGACTGGGATTGCTGTTAGCTGTAGGGCTGTGGACTGCTTTGTTGTGCATGACATAAGTAGCTCAGATATAATTGATGTTGGGTGTACTTTGAGCAAGGAAAAATCACCATCAAAAAGCAAAAGCAAATGAAAACCATACACTCCAAAAAGGAAAAAAAAAAAGTGGATTGTGAGACAATGAATAATAATTTAATGACACCAACCACTTCAAATGACCCCACTCAATACCCCAAAAATATCCCAACTAGGCTTTCTGATGAGACTTTTGACCCTCTCTTAAATACCAACACTTTCATTGACCCTTGACCATACACATCCCAATCTACCCCCCCTGATATTCTTCCTGATTCAAACAGCCAAGCTCCACCACTAACCCAAATTGAAACACAACCCTCTAACCATGTTTCTCCAAACATTCAACATCCACCACTAAATCAACCTGAGGATGGTGAAGAGGACTACACAGATTTCATTGTGAACCCTGTTGACTCTGAGTACAGCTGGGAAGATCCTAGAGGTGATGAGGCTGTAGATTAGGACACCTTCTTTAATGGTTACTTGGCAGAGGACTATGATGACTCAGAACTAGAGGATGATCCTAATTATGAGCCAGAATTTGAGTTAGATGGTGAAGAGGATGTTGAGGAGGGTGGTTTAGTGGATGAAGGTGCTGAAGTACATGAGGATGGTGCGGTATGAAGGTGGTGAAGAAGATGATGATTTACAGGAAGACATACTTCCATTTGATGGAGGAACTAGTGATGAGGAGTATGTGACCATAAGAGAACAGGTCAAATGTTGGAATTCTAAAGTTGTTGGTATAGCTGCAGAACTGAAAAAAAAGGCTGAAAATGGACAACTACAAGGTAAAGGGCAAGAAAGTGGTGGTGGTGAAGATCTAAGAGATGAAGATTTTTTGAGTGCATATGAGGATTCAGTTGAGGAAGAAGCCACACCAGATGAGGATGGAGAAGAAGATAACATTATAAACAGAAAAAGAAGGAATAAAATTCCAGTTGTAGACAAGTACACAAACTTTGAAACTTTGAAATGGTGTGTAGGGATAAAGTTTGAGAACAGGGAGAAGTTTAGAGATGCTGTAGTGAAGTATGCAATAGCACAAGGATTCAATCTGTTTTGGTCTGTAAGTGACAAGAAGAGGCAGCAAAGGTTGGGGGCAAGATGTGTTAAAAATTGTTCTTTCAAGATCTATGCAAGCTTTGAAACTAAGAGAGCCTGTTTTGTGGTGAAATCAGTATCACTAGGACACACTTGCAATAGGAATATGGATGCTAACATGCAGTTGAAAGCAAGTTGGGTGGCTACTCAGTTAATTGAAATGTTTAAGTCCAGGCCACATTGGCCAGCTTCAGAGATAATGGAAACAGTTAAGGTTGCTTACAATGTATGTGTGAAGAAGAATTGGGCATACAAAGTGAAGTATTTAACTCACAAGCAGCTGCATGGAAGCATGAAACAACATTATCACAAGCTTGGAAGATACATTGAAGCTTTGAGGAAAAGTAGTCCAGATAGCTTTTTTTACACTGGAGGCTGATAACACTGAGTACCCACCCATTTTTAAGAGACTTTTTATATGTTTTGATGGAGTTAAAAGGGGGTGGGTTGAGGGATGTAGGAGGGCGTTGTGTGTAGATGGTTGTTTTTTAAAAACCTTTTTAGGAGGATAACTTCTTGCTGCTGTGGGTAGGGATGCCAATGTCCAAATGTACTCTTTATGTTGGGCAATTATAGAAGATGAATCAAATGCATCTTGGTCTTGGTTCTTTACATAATTGAGGAAGGTGCTAGATGATACTGATGGCACAGGATTGACATTCATACCTGATGAAGCACAGGTATGATCCTATTTATTTTCATGTAATATTTATTGCATTATTTAAACTGTGTTTTTGTTCACTTTGAATTAATATGATTAAATTCTATATTGTAGTCAATTCTAAATGGTGTAGCAAGCATTTTCCCGCAAGCAGAGCACATACATTTTGCCAGACATATCTTTGCTCATTGGCATGCTGCTCATAAAGGTGAGGATATGAAATAATTGTTCTGGAAAGCAGCAAAAGCATACAATATGGCAGACTATGAGGATGCACTTGCTGAGATGGAGGAGGTAAGCCCTGCAGCAGTTGATTCTTTCCACTCCTACACTCCTGAAAAGTTATGTAGAACCTATGCAAAGAAAGACACTAAGTCTGATGTAGTTGTGAACAACATGGCTGAAACATTTAATGGTTGGGTCATTAATGCCAGAACCAAACATATTATTTTCATGCTTGAAGATATTAGGTCTGCTCTTATGCAAAGAATGGTTCAAAAAAAGCAAGAAATGGAAGCAAAAACTGATGTTATTTGCCCTAGAATTAGGACTGACACTACGCCAAAATAGGCTTTTTATAGCGGTTCAAATAAGCCTTTTATAGCGGTTGGAAAACCGCTATAAATTGCCGCGCTATAAAAAGGGAAGGACCCTTTTTATAGCGGTTATGGAACCGCTATAAAAAGTGCCCTTTTTATAGCGCTTTTAGCCCTTTTATAGCGGTTAATAAATAAATAAATGCCCTTTTAACCGCTATAAAAGGCTGCTTTTTAAACACGTAAAATAAATGCAATTTTCAAAACCTTTTAAAGCGGTTTTTAAGAACCGCTATTAAAACATTTATAACAGGCAAAAAAAAAAAATTAAAACCTTTTTTGTTTTAAATAAATATATGCCAAAGCAAAACGAAAATGATATTTTTACTACAAATATAATACAAATCTACAACCAAATAATTTACAATATTTCCCAATACAATTCATCATGCACGATGTACAAAATGTGCACATTACACCAATTCCATTATAAAAAAAATCAAGAAATTGGATCAATATACATATTCAAAAGCAATTATAGCGTTCACCCTACATTTTTAGAAAAACATGTCGCACCCATGAAATTCTAGGGTCGTCAAGTTGGATCTGATCATAACTAGAATATTGACAATCGAGATAATACTGCAAAAAAAAAAAAAAAAAAAAAAACATCTTAGTAAGTAAACAAACATGGTTAAGTAAATAATATATAAAGAGCATATGGATTATTCTATTGTTTCCATCTTCAAAAATATTTTTCCGTTTTAAAAAATTCATTCAGGGGTTAAGCATCTTATAACTCATTAAACATTTTAGTACTTATTTGCATGATTCTAGGGACATTAGGGTGATTCCAGAACGAAATCTAGTGAGTTTGGTCATTTTTTGGCAACTTTAGGGTGTTTTCATTCCCAACTTCGCACCATTGATCAAATTTCAAGTTTCTAAGTTGCAATTACGTCCTATGACATTCATGTTACCAACCTAGGACTTATTTCCATCAATCTAGAGACGCTAGGATCATTTAGGAACTAAATGTAGTGACGTTGGTCATTTTTTGGTTGTATTTGGGTGTTTTCGTTCCCAACTTCGAGCCACTTAGCCTTAGTTTGTGTTTTATGCTTTATTCATGCCCTATAATAATCATTTAAACATTTTAGTACTTATTTGCATGATTCTAGAGGGTTTAGGGTGATTCTGGAACAAAATCTAGTGAGTTTGGTCATTTTTTGGCAACTTTAGGGTGTTTTCATTCCTAACTTCGCACTATTGAACAAATTTCAAGTTTCTAAGCTGCAATTACGTCCTATGACATTCATGTTATCAACCTAAGATTTATTTCCACAAATCTAGAGATGCTAGGATCATTTAGGAACTAAATGTAGTGACATTGGTCATTTTTTGGTTGTATTTGGGTGTTTTCGTTCCCAACTTCGAGCCACTTAGCCTTAGTTTGTGTTTTATGCTTTATTCATGTCCTATATAAAACCAACAAAATAAATAAAAAGCAAAAAAAAATAAATAGCAAATTAATAGTTACCTTTTCAGGAATCTTAGGCGTCCGGTGTAAAATAATTTCTTTTATGTACCTCATTACATAGTAGCCACAATCGATTGCATTGTTTTGACGAGGACACTGCACAATCAATGTAAACAATGAATTTTAATTGTTTTTCTTTGATCGAAGTTTAATATATACAATTATAAACCAAGCATCATATTTTTTAAACCTTTACTATTATCCATTTGGTATCCATCTTCAACTTTGTTGTAATTTCAACTTCACTTCAAAATTGAAATAATGCTCTAAACCAATAAGAATATACAATTAATAGGATTGACATGTTGTATTTTATTTATCAAGCTTAACAAAAAAGTTTAACAAAAGTGACTTACACGTTAACAACTTCATGTATGTCCTCATTGATGCTTTACTTGTTCCTATGTTTTTGTTCATTATGTAATGAATCCAAGTAGTAAACTATGTTATTGTAAGGATCAATAACACATAGTATCCAATGGAACCTATACATTAATAATTAATGTTACAATTAAAATTAGAAACAAATTTTTTAATAGTAAATCAATTGTATGAAGAATGAGGTAATGTACCCAGCATTGTATGGAGCAAGGAAGACTTTTCCTTTTGATGCATTTTCTTTCAAAACATCCACGATATATTGAGATCGATTTCTCTTGCTTTCTTTTAGCCCCTTTATATCTCGACCATTATCAAAATGTTCAAAAAGAGATATTCAAGATGGACATAAAAAGCCAAAGAAATTCGAGACTCCAGTCATACCAACAAAGTCGTACATCATGCTAAACAATACCCATAAAGAAGTGCATTATTACTTCAACATTGAAAGCTTAAATACAATATAAGAATTAAAAATTAAAAATTTAGAGGCAAAGGTGTACCAATTCCATTTTCAATGATTTATAGCCCACCCCCACAGCCCAACCCCCCCCCACCCAGCCTCCCCCCCAAGCCCCCCCACTGCCCCCCAGCCCAGCCCCCTGCCCCTCCCCTGACCCTACCACTGCCCATCCCAGCCCCCCAAGCCCCTGCCCAACCCAACCCAGCCCAACCCCCCTACAGTAGCCCACCCACCCACCCACCCCCCCCCCACTGCTTGAAATTGAACCAAACGTAACATAGAATTCAAACAACTTCAAAGCCCTAAACTAGAAACAGAGAACTCCAGAATTCGAACCATTTTTGCCCAAAATTCGAACAACAACCGTCAATTATAAACAAAAAAAGAAAAGGAAAAATTAAGATGTCTCTAACCTTGAAATTCGACCAGATAAGCAATTTAGAGCACAAAATTCGATATTCATATGGCTTAATCAAAAACCCATTATCACTCTACTTACTCATGGTAACACATTCTTTCACTTTTAATTAATGGCATAACATATATGAAGTATACAAGAATTATATACTTGAAATAAACCAATAATAAACTAAACCAGATTACTTTCAAATCTAATTTCCTGATAAACAAAAAACGAGTTCATTCTTATTCAGCTTTACTATATCTCTTCATTAGGAAGATTTGAACTTTGCGCATACTAGAAGTAAATATCCAAACACAAACAGCAGATCCATTAACACTACAATATATAACTATTTAGTGTGACAAATAAATACAATTCAACCTTTAATTTTTTTTGGGGCAAATGAACAATTCAACATTTCACTTGCACTAGAATTCAACAACAATACAACATATGCAAGGATTTTCACTTGCACTTGTTAACATTCCATCAATAGCACAAAACAATACCAAAAACAGAGAGCAAAGCAAGCAAGTAGCAACAAAAAATTCTAATCTTGAAATTCAACCAAACCTAACATAGACAAAGCCCTAAATCAGAACGATCAACAAACAAATCAATACCAAATTACCAAAACAAAAGAGCAAATCAAGCAACAAATAGCATAAAAAGAGAAAAATACAAAAGGGAGGTTTCTAACCTTTAAATTCTACGAACAACGAACTAATAGCAACCTTACAAACAACTATGAACAACGAACAGCCCTAGAATTGCTCACAAAACCGCAATTTCGAACCCTAAGCTTGTTGGAAAAATCGCAATTTCAAACCCTAAAACGAACCCTAAAACCAGAAGGAGATGAAATGGAAGTTTGTTCTCTTGTTTTTTCGTGCTTAGGAGATGCAATGGAAGGACGAAGGAGTTCAATTCTCGTGGAAATGGCTGGAAATGGAGATGCTGGAAATGGCTGGGTTTTTTCGTGGGAAATGGACGGACGAAGGCTAGGAGTCTGCTGCTTCGCTTTTTTTTTTTATAATCACACTTTTAATAGCGGTTATACTATAACCGCTATAAAAGAATAGCTTTTAATAGCGGTTATTGTAGAACCGCTATAAAAGACCCCTCATCTAACATATTATAGCGGTTTTTGCATAACCGCTATAAAAAAAGCGCTGTAAAAAGCATATTTTGGCGTAGTGTGAGTTGAATAAGGACAAATTAGAAGCCTCTAAGTGCTCTGTTATGCCTTCCACAACAATTGTTTTCCAAGTTAGACACAAGTTAGATTCATTGGCAGTTGACCTAGTAAATAGGTCTTGCACATGTGGTAAGTGGGATTTAGTTGGGGTACCATGTTGTCATGCTTGTGCTTGTATATTTTTCATTCATGAAGAACCTGAGCAATATGTACATGCTTGTTACACCAAGGATACCTACTTGAGAATTTACTCAGCATCAATTCCTCCTTGTGATGGAGAAAGACACTGGCCCAAGGTATAGTAGATCTTCCCATAGACCCCCCTCCCATCAAGATTGGTCCTGGAAGGCCTAGGAAGAACAGAAGGAAGACACCACATGAGGTACCAAAAAAGCCTGGGAAATTGACAAAACATGGTGTAGAAATGAGTTGTAGTATATGTAAATCTAAAGAACACAACAAGAGGAAATGCCCCGATAAAGATACTGAAGTTCCAGCTGACCCTAAGAGAAAGAGGGGAAGGCCTAGGAAGGGGCCTACTGTTGACCCCACTGTTGACCAAGTTCATGAGCCATCCCACCACCACCAAACTGTTCAGCCATCTGCAATTTGGAGGAATGGTAGAGTGATCATTAGAGGAAGAGGTAGAGGGAGTAGAGGGGGTGGAAGGCAAGGCAATGCTGCGGAATTTGTTGGAAGGCAAACAAGAAGCACCTCCCTTGCTACTGTTGTTGCTGGAAGGGTTAGGGGAAACAGGGGAGGAAACACCTCCATTGCTACTGCTGGAAGGGGCAGAGGAAACAGGGGAGGAAACACCTCCCTTGCTACTGCTGTTGTTGGAAGAGGGAGGGTAACCACCTCCCTTACTACTGCTGTTGTAAGTTCAAACAGGGGAGGAAGAAATGGTGGCAGAGCAAGGGGCAGAGGAAGAGCTTCTAATAGTCATGTAAGGCTATTACCTAATTTTTTTTCAATTCCCCTTTCCATAATAATGATTGTAACCCATGTTCAATAATTTTTTCAGGTTCCAATAGGAGTTGGAATTCTCTTTGACGAATTTGGGAATATGTTGAACCCATGAAGACCTTAACTATGAATCTTTTTGTAATGAACTTAATTATTGATGTAATGAACTTAAATTATGTAGCACTTTGTAATGTAGCAACTGTATTTGTCTTGAATTTTATTATGTACTTGCTAGGAGTTTTATTGAACTTAAGTAGTTTATTATGTAGTTGTTTGTATTGAACTCAATTATCCACATTGAGCTTTTGACATCTTAATTATGTAACCTTAACATTGTCCACATTGTGCTTTTGGAAGTTCAATATTATTGGATTCAAAATATAATCCAAGTCTTACTAATTATTTTCATAATTAGAACCATCCATACATGTTCCATTACATAAAACCATTTATAACATAAAACCATCCATAACATAAAACAAACCATTACATATACCCCAGCCATACGCTACCTAATTAGAATACTTCATAACAACAAAGAGAACCCATGATAGAAGAAGAGCAAGCAAAATAGTTATTTTATCCTTGTCATTCTTGTTAGCCTTCATCTTCATTTCATCCAAGCTATTAGCCAACTTGGTTTTCTTATTCTTCAATTTTTCAATTTTTTGTTCAACTTCTCCTCTTGCAAATGCATCACCAACATCTCTTGCTCCTTCACGTATTCTTCCTCACCAAGCCCATTTCGTCCACCAACATACCAATAAAAAAACTTGCACTGTACATCATTCAATTTAAAAAAAAAAAATCAGTATCACATAATTTATACAAACTAAGTATTTAGGGTTTTGAACAATTACTTACTGGTGGCCAAAAAGAGCATGCATAGAATTGCCTCCCAACATTTTCCCCACGATTACAGGTCTTCAGCACAACATGTAGGTTATGGTGGCATCTTAAGGAAGGAGATGGAGTAGAGGAAGAAGACACGTGGCTATTATGCATCTTCACGATTTTTTTTTTATTTATTTAATAAACGAGCTTGCTTGGATATGGAGGAAAGAGGGGAATATTGCTCTTAAATAGGCCAAAGGGAGAAGATGACCGTTGGAAAGAGAGAAGGTAACCGGTTGAAACAGGTCAAACAGGTAATGGGAGTAATAGCATGAAACTGATACAATAGTTTGGATTATAGCATAATATGTTATAGTTGGGATTAATATCGTAAGGGGTGCAATAGTTGGGATTATTTATATGAATTTTTCATAAAAATATAGTAAAAAACCACGGAATAAAGAAAAGAAATAGTTGCACTCGTTAGTAAAAAAATTATATATAATGACATACAATATTTCTTTATATATTCTCAATCATACAAAATACAAAAATAGCTCGATTCAAATTGTATGTTGAAAAATATGTAATGAAGTTATACTAAAAAAGGAGTGATGTATAACTACATGATAGACAAAGTAGAAAAAATGAGTGACAAATAATTGCATTATGATTTGTTTTGTTTTACTTTTGAATTATGATGTTCAAAAATTTGTTTTGTTTTAATTTTGAATTATGCATGATTTGTTGTTTTACCTTGGAAATTAATTAATGATAGTGTTAATAATTGTCAAATTTTTTATGTAACAAATTGTATTAAAATGGGTGTCTATTTATAGAGAATTCAAAAATATGAATTTTGATTATTTTATTTTATTTTTCCGAATTGTATATTTTGTAATGTTATAATTTAAAAAAATCAAAAATTGTAATAATTTTTCTTAATAAATAAGAGTGATGTTATTGGATTTTTAATAAATTTTTAAGGGGCACTATGGACTTTTCGAGGGGGGACACCATGGCTCCCCCCTTGACTTATATAATAGAGATTAAGATTCAACTTTTGAAAATTTGGGAGATATATAAAAAGTGATATGCAAATGAAAATAAGCACATAAATATTTAGAAAGGTTAGAGAAAAGTATTAATATTCCTCAAATTCTCACTCATCCACATAATCATAAACTAACCTTTTCTCATTCATTCGGTCATCCCACAACAATGAAAAAAGAAAAAAAAAATTATTCACTATACTCGGCCATCAAACATTATTCACTATACTCTATAATCCATATAAAAAAGATACAATTTGATGTGACAAACTATATCAATATGGGTGTCTATTTATAGAGAATTCAAAAATATGAATTTTTGTGTTTTTATTTGGAAAAATTCTCATTGGTACTACCGTGGTTTAATTTGGTGAATTTCTAATGGTAGTACCAAATTTTTTTCCCCAACTGTAATACTCCTTATGATTAAATTCTCAAATGTGATGTTATTAAATAAAAAACCATCAAAATTAACAAAAAAAATATTACTCAACCATAAATAACTAAAAAACTATATTAAAAAAGTTAATTAATCATAATTAACAAAACAAACCTCCTAAGTGTTAATTTAAAATGATTTGTAAAACTTTGACCAAACTATTTTTTTTTATACATAGATCAAGGCACCCAAATTGAGGCGAATCGAGAATAAATTAGGGTTAATCGAGTCTTTTTTGTAAATTCCGACTCCAAATCGGATCCCATAAGGGATAAAATGACCCGTAAAACCTTAAGCAGACAATTTTTTTACACATAGATCAATGTGCGCAAATCGAGGAGAATCAACGCAAATTATGGCTAATCGGGTCATTTTTTCCAAATTTCAACCTCAAATCGGACCCCATGCCATAAGTGTTAAAATAACCCGTAAATCCTTGGCAGACTATTTTCTTTACACGTAAATTAATGCACACAAATTGAGACAAATCGGGAACGTAAATCGGGACTAATCGGGTCTTTTTTTTTTTGCAAATTTCAATCTCAAATCGGACCCTTTAAGAGATAAAATGACCCGTAAAACCTTGAGTAGGCTATTTTTATTATTATTAGTTATTATTTTTTATTGAATTAACGGAATATTCATCCACGATGTTACATTTGGGAATCAAATCACAATGAGTATTACCGTTGGTATTTAAAAAAATTTGGTAGTACCATTGGAAATTCGCCAAAACACGATAGTACCAATGGGAAATTTTCTTTTTTTTTAACAAATTATATATTTTGAAAATTTTTAAAGTTTAACTTGTAATAAATTTCCTTAGTAATTAAGGCTTGTTTACTTCAGTTGAATACAACTTAACTGAACTTAACTTAACTTAACTGAATACAACTGAAATTAATATTTTATAAGAGAATGAAATTGAGAGCTGAACTGAACTAAACTGAACTGAACTGAACTGAACTTAACTTAACTTAACTTAACTTAACTGAATTGAATTGAATTGAACTGAACTGAATTTAAGCTAAAGTAAACACACCCTTAGAAGTAATGTTTGTTGGGTCTTTACAAATGTTTGGAGGGCAACAAAGACTTTTCCTGGGGGCACCATAGCTTTCCATTGACTTATATAATTACTAAAGGTAATAATAATAGATAAATAAATTTTTTTAAATAGCAAAGAGAAAATTTCATATCTCAGACAAGTTGTGGATTTTGGTTTGTGATGAGAAACAAATAACAATTTTTACTTCCTATGAAATTGAAGTCTTGTAACTTTGGTCCTTTCCACGCATGTCAAACAAAACTTTAAAATCTCGTACATCAACCACAACCCCTCAAGTTTTTTGTTATGTCTTCCTTTTGTGTGGTTTTATGCTTCTTTTTAGTTGTCTTCTTTAGGTTAGAGTGTTTTCTTGCTTTAGTATGGTCTTGTAATATTAAGGAGGAACTTCGGAGCCTGTTACTCTATGTTGATAATTTGGATGAAATGGATGATGTGCATTACTTTTTTTAATCACTTCTCTTGTTTAGATAACCCTTTAGGTATTTTAAATCAAATTAATAAATTTAAAGTTTAGGGTAATGAGTTGTTTAAGAAGAGAGAGATAAATGATGTTTTAGAGAAGTACAGTTGTGAAGGACTGTTTTTTACTCAATTTTTTATTAAGGAAGAGGAAGGCAAGCTTCCATCCCTTATTCTAACGAGCAGTATACTGCTGAATATGACTAATGGCTTCCTCAAGAAAGAGGAGTACCTACAAGCGGACAATCTATGTTCAGTGGTTTTGGACTTCAAGCCAAGGAATGCTAAGGCCCTTTATCACAAAGCTTAACAATTGAGCTCGAGAGGTAGATTTTGCTTTCTCAGATTTGGAATAAGCTTAGAAGCATGAACCTCACAAGTCACAACCATAGGGGGTTGAGAAGTTGGGTAATGTGAAAGATCTTCTTCGTAACTCCCACCCAGTGCAAGATCAAATTACAGGGCATTTAATTTTAAGCTCAAGCACCCGCACTATGATTATCATCCAAGATTTAGGAGGGTGGACGAGGAGAAGAGGAAGAACAAACATTGTATAGAAAAATTGAGTAGTGTCGTGTGTGAGAATAGTGTTGACGAGTGCGAGTCTTTAAATCAAGATGCATGGAATGAGTAGTGCCGCGTCAAATGAGGATAACGGAAGTCAGGTGGTGGAAGCCCTGACTACAAAAGTAGTGATCGAGGTCATGTAGAATTAGGAAGGACATGTCAATAGAGCTAGCCCAGTAGAATCTATGTTGTCCACAATCGAAGAAAGTCAAGTTATGCTAAAACAATCTCTAAGGACTATCATGAACTAGCTCAAGAAAAATCAAATCAACACTACAATGTAAGATCAGGAGTGGTAATGAGTATCACTCTTTAAAAACCTTTCAAAGAAAGACTTGAATAAGGGAACAGAGCAACAAGCCTCTCAGATTTTTCCATCTTTATACAGACAAAGAGGCGAGGCTCAAAAGGAGATGATCATGTTGTCCAAGAGGAACAAATGTGTCTAACTTGAAGGATCCTCAAATAACAAAAGATAAAAATAAGGCTGGCCACACCTCCCTTAGCACAGGGAAGACACAGCCTTCACGCTTCAACAAGAACCCTAACTACTAACCCTCCCGAAAAACAAGATGAAAGACGCATCACAATAGAAACCACTCTTCTAGATTAGTGTTCCTCTTACTACCTGCCAATGAATTTCACTCCCATGTTCCCTTATTCCCTGAACCTGGTCACCAACCTGACCATAGTTCTTGTTTTATAACTTACTACAGGAAACTAAAGTCTCTAAAAGAAGACTAGAGGCTGAAGTCCATGAAAGATTGTTCTATAGTATCACAAAAGCATACAAAAGAACCCAATTTATGTCACCACTTCAATGTAGATCTAAAATTAAGGTAAGCATAGCGCAAAGTGATTTCCTTCCAACGTGTCAAAGATTTTCAAGGTAACATTGGGATGAAACGCAACACAAGTACAAGTGTACAACAAAAAAATCCACATCAATCTCCTCAACCAAGGAAATTGAAGATTATTAAAAAGGACATTTGCTTTTTTCTTTTAAACTGTTATACATACTGATAAGGTTCTACAGAGTAATTGTTCATCAATTCCATTAATTTGTCATACATATCAAGAAATTTTGACTTAATTTATCATACTACAACTCGAAGTGGACCGAATTATCCAAATTCAAAGATCCAATTTGAGATTTACTTTCAATTCAAAACAGCCCGAATTATGGTTCGCAACTCAAAGTGGAACGAAACAAACTAAACAAATATGATTCAATACCTAAATAGAAGAGCATTAATTTTGCTTGCTGAACCCTGCAAATTTGCTAAAAACTTTGCATAACAAGATCCAAAAACTGGCCAACTGGGTTCAAACAATAGATCATTCCCACCAGATTACCTCATCCAGAACATACAATAATAATAGCCAGAGCAAAAAAGGGTAAATAAGAATCATAGACAAACACACATAGGATGTGATGTATTATGGTGATTCATTTACTGATTTACTCAATGCAGTGACAACACACAGCGGAGGCAACCCCCTTCATGCATCAGATGAAAAGCCTCGTTAATCTCCGTGAGGGTCATGTTGTGGGTTACATACTCGTCGACCTTGATCTCCTGCAGATGATTGGGAGAATAAAAATCCAATCAAAAATTGTTAGATCAGGAGTGGTAAAGGAATAGTGAGCATTTCGAGAGCCACTACCATTGCTTCATTCTCCAGTAAATGTCGTGTTTATAAAGGAATAGTAAGCATTTCGAAAGTTACTTGCCTTATTCATGTACTTCTCGACAAGCCAAGGTACTTGAGATCGGCTCTTAAAACCACCAAAAGCTGTTCCTTTCCATACACGACCCGTCACCAGTTGGAAAGGACGGGTAGAAATCTCCTGACCAGAAGCAGCAACACCAACAATAACAGATGTTCCCCAACCCTGCACAATTTTGTAAACAAGTGAGATTATAAATCCATACTTCTGGGATAGTTACATTGGACTTTTGTTACTGTTGAAACTGCAAACTCACTTTATGGCAACATTCCAATGCAGCTCTCATCACTGAAACATTTCCAATGCACTCAAAGCTGTAGTCAACTCCACCGTCAGTGAGATCCACAATCACTTGTTGTATGGGTTTGTCATGATCCTTGGGGTTCACAAATTCAGTCACTCCAAAGTTCTTCGCTGTAATATAGATTTTTAAAGGAAAAAAATAGTTATATGTAAAGGATGAGCTCATAAAGATCAATGGACGGTTGGAATATAGAATCAACAAAAAGGGAATTCGAATGTTGCACAGAAATCAAGCACGACTAACTAACCCGGATCTGACCTAAGTTCGATACGATCCGCAACAACAATAAAAAAAATACCATCTGAATCCAAAAATAAAAAATAAAATCTGCATCCGACTCGGTTATATAAAAAATCCAACTCTGAGAAACTCTAACTAATTAATCCAACTCCAACATGGAGTCGGATTTTCTTTTGGTTGAGTATATAATAAATTTCGGTTAAATTCTAAAAAGTATTTGGTACTCTAATTATGCATTTAATTAAGCTATAATAACTAATTATATATTAGCAACAAAAAATTCAACGCAATATTAGACATTTATTTTATTTTATTAATGGAATAATAATTAAAATAATTGTCGGGGTCAGATGATGGAATTAGATTATGCATAATTCAATCCGAGTCCAACCCATTGCAAACACTTTGCAGAAGAGCATGTATATCTAGTTGGCCATGTAGGTGAATGTCCATCATAACAAGCCTACAAAGTTTAGACACTATGCAGACTAGGTGTAGCAGCAATTTACGCCAGGCAAACTGCTGCACATCAACTGCTGGATTTAATGAGATCATTCTAGAAGAATTATTAGTAAATAATAATCATTTTTCTTCTTTATTTTCTTTGAGTTGTTACGAATTTTCTGTTATGGGTGAGCTGGCTTGTGAGGGCAATTTAGTCTTTACTTAGCAAGTTTATTAGCCTATAAATAAAGCTTGTAATGAAAAGGAAAGGATGAATGTGAATTATATCAGTTTATTTGAGTAGTTAGTCTTGGGAGAGTGCTTACCTCTCGAAAGTAAGCAAGGTTTTCCACATTAGTTTCCTGTTAAGTTCCTTAGTGTGCAGCACAAACAAAGTAGAGAAGAAAATAACATCCTGTATGTGACCTAAGACAATACCTATGTCAAACTTCTTGGAGTCTAAATCTATACCAATGATCCGTGAAGCACCTGAAGTTTTAGCACCCTCAGCAACCTGCAGAAGCAGTATCCAATTATATTAACACATAGAAGATAACAACATTAATTTTAAAAAGGCACCAAAAAAAAATGCAATTCATTGAAACTTACAGCAAGGCCTACAGTTCCGAGGCCAAAGATAGCAACATTGGACCCAGGCTCCACTTTAGCTGTGTTCCAGACAGCCCCAAGACCTGCAAGGAAATCAATGCTCACATTATAAAATGATAACAGGTCTTCTAATAGTATGGAAACGCCTTTTCCACTGCTGGGGACATCATACCAATTACCAAATCCAAGATGCTAAAAAATTAAATAAAATAGAGACAGATTATACCAATCAAGCATACTTTCACAAAGCATACTAGCTAATGGAGACGTATACTGTTTAGGCTGGCGTTATGCTAATGGAGACACACGGACACACCTAAGATCTGGCACAACCTAAGATCTTAGAAGAGTTAGAACTTAATAATGGAGACATATACTTTCACAAGGTTGCTAGACAAATAGACAACCTAGGTGTTAGACAAGGTTGTGCCAGATCTTAGGTGTTGTGCTAATAATCATCTTTCTTCTTCCAATTACATTTTATTAGACAAATATACTGTTTAGCTATGTCGGTTCCTAACTTTACAATAGACAACAAAGTCTACTGGCTTTACCTCATCTCCCAGAGCTCTCAATAATCCTTTTTGAAACTTAATTCCTTTTTCATATCACCAATTCTTACACTAAACAGATATATCGCTGCTAATTGAACACCAAAGATAGATTTTCCCATTCACATCATAGGACTTTAAACATACACAAAGCATTAGCCTAATCAGCGTTATTTTCCTACTTAGACTAGGACTCATGGACTTTCACAATAGTAAAATTGGCTTGTACCATGAAACTTGTCTAAACACAACCTAAAAAAGCTGGAAGATTAGTGTTGCATACAAATTTTACCATCCATGAAAATAACAAAATAAAATAAAATAAAAAAAACAACTCAACCAAACAAACAAATATTATGAGAGTATAAGCCCCTCCAAACTGATTTTTGGTCTGCCAACTTGGTTTATACGATTAGCCCAAAAAACATGTCTGACAAGCTTCAATTATCCACATCACAATCACAATTTGCAATTATGATTTGTACAATGACGTATATATGTGTAATTTTGTAGCAAAATCAATAAATCATAGAAAGATTATCTTTTATTGAACAATGAATCAGATTAGAAAAGCCATAAGTAGAGGTGAAACATTCTAATAAAAAGCAAATCACAAAAGCCCTTACCAGTTGGTACACCACAACCAAGAAGGCACACTTTGTCCAAAGGAGCTTGTGGATCAACTTTTGCCACACTAACATCATGAACGACAGTGTATTGGCTAAATGTCGAAGTTCCCATGAAGTGGAAAATAGGTTTCCCCTTAATAGAAAAACGACTTTGGCGATCATTCATCATGACCCCAGAGCCGGTGGCTGTCCGAACTTTTCCACAGAGATTAGTCTTTCCTGACTTGCAAAATTTACACTCTCTGCACTCTGCTTGATAGCATGGAATAACATGGTCTCCAATCTGCACTTCTGTTACACCTTCACCAACACTCTCCACAACTCTGCACCAATTAATAAAATTTTAGTCAACATTTGATTATGAGTTATGACTGGCCACTTAAGCAGTAGGGATGAAAAAAACGATGAATATAAAAAAGCACATACCCTGCAGCTTCATGACCAAGGATACATGGGAAGAGACCTTCAGGATCCTGTGACAACAATGTTATTTACATAAAACTTGTCAAAGACTATTATTTGCAAAGTGAGATATACATGCACAGGCTTACAACACAACACTCTTCATTGATCAAACATAACCATAGCTTTTAAACAAGCTAGCTAATGCAGTACAGCAGTAATGCTGTTTCGTGTTTCATGATCCCTTAACCAATCTATATCCTATACTAAATAAAATAGGCTGATATCAGCCACTCCCTCAACTGCTTACATGCCAGACTATTATGCTTTGTTTTCCCACCTAAATTTATAACTTATACTAAAACAAAAGATTGTTGACATCATCTCCACCCCAAAATGTCCACATGTCATGCTCTCATAAAAAAATTTCCCGCCTAAAACACTGTTGATGTCATACTTATGTCATCCTATTAAATGTCACTCCTTTTCCATGCACAGCTTCCCATTATTTTTCATGACAATAAATAAAATTAAATAATATAATATTATTAATATATTAATAGTAAATTGGTTGATTTGCTTTTACCATATTTCCAAGAAAACATAATGCATTCAGTCTACATTATTTAAGTGCATTTATGAAGAAAGAAAAACTCATCAGTTGCCTAAAATAAATTGGGAGAGTTATTATTACAATTTACAACTAAAACAAATTAAAATATATATGTAGTTTCATTTTCCTACCTCATAAAAAGGCACGTGGCATTTTCTCCATTTTTCAATATTAACTATTTTGTTTGATACAATTTTAGTTTGCATATAAATTATGGTTGTTGGTGACTTATGGCTTACAGAATATATATATATATATATTCTTTTAAATTTTACTACATAAATTTAAAAGTTATACAATAATATAAAAAAAAATAAAAATTTGTTGGTTTTTTAAATGTATGATTTTGATCTTTGATAATACGTAGATATTGTTTTTAATCTCACTAAATATATAAAACTTTTACAACCGTGCATCGCACGGGATACTAAGCTAGTGATAAACTAGTTTTAACACCATTTATTTCTATCAGCATGCATAAATCATAGCCACATGAATGAGTTCACACTTCAAAGTCTACTTCAAACAGTGACAAATCTTCAGTGATGCAGTGAAGAAGAAGAGCATGTACTAAGCATCGTATGATGGCATAGAATTGGTTCAAAAAATCATAACATTCTTAAAGCTTTGCTTTTCAATTTTCTTTTATTAATTTCCTGACGATATTCAAGCACTATATTCAACCCAAATAATGGGAGACTTACCATTTGAAACACATCAACATAATACAATTATCAGACATTTCATACTAAAAAATACAAGTCTGAAATATTCTAAATGTATTTGTGCCAAAATTTTGGTGCCCTTATTTTTTTATAGGCTTTCTCTACACGGTACCCCTAAACTATTCACTTTTTTTTGCATTGTACCCCTCCAAATATGAAATTTCACATTATATCCCTTAGGTTTTATCTATATCCAAATGGTACTCCTTATGTTTATTAGTACTCACATGGTAAACTTATAAACCACCACCAACAGGTGTGCCACGTTATTATTAATTAAACCTTGAGGGTACTTTGTAAATTATAATTAAACTTAAGGGGTACCATGTGAAATTTTATATTTATAGAGGTACAACGTAGAAAAGTGAATATCCCATAGGTATTGTGTAGAAAAAAAACCCTTTTTTTTATATCTCCGAAAGTGCACACAACTATTTACTTGAAACCACCAATACCATGAATTCAAGCCACATGAACGAGTAGTTTTTGATGTAAATGGATGAGTGTAAGTGTTTGCATCAAACAATGCCCTTTTACTAGTTAGACTTCCATTTTCTCACACAAGTGGAGTGCGAAACTTGAGGGAAAGAGATCCTTCAACGCAACAGATTGGCATATACTTTTTCAGGTAACCTACTAGTAACTTTCAAAAAACATAAGTTACTTACTCAGTTAAATTCCATTTAAGTTAATGCCAATCCTTCAAGGGTGCATTACCCAGTTAGTAGACAAAACTTTTGGGTATCACTTCAAGAAGCAAGTTTGACAAACACAGCAAAGTTTTATAAAATATAGGATACACAAGGCCATATACTTTAAATGAGTCTAGTATGTAAAGTGAAGGAACCAAATTTGACAAAACAGCTAATACTTTTCAGACCAACATCACCAATTTAGAAAATTAGGTAAAAATTTTGACCTCGGATCAAATCTTCACAACATCACTAGCTTTCAAAAAATTAATATTATTATAATAATTTAAAATAAAAAATTTACCCACAATCCCAATGCCCTGAAAATGAAATTATCACCCATCATCCAATAATCAAATCAAATTGAAAATGAAAATGAAATTATCACCAATCATCCAATAATCAAATTGAGAAATCTAAAGTTCACATTATGTATAATCACCAAAACCCCAACAATTTAAAACAATAAACAAAAATATTGAAGAAATAAAAAAAAAAGGAAAAAGAGAGAGAGTAAACCTTGCCACTCCAAGTGTAGGCATCTGTGTGACAAAGAGCAGTGAAGAGAATCTTGATACGAACCTCGCCAGCTTGTGGTGGCGCAACTTCAACATCTTCAATTGAAAGAGGTTTGTTGGGTTCCCAGGCCACCGCAGCTAGTACCAATCAATTGCACAAATCATTAAAAAATTAAAAATTAATTAAAAATAATCGCCATTAAAATGAATTGTTCCAAAATAGTAACAATAGTACCACAAAAAAAAAAAATGACGGTAACAAGGAGATAATACCTTTGCAGGTGATGACTTTGCCCTGAGTATCATCAGCCATCAGTGATTTTGTGAGTTAGTTTTTGAGTTTGAGTTTGTGTGTGTGTGTGTCTGTGTGGTGAAAATGCAAGTGAGATTTTGTTGGGGGTTTGTTTTTATTGTGATGTAATTAAGAAATGTGAACAGAAGATTTTGGTGGGGTTGGTGCAGATTATATTATAGAGAGTATATTCAGACCCGATTTTCACTGGGGTGAGGCATTTGAATATTTGATTTGATTTGATTTTTTTTAAAAAATAAAAATTTATTTGATTTTAAAAAAAAAAAATTGATTTGATTTTTTTTTTTTAATTTGATAGAAAAAAAAATTTTCTTCTCTGTTGGTGATGCAACCTTTTTTATTAGAAATACCAACTTAGGCTCTGTTCTTTAGGACTGATCTGATCTGATTTGAGTTTATCTGATCTGATCTGATCTAATTTGATCTGATCTGATTTGAATTATTTTTATTTTTATTTTATTTTATTTTATTTTATTTTATTTTTATTTTTATTTTTATTTTTATTTTTATTTTTATTTTTATTTTTATTTTTATTTTTATTTTTATTTTTATTTTTATTTTTATTTTTATTTTTATTTTTATTTTTAGTTTTAGTTTTTTTTATTTTTTTTTTTATTTTCATTTTTATTTTTTTTTATTTTTATTTTTATTTTTTATTTTTATTTTTATTTTTATAATTGTAATACTTATTTTTTTATGAGAAATGTAATAAATGATTATATTTACTAAAATAATAATAATTATTATTATTATTAATAATTAATATAATTATTATTATTATTAATATTATAATTATAATTATTATTCTGATAGCCCATTTCATTTCACCTCTTCATTCAATCTCACTCCAAAACTTTAAAACTTCAAATAATAATATTAATACTAATACTACTACTACTACTACTACTATAATCACCGCCGAAAAATTTGACCAAACCGTCACCAAAAAAGTCGACCGAATGATCACAGCCGGAAAAGTAATTCCGAAAACCGTCGCCGAAAAACTTAGCCTGAAAACCGTCGCTGGAAAAGTTGGTCGAATTATCATCGTCGAAAAAGTCAGTCCGAAAACCATCGCCGAAAAACTTGGCCTGAAAATCATCGCCGGAAAAGTCGGCCGAATACTCACTGCCGGAAAATTCAGTCTGAAAACCTTCGTCGGAAAAGTCATCCCGAAAATCGTCGCCGAAAAACTCGGCTTGAAAATCGTCGGCGGAAAAGTCGGCCGAATAATCACCGCGGGAAAAGTCCGGCCGAATAATCGTCGTCGGAAAAGTCAGTCCGAAAACCGTCGTCGGAAAAGTCGTCCCGAAAACCGTCGCCAGAAAACACGTTCGAAAACCGTCGTCGGAAAATGTCGAGCGGAAAAACGATGCTCGAAATTATTATTATTATTAATAATAATAATAATAAAGAGTAATAATGTCTGATCTGATCTGATTTGAGTTTGTCTGATCTGATCTGATCTGATCTGATCTAAAACTATTTTTTAAGGCATTAGGGTAAGTTTTCAACTTCTCTAAATGTATGGTCCTCCCTAGTCCAAACACTCCAGAATGTAGACGAGAATGACTCTCTAATCTTTTCTCTATGCCAATTTCTACTTCCTTTGGTATTTATTTGGGCATCCCTTCGGATTTTGGCGAAGGGAAAAATGCCATTTTTAACATGGTAATTAAACATCTTGAGGACAAGTTAAGTAGTTGGAATAACAATATAACATTCATCTCTCCTAGGCGTGAAGACTTATTTTGATTAATTTTGTCCTTAAAATTTTGGTTGTTCATATCCTCTCAACATTCAGGCTCCCTGATTACATTGTTCATTAGATGAACATGATCATAGCTAAGTTATGGTGGGTGGGGACTCGCAACTTCAAAGGTATTCATTGGCGCAGTTTGGATTATATAGCTTGCCCTAAGCAGCTAGCTTAGGAGGTTTGGGTATCTGAGATATCAGTAGGTTTAATCAAGCTCTTCTTGCCAAACAAGGGAGGCGAATTTTGAAAAATAAAGATTCTCTTCTTGCTCGGGTTGTGGAAAATTCTACAAGTTAGATGAAAACACTCTCTGAAAAGAAGACTGGAATGTCAAAAAGAGGAGAATCTTCTGTTAAAATCTAATTCAGCCTGGCAAATTGGTAATGGGAACATGGCTCGCCAGAAGGAACCTGGGTGAATGGTACTACACCAACTACAAGACTTGGAGTCGATCACCCTAAGTCAGATGGAAGCTACAGTCAACTCTCTTATTGATCCGTCTGGTTTTTGGAACCATCAGCAGATTTCTTCCATTTTCACAGTCCGCTCCTATAAAGACATTCTTAGCATTCACTCGCACTTGACGGGTTCAGGAGATTCTGTGATTTGGCTAGGAACTCATCATGGGGATTATACAGTTAGCTCCGGGTACTTTCGACAATGGTAATTCACAGGTTCGGAGCCATCTCAAAACACCTGACACTTGTTATCCTCCAAGAACTCTAAATTGTTTATGGACCTTCAAATCCCCAAAGGCTGGATAATCTTCTAATGGAAATTATTGAACTCCGCCATTGCAAGTAAGGACCTTTAGCTAGACGAGGGATGGCAATCAATACCAACTGTTCCAACTGCATTTGCAATAATCTAGAGGTCGAAGAATCTCTAAGTCATATCTTTAGAGATTGTCCGATAACAAGACGTGTTTGCAGAGTTGGAAAACTGGCCTTTAACTCGGATGACTCAGAGCATATCATTCTCAATCAATGGATACTGAATTGGATTCGTTTTTTAAAATGATACCATGATGGCAAGGATTTCAACTCAACAACCTATTTCATAGCCTCATTGAGAGATACTTGGTCAGCACGAAACAAAGACACATTTGATCATCAATCTAGTAACCCCCTCTCCATCATTCAAGAAGCTGATAGGGATTCGTCCCTATCACAAGTTTTTTCAGAAGAACTTTACAAGTCGACCCTATCAGACCTCCAGGTCTTACCCGTTCTGATCCAAAGAACTCACAACTCAATGGGAATCAATTATGCACCGAGGGGGTACATTTTAATTTTTTTGTAACTCTCCAATCTTACCTAGTCTTTTCTTTCACATGGTATTTCAAGTGCTTAGATCGTACCACCATAGGAAAGCATACTGATAATGTAATTGAGAAACAACAAGGAGAATGGAGAGCTGTCTGGACATGTCTTAATCAAGCTCTCACTCGGGGTTTTTACACATCAAGATTCACTTAAACTCCATGAAATCTTATGAAGTTCTGACCAGCTATAGCAAAGATCCCTCATGTGAAAGAAGCACGCTACGTTTAATATATGATTTACTTCATAGCTTTCATTGTGGTGTCTGCTGTTATCAGCCCCCACCTAAGGGTTCGGGATTTCTCCTCTTTAAAAAAAAAACAAAATATAGAAAAAAAGGATTGTTCTGATCTTATTAAGACTTACAAGGAAACAACGAAAAAGATTTAAACTATATATCATCCACTTTAAAATACAAGTTTCCACATTTGTCAATTTTGACTATATTTCTTTAATCAAAGTATTATTCAAAAGAATAATTTTTTTATGCAAAAAGAGAGGAAAGAACCTCGAGATATTTTTTTTTTTTATAAAAAGACACCTACATGGGCACCTTCCTAGCCCATGCCACACCTATAAGATCCTCATAAAGGATTTGAGCTAAGGCATGGGGAGCTACATTATGACTAATGAGATCATCAACTTGATTAACTCCTTAATTGGCAAGCCAATCAGCAGCTTTATTGGCTTCTCTGTAGGCATGAGTAATGTGCACAATCCAACCATGTTGTTGTATCATTTGCTTGCAATGCTTGACAATTAGTTCGCTTGAACCATTATAGTTGGTGTTGTTGTTAAGAATCTGCACACAAGCTTGATTATCCATCCTCACATCTAGCTTCTTTATACCATTGTCCCAAGCAAGGATTAGTCCTTGATGTAAAGCCATGAATTCAGCATGAATGGCAGTGCAAGTTCCAAGCTTCATAGAGTAGAATCCAGTGCAGATACCTTGATGAGTACGGAATATTCCACCCCCACCTGCAGGTCCAGGACATCCCTTGGCAGCCCCATAAGTGTTTAAAGCAATCCATTCATAAGGTGGATAACTCCATCTAATGAATGCTTCTTGTCTCTGCATTTTAATGAGAGCTAGCAGATTATCTTTGGTGAGGGCTTCCTTAGATTCATTAATTCTTTGCTTGAGAAAGGACTGTTGATCAAAAGGAATTTCATTTTCATCTCTGAAAATCCTTTGACAGCTCCATTTCCAAATCCACCAGGCAGTACGAGGGAAAGCAAACAGCCAATCCCCACTAGAATTTGCAGGAGGGCTAGCAAGGTTGCATTGGATCTCCAAGCTTGAACATTAGAATGGTTGAAGAAGCTGTTTCATGGGAGCAGGACACAGGTGATCCCAAATCTTTTTGGAGTTAGGACAGTCACGAAGAGCATGAAGTAGGGATTCAGAAGCATTGTGACAAAAGAGTGCAAGTTGCTCTATATATTACATTGTATGCACATGATCGATTCATCAAAGTAACTAACGAAAAAACTAACGATGAACAAACAAATCTCACCAAATATGTGGATGTGTACATTGAATTCGAAAGGTCCAACTTAATTTAGTTGCTCTATATATTACATTGTATGCACATGATCTATTCATCAAAGTAACTAACGAAAAAACTAACGAAAGGAAATTTGTTGAATTTTTTTCATGATCTACCTTTTGGAGGAAAAAACATGTGGCCCAAAAATACTTTATCAAAATTTGACCCCAAAAATATCACCATACTTCCAATTTAGACAAAGCCAAATAACTTTTTCTAACATTGATTTGGACTTATATTTTCTCCATTGGAATATTATTAACTATTGATTGAGGAAACGAACTCTCCATTTTCTACAAGAAAGAGAGAGGGTCTTGACTCTTTCCACATGACGTTATATTACTTTCTCCCAATCCTCCTCTTCTTTTCCTTTCTTTTCATCCGTTGCTTTCTCTCTTAACCTACTTAGAGAATGAAGAGGATTAATTTAAAACGAAATAACATGGTCAAGTGTTGTCTGGTTAGATTCATCTCAACATGTAATTTTTCATTATTTAGTTTTAATAATTTTACAAATACATAATCAGAGATATTAATCATAAACTTTTGTCTCGGCATGTGAAAATAGAAGTATAACAATTAAAAAAAAACCCGAGCGAGTAAATTGTAAGTGCAAAACACGACCAAAAATTAATGTTAAAAATTAGTCAACATGCTTGGCATGTTCTGGACTACAGGGTATGCATCGGTCCAAGACTGGATTGGACTGGACCGAGTCTGGTTAGACCAATCGACTGGAACTTCAAATGTTCTTGGCCCAGGTACTGGACCAGAAAAATTCTTATATAGGCCGACTTTCTTAATTTAATAATTTAAAGTGAAAATATTGTGTCGGGCGGTCCGACGGTCGGACCGTCCTCCACATGTAATTTTTGTCAGTTCACGACTTGAACTAGGTTTGAGAATATGTGTCCAGGTTTAACAAATGTGTCTAGGTTCAACAATATGTGTCCAGGAGTAACAATATGTGTCTAGGTTTAACACATTTTCACTAGGTTTACAAATATGTATCCAGGTTTAGCACATTTTCATTAGGTTTACAAATATGTGTCCAGGTTATACAGACATGTGTCCAGCTTTAACAATATGTGTCCATGTTTAATAATATGTGTCTAACTTAAACAAGTTTTTACCAGGTTTACAAATATGTGTCCAGGTTTAACAATATATGTCCGGGTTTAACAAATATGTGTCCAGATTCAACAATATGTGTCCAGGTGTAACAATATGTGTCCAATTTTAACAAAATTTCACCATGTTTTAAAATGTGTCCAGGTTTACAAATAGATGTCTAGGTTTAACTATATGTTTCCAGGTTTAATACTATGTGTCCAGGTTTAACAATATGTGTCCAGGTTAAAGGAGTTTAAACCAGGTTTACAAATGTGTCCAAGTTTACAAATATGTGTCCAGGTTTCACAAATACATGTTCAAGTTTAACAACATGTGTCCAGATTAAAACACATACATGTCCAGGCTGAAACACATGTGTCCATGTCCAGTTGGACTTGTCTGAAAATAACGTTACTATCAGACGAGTCTGACACAATACCATCTCTAATTTAAAATATATTATTTTCATTTGATATACTATAATTAAAATATATAAATAATGATAATGAAAACTGTTTAGGAAAAATTAAAAATAATAAGAAAATGTTAACATAAGATAATTTTAAGTAAAAAAATAATTTTAGTAAGGATTCCGATCCATCTAGTCCAGACACCCAGAATCCTTAATTGGACCAAAAACCTGACTAAAATCATCAAGTCCGGTCCATCCAGATTCAGTTTTAGATCAAATTATGCACAAGTCCGGTCCTAGTTGTGGTATCTTTATGGAACCAAAAATAAGTTTGTTTTTACATTCTTTTTTTCCTTTCTGCCCAAAAAATATTGCTCTATTTCCAAAAGCAAAACAATAAAGGAAAAAGCTGCCACTTACAGCTAAATAAATATATCTTTTTGTATTGCTTAAAAAAATTAAAATCATTTTGCAATGTACATCCATTAAGTTTGTTTTTGTATTTTACAACCACTTAATTCCATTATGTAATTAAATTACATTCAAATCTCATTTTTCCGACTAATTTAAATAATCTTAGGCAAAGGGTAATGCTATAAAAATAATTTAAAAAAATAAACAATCATGGTTCCCTTCACATAATATTGTTTGAATTGGTCCAAAAAGTAACATTTGGTTGTAATTACATAATGAAATTAAATTGTAAAATCAAACTTGACTATAATTCACAAAATCACATATTTATTTGGATGATAGTGGTGATTCTCCTACATATATTTTTTTTTTTTAAAATAAATAAAAAAAGAGTAATGTTCAGAGGTGTAGTATAATGTATATACCACACATTATTTAAACACTCCTATTTTCTCGGACATAATCTCTGATTTATATACTCCCTCTGTAACATATTAATGACAACAAGTCATTTTGCACGCACTTTAAGAAATGATTCAACTAAATTGATCAAAAAATAACTTTAAGATTAGTAGGGCCGTTCTTGAGAGTTTAGGGGCCCGGGCGTATTTATTATTGTGGGCCCTTCAAACTATTTTTTTTTTTAAATCTCATATTTATTTACGGCGAAAAAAACACATGTATAAATATGAAAACATTATTTAATGCTAAAAAATATCTTTATTTTTCTAGATAAAAAATTATTTAATGATAAATAATACTATACTCCATACATTATAATTCATACGGAGTATAATACTTTAAGAAATAAGAATGTATTGAAATCTTACAAAAAATAATTATAATGTAATTCAAATAAAGTGTATATATTAAATTCATACATAATACCAGTGATATGTATTTCATTTCAAGTTTTTTTGAAGATTCATTTCATGTTTTTGTAATTTGAAAAGAAGAAAAATTATATATTAGATGTACAAATTAAACTGTGTGTAAAAATTTATAAAAGATATGTGAAAAAAACACATATAAGTAGTATATATTTTTACAACAGGTCAATTTATGTAAAATATTTACAATAAGCGGTTAAGAAAATGTTGGATATAGCAGATACTAGAAATAGTTATACTTTAGGAATAAAAAAAATTGTGATTAATTATATTGAATGAATGTAAACAAAGAAAAATTTATTGTTAAAATTATTTTAAGAGTTTGTATTGATGAATAGGGTTTAATGTGAAAGAAAAGTTTCAAAGAAACTTAATAAGATTATAGGGCTTTGAAAATTTTCATGCATGTAAATGAAAATGCAATATATGAAGAATTGAAAAAAATATATAAGAAAAAAAAATAAGATGCTCATCATGGGAATTGAACCCATGACAATTCACTCTAAAGCAAACATAAACTCCAGCACTTTATCACCGCTGAGCCAAGCATTCACTAATTTCTTAATTGACATTTCTAATACTACTTCCGTTTCGAAAAAAATGCAACAAATTGAATGGCACGAATTCCTAGTCTATTTTTTGTTGTGAGAGTAAAGGGATAGAGAGAGAAAATTAGGTATGTGATGATGAGAGAGATAGGAAGAAAAAATTTATAAAAATGGAATGATTAAAATTATTGCATTTATTTTGAAACTTCCAAAAATAGAAATTGTTGCGTTTATTTCGAAACGGAGGAAGTATATATATTGTGACTTTGGCAGAAGTCTGATTTATGGGCCCTGGGCGTGGGCCCCACTCGCCCCGCCCCAGGGCTGGCCCTGAAGATTAGTAACCTATGATCCCAATCTTGTATTAAAACCATTCTGATTAATTTGTTCTTCTACACCCTTAAATCGCTTTCTTAAAGTGCGTGCAAAATAACTTATTGCCATTAATATGTTACGGAGTAACTACATAATATTGAACCCTTTTAGAAACATGTGATAGAAATGGGTGATAATAATCAATAATATACAGCTCATTCTACAGCTCATCAAAGGCCTTACACATATAACTTTAATAAATATATAAAAAATACGACAAAAAAAAAAATTCAACTAATCTTAAATATAAGCCTATTCCTAGAGCATAAAAATTTCAAGTAATAGAATGACCAGTATTCAATGTTTGAACTAAATATTTAAAACAAGCACAACAACTGCAATTCAATTTAAAATTTTGAACCAGTTGTCTCTCTAATAATGCCAAGTCCAAGTACTTAACTATTCAAGCAACCAATATACCAACTAATACATGAAGGAAGCTTCTCATTCACCTGGTATTTTACAAATTTTGTACATCTTTTGGCCGATCTTGCACTCTATAGCATTGAATTGAAATGTGAAAATCCGTTTCGATAATGGACACCCGAAATTGGGATGCTTCTTAGTTTCTTCAACTACTCTTCTCAGCAACTCACTTGAATCACCCAATGCCCATGTTAACGATATGTGAGGTCGTGGATCCTGCAATAATTAGCATATAAAACATCATGCATGCCTGCCTCAATGCAGCAGAGAAAGAAGCAGATTATATTTGATTTGAAGTTCTCCAAAAGCAGAAATTTAAGAGAACAGAACAGAACATAAACCTTGTAAAATTCTGGAAGATTGTGAAGCCTGTAGACTTCATTCACAGCTTGAATCTGTTTTGTGATCTGTAACAATGTAGAAAAAGGTCAATGATGTGTCTTCATTTGACCCATATTTGAAGTACAGGGAAACCAGACAAGGGACATTATACAGACCAATTCCTAGAATGAATTTCATCAAAATCTTGATTCTTGCTTAAGGCTCCGTTTGTTTTGATTGAAAACATTTTTCAGGAAAATGATTTTCCTCCCTTTCCCCATTTTCCTTTGTTTGTTTTGAAAAGGGTGGAAAATGATTTTCTTTAAGGTGAAAAATGTCACTTTGGAAAAGGAAAACCATTTTCCTTTTATGGAGAAGGAATGCCACATTTTCCTTATTCCTCTTTACTTCTCCCTTATTCACTCCTCACATCATTCCTTTATTTCTATTTCATTTTTATTTATATTTTCCTTCATAAGTTTTCATCTAATTAAACAAACAAAGGAAAACTCTTTTACATTTATGTTTTCCTTAGAAAATGATTTTCCATGAAAACTGTTTTCCTTCAAAACAAACGGAGCCTTACTCCCAACACCATTTACCTTGAAAATTGAGTGTCGATTTGTGTCCTGCCGGACACGACATGACACTTGTATACTTAAAACTTGACCCTATATTTCTATTTTAATAAAATAGCAGAGTCCAACACTTGGACACCTATATCCAAAAAGAATATCCGTTTCTGACTACATGACATGGCTTGATTCTGAAAGAAATGGTTACTCCAACAATGTTATTATCGTTTGAATTTATTAATACAAATTATGTGAAGTACCAAGATAAAGAGATGGGGTAGGGCTCAATCTAAGAGATGGTTAATGGTTTTAAATCTCGATTTTGGTTGAGGTAAAATTTAAGAGATGGTATTAAATCCCGGTTCATGTAGCTGACCCCACTTATGGGAATAAGGCTTTGATTGATTGATATTAAATCTCGGTCTGGTTGCGATTGCGGAAACGGTCGCAGAAGCACATTCGCGGGCAATGCGGATGGTTCGCTGCCGTTGTGGCCATTGCGGCCTAATATCACAGTCGCGGTAAGCTATAAAAGCTTTACAATGCGGGGCCTTGATTTAATACCATGGCTCAAGGAGTCAAGGTTTGGGGGCCATATAACCCATAGGTAGTTAGGTTAGTGAGGATTTTGTAAAACCTAGGATTTGATAACTTAACTGAAAACTTTTAATTTTTGCTTGCTCACGCTTGTGCACATTCTCAAAAAAGAAGCATTGAGCTTCTCCAAACTAGCTACCAAAACTAAAATAATGAAGCTGTATATGATATGATGTAACAGATAAGCACAGACTTAATGCCAGACACTACAAAGTCTTTGCCAAAGATAAGTCGTAATACTGCAATGTGAAATCAAGTGATTTCACAACTAGCAAAACACGAAATACATAAATGAAATTCAATGCATTTTAAAGTCTCCAAACCTACAGGCTTTCACAAGTATTGAACTTCTCCAAGGTAGCCAATTCACAAAATAGGTTCAAACTTTAGAATCTTGTCCTTGCAAATAAATGAAAAAAAAAAAAGAAATAAAAAGCTTGTGGCACTGAAAAGAATGCCAAGTGTGTGAAATTGTAAATGAAGCAAAGATTTCAACCAATTGAAATTCCCTGTCGTTCGTGTTGGGACTCCATCGAAGAGATAAGCGCAAGGAAAGAAAATGTAGTACTCGGGAGGATTCCTTTTACAATGAAATTTCAGGCACAGATGCTCAATCCTAACAAAGAGACGCTAAATAGGAGCATGATGAAAAAGGGATAAACTGAAGAGGCTAGAGGATACTAATAAAATAAGAACACTCCCTGTCCAAACAATCAAATTGGATAACAGTGTAGGAAACACAAGTTAATTCAATTTTCATTCAGCACACAATACCCTTTTCCTGCCAATCGCGTTCATTCTTTTTAATTTTCCTTTATTTTTTGGCTTACTATCTCCTTTATTATATGGACCTAATTGCAGCCATTTAAAGACGATGGCACAACAGTTGAATGTTACCTCTGACAAACCTCCTGTTGTGACTTCTAATGAGATAAAGGCACGAGTGTGATCATCGTTGACAAAAACTTCCCATTTATTGAAGTCAATCCAATACCTACCGGACAACAAAATAAATATACTATCAAGACAATAACTTCCATAGTTGAATGCTTATAGTACATAGAAAGAGACAAGAAAACTAACCGCTTCTGAAACTGCAGCTTTTGTCGAAGCATGTTGACCATTGAATCAATTTGATGCACCCTGATTGGGACAGTTCTTCCTAGACTTATATGAAATTCCCTCCCTAATGCAATGTTTTCAAGCTTCTGATTATCATTTACAAGATTTTCAAAGGGAATATCAGCGTCAATGACATGAAGGCCAGGAACATTTGATGATACTTTTTTCAAGAACTTTGCTGCCTCTTTCCTTGCTGGTTGTGGTACATGAACTGCAAGAAAATTAACCTGAACTGAGTGTCAGTAGTTACATAAGAAAACAATGAGTGGACTCATAGTTAGAACCTTAGACTAACAGTTGTCATTCTGCACCTTATTACAAATTTACAAAAGCTAACACCCATTGCAATCAACAAAAGCGTCTCTTCCAGTTCATACACTTTTCAGTAGCATCTATGGTGGGAGCAGAGGCAGCATTGCAAACACTAGCTTGGTTGAATAAAACCTCTCAGCAGATTATAATCACATTCACTGTTTGGTATCTTGGGGATTATTGGGTTCACTTCACCCCATTAGCTTTGAGAAAAAGTGTTTTGGGCATCTCGAATTATGTCAGTCTGATATGTATTATATTTCCCTTCTACCTGGACTTTTTCCCCTTGCACTTGGGAGCATTTAGACCTTCATGCATACACTATTTGAAACTATCTAGTGAAATTTATAAAATAATTAGGTATATTGATCATAAAGGGAATCACTAAATGAGTTGTGATCCTGGCAAACATCCATAAATACCACAACTAGCTTTACGGAGTGCTTACAACTCCGAGCTCCAAACACGTCCCCCCAACCCAGCCCACAAAATAGGAACCAGAAACAAGGTGACAAGAAGCATATAGAAGCATGCAGATATACTAACACAACTCCCCCAAACAACTATTACAAGAGGAGACTTCCTGCAAGAATTAAGGAACCAATGACTCACCCCTCTATAAAATGGAAGGGAACAAAATACTGAGCAAAAGAAACAGGAGTGAAACTTAGAACAACCGCCAAAGACAAACAGACTAGTGCAAGAACAAGCAGTTACTTTGAAGTTTATCCGTTCTATGTGCAATAGACAAAATAATTTGCATTTTGTATAGGTGTTTTATAATTGAGTATTTGAGTGCAATTTATTTCATCAACTAAGTGTTCAACGATCCCTTATAAGTTACCACAGTTTTAGAAGTCTCTAATACAGGACACTTCTACATTTTCAAAATCATATCAAACAGTTACCAACTAGCCAATCCATTTGAGTATGTTTTATACATGACAGAAACAAATACAACAAATCAAAATCGTCGATTATTATGGAAACTAGATGTATGATAAAGGGTAGAATTGAGAGAGAGAGAGAGTGAACCATGGAATATCATGGCACATAATCACATATGACTTACCTCTACATCAAAAAATTCACATTTGAGAATTTTCTCTACAGATTGTTTAGTAGACTAATGAGTCTTAAAAGAGTCAAAGGGCTTATGTGCCCCATGTTTAACACATGTGAAAATGGTAGAAAAGCTTTCTCCATCCAAAAAGAGTCACTATTTCAATTAAGTGCCTGAACTGAAATGAACCCTGATACCATCCTTACTCCATCCTACCTCTTTCTACCCTAACACACAACATATCCATACTGTCATCAGCATTCAGCAAGCATAAGTTAAGGACACATTTAGTATTTCACAAATTACTTCAAATTGAACCCTAATCACCTGAACTCCATCCAAAACAAGAAACAACAGTCATTTCACGGTGGAGGAATTGAATTCAGTCACTCTTCCTCGTCAACAAGCTACCCCCATCCATTCAGCTCAAGCAAATCAGAGAGATCTCAGCAAGGACATTACTTACAATTAACGGCTACAGCTCAAACAAACTGACAACAATACCAAACTCGGTACTAGGGTTGGAAGGAATAAGAAGTATACCGCATACATTAGCACAAAAGAAGAACAATAACAGTGACTAATAGTTAGAAAAATAATGATAATGAATTTCAAAAAATTTACTTTATTATAAGCAGATCATCAACATTAGCAACTAGTTTCAACCCTACTAGCAAAACAGATTCATTTCAGAAATTTAAAAAATACTTAAATAGTACTTCATCCAATAATAGTTTGAAATCTTTGAATACTTTCCTTATTCATCTGTCTCCACACTTAGAAATCCTTTTTTCAAGGGGGCATGGTCCTGCTAATATTTTGTTATCTCTTACCACTTCTTTTGGGCTCATTACCTACTTAATCATTAAAAATTTTAAACTACAATAAATATACTCCATCATTAGAGTCTAATCTCAACTACTTGAATAATAACATTCTATAACCCAACAACCGCTAATATCTGACAACTATGTGCCCCAAGAATTGTTCAAAATAATATGGGGTGGATAAAGCAATGTCGAACTAGGGTATTAGACCCGTATTCCGTGTTGGGATTGGTGTCGTGTCGAGTGTCAACAACAACGAAATCTACTTGTCGGAGTAACATAGCCATCATATCAATCTAGGTTTCCTACAAGAGGAAATGACCAACACCACCTCATCTAAATTGGTAAATCCTTCCAAAATTGGATTTTAAGAGCTTCCTTATAACCTACTATTGCGCATAAGCACAAATAACATTCACAATCTTTACATAGAATATGAACTCCACTCTTATAATCCTATCATCTTCTCTATAGATCTGAAAACATCATTTATTAACCGACTATCCATGATTAACCAATTCCATATCTATTATTGACTTGAACCGAGTACCACAACTTAGTTTTCTCTCCTATTACATAATCTCTTAGAAGATAGAACATGCCTTACTCTTAGAAGATAGAACATGCCTTTTAAGAAGCTATACATAACTTAGTCTTCATGCTCTACCTTGGACTCCCTTTCCTAGAACCAATAAGTTCTATACTAATTTGGCACCACACTCTGCCACTAGTACAATCGAGCGATGTGACGTACTACTTTGGGGTGACATCCTAGCAGCCGTTACATATTTATAAACGCAGTCGGGCAGTCAATCTATGATTCTATGTGCATTGCCATTAGGGAATGCCCCAAAGAAAATATCATATTGATTTATGCTCATGGATGTGACAAATTTTATGCTTGTTGTCACAACCTAATGCAACCCTCCTCCAGATTCCATCTTAATCACAGTGAGAAAACTCAGGCGAGGTAAATACACTTGGAGAAATGGCGTACAGCAAATGAAAGCACTCCCTTAAGCGGATGAAAATTATACAAAATAAAAAAGATAGAACTAAGATACCCCGTATCAAAAATTTGCTTAGGTCATTGAAATTTGAACCTAACTAATAGTGTTTCAATCAAGTGAGGTCGCCCTACAAAACTCAAAAGGAAGAAAGTAACTTCAAACCACGTAACTGATGCAAATGAAACCAAAAACAAGTAACAGCACCAAAAGTACAGGGAAAGAGAAGAAAGGCGAACCTGGGATGTAAACATGTAAAGCATAGTTGCCTTCTACATGGGGAAAACTCCGAACTCTGGTAGGCTGAATTGTTTGCAAATCGTCAAGCTTACCTGAATAATCAAACAATTGGAGAAATGAGGGTATAATTTATGGCCTTACATACAATTTTTTTCGGACGGTATGCTTAATTGCTTACCAAGGAGAGAATTGGGTGGAGTGAGAAGAGAGACTGGAGGCGGAGGTAGAGGCGAAGGCGGTGGATTCTGGGATGCGACAGACACCGATGGAGGCGAATCTGACTCAGAATCTGAGTCGCCATAAGATGCCATAAGAGCATCCATGACGAGTTGACGATCTTTCAAGTGTTTTGGCACCAACACAGGAATAAAACTGCAATGCAGAGGGAAATGCCGTAACTATACACGTGTGATTTTTAAGGATGCAAAATCTATATCTATATCTACATTTATATATTTATACAATATAAAAAACGCCTCTTCGTTACTGTTCATATGAACACTAAAATCACATTTTGCTTTTTGCAGTACTATTCATGTTTCCATGCTTTTCATCTCCCCCTTAATTCATTTTGAAATCTATATCTATACATTATAAAAAAGGAAAAATTGCTTTAAATAATACAAGCTTAGAGATTTACTTTTAATAAGCTAACCTTTCAATTATTTTTTAATAAGCTAACCTTTATCCCTCTAATTCTTTCAGTAAGCAAAAAAAGTAATTTACCCATTATAACAGGTAACTTGTACTCCCTCCGTAACATAATTCTGGCAACAAGTTTTTTTCACGCGTTTCAAGGAAGCGATTTAAGGGTGTAAACGAATAAATTGATCAAAAAAAAACCTCAAATGCACATTTACTCCATTTTCTTCTTCACTCCAACAATCTTCCTCCATTCCTCTTCTCCACTTCAATTTCACAAAGAATTTTAGAAAGAAAAATTCCAACTTTTGATTAACAGATAAATGAAGCATTGTGTTAGGTTTATTTGCAAGAACTCAATGTATTCAACACAATGTAACCATAATTTATAATGTTAGAAATAAAAAATAAAAAAAAATAAAAAAACCTTTGATTAACATAGCAAAAGTACAACAACCGTGAGCAAAGCACACCCCCTGTTGGGTTTATTGATGTAGTTATGCAATGCATCTCCACCTCCATGTTCTCTTTGCTGATAAATGGCTATTTTTATGGTTTTGTTTTTTTTTTTAATAAAAAAAATCCGCTAGGGTAGATTTTTTTTTTTTTTTACTCTTTAGAGCTGTAGTTTTTTTAGAGTTTTAATTTTGAATTCTAAATTTCAATTTTTAGCCGGTAGTAGGTTGTTTTGCATATTGAAAGAATTTGGGGGTAAAGGTTAGCTTATTAAATAATAATCTAAAGGTTATCTTATTAAAAGTAAATCGCTGAAAGGTTGTATTATTCAAAGCAATTTTTCCTATAAAAAATGTCTCTTCGTTAGTGTTCATATGAACAGTAAAATCACGTTTTGCTATTTTCTCACGTTGCCATGCTTTGCGTCCCCCCCCCCCCGAGGAATATCAGGTTTCTTAAAAAAACGATTATTCTCCGCTCTCCCCCAATCTCTTTCATTCTGAAAAAAAACTTCTACAATACTACTCCTCTAGCTTCTCTTTTCTCCTCTTCCCATCGCGTTCTCTTGTTCCAACATCTTCATCGCCATCGTTGCTTCATCAGTCTAAGAGAAGATGGTGTTCTTGGTGCCGGTGGTCCTTCTTTTTTAGGTAAGTCACTAACCATCTTCACTCTAATTTTTTAGGGTTTTTTTCACGGTGTATGGTTTTGAGTGTTGTTTCTTTTTTTTCCATTTTCGCAAACTAGGGTTTCCCAATATGAAGGGTTGAATATATTCACGAGGTGGGGATGAGTTGAGTATTTGGTGTAATGGTTGTCAATTTAAAATTTTCTTATTTCTTGATTCAGAACCAATTAATGTGGTTCCCGCGGCGGAGTTTTTTGTAAAACAATAAAAACAAGAACACAAATTTAACAAGTTTCGGCCAAACTTAAGGCCTACATCCTGCTTCTGCGTCGGGGTAGAATCTTTCCTGGACCTTATCAACGAACTCGATCCACGACATCGAATGTAAGGGCAAGCATGTGTCCTTAGCTACACTCCACCAGTTATCGGCCTCTCCACGTAGATAGTAGGCGGCGATCTGTACCTTCTCGTGCTCGGGGCAAAACGTAGCGTCGAAGAGCTTCCCTATCTCGCGGATCCAACTCTCCAGGATAGTAGGGTCGGCAACCCCATCGTAGGTCAGAGGTCGATGACGTGCGATTCAATCGCACGTCGACTGCGTACTAGGTGTATGACGACTATGGTGCGCCAACGTAAGGATCGCCTCCTCGAGCGCTCGTAACCTCTGTCATCCTAAACTCAACCGGCGAGGCGTAGACATGCTGAAACGCAGCAAGACAAAGTCATACAAAAGAACAGTGTCTGTAACACCCCGTATTTTTGGGGTTAGAATTTCCGGAAAATAGGTTGTCTTTCCATTCGCCTTAAGATTTTATTTCGAAAATTATTAGTAAATTCTCTGTTTTACAAATATAAAATCTTTTAAAAGTTAATTTCCGGAATTTCTGTTATTTACCATTGTCAAACTATCTTTCCCTAATCTGACTATCATATAATATCTCTTGATCTCAACCCGCTAGGTACCTAGAACTTCACCTTATGGCTATCCAGGGTTGTGGACCGACTCAGAATTTATGTTGAATTAATAGTGGGTCGGCTAAGTAGGGGTTAGAAGTAATTTTAGTCCCTTCTTGGTAACCGGACTTGAATGGCCTTTTGATATGATTTTCGGGCCAAATTAATTCTTCTAGCTTATCTTGAGAATGGGCCCGATGATCCAATGTTCCCTCTCATGGCCGGCTCTCTCTCTAGTATGGCCAACATATTATTTCTTTTAATTTATTTGGTTAATTAAATAATTATGCTATTTAATTAATTAAATTAATTAATTTTCTTAACTCCCTAATTAATTCTCAAATTGGGCCAAAGACCTAATTGTTCCTCTTTTATGTCACTTGGCCGGCTCCCCTTCATATTATGGGCCAAGTGTTATTTTTTTCTTTTTGATTTATTTGATTAATTAATAATTATGTTATTTAATTAATTAAATTAATTAATTATTTATTTTAACAACTCCTAAACTAATTCAACTTAAGCTAACCACCTAACAAATTCTTCCCCCCTTTTTCCTCTTGGTTCACGGCAACCCTAACAACATTTAGGGTTTGTTTTATTTTTTTTATTTTTTTTATTTTTTTCTTTTCTTTCTTTCTCTTCTATAAATAGGACTATTATAATTTAATTAGCCCTATTTTACAAAAACTCAAAAACCCTAAAGAAAATTTTCTCTTTTCTTTTCTTCTTTGTGCCGTGTATTATCATCACCAAAAGGGTGATTTTTATTGGAAAATTTTAGCGATTCCAGGTAACTCTGCTTTCTCTTTTAATTTTGGATAGATAATCACATAGTTAATTAGGATTGATCATGAAAATTGTAGGATTTTATATTTGTATTGATTCAAAAATGACGAGTACATGATGATTTGATTTTTGATTTGTTTTATGTATTTTCTTGATTATTTTATGTAGTTTCTTGAAATCTTTAATTGTTGAATAATTACTTGTATGAATTTATTTATTAATCAAATCTCGTTATTTCTTGATGAATTTTTCGTGGCAGTTTCTTTACTGTTTTATTATGAATCATGATTTATTTCGTCGCAAAATTCGTCCTTTTATTTCTTATAAAAATTTAATCTTTTAAACCGGTAAAACTGTCCAGATTTAGTTTACGAATTTATTAATATAATTAATCAAATCTAATGGCTACGAAATTTTAGGTGGAAGTCAGTGATAGTGTTTTAAAGCTTGTGTTAAATTCTAGTAATTTTTAAAGTTCGTTTGCTATGGCAGAAAAATCTGAAACCGAATTTAGCCTAATCTGACTCGTTAGTTATAAAATCACTTAAAATTAGTAAATGACGTTATTTTTAAACAAAATTTATGCACGTTAAACCTTGAACCTATATTTAGCTCCCATAAAAAATGTCCAGATTATTCGAGACCTTTAGACGGTCGTTCTTAATTTAATTCTTTAAAAGTCAGATTGTGTAAAGTAGGGTGATTGAATTATTAAAATATGTTATTATTAATGCTTGAATTTTTCGAGTGACCTAAGTATTAAAAAAGAGTTAAAAATATGATTTTTATGATGAATCTTGATAAATCTTGAATTAGTATTGGTAATCTTTAATTTAATCTTTAATTATATCATGTTATTTTGCATTCTTGAATTTAATCGTGTCCTTGATTGAACCCTAAAATGCTGTGTGATTTAAGTATTTAAAAGAATGATTTTTGATCTTGTTCTTGAATTAATCTTGATGATTTAGTGTTTGTCGTATAATCTGTTTTACTTAATTAATTATGAATAATTATCTTTAAATAATTTAAAGTGGAATTTTGAATATCTTCACTAGAAATGTCGAGTGACTAGAAATTATGTGAAAAATAGTATTTTTTATCATGTTTTAAGTAATTTATGTAATTAATTGTTAATTTATATGATTTATTAAATTGATTATATGATGATTGAATGAATTTATCTAATTATTGCTATTTTAATGAAAATGTCGAGTGGCCTATTTTATTTTTGGTCAATTTAGTTTAATTTTGGACTTATAATAATATTGAGATAATTTTAGTAATTAATATTGTTATTATTATTATAAAAGTTACAATTAAAGGAATTGTCAGGGATAAGTTGTAACAAGAAGGAATAGATAATAATATTATTATTTTTATTATTATTTACACGGTTATTATTATTATTATTAATAATATTTCGGATAATTTTAGTGTTATTATTAGTATTATTATTAATATTAGGAATCAGTAGGGATAAGTTATATAAGTTACGAATAAGATATTAATAGGGAAAGAAAGGAAACAGAGTAAAAAGAATACGAATCGTTTCGATCTCTGGCTAGGAAAGACTTGGTATTTAAGGTCGCCAATATACGTGCCGCACCTCTCTTTCCTAGGACTTCGAACGGTTCATTTCCGATTACGGCCACCTAGTATTTCCCGATATAAGATAAGATATAAGATTTGAAAGATATAAGATAAGATAAGGACGCCCACCTGATGACCCGAGTAGTCAGACTGGGTTAAGTCGAAGCCACTGCTCAATGGGACGAACACACGAGTTCCCCCGAGTAGTTCTGGGTCTTAGGATATGTAGTCGTCTAAGTAGTAGTACACGAGCTGCTGTTTAGGGGTTATGGCCATAGCTTAGGCTTAGTGGTGCAAACGAGATCCGCTACGGGTTGAGTACACGAGCTCACCCCGGCATGTTCTAGGAAAGTTGTGGTGCAAACGGGATCCACAACGAGTTATAGTGACCGGTCCGCTGAAAGATGATAATGATATGACATGAAAGATATGAATGATAAGATATGATATGATGATATGTTTTGATAAGATGATGATGAGTAACATAAGTTATGACATATATTGTAATATGACATAAGATGTATAATTTAAGATGTAGGTTATGATCGAATGAATTCGGGATAGTTAGGTTATAAGGGTATAATTATATAGGTATATGTATTGAGAATGGTATAAGACTTCCGCTGTGTATTTCTGTATTCGTATAAGATTGTATGTAAGCATGTACGTATGTATGTATCCGTGTATGTATACGTGTAAGTATGTATGAACGTATGTATAGTAAGTGTATATTTGTACGTATTCCTAACCGTATTTTGCAGGTATGATTACACGTACATTATACGTAGATTTGTACGCATTCTAACCGTATTTCTGCAGGTATTCTTATACGTAATTTGTACGTAATCGTATACGTATTTTTGTACGTATTTTATACGTACCTCGTATTGAATTCTGTATAGCATGTATTAGATTTTTGTATGGTTTTCATGCGATATTCTATGATATTATGTGTTTAGCGGTCCCTCGATTAAACGGGACAGCCTAGTTACTCGCCACTGACGGTGGACCCCCGCCTCAGTTTCAGGTGACGATGCTGCAGCTTAGAACGGGCTTCCGATGGTTGGGCTTAAGCGTGGCAGAGTTTTAGCTTTACCTTAGAGTTTCCTAGATGTTTTAAGACAATTTTACATTTATTTATTCGTTTATGATCCCGGCATGTTGGGACAGTTTTTAGGACAACTTACGTAATTGATTTTCTTTTGAGAATATTAGACTTTGGATATAGTTTTATTTATTTAATTCAATAAAGGTAGTTTAATTTAATTAATTAATTTAATATTTAGTTTAAATAGTTTTGGTAATGATCCGTTTATCGATTTCCATTCGTAAATCGACATGTCCAAAAGTCGGGTCGTTACAGTGTCAGTCATACATCCAAACTACAGTCAACACACAAATTAAAAGAGAAAAAAAATAGGAAAAAGAGTCCTATCCCGGTTCTTCTACCCGAACTCTTCTCCCTTATACTTAAACTTAAATTTGGGGCTCACCACTCGGGAAAGATAAAGCTCTCAACTCCCGGGTTTTACTCAAGTCCTAAAACTTCACTTAAAACCTATTCGGCTCTGATACCACCTGTGACGACCAGACTCGTTTAAACCGGCGCGGAAGAAACCGACGAGTCGAATTGTCAGTTCTAATCAAACTAACATACTAAATCCAAAAGATACAACACCCACAAGATTGTACGAAAACTAAACCCAAATATTAATACTACTAAAAACAATATTAACTCCAAAACAATGTCAGAGTTAGAAAATACGAACTACAACTACGATAGTCCAAACTAGAATCATAAAACATCCTAAACAAGTACAAATAACTTCGGCACTCGCCCAACCGAAAGCTAAGCAAGAACCTCATCATCAGAATTACCTGAAAAATAAACAACAGTCCATCGTCAGTGGCGAGTAACATAACTGTCCCACCCTAACGGGGATACACATGGTCATAGCATAAATCAAACAATCAAATCAAACACTCAATCATATCATCATGTGACATACATACCATAACGACAATGACATTGCACGAATAGACAACAATATTAACTCGACCAACTTCAAATATTATCTTAACATTACTTAATCTTTGGCGCAATCATTTACATATTAGACCGGACTATGCACAACGCATCTTACGCGAACGAACTTTCTACTATGCTGGGATTGAGAATCTTACTCCCAACCCCATGAAACCCATCTTATGGGAAATCCATATCAAGAGACGACATAGTAAGATCTCCAACTATCCCATACCGCGGATAGGATAGGGGCAACGTCTTAACCCAATTCTTAGAATCTTACTCTAAGATTAGGCGTCTAATAGTAAAATCAAGCTAATCTTTAATATTTTATTTACATTCTTAGTTAATCTTAAGTTGCATCTTACGCCTTGACTTAAGACTAACATGTAAATCATCAATCTTTGAACCTCATAAACCATTCTTTATACTTTCTTTATCTTTTCTTTGACTTCTTTAAACCTTTCTTTAAACCTTTCTTTAAACTTCTTTAAAACTTTCTTTAAACTTAACTTAAATTCTTTAATCAAGACTCGACCAAGAACTCATAAAGAACTACCAAGACTCATAAAGAACTCAATCAAGATTCATAAAGAACTCAATCAAGATGCATAAAAAACTCAACAAGATTCAAGAAATCATAAAGAAATCATCCTCATATTTACCATCAAAATCACGCATAATACAACAAGTTTCAACAACAATTTCATCAACTTGAAATTATCATAAGTAATCATAATGTACATAGAATCATGGCAAGATCATCATAAAACAACCACCCAAAATCAGCCCAAGTTCACGCATAAACAAAGGTCATATTCATCAATTTCGGTCTAATCCAATCATCTAATTTACCCTATGAATCATAGTATACCAACTAGGATTTGGATAGTATGTTACCGTATTGAAGATTAAGAAAATAATACCCAAAAACTCGCTCCTGGAACGATACACACGGCCCTAGCAATCACGCACACGGTTCGTGGGGTTTAGTTTGTGTTTTAATACTTAAAGATCAATGGAAGTTGAATCTTTAATTTTGGGTTTTGAAATGATGATGAACAATTGATGGGTTGATGATGCCCAAAAAGGGCGTGAGTCAAAGAGGGCAAATGGAGAGAATTTGGTCTTTAAATTGATAGGCAAGAGTGTCTAAATGGCAAATGAATCATAAGCCTTATCATCACCTTCTATTTATAGAAGTGATTAAGGTGTGAACATGAAGCAAGTGACACAATTAGGCCACTAATCATAGGGGGCCGGTTTTACAAGGCTCAAAATGGGCTTGATGATCATTTGGGCCATTTGCACTAATTCATGACAAATCATGATTATATTCGCACTTGGCCCGAAACTAAATTAATTAATTAGAAAATTAAAAAATAAAATTCTAATTAATTAAAATAAAATAAAATAAAAGAAATAATAAATCATAAAATAAAATAGTTACATTCAAACAATAAAAATAGTCCAAATAAATTTATACCATGCACAGAAACACAATAATTACAAACAAGAAAATAGCCCAAAATCGGGGGCGTTACAGTAATATTGGGCCTTGAGTTTGGTTTTATTGCTAATTGTCAGACTCAATTTAGCCTATGTACTTGGAACTAGAAGGGTATCATGAAAGAATTACTTAAATCCCAAGCACTTGCAAGCGATAAAGTTTGATCTTACAAGTCGTGACCTTAAGTTTCAAGCCGAAACTCTAGATTTATTTTTTTAACTGGCAAGGAAGACTGAGCACTAATTTGTAGCTCATCTCAAACAAATATTACGCAAGCATTGCATAGAAATTGGGGGAGGGAATTTGTCATTGAGAATCGAAACTCACAGCTCAATGAGTCGAGTATAACTCCAGTTTCACTACATTGGAACTCGATACAATATAACATGGTACTAATTTTAACTTATAGGGGTGCTCATTTCAGATATAAGATCCGATCCGAAATTTTCAAATATCCAAAAGTTCCCGGATCAGTAAAATCTAATCTAAAAAATCCAGATAATCAAAATATCCGGCCTGATTCGAGTTTTTTCTAATTTATTTTTTGTGTGTTTTGAATACATTTTTTCAAACGTCTGAAAAATCCGGATACCGATCCAAAATATTTGAAAACATGAATATCCAAATAGCCATATATCAGAAACAACAAATTTTTCGATCCAAATCCAGTCCAAAATTTCCTTATATCCGATTCAAAATACCTAATATAAAAACCGGATCATAGATTAGATCAAATTGAACATACCAATAACTTTTACGTATGTATGGGGCCATGGGGAATTGATATTGGCACAACTAAAATTGATATAGGCACAACTTTTATGAAGGGAGCATAGGAAGATGTGTTCTTACAATGGATTATGCCCATATCAATTTTAATTGTGCCTTTATCATTTCTCGGGGCCATGATATAATATGGTCAAAAATAGTTAATGCGTGTCCAAAAGTAACTCATGATCAATTTTCAAAAGCACACAAGATGTAAACGCATAAACAAATCGACATGAATTGTAGCATTATTTCATGGTCAAAAGATGAATCCTCCATGTGAAAGAAGACAAAAGTAAGGATGTAATTAATCAACAACTACTCATTCATTCATTCAATCAAAATATTAATGTGATGACCATACCCCTTTAACACCCACTATACTTTACACCTCCCAATCCCATACATATTAAACCACACCTAATCTTCAATAATCCTTTTTCCTTTCTATCATCATATATTGCAAAAATTATTCCTTTTCATGGTTTATTTTTAGTCTCGAACTACACTAATAACACATACATAGAAAGAAGAAAGAAAGAAAGAAACAAAGAGTGATTTGTTTTCGGTTTGTATCGAGTCTGCTGGTAACCTAGCTCGCTCGCTAGGTCTGGTTTGTATTGTTGTCGGAAAAAAAAATAAAATTAATGGCAACAAGTCAATCTAAATCGGTTGATACTCTAGAAAATCTCAGAATTATTGTGGAAAAATATCCTTCTGAATCACGATTATGTCAACTAGGCATTACATCTTGGCCCAAGTAAGTTTATTTGTTGATTAACTTTAATTTTGTTTCTTTATATTAGGTTTCACTTTTTTTTCCCAAAATTTGTTTAATTGTAGGTTTTAAAGACATGGATCGAATACTCAGTTAAGAGTTTAATTATTTCCATATATGAATATATGAGAAATGTTCATATACGTTCAATATTACTCTTAAATTTGCTATCAAGATTATCTTGGACTGGTCTTGTATCATTCATTATCAAAATAAATGGTCTATTTTGACTTTTGTTATTATTCACATTGTAACTTTGACTCTATCTAAATTTATATATGTACGTAAAAAATATACTCATGTTAGAGAATGTTAATGGGTTTATTAAGCATCCAGATGCACGTAGGTGTTTTATTGATCATTTTTAATAATTTTACTCATTTTAAATTTCAAAATAAGCAAAATACTATAAAATGATCAATATTACTCTTGGGTATATCTTACACATGGGTGTATATAAGAATTCTATATTCATGTGGAATCTCGTTTGATTCGTCTCGATACTCACTTTACATATACACATATTTTTTTTGCTTATGTACAAATAAAGATATGAATATTTAAAGTTAGAACTCAGAATACTTGGAAACAAAAAAATATTTTAGTAAGCTTACAAGATTACTTTGTTTTTTTTTTTTTTTTGTTATTTATGTATTTATTTATTTTTATTAGATGGGGTTGTTCACCAGGGAAGTATCAGCTAAAATTTGATGCCGAAGAGACATGTTATATGGTGAAAGGCAAAGTAAGGGCTTATTCAAAAGGATCAACAACAGATTATGTTGAATTTGGGGCAGGAGATCTTGTTATTATTCCAAAAGGTCTTAGTTGTACTTGGGATGTATTGCTTGCTGTTGATAAATATTACAAATTTGATTCTTCTTGTTCTTCTTAAACTTTAATAATTTAGTTTAGTCTCTTGATGTAAAAAAATTTATAAAAAAAATTAATGATTTGTTCTTAGAAAAAATTATTTGAATAATCAATCTTTGCACACGGTATTATAAAAATAAGTTCCTTTATTTCGATTATGCCGGAATAAGTCAAGGTTATGCGGCAACTCCCAAAATTAATTTAATTTATGTGTACTAACAACCAGATTAATAATTTAAGTATGATATTGTACAATAGTCTACATTGATATTCTACTATCATTTAACCTAAATTAGTATGATAAAGAATTTATTAGAAATGTGACCAAGCATTCAAGCAGAGGTGGGAAGGGGTCGGACCCACACGAGGTCCACATGGTCACAATACAAGTTGGGCCTAGCTCATCACGAGCCTCCTAGTGGCATGACACTGCACAAGATCAAGGCACACTTATGAGATATGGGTCTTGCATGGACAACATTTTAAAAATTTGACACGAGCACGACAGGCTAGCCCACTAGCTAGGTGGCACACTCTTATAAACAAAAATCCAGAAAACAATAAACGATTATAAATAAGGCACGGCATGCATGACTAGGCCGGACAAGAACAATTGTGGGATGAGTTTAGCTTGACTCTATTTATTAAAACTTGGAACGCACCCGGCATGCATGGCACGACAGACTTTGTCTTGGACCATTCTAGGCACGACTTACCATGATACAAGGCACACATATTAGACACGTGGGGTCGTCCCAACACAACATGTGCCCACCTTTATTACCAAGCCTTTATAATGCAATGTTGGAAAGTATCCTTATTAGTTTGATTTATTCCAAGATATTAAAAAAGGATGACTTGTTTTGGAAGACCGATAAAAGATTGTCTTATTTCTGCTAAATTTCCCTTGTTCTTTTGGGAAGTTTTACTTTTTTCAACTTTTTTTCTTTACACCAATATTGTTTTAAGGTTGGTCATCTGGTTCATTAGAGCATATCTCTAACTACATTCAATTCTGACTGGCATTGCACTGCACATTTAACTTCGATGCATGAATTTTCGAACAAGTGTTTTCTGCATATTGTGAGACCCAAATTTGGGACCTTCTTTAGATAGTATCAAGCTACTTACCACTTTATCAAGTGTTAGCTCTTTACACCAATATGATTTTTTTATTTAAACAATACAATAACTTGTTCTTTATTACTATGTATTTCCTATTTTCAGCTTTAGGTAAAACAAAAACTACACCAATATAATTTTTATTTAAAGAACACAATAACATGTTCTTTATTACTTTTTGTTTCCTATGTTTAGCTTTAGGTAAAACAAAAAACCAAGAGGGCATTTGGTAGAGGTAGGCATAGCCTTGGCCGGCACGCGAGCCAACTCAGCATGACACGATTTGGTCCTGGCACGGCACGAGCCCGCTATGATCACGGCACAACACAAAGGCACGACTAGTGGACCGTGGGCCACCCATGAACAACATTTTAAAAGTTTGGCACGAACCCGACACAAGCACGACGGGCCGACCCGCACATTGGCACGCTCATTTTGGTTAGAAATTCATAATACATAAAAAAATAGTATAAGGCACGATCGCACGACACGATTCGGCCCGGCATGACATGTGGGCTGGGCCGTGCATGTGCCTTATATTTTAAAACTTGGCACGAGACCGGCACATCACGAAATTTTCTTGGTCCGTTATAGGCACGACACATTGTGGCACGAGGCACACATGCTTGGCACGTGGGTCGTCCCAGCACGGCCCATGCCCACCTTTAGCATTTAATTTGGCATCACTGCCATTTTTATTTTTTTGGTTTTTTCAACCAAATTAACACAAAACAATATTTGGTAAAATAGCTTAATTTTTTTTAGGGAAACTAAAACAACAAATTTGAAATCACTAAAAGTTGTTTTGTAAGTTTTGTTTTAAAAGCTCACAACATCTTAATACTTTGAGCAATTCCCTTCTTCTTCTTCTTCTTCTTCTTCTTCTTCTCTCTCTCTCTCTCCCTCCCTCTCCCTCCCTCTCCCTCCCTCCCTCCCTCCCTCTCTCTCTCTCTCTCTCATCCTTTTTCCTTATATCCTAAGGAATTCTCAAGATTAAGGAGCAAGAAATTAAAGATACGGAGGTTTCTTTATCTCTTTTCTAATAATTTCCTTAAATTAAATGGATGCAATTTTTAACAATTATAGTTTATTTTCCTCACATAACCTATTTTAAATTAAATTGGTGCAATTTTTAACAATTATAGTTTATTTTCCTCACATAGCCTATTTCAAATACAACTGTCTACAAGATGACGGAAAATTTGTAATTAAATCAGAATTAATAGTTTGATACATTACTCTGTTACATATTAATCAATTGTAAGCATAATTTTATGATTTTTTTAATGAAATCGGTATTCACAAGATCTAGACTAAACATGATTCAACCAACATAATGTAAAATAAATAATTAATTAATATGACTAATCTTGTTCCGTTATGAATTTGTTAATAGGATTTTTCCTCCCTTAGCCTTTACTTTGATATTGTTTTTGATGAATAAAACAAAGAGATACTTTTTATGATAAAACTTATCACTCTAACTGTACTTCCCTTTAATGTCTATGTATATATAGAAATATAACTACTTGCCTTTCAAGAGACACCATGAACATAGGTGTCATTTCAATTCAAGTGTCAGGTCATAACTATAAATATATTTAGATATAAGAAGATTAAACATATAATAACATTATTAGGCAAGGGAAGAGGGATTACTTATAACCTCGGATTTTAATGTCATTAATTGAAATCGGTTCATCATGGTGTCACATATTATATTAAAGTCCAATCACATAATATAGAATTAATACTTTATAATTAAACCTAAGACACATAGGCCACATGGAATATTTATTAAATAAATAATTCAACATTCTCCTACTTGGCCTTTATGTCTACTTAATGGTTAATAAAGCTATAAATGCGCACTTAAATTAAGTCTATTTAACCTCAATAATCTTTACATAAATCATGGCGGTCACAAGTCATTAAGCGACATGATCCCTTCCATGTATCACATACCAATAGAAATTCAATACAATCTTTAAAATTTTATATGTAAAGATCCATTACAGGTTATCTAACAACAATAAATGTATACATCAACAATACTGATAACACAATATTTAGGCATAAACTCAACCTAAGTGAATTCTAAATGTCACATACATAATGAACAAACCTTATTAAAATTGCAAGCCTTTATTTACTACACCCATGCGTTTTACATGGCCAATGAACACCTTAGGTGGAAGTCTCTTATTTAACGGATCTGCTACCAACATGTCCGTACCAATATGCTAAAAAACAGTCTAAGTTTCTGCACTTCCCCTTTAACTGAAAAAAAAACTTCATCTCCACGTGCTTAGTACTCTTAGAATACTTGTCATTTTTTAAGAAGAAACCAAATGCGGAATTATCACAAAAAATCCTCAATGGTTTGGCAATGCTATCAACAGTGCCAAGTCATGAAATAAAGTTTAGCATCCGCAATGCATGATTCGTAGCCTCAAAGCATGCCACGAATCCGGCCTCCATAGTGGAAGTAGCAAGGATAGACTACTTTGCACTCTTCCAAGATAAGAGAAACAAATAGACTGCTTTGCACTCTTCCTGGATAAACTACTTTGCACCCTAAACCCCCTCAGCTAAGGGAAACAAATAGCCAAAAGTAGACTTTCGACTATCAGCACATCCACCATAATCTGAATCTGAATATCCAATAACTTCAAGATGATCGGATCTTCTATACTTAAGAAAGAGCTCCTTGGTGCCTTGCAAGTATCTAAGAACCTTCTTAGCTGCTTTCCAGTGGTCCAATCCAAGATTACTTTGATACCGACCTAACATTCCTACAGCAAAGCTGATATCAGGTCGTGTACAAGTCTGAACATAGTTCAAACTTCCAACCACTGATGCATATGGGATTTTTTCCATTTCCTTACGTTCCAATTCATTTTTCGGACATTGCATTTTACTGAACTTGTCTCCTTTTGGAATAATTGGAACTAAACCTGCGGAGCATTTTTCCGTTCTATATTGATAAGTCCATTATAGTACCGATTTCCCGGGCTCTTTTCACTTGTTTTCTGTTTTTTTTTTAGGCTTAGCTTTATTAGTTTTAGGCCTTTTAGCTTAGTTTAGGTCTTAGTTGCGTTTTCGTTGAATAATGTCTTTTCTTGCTGGTTTTGCTAATTATTGAGCACTTTTGCATTACTTATGCCATGTGTTCATGCATGTAGGTATTTTGTGTGTTTTCGTTCAATTCTTAAAAGCCGACAAGGGTCGTGATAGGTCCCGAGATGCTTTGAGAAGTGTGCCGCAATAAAGCTAAGACCAAAATCACCACTTTTGGAGCATATGTCAAATTTGAAAGGCCATAACATTTTACATACATATCATTTTAAGGCGATTCAAGTTGGAGGTTAAATCTTATTCTGATAGCTTTGAAACGCTTAGTCATAAGCTAAGTTCTGATAAGAAATGAAGGAGTTATGACGTTTTCAAAACTGACTGCCAAGCTGTCCAGCGGCCGCTGAGACCACTCCAGCGCCCGCTGAGACCTCTCCAGCGCCCGCTGAAATTTCCAAGCGCCCGATGAATTGGCCAGAACAGACAGTAGCTCATTTTTTGGTTGCAGCGCCCGCTGAGACCTCTCTAGCGCCCGCTAAAGAGGCCAAGCGGCCGATGAGAAGACCATGTTCGTATCATTTAATCTGTTTTAGGTCTTTTCTCGTATTTTTTTTGGGGAACTATAAATAGCCCCCTCCCCTCATTTTAGAAGGCAACTGATGTTAGAGGCTCAAAGTTAGGGTTTAGGTTAGTTCTAAGTTTTCTTCTTCATTTCTCTTGTAATTTACACTTCATTTGTTCTTGATTTATGCAAGTAGCTTAGTTAATCTTCATCTTCTTCTTCTTGTTCTTCTTCAAGGTACTTTTATAGCTTTTCTTTATTGCTTTTATTTCTTTCTTTTCTTGTTTAATTGTTGTTTTAGTTTTTAAATTTGTTATTTGGTTGTTTGTTTAGTTGTTTATGTTGATTTTATTGTTGTTCTTAGTAGTCTAGTTTGTTGTTTCTAGGTTTTAGTTGGTTTTAATATTCTTAGTTTTTAGGTTTGATTTATGTAATTAGTTTTAGTTTTTATCATGCTTTTGTTAAATATGAGTGAGTAATTAATTTCTAGGGTTTGAGTGAAACCCCTCAAAATCCTCCATGTTTGTGATTTAGTCATTTCTTGGACTTGGTTTGTGGTAATGTTGGTACCGAAGGTTCGATGATGTTAAGTCTCATGTCTAGCTAACATTAGATTCATAGAAGAATCCCCACCGAAGGACCGAAAGGTGAACGTGAGTGATGACTCCCTTCGCCCAATTAATGGAAGCACCACAAAAGTGGGCCTTCGATCAAGGGAAAGTTACTGGTCTTCGTGATTTGTGCTTATGACTAGTTAGATGTTCCGCCACAAAAGTAGGTTTGTGTATGTCTTCCCGGTTGTCACACTAGCTTGAAAGAGTAGTGTGATCTTAGAATGACCTCCCCTTATCCATGACCTAAGTATAAGTTTCGATTGATTCATAATTCATGGTGGTATGAGTTGTGGATCTCTTACCCTAGTCCCTTTTATTCTTGTTTTCATAATGTAGTTTAGTTAGTTCACGTAGTTCTCTCCGCCTCTCGCGACCATCACTTGACCTAGCTCGTTCAATGCTCATGCCTAGAATTGTGTGACGGACCTTCCCCGTGTTCGACACCCCCACTCTTACTACGACGGGGGTTTTTATTTGGTGAAAATAAATTTTATCATATATCTCTCTAAAATCTTATTGATATAACCCTTCAGAGACATACCTAGCCATCCTTGTGATCGATTGCGATATATCTCTATTCCAATCACATATGATGCCTCACCCATATCCTTCATTTCAATGTTCTTAGAGAGATACCTCTTTGTATCATGTAACATGCCCATGTCATTTGAAGTAAGCAAAATGTCATCAACATATAAGACTAAAATCACAAACTTGCTCCCACTGATCTTAATATAGATACACTTCTCAACAATGACTTCCACCAATCCATAAGATGTGATAGTGTTGTTGAACTTTAAATACCATTGTCTCGAAGCTTGTTTTAGTCCATATATTAACTTCCTCAACTTACACACCATGTTTTCTTTTTCTGTGGCAAAAAACCCTTCAGGTCGGTACATATAAACTACCTCCTCTAATTCACCATTCAAAAAGACAGTTTTAACATCCATTTGGTGAAGCTGAAGATCACAATGAGCCTCTAAAGCTAAAACAATTCTTAAAGAATCTTTCTTTGACACTGGAGAAAAGGTCTCCTTGTAGTCAATACCATCTTTTTTGGGTGAATCCTTTAGCAACAAGTGTAACCTTAAATCGTTCAATGTTGCCTTTTGAGTCTTGTTTAGTCTTATAAACCCATTTAGACCCAACTGTCTCACAACCCTCAAGCAACGCTACTAGATCCCAGACTTTGTTATCACCCATGGATATTATTTCCTCCTTCATGGCAATTAACCACTTGTCAGAATTGTTACTTTCCACAACCTATTTGAATGATATCGGGTCTTCATTAAGGCTTAAGTAACATTCACTTTCAATCGCATATATAAACCACATAATCATCTGAAATAGCAGGTCTCCTTTAACTTATGACCTCATTAAAGGTGCACGTGGTTCATTGTTCTTTTCTGGAATTATGATTGGCTCGTCTACTATAATTTCATTTTGTGGGTTTTGTACATCATTCTGTTGTATCATTTTGTCATTTTGATATGATGCCACAACAGGTACACCAACTTTAGAAGAAATAACAGGTGTTAAATTGTCTTCATCCTATATCTCTTGAATGTCCACATTTTGTGGTTCACCACTCCCACTAGTTTGACCATTTTCGGTGAACCTTGCATTAATCATTTCTACAACTCTCATACTATGGTTAGGGCAATAAAATATGTAACCCTTTGACTTTTTAGGATAGCCAATGAAAAACCCACTAACTGTCCTTGGATTAAGTTTATTTTCATTTGGATTATACAATCTTACCTCTGCTTGGTAAACCCAAACACGTATGTGCCTTAAACCGGGTTTCCTGCTTGTCCACTGTTCATAAGGTGTCTTAGGGACTCCTTTACTAGGAACCCTATTAAGTAAATATGTTCCAGTATTCAAAGAATATATATATCCATAATGAAATAGGCAAAGAACAATTACTAAACAAGCTCCTAACCAAACCCATCAAAGTACGATTCCTCCTCTAAGCTACACCATTCTGCTGAGGTGTACCATGCATTGTGTACTGTTCACAAATGTCTCTACTTTAAGGAAATTTGCAAATGTACCTAGACATTGTCCAATTTTATTATATTTTCCATAATATTCACCACCTCTATCCGATCTTACTTCCTTTACCTTTCTATCTAACTGTCTTTCAAATTCATTAATGAGTACCTCTAGGACATTCACATATTGAGATTTTTCATGCAGTAGATATGTATATTGAGATTTTCCATAGAATTTTATGTTTTCTTAATGAAATCGGAATTCACAAGATCTAGAATAAACATGATTCAACCAACATAATGTAAAACAATTAATTAATTAATATGATTAACCTTGTTCCGTTATGAATTTGTTAATAGGATTTTTCCTCCCTCAGTCTTTACTTTGATATTGTTTTTTATGAATAAAACAAAGAGATACTTTTGATGATAAAACTTATCACCCTAACTTCCCTTTAATGTCTATATATATAGAAATATAACTACTTATCTTTCAAGAGACACCATGAACATAGGTGTCATATCAATTCAAGTGTCATGTCATAACTATAAATATATATAGACATAAGAAGATTTAACATATAATAACATTATTATTAGACAAGGGAAGAAGAATTACTTATAACCCCGGATTTTAATGTCTTTAATTGAAACCGGTTCATCATTGTGTATGTCGAGGGGCTATCCGGGCAAAGGTATTTACGACGGCAGAAAAGCCTAAGTTGCTCCTTCTTGACATTAGCAAGCTTAGCAAATGCAGCGTATAAGGTCATTAAAGATGTGTCCTCTCTTACTAAAAAAGAAGCACCCAAATCGTCAACATCATATCCCTTCACATTCAATCTAATGTTCGAATATGCTGGAGCTGTCAAGTGGGACATATAAGTGAGGTAATGAAGAAGGAGTGAACAATAAGAACATGAATTTTAAACACACGTCATTCTCCACTATATATGATGGGAGTTAGTTGATGGAAGGAGGTAATAGTAGCTTAAGATGGGAGGAGGTAATGGTGTGGTGGGATTGTCATCATTTATAGTGACACAAGGATGAGAGGTTAGTGATTGTGAGTGAGTTTATGACTTCTCTCAATATTTATAATATTGTAAAATAATTTAAATTTCTAGTATTCTTATAGCTAAACATTTCTAACACAATTTAAAATCTACAATGAATGAATTTGCGTAGGTGATTTATAAAAATTATTTGATAGGTGATATATAGTAAATCTTTGAGAATTTTATTATGTATTAAACTAATTCAATAATATATGACTTATAAGTGAAAAAAATATGGAGACTATAAAATAATATATCAATTATAACATAAAAAAAAGTTTAGAGACTATAAATTTAAATTTAATCAATTATAACATGAAATATTTGTGTTACATAGTAAACTTATTAGAGTAGCATTTAAAATAAATTAAAAAAATTAACCTTTGTAATTATTGTGAATCCCAACATACTCCTTCAAGTATTGAAGATGTGATGATGGAGTCTTAATAGTCTAGCAATTAAAGTAACGAGGAAAAAATGGATCAAGTTTAGACCCAAGAAATGATTCTATGTATGCTTCAAGTTATCATTCTTTAGTAAATGTATTGAACATGCAAAATCCCATGTAATATTTTATTAATCAAATACACGAACTCAAAGGTTGTCTAATAATGACATAATAATAAGGCAACATTATTCTCCTCATCCAAAAATAAATTAAAGGGCTATTCATACTCCAATTACACGTTATCAATTATATGTAGGAAAATGTACCCAACTTCCATTAGGCATAATTGCAAACTCATACCAACGTTTTCATGAGCTTACAATTCACATGGAGAGGGTATATCTAATTACAAATTTTTTTTGAACGATACAAGTACGAGGTGACTCTTGAAAAATAATTCAAAAGATCTCCCTCACTGATATTAAATTCCATCCTTATGCTATTGTTTTCTTCGTTTATTCGCCAATAGTGCCATCAATTGAGTCAAACTGTGTAAAATGACATCCAGGAAATACATTAAAAAAGTAAAAATATTGGGATATTTCCCCAGGTACCCATGGGGTTGTCAAAATATGCAATTAAGAAGAAAAGAGGGCAGCCAACACAAAGATTTACTCCTTCACGACCCTCAATTACAGGCTCAGGACTTAGAACTAAGTAATTTTATTGAAGAAGAAAAAGAACAGAGTGCAGAGCACTTAGTACAAACTTGAGTGTGTCGAATTGAGAATGTATGTGTAAGCAATAGAAAACCAAAAACTAAACTGATCTAAGAACTAAGGCTATATATAGCCATTCTATTAAACTAAGGGAAAAGGGGGAAGGGAGCTACTGGAAAAAGAAAAGAACAATTAAAAGAAAATAAAACATTCTATAACTAACTTAACTAACTTAGCTTAGGTTTCTTCAACACCCCCCCCACCCCTCAAGCTTGAATGGAGAAACATTCCAAGCTTGGACTTTAAGTTGTTAAATTGAGCAGAAGAGAGGATCTTAGTAAGGATGTCAGCAACTTGATTGGATGTGGGAAGATAAGTGAGATGGATTAAACCTTCAAGAACCTTTTCTCTTGTGAAATGACAGTCTATAGCAATATGCTTGGTCCTTTCATGGAAAACTGGATTCTTTGCTATGTGTATTGCAGATTGGTTGTTACAATGTAGGAGCACAGGCTGTAGATTCTGAACTCCCAAATCAGCTAGCAACCTAACAAGCCAAGTTACTTCAGCAGCAGCACTGGCCATGGCCCTATACTCTGATTCTGAATAACTTCTCGAAACAGTTGGTTGTTTCTTGGATTTCCAACTAATAGGGGAATTTCCTAGCTTTAAGATATAGCCTGTGACTGATCTTCTTGAATCCATGCAAGAGGCCCAATCAGAGTCAGAAAAAGCTTGCAAAGCCAAAGAAATATCACCACCTAACATCACACCCTGGCCTGCTTTGGCTGCTACATAGTGAATGGTGTGTTACAGAGCACCAAAATGAGTTGTTCTTGGTTCCTGCATATACTGGCTGAGGCGCTGAATAGTATATGCAAGGTCTGGTCTAGTGTTTGTAAGAAAATTCAATTTACCAACTAAGCTTCTATAGAATTCAGGGTTAGGCATTAGATCACCATCAGAAGCATTTAATTTTAGATTCAAAGGAAGTGGAGTAAGAACTGACTTAAAAGAATCAATACCTGAAGTCTTCAACAATTCTTTAGTAAATTTATGTTGAGTAAGAGCAATACCTTGATCAATGTATGTAACCTCAAGACCTAAGAAATAGTGACCCAAATCCTTGATACCAAAGGTATTGTTAAGGTGAGATTTAAGATGCATAATAGAAGTTATATCATCACCAGTTAGAATAACATCATCTACATAAACTGCAACAATAGTAGACTTACCATTCCGAGTTTTGTGAAAAAGAGAATAATCATTCTTACATTGTTGAAAACCCAAATTTAAAAGTTCAAAAAGCAATTTAGCAAACCACTGCCTAGAGGCCTATTTTAAGCCATACAATGACTTTTGCAATCTGCAAACCTGTCTAGCAACAGTGGGTATACCAGGAGGAACTTTCATAAACACTTCTTCATGCAAGTCCCCATGCAAAAAGGCATTATTAAAATCAAGCTGAAAAAGACTCCAATTCCTACTGGCTGCTACTACTATAATGGTTCTAATAGTGGTCATTTTAACTACAGGAGAGAAAGTTTCATCATAATCCACTCCATGTTTCTGAGTATAACCTTGAGCAACTAATCTTGCCTTATACCTCTCTATAGAACCATCAGACTTAAGCTTAATTTTATATACCCATTTACAACCTATAGGTTTTTTATTAGGTGGTAAAGTAACTATATCCCAAGTAAGATTTTGATTTAAAGCCATCAACTCTTTATCCATAGCCTCTACCCATCTAGGATCTTTAGAAGCTTGGCTATAACTAGTAGGCTCAAGTGGAACATCATGAGATACTAATAAAGATGTATGAAAAGGAAGGATATCTTGCAAGGAAACTAAATTGCACCAATGACTAACAGAAGCATGAATTGCAGAACTCTTTTTGGCTGGCAACTGATATACATAGCTATCTAGATAAGCTGGTGTCTTAGACTCTCTGGTAGACACTCTAAGAGGAACTGCACTAGGCTGCACATGACTCAAAGAATAGTCTGAAAGATCTACTACCATAGAACCTGTATCAGAGGGCACATCATGGCCTGAAGGAACAGCCACATCAGAAGAAACAAGGGACTCAGGGGAATTATCAAGCCCCTGATATAAGGACAGGTCAGAGGACTTTGCATTAGTAGTGTCAACAAAAGGCCCATCAGAATGCAAATCTGTACTAGTAGAATCATGAAAACTTCCAGAATCAGGGTGAGAATCAAAATTTTGCTGCACCAGAACAGGATCAACTTCAAAAAATTGCTCATGATTAGAGGAAGGAAGAAAAAACTTGAAAATATCATTAGAAGATTTTTTATCCTTAAAATGAAAAGGGAAAAAATTTTCATGAAAGATAACATTTCTTGAAATTATTATTTTATTAGTTTTAATATTCAAAACTTTATAAGCTTTCTGTGTGGCTGGGTAACCTAACAAAACACAAGCATCAGCCCTAGAATCAAGCTTTGATCTGTTAACAGGTGAAGTTGAAACATAGCATAGGCAGCCAAATGCTCTAATATGCTCCAAAGTTGGTTTAACATTGTACAATTTTTCATAAGGAGAAACAAAATTTAAAACTTGAAGAGGCATTCTGTTTATAAGGTAGGCTGCAGTAAGCACACAATCACCCCAATAATAAATGGGCAAATTTTCTTGAAACAGTAGAGCTCTAGTAGTCTCTAAAAGATGTTTGTGTTTTCTTTCCACCACCCCATTATGTTGAGGAGTATGGCTACAACTAGTTTGATGAGAGATACCTTTTCTTTTATAAAGATTTAAAATAGAACCCTCACATAACTCTTTTGCATTGTCACTCCTAATAATGTGAACAACAGTACCAAATTGTGTTTCAATATAAGCAATAAAATTTTCCAAAACAGAAACACAATCTGAGTTAAACCTCAAAAGATGAACCCAAGTGGCTCTGTAACGACCCGACTCGCTTAAATCGGCGCGGAAGAAACCGACGAGTCGAATATTTAAAAACTACAACTTAAAATACTTAAGAAATAAAACTAATTCCTCAAATATTGTTATTAAACCACCAAAAGTACAAATATCCACAAGTTTGTACATAAACTAATCCAAAAGTCAAACTAGAAATACTAAAATGCGAGTAACTCCAACCACACGTCAGAGTCTAAAAATAACGTATGAAAGTCCATACAATATTCTAATACTATCTAAAAATAACACTAATAGAAAATACAACCAACAATAGCAGAAATAACAACGTCGCTCGCCCAACCCAAAGCTAAGCAAGAGTATCATCATCAGAAATACCTGAAAAATATACAACAGTCCACCATCAGTGGCGAGTAACATAACTGACTCACCCTAATGGGAATACACATGTACATAGCACAAATCAAATAATCAATATCAATAATCAAAGTACGAGATCAACCCACACGTGAACTCGACTCAAACTAACCTAATCAACTATCTTTGGCGCAATCATTCATATTCTAGACCGGACTGTGCTCGTACGAACGCATCTTACGCATTCGAACTTTCTACTATGCTCGGATTTGAGAATCTTACTCCCAAACCCCATGAAACCAATCTTACTGGAAATCCATGTCCCGTGAAACCAATCTTACTGGAAATTCACTAAGATCACATAGTATGACTCCAACTATCCCAATACCGCGGATGGAATAGGGGCAACGTCTTAACCCAAATACAATGAATCTTACTCAAAGTATTAGGCGTCTAAAAATGAAATCAAGCTAATCATTAATTAATTCTTTAGTCATTTTAATCATATTATTCATTTTATATCCCAACATGACTAAATTAAGTTCAAGAATTGCCTCTAGCCTTGATTCTCGAAATTAACTAGTTAAATCATCGAAGTTATTCTCAAGAACTGCCTCTAGCCTTAATCTTGAGTCTAACCAGTCATAAATCATCATTCTATAATCATTCGTTAATCATATTAGACACTTCCTTTAACTTTCTTTATCATTTAAACCTCTTTCTTTAACTTTCAAGACCCAACCAAGAACTCAAAAAGACTCATCAAGAACTCATAAAGAACTCAAAGAACTCATAAAGAACTCATAAAGAACTCATTCAAGATTCAAGATCTTCAATCAAGATTCAAGAACTCAATCAAGAACTCATCCAAAATTCATCAAACTACACGCATAATCATCATCAATCAATCGAAAATCCAACTTTTACTCATCCAAAATTCATCAAACTTTAACATAATATTCATGATCACAAATCAACATATAATCAATCATATATCATGAAAAATCATCATCAAAAACACCATACAAACACATAAAAATCAGATTTAGAAATCATACATGAAATCATGGATATTCATCAACAATCAACCCAAACATGCATTTAATCTATACTATAAACATAGTATACCAAAAAGGTTGAGAAAGTATGTTACCTTATCGAAGATTACACACTAAAACAACACAAAAGTTGCTGGCCGGAACAAAGTACACACGGCCCAAGCAAACACGAACACGACACCACCACCACGCACCACACGGCTGCCTCACGAACTGCACGGCTGCCACGGACTGTACCAGTCGAACCACCACGGCTGCACACGGTCCTCTGCACGGTTCACCACTCGAACCACCACCCTTGCTTGGTCTTCAACACGGCACCCACACGGATACAACCCAAAACCCAACCCGGACTAGAGATCTTGAATAAAACAAATGGGTTTAGATTGTGTTTAGGATACTTAAAGATCAATAGACTTTGAATCTTTAAGTTCAAGGTTAGAATTGATGATGAACAATTGATGGCTTGTTCATAAAAAATGGCGTGTAAGTGGAAGAGCAAATGGGGTGAGTTTTTGTGTTTGAAATGGATGGCAAGAGCATTAGATGGCAAAGTGAGCAAAAATGGGCAAAAGCCTTACTAACTCCCCTATATATAGAGTTAGTTAAGGTGTGAACACAAGGCAAGTGGCAAGCCTTGCCACGCCACATGAGAACCGGCCAAAGAGAGGTAATGGGCCTAAAAAAATGGGCTCTCGTGCTCAATTGGGCTAATTTGCGAAAACCGCATAACTAATCATGCAATAATCGATTTGGCCCAAAATATTAGATAATTAATTAGAAAATTAAATAATAAAATTCTAATCAATTAAATAATAATTAACATAAATAATAAAAACTGAAAATAAAATAATTCGAATTAAATCGAAATTATTCACATAAAATAAAATAAATAGTTCAAAATTAAATTTGAACTAACACATAAATATACATAAATACACGTAATTATCGGCAAAAATACCAATAAAATCTGGGTCATTACAGGCTCTGCTAAAATCATCCACTATAGTGAGAAAAAGCTTACAATTATTAGCACTAACATGTTTGTAAGGTCCCCAAATGTCAATATGCAAAAGCTGAAAAATCCTAGAAGACTTAATCTCACTTTTATTAAAAGAACATCTAACTTGCTTAGCCTTAGGACAAATCTGGCATATAGAATCTAAACAAGGATTCTTAATTCCTATAGTGGGCACAACATAAGAAAGCCTATTAAAAGGAAGATGCCCTAATCTCAAATGCCACAATTTTGCTTCATCTAGCTGTTTATGAGACAAAACACTTGTAACGACCCGACTTTTTAAACATGTCGATTTACGAAGGGAAATCGACAACGGATCATTACCAAAACAATTTAAACTAAATATTAAATTAATTAATTAAATTAAACTACCTTTATTGAATTAAATAAATAAAACTATATCCAAAGTCTAATATTCTCAAAAGAAAAGCAATTACATAAGTTGTCCTAAAAACTGTCCCAACATGCCGGGATCATAAACGAATAAATAAAGTAAAATTGTCTTAAAACATATAGGAAACTCTAAGGTAAAGCTAAAACTCTGCCACGCTTAAGCCCAACCATCGGAAGCCCGTTCTAAGCTGCAGCATCGTCACCTGAAACTGAGGGGGGGTCCACCGTCAGTGGCGAGTAACTAGGCTGTCCCGTTTAATCGAGGGACCGCTAAACACATAATATCATAGAATATCGCATGAAAACCATACAAAAATCTAATACATGTTATACAGAATTCAATACGAGGTACGTATAAAATACGTACAAAAATACGTATACGATTACGTACAAAATACGTATAAGATTACCTGCAGAAATACGGTTAGAATACGTACAAATCTACGTATAATGTACGTGTAATCATACCTGCAAAATACGGTTAGGAATACGTACAAATATACACTTACTATACATACGTTCATACATACTTACACGTATGCATACATGGATACATACATACGTACATGCTTACATACAATCTTATACGAATACAGAAATACACAGCGGAAGTCTTATACCATTCTCAATACATATACTTATATAATTATACCCTTATAACCTAACTATCCCGAATTCATTCGATCATAACCTACATCTTAAATTATACATCTTATGTCATATTACAATATATGTCATAACTTATGTTACTCATCATCATCTTATCAAAACATATCATCATATCATATCTTATCATTCATATCTTTCATATCATATCATTATCATCTTTCAGCGGACCGGTCACTATAACTCGTTGTGGATCCCGTTTGCACCACAACTTTCCTAGAACATGCCGGGGTGAGCTCGTGTACTCAACCCGTAGCGGATCTCGTTTGCACCACTAAGCCTAAGCTATGGCCATAACCCCTAAATAGCAGCTCGTGTACTACTACTTAGACGACTACATATCCTAAGACCCAGAACTACTCGGGGGAACTCGTGTGTTCGTCCCATTGAGCAGTGGCTTCGACTTAACCCAGTCTGACTACTCGGGTCATCAGGTGGGCGTCCTTATCTTATCTTATATCTTTCAAATATTATATCTTATCTTATATCGGGAAATACTAGGTGGCCGTAATCGGAAATGAACCGTTCGAAGTCCCAGGAAAGAGAGGTGCGGCACGTATATTGGCCACCTTAAATACCAAGTCTTTCCTAGCCAGAGATCGAAACGATTCGTATTCCTTTTACTCTGTTTCCTTTCTTTCCCTATTAATATCTTATTCGTAACTTATATAACTTATCCCTACTGATTCCTAATATTAATAATAATACTAATAATAACACTAACATTATCCGAGATATTAATAATAATAATAATAACCGTGTAAATAATAATAAAAATAATAATATTATTATCTATTCCTTCTTGTTACAACTTATCCCTGATAATTCCTTTAACTATAACTTTTATAATTAATATATTAATTATTCCGAAATTATTCCTAATATTATTATAAGTCAAAATTAAACTAAAATTGACTAATTAAATACTAGGCCATTCGACATTTTCCATATAAAACCAACAATTAAATAAGTTCACAATAATTCATATAAACAATTTAATTAAACATCTAAATTAACAATTAGCATCATATAATAATTAAATCAAGATAAAAATACTATTTTTCCATCCAAGAGGCACTCGACATTTTCATGTCAACATATCAAAAATTATACCTTTAATCAAATAAATACAATTATCCATAATTCATCATACAAACTTAATAATAAACAAGTAAATCATGCTTTGAACATTAAATTATCAAAATTGAATCAAAACAAGATTAAAATCATTTCTTTTTACATTCAAACCACACGGTATTCATGGCACAACAAATCAAGAACAACTTCAAGATTTAAACATTATCATGATTATTAAGGATTAACATAAAGATTGAATTAAAGATTAGCATTAATAATTCAAGAATCATCAAGATACATCTTAAAAATCATATTTTTAATTCCCTTTTAATACTAGGTTACTCGAAAAATTCAAGAAATTAATAATAACATATTTTAACAATTTAATTACCCTATTTTATACAATCTGATTTTTAAAGAATTAAATCAAGATCGACCATCTAAAGGTCTCTAATAATCTGGAAATTTTTATGGGAGCTAAATATAGGTTCAAGGTTTAACGTGCATGAATTTCGTTTAAAACTAACATCATTTACTAATTTTAAGTGATTTTATAATTAACAGATCAGATTAGAAAGAATTCGGTTTCAGATTTTTCTGCCATAGCAATCGATCTTTAAAAATTACGAAAAAATTACACAAGATTTAAAACAGTATTACTGACTTTCACCTGAAATTTCGTAGCCATACGATTTGATTAGTATATTAATAAATTCGTAAACTAAATCTGGACAGTTTTACCGGTTCGAAAGATTAAATTATTATAAGTAATAAAAGGACAAATTTTGCCACGAAATAAATCATGATTAATAATAAAACAGTAAAGAAACTTCCACGAAAAATTCATTAAGAAATAACAAGATTTGATTAATAAATAAATTCATACAAGTAATTATTCAATAATTAAAGATTTCAAGAAACTACATAAAATAATCAAGAAAATACATAAAGCAAATCAAAAATCAAATCATCATGTACTCGACATTTTCGAATCAATACAAACATAAAATCCTACAATTTTCATGATCAATCCTAATTAACTGTGTGATTATCTATCCCAAAATTAAAAGAGAAAGCAAAGTTACCTCGGATCGCTAAATTTTCCAAGGCACAAAAATAATTCACTACTTGGTGAACTTGTGCTGTTCGGCTTTTTGGAAGGGAAAGAGGAGAAAAATATAGTTTTTAGGGTTTAAGAGTATAATAGCAGATAGGAACCAAATGAAAGGGTTAGGTCCTATTTATAGAAAAAAAAAAAAAACAACAACCCTAAAAATTGTTAAGGAGGGCCGTGTAAAAGGGGGACAAATAGGGAAAAGTTGAGCTTAATTTGGGAGGCTCAACAAACTAGTTGGACTAGGTTTTAAAAGATTAAATTATTTATTTTAATTAATCTAATTAATCCACAATATCTAATTAATTAGATTAAAAAAAAACAACATTGGCCCAAAAACAAAAAGGGGACCGGCCAAGTTTATAAGAGGGGAAAAAGATTGGGTCATTGGCCCAATTGAGTTAAAAGAGAGGAAAATAAAATAAAACAGTCCAAATAAATGGGCCTTTTGGACTTAAAATAAAATAAAATATTTAGGAGAAAAGAAAATGAATAAAAGGATGGACTGCGTAATATATGGATCAAAGGAAACAACTGGGCTCGGGTTTTGGCAAGACAAAATAAAAAAAAAAGTTAAGGCCAGGCTTAAAATGATTAGATGGCTACACAAAATAATATTTAATTAAATAATAATCAATTAAATAGCTAATTAATTATACATTTAATTAATAAATAAAAAATTTTAAAATATCCCAAATTTTCGGGGTATTACAACACTAGCCAAAACTTTGGTACCAACAGAAAGCTGACCTGAAGCAAGATTGTTTGCAGTGTAATATAGGCCTGACTTGGAGTTACCAAGAACCAATTTCCTTTGTCAAGGAAGGCCCCTGTATAACACAATTGTTATTAGAAAAGATTACAGAACAATCCAAATCTTTACACAATTTGGTAACAGATATTAGATTGTACTGAAAATCAGGAACATAAAGAACATTTTGTAAAACTATCCCAAAAGAAAGATGCACAACTCCATAATGTGTTATCTTAACCTTAGAACCATTAGGTATAGTAATAGTACTATCTGCACTTTTTATAGGCAAATAAGAACTAAACCAAGATAAATCACAACAAATATGATCGGTATCCCCACTATCTATTATCCACTCAGTATTAGCATGAGAAAACATACAAATATTACCTGCAAAACAAGCTGCATTGGTAGTAGAATCAGGCACAGATTGCTCCACAGCTGGTTGTTTATCCAACATCATCAAGATTCTTGAATACTGATCTTTAGTGAAAGATGTTTGAACCATATCATTATCAACACTATTGAACTGACCTCCATCATCAACTGAAACATTATGTGCATACTTCTTCTAACCAAAACCTCTAGAATCAACTGAAAACCTTCCACCATTTTTAGCATCTGATGGATAACCATGCAATTTATAGCACCTATCCTTTGTATGTCCTGTCATTTTATAATGATCACAGGACAAATTGGAATTCCTTCTAAAACCTTGCCTCCTATCCACAAAACTTCCTCTATTAAAAGTGTCACTTCTAAAGCCTTTATTATCAGTATATTTCTCAAAATTCCTCCTTCTATCAGCTGCTAAAACAACTGACTCACCCTGAGTATTAACTTGTACAACCGTTAACTCTCTATGTTTTTGTTCTTGCAACAACATACTATACACTTCAACTATAGTTGGCAAAGGTTTAAGCATCAAAATACTACTCCTAATCTGCCTATACTCTTCTCTGAGTTTCATCAAGAATTGCATTAATCTGCTATCCTCTTGAATCTTTATATATTTTGCTGCTAAATTGCAAGTACAAGTGCCTCCACATTCACAAGTAGGAAAAGGATATAACTCATCTAACTAATCCTACAAGACCTTTATCTTAGCAAAAAATCCAGGTATTGTGTCATTACCTTGAACCAATGAAACAATCTCTTCTTGCAAGGAATAAAGTTGAGTTGAAGTTGTTTATCCATACCTAGTAACAAGATCTTTCCACATTGTACTTGCTGACTTGAAAAAGAACACTGACTTTGTTGGGACTAGCCTTAATGCCTTGAGTATCCATCCAATAACCATGTCATTACATCTGACCTAAGCATTGTACTTAGGATCAGTTGCAGCTGGCCGAGGCAGAGTTCCATCAACAAAACCCATCTTGTTTTTTGTTGAAAAACCAATGAGCATAGACCTCTTCCATGAACTAAAACCTTCACCATCAAATTTCTCAGTAACAAAATATTGAAGACTACTGTCAGAAGGATGTATGTAATATACACTATTAGGATCTTGGGTTACTTCAAGAGATGAAGACATGATTGTACTATAGGAAAAGAAAACTAAAAAAAACAAATTCCAACTCTTCAAAGAGAAATTAAGAGCCAAGAAAAACAAGAAACTACAAAAAAAACGTCCAGATCAATAGTGATCAAAAGAATAAAGAAATATAACCAGAATTCACAAAAAAAAAAAAATGAAAGAGAAAAACAAATAAACTCAGAAAGCACACTAGGTGTTCGAAGAAATGCTCGAAAGAAGAAACTCGATTAGTAGAGACCTTGCTCTGATACCATGTCAAAATATGCAATTAAGAAGAAAAAAGGGCAGCCAACACAAAGATTTACTCCTTCACTGCCCTCAATTACAGGCTCAGGACTTAGAACTAAGTAACTTTATTGAAGAAGAAAAAGAACAGAGTGCAGAGCACTTAGTACAAACTTGAGTGTGTCAAATTGAGAATGTATGTGTAAGCAATAGAAAACCAAAAACTAAACTGATCTAAGAACTAAGGCTATATATAGTCATTCTATTAAACTAAGGGAAAAGGGGGAAGGGAGCTACTGGAAAAAGAAAAGAACAATTAAAAGAAAAGAAAACATTCTATAACTAACTTGACTAACTTAGCTTAGGTTTCTTCAACAGGGGTTAGACCTAATAGCCAGAACGCCCCCACTTTTTTAACTTGCATTAGATGCCCCTAAGATCAGTATAATTGGCAAAAATGCCATTACTGCAAATTTCAACTTCAAATCATGACTAATCTGTTCGTTTTTTACAAATCCCGACCTCAAATCTGACCCTTTAGGGTTAAAATGACCGATAAAATCTTAAGAGGACGATTTTTTTAGAAAAACGTAGATCAAAGCACGCAAATTGAGGCGAATCAAGACGTAGATATATGTGCGCAAAAATTGTCATCCCAATGTTTTACAAGCCATTTTAACCCTTAAAGTTTAGATTTAAGGTCGGAATTTACAAAAAAACAAACAGATTAGCCCTGATTTGAGGTTGGAATTTGTAGTAATGGCATTCTGGCCATTTATACTGACCTCAGGGGCACCTAATGCAAGTTAAAAAAAGTGGGGGCATTCTGGCCATTTGGCCTAACCCCAAGAGTACCTGGGAAAATATTCCAAAAATACTTTAATGCTATATTTATTTTCCCTTATTTTAGCCTGACATTGAACTTTAAAATTATTTAAAGTTTTGCAAAGGACATGATACACATTAACATCATAAATACAAAAAAAAAAGATCATTGTGGACATAGTACTATCATATGGCAACTGAAGGATGTCCTTTCCACCTAAATGGACTCCCTTGGACGTCCACTAATCAACCACCACAAACGCCTCGTAGTAGCCACTCACAACCCCAAGAGTGCCCTTCTCAGCCCCACATACAGGCCCTCCTAACACCTCCTTGCAAGCCGCCTTATATCCACCCTAGTTATATCCACATACAGACCCTCCTAACACCCCTTGCAAGATCCCTTATATACGTCCTAGTTACTGCCACATATGAGCCCTATAACAGCCCCAATACGACCCCACAACATACCCATATCAACGCCCTATAACATTAAAGTAGATGCAAAAATCATATGTAGACCCTATATGTAACAAATATTGATTTTTGTAAGCAGTACTTGTTTAATTTTGTAAAGAAGTACTTGTTTAATAATTTCAAAAATAATGAATAAAAGTCTAGTATCAATTTCTTATTAGTAAGATGCGTAGTGGATTGCATGTTCTGAATAACATAACAACATACGTACAATTATACAAGGCAATAACATGGTTAGCATATTATAGTAGAAAGGATTGAATGGTAATAATAATAAAGATTTAATATGGTCATACCATTTATGATGTTCTATTGTAAGTTAACACCAAATTCAAAGGGCAGGGTTAAGTCTCAAGGAGTTGTGGTTAGCATTATTGGTTGAATTTAAACCATCTGCTGAAAACAAGGATTTCCTACGACCATGACCAAGTAATTTGTCATCATAACGAGCCAAAGAGCCATCCAAATCAACCATGTCAACCCTAGGGTTTGACTGTATATGGGGTCACAAGCGCTACATCACAATCTATATTCCTTTACCTTGACCTCCTTTCTCCTGAAAAATTGATCGGTCCATTTTGGACCCATTTTCCGACTTAGTTTCACTTGTCTTTTGGGCCTTTTAGAATTTAGGATTTTTCTTAAAAATATCCATTAGATTTTGCAAATTTTCATATGTATCCACTTTTTTTAGGGTTTCTTATGTGTACCCACAAGATTTCTAAAAATTCTCAATCGTAGCCAATTTTTTTATGATAGAAAACAAACGTTAACATCACCCTTAAGTTAGTTGGAAAAGAAAAAAAATCAAAATAAATAAGTTAGTTTGATGGTTTTTTAGCGGTTGATGGGGCTGATTTGCGTGATGGCTGGGACTTTTGGGTTGTTGCGCGGCGTATATATGTTTATTAATTCTGGTTTTTGTTTTTTTATTCCAATTAACTTAACGGTGCTGCTAACATTCATTTGCTATCATAAAAAAATTTGCTACAATTATGAATTTTTGGAAATCTTATGGGTATACATAAGAAATCCTAAAAAATATGGGACATTTGAGAATTTGCAAAACTTGGTGGGTAGTTTTAAGAAAAACCCTAGAATTTATTTTATTGGTTTTTATTCTTCTAGTGCAGAATTAGCTTATTTCATGGTTTCATTTAATAATGTTGTGTTTTATTTGTTTTCTTGAATAATTGGGCTAAAATTGGAAGCATTTTAATTGCTCTTGCATAATGGTTTGATTCAAATACTCATATATTTTTGTATATAACTCTTTTTCAGGTGATTTCACTTGGAGAATATCCCTTATTCCAAAAGCTCCAGTTTGATATATCATATGCTTAATTCTTATAAGAAACGAAAGAGATTGATATAAACATTTGAAATCCAAATACGCAGATATGCACGACCGTGCAGTACTACTCTGCACGGTCGTGCAACATCCAGAGAGATCCTTATCCATGACACGATTGTGCAGCTGTAGCAGCATGGTCTTGCCATGCTGCAGCAACACTTTTTCGCGATTTTACTGCACGGTCGTGCCATGCTGCACCAGCAATTTTTCACGATTTTACTCTGTTTTTGGTCGTGTAAATAATACTTATATTGCGTTTTCATTTACTCATAGGAAATTTTAGACCATACTTACGGTAGTATTAAGAGCTTCTCTCTCTACTTTATCTCTCTTGGTTAGGCTAAATTTAGGCTTGATTTCTTGAATTTCTCTTTGTTTTTCATGGCCTACTCTTCCATCAAGGTATTATTTCAATTTCTTTTGCTTTTATTCTTCTCACTTTCATATTTTGCAAGTATATTAGTGTTTAATTACTGCATTTACCTGTTTTCTTAGTTTACTTGTTTGTTTGTTGTTATATTTAGGTTTAATTCATGTTTTCTTACTTAGATTTCCATTCTAAACTCTTCTCTTTGATTTTCCCCTATTATGCTTGTTCCTATTTGCAGCAACGATAGCCTTCTCGAACACAGACATATAACGTTTCGTTCGCTTACGACCAACCTTATTAGGAACACGTGGGTCGTTCACAGATACATTGTTCTCTCTTTGGCCATCGATGTTCATCTGCACTTCTAGTGGGCTCCTACCAATCTGTTTCTTATTGTTGCAAATGAACGATGGAGTCTCCACCACACCACCCTTAAATCCATTTTATATCATTTTCATGTCCTCCTCCGTTTGAATCGACAACAGCTCAAAAACTTGGCATGCTTTCATCAGTGTGAACTCATACAATGGTGCCCTATCAAACACAGGTTCCGATAAGAATGTCAATTTGCAAACTTGTATACTACGTCATTCTTACTAGGATCATGGTACGCAAAGTTGGTCTTATTATGTTTCCTAACATCCTTCCTCCATCGATGTAGTATATATTTGTCAAGGACATCATAAATATCACGTTCCCATCATACTTTGAAGATGTGACAGCAGATAATCCCATGGCAATCAAAGTAGTTACCATCACAACTCGCTTTGTTCGTTTGAGGATTTATAACTACCTTGTATAGTACTCCATGGAATGAAGTGTAAGGTATTCTTTGTGAGTAGCCTTAGGCCTAATCCAAACACGATCATTTGTAATGTACTGAAAATTTCCATCGCTCATTTCACCAAGTTGTCTAAACTATAAATAGAGAACACGGGAACACTCGATTTGTATCTCTTTGTATTTATGGTCTATGTAAACCTTCTAAATCACTTCCCAAAAGGCAAGTATGCTGCAATATGCCTCGTGAATCTATAACAATGAGTGTCAGCTTGTACCTCCGCTTCAGCCCTTACCTCCATCGCTTCACAATAATGCTCGGCAGATTCGAACAACCCTATGTTCTTGTCAACATAACTATCAAAGAAAATGTTGATAGTTTTAGTTTGTGTTTAAAATCAGAAATAAATAATGAGATACAATGGAGATTATTCACTTTATATAATCCTAAGAGTGAATCCTAAAAGCTATGTTATAGTTTGTGTTTAAACACACTTAGAGAAGTTTGCAAGAATTTTCTAAGTGCTAGCAAGTTGTTTAGGTGATGAAAAATCTCAGAAATTTACATGTTACTCTAAACAAGTGAACTAACGTGCCTATTTGTAGGTATAACCATGAGGAAGAATCAACAAAAATATGAGTAATAAACCACCATAAAATCGGAATTCATGGTGACTTAATTGTGTAACATAAACCAAAAGATGCCATACGCAAAGTAAGTCATTTACAATATGATTTTATTTCATTTTAATGCCATCAAATTGCTCTATTGAAGCCTCGTAATAAGGATAAACCGTACAAGGAATCTAAAGAAAAAGGCATCTAAGAAAACCGATAAAACAAGGTCTAATCCAGTGACAATCCGCAGGCCGCGACTACTTTTCCAAAACCTATCTATCTCATAATCTTTCTCTACCAAACATTGAAAACCTTTAACTTACTTGTTAATCTAATATTGGTTAATGTTTTATACGATACACCCTATTAGATTTTACCATTAAATTCCTTTTTTTGCTTCTTACGATGACAAGGGTGATTACGTATGAGAAACTTTATGTGGGGAATAAAGACATCCTATGTAACGACCCGTCTTTTTAGAAGTTGTCGATTTACGAAGGAAATCGACAAATGGATCATTACTCAACAAAACATACTAGAATATTATTAAATTGAAACCTTTAAACTTAAATTAAGATAACTCTTTATTAATTAATTAACTAATGAAAGGCTAGGAGGTCTATAAATCCATATTATTCAATAAACTACAACTAAAACTGTCCTTTTCCAAAAGGCTGGGTGAAATCAAAGGAATAATAAACTAGATTGTAAAGTAGACTTCGGGTTTCCTCTATAATTCTTGCCAAAACACTCAACCCGATCCATATGAAAGCCCACTTATACTTCAACATCTTCACCTGAAATGGGGGGTCCACCGTCAGTGGCGAGTAACTAGGCTGTCCCACTTAAATGTGGAATCGTAAACCATATAATGTCATAGAATCATCCAGGATAACATACAAAATTACATGTATAAACGTACAAAAATACACGTATAAACGTATAAAAATACATGCATAAACGTATAAAAATACATACAAATATGTATAAAAATACATACATAGACGTATAAAAATACATACATAGACATATAAAAATACATGCATAGATGTATAAAAATACATACATAGACGTATAGAAATACATACATATACTTACATAAATACATACAGGTCAGACATACGCAGCGGAAGACTTTACATAACATACTTGTAATAATACATGGATAAATACATAAATACATACTTAAATAACATAATAGCATACAAATAATATACCAACCCGTGGAATACATATCTTATCATATTATTTCCCGAATCCCATCTTTTAACCATCTTCTTAAGTTCATGGACCGGTCATTATAGTTCGTAAGGATGCCCGTGTACATCCCAACTTTCCCAGAACATGCCAGGTAGGACCCGTGTATCCTACCCGTAACCCTCCTTTGCAAGGATTATGTCTAAGTGAGGCCCTCACTCCCAGATTAATAGCCCGTGTACTACTAACCCGGACGACAACATATTCTAGGATCCAGAACTGCCCAGAGACCGCAGTAGGGCAGTGGCTTCGACTTAACCTAATTTGGTGACCCGTGTATCACCAAACAGACGTCCACTTCTTATCTTATCTTATCTTATCTTTTCGACATGGCCATCGTGAGACCAATAACATCTTATCATCTTTTCATCTTATCAAAGTCAATTCATTTTCCGTATCATTACAACTTATCTTCTTATTTCCTTCTTATTCCTTTAATATTATTAAATCCTTTATTCATAAACTAAAATTATTACAACCCAAAAATTAAATTAAATTGATCATAATACTACTCATATCACACGACATTTTCAAGAATAAACATAATGAATAATAAAATAAATTCTTTTTAAATAATCACACAAATAATTCAATAAATCAATAAATCATCATATCAACATAATAATCAACAATTATCATAATACATGATGAAAATACCCTTTTTCCATCCCTGCACCATTCGAGTAACTCAAATTAAATAATAAAAGTATACACTTTAACATATCAGTCACAATATCAAGGATAAATCATTTAAACTTATTAGATAAAAAAATAAAGTCATGGATTAACTTTAAATTACCAAAATAGTAGCCATAACAGGATCAAAATTTACCCTTTTATCATATTAATACTCGGCCATTGTCAACATGTCATCGCTCGAAAATTATATAAATTACTTCCATATTTTATTATCATGTTTTAGTTATTAATTCAGTTATATAAATTATAAAATTATAATCTAACCATTAATCATGAAATTATAGATAATCATGGATCAAAAATCAAGCATTTATACCCTCATATTATTCGGCCATCATAGAAGAACAACAAGATCAAGATTAATTTCAAGAACCTAATATTTCATAATTAAATTACTTTCAAAATAAAGATTAATTAATAAACTAAGGTTAGGAATATATTTGAACAAGAAAAATTGAATCTTTAATTCTTTTATTAATCTTGTGCCATTCGTAGATTATAAAGGATTATAACATGATTATAATTTTAATTCAAGACTTTAATTATACAATTAGATAAATTATGAAAATACTTTTAGATCAAGAAAATATCCTAAAATCATCATAAAACTCTTGTTACCACTCGACATAAACACGTACAACACAAGAAACAATTCAAAATTTTATCATGCAATTATTCTAATTAAAACATGTAATTTAAGATAGTAAAATATGCTATATTAATTAATAAATTTTTTTTTAAAAAGATCATGAAACATATCAAGAAACAATCAAGAATATCATCAAAAAGGTTCGAACAATCATAGCCCTATCATGATACTAATTAATTTCCTAGTTTAATCCTAATTAACTATATGATAAACTAATACCAAATTCAAAAAGGATAGTCTAGTTATCTTGAATTAGGAAGAAAAATAAAGACAAATCTTTGCTTGGGGTTCGAATAATACACGGCACAACAAGAACACTTTTGTGAATATTTTTAGAGGTTAGAAGTTAGGGTAAAAGGTTAGATAGGGGCCGTGAATTAGAGTAAGAATAGGGAAAAGAGTCAAATTTAGAAGACTTGGTATAAGGTTAGTTAAAAATAAGATTTTTAGTTTAGTTGACTTTTCAAAATAAAAATTGAAGATTTTAGATATAGAATAGATTTTATATCTAATAATAATAATAAATAAAAATTAAAAATAATCCTTGGCCAAGCAAGGAGGGGCCAGCCAAGAGGGAAAATATTTGGGTCATTGGGCCCAATTTTAAGACAAGGATAGGAAATGAGATTAAACAGTCCAATTAACTGGGCCTTTTGGACTTAGAATATTAGAAGCAATAATAATTAACCACGAAATTTTCTGGCCCAGATTTTCGGTTTATTACATCCTAGCATTTTGGGATTTATTCTGATTCCATGTCATTATACATATGAGGCATGATTTCTTTCATTTGTTCATATACCTTGATAAATTGCTATATGTTTGAAAATCAATGATGATGCAAAATAGTATTGCATGCAATGTGAACACCTTATTAGAATATGCATCAAATACAGATTTCCCTTCATTATTGCACAACTTTTTCAAATCATCAACAAGTGGTCTTAAATACATACATATCAGTACCATCTTCAGGTTGTTTGGGACCAAAGAATAAAAGCAACAGCAAGATATACTTGCCTTTCATGCACAATCATGGAGGCTGATTATAGATGACAATACAAGAAGTACATGCCATGTATTGAGCTTATTACTAGATCGCCAAATGGGTCCACTCCATCCATACAAAGTCCAACCCTTAAATTACGATCTTATGCAACTGGTTGATAGGCTTCAACTTGGGAGAATCAGTCAAATGCTTGAGGAAATGTGTACGCGCCTATCCTGGCCATCGAATGGCCGTCTTTTGTTTTGCATATTGTGAGTATGCTAGGCTTTGGAATGAACGTAAAAAACTCAAATAAATCGAGTCGCATAATGCTCTTTTTGGGAGCTCACGACATAACCCATAGTGTCTAGCACGAAGCATGCACTAGCTTAGATCATGGGTTCAGGGATGAAGGTAAGGACGAAGTGCATTGTAATTTCAATGTTATAATAATGAACCGCAAAGATATTTCATTATTAATTGATCCTAAAAGCACATCAGAAGATCTTAGGTGGGTTTTAAATTAAATTCAATGTACAATTAGATCTACATTTTTAGTGGTCAATTTGAATTAAATTTAATAATGGTGCACAATCTGTCTTTAATATGATAAAAATTATTCTGGTCTTTATTAAAATAATAAATTAAATGTGAAAATAAAAATAATTAAATCATATAAAGTGTGGGAAGAAAAATATGAGTTTACCTCATATAATATACGTAGTGTGCGACATTATTGAAAACCAACTTTACTAATTTGTCGAATGTTGTAATGCCGACTTTGAGATTGAGAATCAAAATTCTTTGATGAAACAATTTTTTTTGGAATCGTTTATCTTTTTTTATGATATGATTTTTTTGGTTTTAGGTTTTTTTTTTGTGTGTATTGAGATCCAATTGGAGAGGAAAGAAGAGAGCTACAAATTTTTTGGACTGTTTGAGTTTCATGCATGGCTATTTTCAGGAGGTTCAAAAGAACGGGAGGCAGGTCCGTTAAATAGACATACAAAAGGGTAAGCGTAGTTGCGCAAAGAGTTGCACATGGGTGTTGGTTTCTACGCATGTGCACAGGTATGTAACGACCCGACTTTTATAGGCTGTCGATTTACGAAGGAAATCGACAAATGGGTCATTACCAAGCAAACATGCCAAAACATTATTAAATTGAAATTATTAAACTTAAATTTAGAAATCTCTTTACTTAGTAATCAACTAATGAAAAGGATAGAAATTTGTCCATAAATCCATATTATTCAATAAACTACTACATAAAGAGTCTATTCCCAACAAGTTGGGTGAAATCCAGAAAGAAATAAACTAAAAAGTAAAGTAAAATTCAGGTTTCTTCTATAAATCTTGCAAAAACACTCAACCCGATCCATACGAAAGCCCACTTATTCATCTGCATCATCACCTGAAATGGGGGGGGGGGGCACTTATACCAAATATAATTCTCTTACTCTCTATTACAAGTTAATGTAACAGGGAAGTAAGGTTCGTATCCACAGGGAATTGGGGCTACTCACGTACGAGATATTAAAAGAAATAAAACCGATTAAAGATGTAAAAGGGGGTTATGGAATGTAATTAACCAAATGACATGATCTAAGTAACAATCCTTCTTGAAAGCAATTGAAGTAAGGTTCGTATCCACAGGAAACTGGGGCTACTCACATACGTGGTATTAATAGAATTAAAACCGACTAAAAATGTAAAAGGGGGGTTATGGAATGTTAATGACATGATCTAAGTAACAATCATTCTTGAAAGCAATTGAATTAAGGTTCGTATTCACAGGAAACAGGGGCTACTCACATACGTGATATTAATAGAAGTAAAACCGAATAAAAAATGTAAAAGGGGGGTTATGGAATGTAATTAACCAAATGACATGATCTAAGTAACAATCCTTCTTGAAAGTAATTGAAGTCAACACGTAGATGAAAATCTACATAGAATCAATGTCAATAGTTCAAATGATCAAAGAGGCAAGTCTTGGTTTCAATTAATACACTTTTAGCTAATTATTAATTATAGAAAATGAAACATCATTTTTAATAGGAATAATTACATTAATAGGTACCAACTATTGCACTATTTATTTTATAGGTACCAACTTTTGATTATTCACCAGCAGCACGAACTATTACATAAAATTGCAAGGATAGGTATATCACCTAAATGTTGTTGCAATTTATAGGTCATTCATACTTATTTATAGGTCATCCATACCTATCGTTGCAACTTTATGTAATAGTTCGTGCTGCTGGTGAATAATCAAAAGTTGGTACCTATAAAATAAAAAGTGCAATAATTGGTACCTATTAATGTAATTATTCCTTTTTAATACCTTGGTTACCCAATGTGGGGAATAAATCTCCTAAGCTCCTTATTAATAGTTAAATACCACGATATGCGTGAATATAAAACCCTTACTCAAGAGCAATCTAGACAATCTGCAGCTAAATTCAATCTAATATTAGCATTATGAAAAGAGAACAATAGGATTGTTATGTTAAGTAAGCAATAAGATACAATTAACACTTGATTTTTGATGTGGATTTGATGCACCTTCAACCTCAAGAAAGTGAATCTTGAAGCCTAAAACGCCACATGCAAGAAAAGTAGTTGAATATCTCCTAAGTTTGATAATTTTAGGAGTGTTTCTTGAACTTGATGGCACACAGGATTTGATGAATTTATTTGATTACTCAACCCTCTCACAAAAAACAAAACAATAACTCCACACCTCAGCAAATAATGGAGGGTAATTTGGAGATGCACACACCTTCAAAGTTTATCCCTTGGTGCGCACACCAATGCAAGAAGATCTCGATCTTCTCTAGACTCGCAAGTCCCTCAAAAAAATTGTAGCAATCCATTGCTCACACCCAAACCACATTCACTAAAATATTTCGCGTTTCTACCTTTCGTTATTTATCGTCCGCTACTGTGACCGACGTTATTTTTTATTTACCGCCCGCCTTTATATTTACCGTCCACTCCAGCAGACGTTAAAAGCACTCCATTATTTTGAAATTTAAATTCAATAAATTTTAATTTAGCATCGGCTTTTGAAAAATTTATCGTCCGCTTTAACAAACAGTAAAAAAATTAAGGATTAAAAATCCTAGTCGTGCATTTACCGTCCGTTATTATAATTTTACCCTCTTTTAATGGATAGACAATAATTTTTTTAATGTACAACTTCTTGCTGATTTGGTGGACAGGCCAATTTGAAGCCCACAATATATACTCCTTAACTAACCCTAACCCTCATTTCACTCCCCTCTTACTATGTCATTTCATGCCCCTCCTCCTCTATCTATCTCATTTCACTCCCCTTCTCTCTATCAAATTTATTTCACGCCCCTCAGCAGCGAGCTCCCCTCTCTCTTCCATCTACAGCGGCGGAGGACCAGGCCCCATCAGCAGCAGCTCCTGCGGACGAGGCCCTAACAGTAGCGGTGGCGAACGAAGCCCCACCAACAGCTTCCAATCGACGAAGGCGAAGATGAGGAGGCACAAAGGTTGGTGTTTTCCCCTTTTCATCTGATTATTCATATTTTTTTATTTCTGAACTGGGATTCAATATTTTTTTATTTTTTGAGCCCTAATTTTTTTGGTTTTTTTTTATCTGTTTTAGTATACATCCATTTGGATTTTTTGGTATTTACATTTTATTTTAGTATACCTCCAGAGCTTTCGTTTTTATTGGGTTTAATTATTGTGATTTTGTAGGGTTTGATTTTGGGGATGAATTTTCGATGTTTGCCTTTTTTTTGTCGAAATTTTGGTATATTTTGATTTTTTTATTTATTTTTTCGATTTTTGAGGGTTCGAATAATTCAGATCTCGGGGGTGTTACGGTGGGTAATTTTTTGATCTAATTTTCATTTTTTTTGTTATGTTTGATTTTTCATTTTTCATTTTTTGTTAGGTTTTACTTTTTTTATTCACTGATTGTTTTTTATTTTTTAGTTACTTTCGTTTTTTCATGTATTGGTTCCGATTTTTGTTTTTTTGGTTGCAACTTTTGTTTCTTGCAGATTGGAGTTGAAGAAAGGGATGTTCTAGATTTTTTTTTTTTTGATTTTTAGTTTTTAGATTATTTTTTCCTTGTATCAGATTCATCAAAAATGAACACAATTAAAGTTTGTTGATTGAGTGTCTTTTTTTTTTTTTTGCAAAGGGAATTTAATGTTGTAATTTTACGTGGTTCTTTCCTACTTTTTAATTTATGTGATTATTTTGTATACTTACAAAAAAATGCAAATTGATGCACAAATTGAAACCAGCGTAAAAGTTGGTTTCTTTTTTAAAAAAAATTCATGAACCGTTTTTACCATCCGTTTTCTCATATTTAACATTCATCTTAAGCAGCGGACACTAATTAACATCTTAAGCAGCTAACGTTATTTGACGTCTGTTAAAGCGGACGTTAACTTTAAAAAGCGGACGTTAAATTTTTAGCGTCCGCTTGGAGGATGTTAATTAAGTATTTAACGACTAAAAATTTTTCGACAATGGTTTAACGTCCGTTGGCGGACGTTGATCTAATTAGCGCCCGCAATCTGCTAATTTACCATCCGCTATTGGTGGACGGGTAAAAATACGGAATCTTGTTGTGATTTGTGATTTCACAAAACACCCAACTTCATCCATCTTATTGAAAATGGGAGGAGGCCTTTATATAGGCACTCTCAACCCCCTTATCCGACTTAAGTAAGGGATTTTCCCTTCCCTAATTACACACTTGAGCCAAACAAGGCTCTTGCTCTCCTAAACATACATAAACTCTCTACATGTTTTTTATGCTACTATATACACATATGTTATTTAGGCATACACGTATTCTACTTTACTCCTGTACAATATCTTTATGTATTTTATATGTATTTATACATGTATCTTAACACATTTATTTGTAAAAAAAGAAATCAGAAAATTGCTAAGTTAAAAGTACTTATCCTATGTAGGAAAGGAAGTGTGATCAAAGCCATTTGACTTTGCATTAATTTTCCTATGGAATAACAAGGACCACTCACATCCAACTCAAACCCTAGCTTGCTACTTAATGAAAGAAGAGCACATGATAATATCATTTTATGCACTAAATGGACTAGAAACAACCGACAAAACACACCGAACCAGGCACCAAAGAAGTTGTGAGCGTTATGATGGATAAAACATCATAGAAATTGGGGCAAAATTACCTCACCTTGGTTCGGGTAGCATCTCCTGTACCGTCTGGGTTCTGACTGATGTTGGCGTTAGCTTCCATAGCATCAAGGTGTCAAATTTGGGCTAAAAAGAGACCTCGTCTCTGTTCGGGGTGGTGGGCTCCAATACTGGGGTGGTGCATGGGTAAGTGTGGTGACATTACGTCGAAGAAGTGAAGGCAAGAGTAGAAATAGAACTTACCCTTATCCCAGGGTAGTGGGTAGAGGTACCAATCGAGCTAAGCAGCTTGTGAGCTACTCAAACTCAACTCTGTAAACGCTCAACTAGATTGAGCTCGGCTCGAGATCGACTCGGGATAGTAATGAGCCGAGTCGAGCAACATTAAACTCGACTCGATAAGCTCACGAGACTTATATATTGATATATATTAGTATATTTAGATATATATATATATACATACATACATACATATATATATATATATATATATATGTATGTATATACATACATATATATATATATATACATACATATATATATATATATACATACATATATATATATATACATACATACATATATATATATATATATATGTATGTATGTATGTATGTATGTATATAATTATAAACCAAATGCCTCCTTCAAAAAAGTTATAAACGAATTCCATTGCTAAGAGCCCAATTGTGTAGCCTAAGGCACTAAAGTCCAAAAAAAAAAAAAACAAAAAACAAAAACTGTCATTACATCTCTCAACCCCTAATTACATATCTCTTACTCTCTATGAGTTGTTTCTCTCACCATTCACAAACCCCAAGCTCTTATTCACCCTTTTTCGTTTTTACTCCATTGAAAGCTTGAAGCCAAGGTTCTCTTGCCACCTGCTCGTCATGCGACCGCTGCTCACATTACTTCTACTACAGCCTTTCGTCCGCAATTGTTGCCTTTCTTTTGTTGTTGCTTGACATGTCGTGCTGCTGCTACTGCTTGCTTTCGTTCGTTCGCTACTGCCTACCTTTTGTTTTAATTTTTCTTTGTTTTATTTTTCCTTTGTTTTTGTTTTTGTTTCGCTTTTCCTCAGTTTTTTATATTTTATTTTTCGATTATAATTTATTTGTTAGTGTTCTTTATGTTTTTATTAGATTGTATCATTTTTTATTTTCAGTTTTGTAGGATTATTGAATATAATTAGGGTTTTTATTACTTTTTTAAAAAATTTGGTTAATATCATTATTCATTATGGTTTTATTACTATTTTTATTTAGTTGATATAATTAGGGTTTTATTATTATTTTTTAATTTGTTTTCGAACTTTTGATAATTTGGGTTTTAATACAATTTGAAGCAATGATACGTACGTAGCAATTTTCTGTTGTTGTTGTTGTTTGTTAATCGTCTTTCGAGCCGAGTTCGAGTTTCGAGCCGAGTTTCAAGTCTAGCTAAAGGTTTGAGCAATTTTAAGTCGAGTTCAAAAAAAAATCTAACGAGTCGAGTTTGAGCTTGGTTTTTGGAACTCGTTAGTTATCGAGCTTGAGTATTTCTTATCGAGTTCGAATCGAGTAGAGCAATACTCGAGCCCGAATCGCTCGATAAGCACCCCAAGTAGAGGGCCCCAACTGATCAGTCCATTATAGTACCAATTTTCCCGACACTTTTTGCTTGTTTTCCGTGCTTTTTAGGCTTAGTTTTCCAAGTTTTAAACCTATTTAGCTTAGTTTAGGTTTATGTTGCGTTTTTTGTCGAATAATGTTGTTTTCTTGTTGTTCTTGCTAATAGTTGAGTATTTTTACGTTGCTTATGCCTTGTGTTCTTTCATGTAGGTGTTTTGTGTGTTTTCGAGTGATTCTCGATAGCCGACAAGGGTCGTGAGAGGTCCCGAGAAGGTTCGAGAAGCGTGCCTCAAAGCCAAGACCACAAAACAAGGCAAAGTACCTCCAAAGGGCATTTTTTAAAAATTTTTGAAGACTTGTCGGGCGCGAGGCCTGATGTCTTGGGAGGCATGTCGACCTGTCCTGAGAAGCCCAAGAAAAAATTGGAAGCATTTGGGTAAAGAGATGGTCGCGGACAGAGGTCTAGGCGCGCCCACGCTAAATGAGTAGCCCACGACAACCAAAAAAGAACCAACTCTACCTCTCTACTCCAGGCCTCACTCGCGGCCGCGTCAGGACCATGGTCGCGCCCACGACTCCAGCTACGCGCCCGCGGTGGTATCATGGCGCGTTGTGCCTATGCCGCCCTATGCGGCTCTGTTTTCGTCTGTTGTTCGTGGTTGTTGCTTGTTGTTTTGTTGTGGCTCGTGCTGCATCTTGTTCCTCTTCTTATGCTTGGCCCTTGCTTCCCACCTTATATATATATGTCCTAAAGTCCCTAAACATATAAACACAAACTTTAGTTTAGTTTTAAGTTAGTTTTTAGATCAAAAAATCAGATTTTATCTTAGGGTTTAAGGAGAGAGAAAACATTTCTTCCTCTTTCCATAGTTATGATTTATGCTTAGTTCTTGCTTCCATAGCTTTAGATGTAGTGTAAGCTTTAGATTTCAATAGTTTGTTGAAGATGATGAATGAAATTGAAGGTTTGTTTAAGTGACATGGCCAATCCAACGTTTTGCTCATCAAAATTCAATAAGTTCTCTATTTCTCTTCTTTACTTATTCAAGTTTTTCATTGCTTTAGTTTAAATCTTGTTTATTTCATGCTTTGCTTGTAGATTAATGTTTAAATTATGCAATTTCATGTTTGTAGTTGATTTATGTATGATTTGTGAGTAGTTAATTTCTAGGGTTTGAAGGTGATGGGTTCATGACTTGAAATTAGGGGTTTTTCATATAGTTTTTGGTTGAATGGAGTTCAATTTTGGTTAATGTTGGTGTCAAAGAGCTTAGAGATTAGCTAACGGCCATAGTTGATTTCTTAGTATTTTCGAGGTATTATAAGGCTTTGTCCATGAGTTAATTATGCTTTTTCCTTGCCCAATGTTGATAGTGAGACCATTACAACGATAGTCAGTGGTCGAACTAGGAATTTGCTTTAAGTATGTTGTTAGTAAGACTATTACAACGATAGTCGGTAGTCGAACTAGGAATTTGCTTTTAGTAAAACACCTTGGTATAATTGTGATCATTGAATGTAATGATAAAGTCCATTCGAGAGAAGTCGTTATTGTTATATTCATGCGTCAACTCCTAAATCACTCCGGGAGGAGGTTTAGGTATCTTTAGAAGTGTAATTCCCCTTCCTTGACTTAGTTCGTTCATTAGATTGTTCGAAGTAATTCCCCCGAAATCAAGTGAACCTAGATCCGACAACCCTAGAACTTAGTTTATTATTTTTCGCATTTATTTTCCGTAATATTTTTAGCTTCAATTTTAAACCACAAAAATAAGATCCTCAATCGACCTAAGTCACACAACACAATTCACGACTTGTTCTCCGTGTTCGACACCCCTACTCATACTACAACGGGGGTTTTATTTGTTTGGAGGAAGAGCCCAACCCCTTCATCACCAACTAAGGACAAGCTTGATTGTGGTTTCGTTCGTTGAAAAATTCGCGCTTTGCCTATGGCATAATCTAGACCCGAGGTAAGGATCTGATAGGAGGGATTTTCTCACCAAATAAAAACCCCCGTCGTAGTAAGAGTGGGGGTGTCGAACACGGGGAAGGTACGCTGCACTAGTCTAGGCATGAGCGTCGAACAAGCTAGGACAAATGATGGTCGCAAGAGGCGGAGAGAACTACAGAAATTAACTAAAGATACACTATGGAAACAAGAATAAAAGGGACTAGGGTAAGCGATCACAACTCAAACCACCATGAATTGTGAATCAATCAAACTTAGACTTAGGTCATGGATAAAGGGGAGGACATTCTAAGATCGCACTACTCTTTCGAGCTAGTACGATGATCGAAAAGACATATACAACCCACTTTCGTGCGGTGACACGTCTATCAAGCCTTAAGCACAAAATCACGAAGACCGGTAACTTTCCCTTGATCGAAGGCCCAACTTTCGTGGTGCTTCCATCAATCGGGCAAAGGAAGTCATCACCCACATTCACCTTTCGATCCTTCTGTGGGGATTCTTCAATGAATCCTATGTTAGCTAGACACAAGACTCAACATTACCGAATCCTGAGGTACCAACAATATCACAACCAAGCCTAAACACGACTAAACCACAAACATAAAGGATTTGAGAAGATTACTCAAAACCCTAGAAACTAAACTACTCAAACGTAATTAACAATAACATAATTAAAACTAAAACTAAAAACATAAATAAAAACTAAAATTAAGAACAACTAAATTAACAACCTAAAACCTAAAATTAAGAACAACTAACAATTAAACATAAAACTAAACTAACACCAAAACCTAAATAAACTACCAACTAAAACCAACAAGAAACAAACATAAATAACTAAAACAACAAACAAATAACAAACATAAACAACTAAACTAACAATTAAACAACAAAAAGCAAGAAATCAAAGCAATAAAAGAAAGCAATAAAGTACCTTGAAGATTGACGAGCAAGCTAAGAAGACATTGAAGAACAAAACTAGAGATTCAATACATAAATCAAAGTGCTTGATACAAAAGAAATCTAAAGGGTTACAAAGCTAAGCTAAGGTGAGAGAAGAGACTCTCACGAGCTCCAATCTAGGGTTACAAGATGAGCTTTCAAAGTATATATACACTAGTAATTTACAAAGAAAAAACGCGGCCAGAAAATGCGAGAAAACAGAGCTGCCAAAAGGAGCGGTCGTGCAAGCATGAGGTGCGACCGCGCCTTTAGAGGAGCGGCCGTGCAAAGAAGAGGAGCGGCCGCTTCTTTGGTCAGGTGCTTAATTCTTCATTCCAGAGATTGGGCGCGACCGTGCTACTAGGGGAGCGACCCCTCCTTTTGCAAAAAGCCTCTAAATGTGCCTTGACTCAGATATCCGATGCTCGAACGATTCGTCGAATTCCGTGAAGTATGAGTTACCTACAAAAATGAGGAAAACGACCAAAAAGGAGTAGCACATAGCAAGAATTGTAATGACCCAGATTTTATCGGTATTTTTGCCGGTATTTATGTGTGTATTTATGTGTTTATTTGCTAGTTCAAAATTTATTTTGAACTATTTATTTTAATTTTATGTGAATAATTTCGATTTAATCGAAATGTTTTATTTCTTAGTTTTTATTATTTATTTTAATTATTATTTAATTAATTGGCCCAAGTGCCTAAGAAAAACCGGCCACCACTAAAAATAAAGAAATAAATTGGGTCTTTGGCCCAATTGAGACTTCAAGATGAAGCTGCCAGTTTAAAAGATGAGGCTTCAAGCTGCCGGTTTGGTCTTCATAAACCGCCGGTCTTGGACCTTGCAAGCTGCCACTTCTATACCGCCGGTTTGGTCTTCATAAACCGCCGGTCTTGGACCTTGCAAGCTGCCAGTTCTATACCGCCGGTCTTGGACTTCACAAGCTGCCGGTTCCATACCGCCGGTCTTGAACTTCACAAGCTGCCGGTTATTGCATGATTTTTTCGTGTAAAATTCTATAATTGGCCCAATGGATCACGAGAGCCCATTTAGAGCCCAAGCAAGCCCATTTTCCTCAAGAGGGCCGTTTTTCCTAAGGCTTAGAGTGGCTTGCCACTTGCCTTGTGTTCACACCTTGCTAGCTCTATTTATATGTGAGTTAGTGAGGCTTAAACTCATTTTGCCATTCTAAACTTTGCCATCAATTTGCTAAGCACTTAAACACTCTCTCTTCCACTCATTCTCACGCCATTTTTGGGGGATTTGAACCTTCAATTGTTCATCATCTTCCTTTGCCCAAAAACTTAAAGATTCAAACACCATTGATCTTTAAGCATCCTAAACACAATCCTAAACACATTATTTCAACCAAGATCACTTGTTGGGTTGTTTCCGGGTTTGTTCGTGGGTTTGTGTTCGTGTGTGGGTGTTCGTGTGGTGCCCGTGGTGGTGGTGCAGGCCGTGTCGAGCCAGGGTCGTGCAAGGGAGCCGTGCAGCAGGCCGTGATTGGTGGTGCACTCGTGTGTGTGTTCGTGTTCGAGTGGTGGTGCAAGCCGTGTGCAGGCCGTGTGTGTGTGCCGTGAGGGTGTTGTACTTGGACTGCATATTTGTGTTGATTTGTGTGTTGATCTTCAATAAGGTAACATACTAACTCAACTTAATTGGTAATACTATGTTTATAGCTTTGATTAAATGCATGTTTGGTTGATTTGATGATGATTGTTCATGGTTTTGAAGTTGTTTCTTTAATCTGATTTTGAAGTATTTTTAATGATGTTTTAATGGTGGATTTTCATGTTTTAAGATTGATTTATGATATTTTGGAAATCATGGTGATTGGGTTTGAATTTGTTGAATTTTGATTAAAAATGTTGAAGAATGTCGTGTGGTTGTAGATGTTGTCCATGTGTGTAGATTCATGTTGTTTGAGTTCTTGGTTGAAGTTCTTGAATCTTGATTGAGTTCTTGATTGAAGTTCTTGAATCTTGAATGGTTTCTTTATGAGTTCTTTAAGTAATAGGTGAGTTCTTTAAGGTTCTTGATTGAGTTCTTTAGAGTTCTTGTTGAGGTTTGATGAGTTCTTTAAGAGTCTTGAAAGTTAAAGAAAGAGGTTGAAAGAGTCTTGAAAGTTAAAGATTTGGGATATGTTGATTAAATATTGAGTTAAAGATTGATGATATGATGTTTGGTTAGTCTCAAGAGTATGGCTATAGGCAATTCTTGGGTTAACTTCGATGATTTAGTTGTTAAATTCAAGAGTATGGCTTATTCTTGTCTTTAATTAATTATGATGATATGATGAGAAGATAATAATGGTATGATGGATTGCTTGACTTCTTTTCTAGACGCCCTTGACTATGTGTATGGCTTATGCTTAGTTTTTGGGTTAAGACGTTGCCCCTATTCCATCCGCGGTATTGGGATAGTTTTGGAGTCTCACTATGTTATTCCTAGTACGCTCAGAATGATTTGGGGATTAGGGACACGAATTTCCAAGTATGGAATGGGTTCGTGGGATTTGGGTGTATGGCTTATGCCCGGTCCTGACATAGTAGAAGTTCGGTTGCGTAAGATGCTTCCGTACGAGCATAGTCCGGTCTAGAACTATAATGATTGCACCTGAGTTAGAATTTGAGCGTAGTGATGTCGAATGATGATGTTGAGTGATTAGTCGAGTTTGGATTACGAGCTTGAGGTTGTCTCGTGTCTTCGAGGATTTACGTGTGATGTTATTTGATTATTGCTATGTGCTTGTGTATTCCCGTTAGGGTGAGTCAGTTATGTTACTCGCCACTGATGGTGGATTATGTTGTGTTTTCTTTTCAGGTACATCTGACGATGATGCTCTTGCTTAACTTTGGGGTTGGGCGAGCGACGCTTTGTGTACTTTGTTGTTGTTTATTACAGTTGTTTCATAGTTTTAGTTTCTATAGACGTTGTTTCAGACTTATGGTATTACATATGTTGTATAAGACTCTAGCATGTGGTTAGAGTTGCACTTTACTTTTGTTTTAGTACATTTGACTTTTGGATTTAGTTTTTGTACAAGATTGTGGGTTATTGTACATCTTTGGTTTAATAATAACATTTTGAGGTATTAGTTTATTTTCTAAGTGTTGAGTTTTAGTTTTATAACTACTTGACTCGTCGGTTTCTTCCGCGCCGATTTAGGCGAGTCGGGTCGTTACAGTTGGTATCAGAGCCGAATAGGTTTAAGTGAAGTTTCTAGGAATTCGAGTTAAACCCGGGAGATGAGAGCTTTATTTTTCCTGAGTGATTAAACCATTTCTAGGACTATGTGAAGGGAGAAGAGTTGGGTAGAAAGACCGGGATAGGGTTCTTTCTATTTTCCCTTTTCTTCGTATTTTCTTTGTATGTATTTGGTGAGGTTTTGTACTGACTTGCTATTCTTGTTATGTCTGTTGTTGTGTTGCGTTGCAGCATGTCTACACCTCGCCGGTTGCATACTGGACGACAGAGGTTGCGGGCCCTCGAGGAGGCGATCCTTACGTTGGCGCACCATAGTCGTCATACGCCGAGTACGCAGTCGACGTTCGATCGTATCGCACGTCATCGACCTCCTACCTACGACGGGGTTGCCGACCCCACTATCTTGGAGAGCTGGATCCGCGAGATGGGGAAGCTCTTCGATGCGACGTTTTGTCCCGAGCACGAGAGGGTGCAGATCGCCGCATATTACTTACGTGGAGAGGCCGATAACTGGTGGGCATTAGCCAAGGACGCGTACCAGCCGTTACATGCGATGACTTGGACCGACTTTATCGATAAGGTCCAGGAGCGTTTCTACCCCAATGAGTTGCGGTGGCAGAAACAGGAGGAGTTCCTTACTCTTGCACAGGGTAAGATGACTGTCCAGGCGTACACTGATCGATTCACGGAGTTATCGAGGTTCGCTACGTCTGTGGTTCCGTCGGAGAAGGATCGGGTCAAGCGCTACATCAAAAAGCTAGATCCGAGGATCCGAGTTCACGTGATCAGTAGTGGGGCGACGACGTTCCAGCAGGCCTATGATGTGGCACTCGAGATACAGTCATCGATTTTTGAGGAAGATTCGAGCAAGAAGAGAGCTCCGGTTCCGACGACTACAGCTTCGTTTAAGAAGCCCCGTTTCAGCGCACCTAGCAGTACCCCTCCGACCACGAGTTCGCGTAAGGGTAATGGTGGTTCGAGTTGTCGAGGCTGTGGCAGAGACTTCCATCCAGGGAAGAAGTGCGACGGTTCTCCGATCACTTGCTTCACTTGTGGTAAGGTAGGCCACAAGTCGACAGTTTGTCCCGAGAAGAGGCCAGATTCAGAGGTTAAGCAGCTTCCAGCACCGACAAAGACTCCGGTGAAGAACCGAGTCTACTGTATGACTGAGGCGGAGGCCGAGGTTCAGCCCGACGTTGTATCAGGTAGATTTCTTGTCTCTGGTGTGTTAGCATTAGTTTTGTTTGATTCTGGTGCTACTGTGTCTTTTGTGGCTAGTAGTTTTGCCTCGAGGTCAGATCTTCGTGGCAGTGTGCCTGTACGTTCAGTTATTACTCTCCCTTCAGGAGAGGACTTTACTTGTCAGCGAGAGTTCCGAGGAGTGCCTATCGTGATAGCAGGGGAGCAAGCGACGGCCGATCTGAAGGAGTTCCCGTTGATGGAGTTTGACGTTATACTTGGTATGGACTGGCTATCGAGGTATCGAGCGATCATTCGTTGCCGAGATCAGTCAGTGACATTCCGAGGATCTCAGGGCAACCGAGTTACCTACTCTGGGTTCGTCCTTAAGAAAGGAGTAAAGGTAATCTCAGCCTTGAAGATGAGAAAGCATCGCTAGAAGGGCGATATGGTGTTTCTTTGTCAGGTACGAGACTTGACTAATGAGTCTCCGTTGGACGATATACCTGTAGCGAGGGATTTCAGAGACGTATTTCCTGATGAGCTACCAGGCGTTCCACCTGAGCGTGACGTCGAGTTTCATATCGACTTAGTACCCGGCACAGCGCCAATCTCGAAGGCACCGTACCGGATGGCACCATCTGAGTTATTGGAGTTGAAGACGCAACTCCAGGATTTGATCGATAAAGGCTTCATCAGGCCTAGTGTTTCTCCGTGGGGAGCACCTGTGCTCTTCGTGAAGAAGAAAGATGGTAGTATGCGGCTGTGCATAGACTACCGAGAGTTGAATCGGGTAACTATCAAGAATAAATACCCGTTGCCTAGGATTGAGGACCTGTTCGACCAGCTGCGAGGAGCAGGAGTGTTTTCGAAGATAGATCTTCGATCTGGGTATCATCAGATCCCAGTTAAGAAGGAGGACATTCCGAAAACTGCCTTTCGTACTAGATACGGCCATTACGAGTTCGAGGTGATGCCCTTTGGTCTTACTAACGCGCCAGCCGTGTTTATGGACCAGATGAACCGGACATTTCATCACTTACTCGACAAGTGTGTCGTAGTATTTATTGACGATATCTTGGTCTATTCTAGAGATGAGTCTGAGCATACGGAACATCTCCGGATGGTACTCGAGATATTGAGGAGTCATAAGTGGTTCGCGAAACTCTCCAAGTGTGAGTTCTGGCTTCGCGAAGTAGCCTTCCTAAGTCATGTGATTAGCAAAGAAGGCATTAAAGTAGATCCAGCTAAGATTAAGGCTGTTGTTGATTGGAGTAGCCCGAGAAATGTGGCGGAGGTTCGTAGTTTTCTTGGTTTAGCCGGATACTATCGACGATTCGTCCAGGACTTCTCCAAGATAGCTAGGCCGATGTCTAGTCTCCTACAGAAGGAGGTCCGATTCGTTTGGACAAAGGCTTGCGAGCAAGCTTTTCAGGAGTTGAAACAGAGATTAGTCTCTGCTCCGATTCTTACTCTTCCGAACGATGAAGAGGGCTTCGAGGTCTATAGTGATGCTTCGAAGAGTGGCTTAGGTTGCGTGCTCATGCAGGGTGGGAAGGTCATCGCTTACGCATCGAGACAACTAAAGGTGCACGAGCGTAACTATCCTACGCATGACTTAGAGTTAGCGGCTGTAGTGTTCGCGCTCAAAATTTGGAGGCACTATCTCTACGGTGGTTCGTGTAGAGTATTCACGGATCACAAGAGTCTCAAGTACATCTTCACTCAGAAAGACCTCAATATGAGGCAGAGGCGGTGGCTTGAGTTGATTAAGGACTACGACCTGACGCTCAACTATTGCGAGGGCAAGGCGAATTTGGTTGCAGATGCGCTAAGCCGCAAACATCGCTTGAGCTTCAGTAGAAGCCGTGGTTCCGTCAGACTTCGTCTGACATCGATGAGTGTTGAACCTGATTTGATTCGGGAAATGCGTGAGGGTCAACAGAACGACCCACAGCTTACTAGGATTCGAGAGGCTATACGGCAAGGTAAAGCCGTTGGTTTCACGATTTCTTCTGATGGTAGTATGCACTTTCGAGGGAGATGGTGTGTACCGGACTGTTCTGATCTTAGGAACAGGATCATGTCCGAGGCACATAACTCGCCTTATTCTGTTCATCCCGGTGGTAATAAGCTTTACCAGGATCTCAAGGGCCAGTTCTGGTGGCCTAAGATGAAGGGGGATGTAGCAGAGTTTGTTGCTCGGTGTTTGACCTGTCAGAAGGTCAAGATTGAGCATCAGAGACCAGGAGGTCTGTTGCAGCCACTACCTATTCCGACCTGGAAGTTTGAGTCTGTTTCTATGGACTTTGTAGTGAGCTTACCCACTTGCAATGGCTTGAATGCTATTTGGGTCATTGTGGATAGGTTGACTAAGGTCGCTAGATTCATTCCGATGAAAATGACCTGGTCGATGGAGCGTCTAGCTGAGGCGTATACTCAGGACATAATCCGACTTCACGGAGTTCCGAGGGAGATTGTTTCTGATCGAGATCCGAGGTTTCTATCTCGTTTCTGGAAATCAGTTCAGGAAGCCTTTGGGACGAAATTGAAGTTGAGCACCGCTTTTCATGCGGCGACTGATGGTCAGACTGAGAGGACCATCCAGACTTTGGAGGATATGCTTCGAGCATGCACTCTGGAGTATCATCAGTCTTGGGTGCGTATGCTTTGCTTGATAGAGTTCTCCTATAATAACAGCTATCACTCTAGCATTGAGATGGCTCCGTACAAGGCCCTTTATGGCAGGAAATGTCGGAGTCCGATTTGCTGGAATGATATCAGTGATTCTGTGGCTTTAGGACCGGAGATGGTACGCGATACTATCGAGAAGGTTCGAGTCATTCGGTCTAAGATGCAGGCCGCTCAGAGTCGTCAGAAATCTTACGCCGATAATCGACGTAGACCACTGGCTTTTGAAGTAGGTGACAAAGTCTTGCTTAAGGTTTCACCTTTCAAAGGAGTTGTACGCTTTGGTCAAAAGGGTAAACTTCGACCGAAATATGTGGGACCTTACGAGATACTAGAACAAGTTGGGGAGGTGGCTTATCGATTGGCATTACCACCTAGTCTGGCTAATTTCATGACGTATTTCATGTTTCCCAGCTAAGGAAATATGTACATGATCCTACTCATGTAATCTCGGTGGATCCGGTCGTAATCGAGCCGAATCTGACTTATGAGGAGCGACCCGTCCAGATCTTGGATCGGGAGGAGAGGACCCTGCGGCGTAAGCAGGTACCGCTTGTCAAGGTGTTGTGGAGAAATCAACACCATGAAGAAGCGACTTGGGAGACGGAAGCGTCTATGCGGCAAAAGTACCCTGAGCTTTTCGATGGGGAGCGATCTCCTGCACCTTGAAATTTCGGGACGAAATTTCTTTAAGGAGGGGAGGTTGTAATGACCCAGATTTTATCGGTATTTTTGCCGGTATTTATGTGTGTATTTATGTGTTTATTTGCTAGTTCAAAATTTATTTTGAACTATTTATTTTAATTTTATGTGAATAATTTCGATTTAATCGAAATGTTTTATTTCTTAGTTTTTATTATTTATTTTAATTATTATTTAATTAATTGGCCCAAGTGCCTAAGAAAAACCGGCCACCACTAAAAATAAAGAAATAAATTGGGTCTTTGGCCCAATTGAGACTTCAAGATGAAGCTGCCAGTTTAAAAGATGAGGCTTCAAGCTGCCGGTTTGGTCTTCATAAACCGCCGGTCTTGGACCTTGCAAGCTGCCAGTTCTATACCGCCGGTTTGGTCTTCATAAACCGCCGGTCTTGGACCTTGCAAGCTGCCAGTTCTATACCGCCGGTCTTGGACTTCACAAGCTGCCGGTTCCATACCGCCGGTCTTGAACTTCACAAGCTGCCGGTTATTGCATGATTTTTTCGTGTAAAATTCTATAATTGGCCCAATGGATCACGAGAGCCCATTTAGAGCCCAAGCAAGCCCATTTTCCTCAAGAGGGCCGTTTTTCCTAAGGCTTAGAGTGGCTTGCCACTTTCCTTGTGTTCACACCTTGCTAGCTCTATTTATTTGTGAGTTAGTGAGGCTTAAACTCATTTTGCCATTCTAAACTTTGCCATCAATTTGCTAAGCACTTAAACACTCTCTCTTCCACTCATTCTCACGCCATTTTTGGGGGATTTGAACCTTCAATTGTTCATCATCTTCCTTTGCCCAAAAACTTAAAGATTCAAACACCATTGATCTTTAAGCATCCTAAACACAATCCTAAACACATTATTTCAACCAAGATCACTTGTTGGGTTGTTTCCGGGTTTGTTCATGGGTTTGTGTTCGTGTGTGGGTGTTCGTGTGGTGCCCGTGGTGGTGGTGCAGGCCGTGTCGAGCCAGGGTCGTGCAAGGGAGCCGTGCAGCAGGCCGTGATTGGTGGTGCACTCGTGTGTGTGTTCGTGTTCGAGTGGTGGTGCAAGCCGTGTGCAGGCCGTGTGTGTGTGGCGTGAGGTTGTTGTACTTGGACTGCATATTTGTGTTGATTTGTGTGTTGATCTTCAATAAGGTAACATACTAACTCAACTTAATTGGTAATACTATGTTTATAGCTTTGATTAAATGCATGTTTGGTTGATTTGATGATGATTGTTCATGGTTTTGAAGTTGTTTCTTTAATCTGATTTTGAAGTATTTTTAATGATGTTTTAATGGTGGATTTTCATGTTTTAAGATTGATTTATGATATTTTGGAAATCATGGTGATTGGGTTTGAATTTGTTGAATTTTGATTAAAAATGTTGAAGAATGCCGTGTGGTTGTAGATGTTGTCCATGTGTGTAGATTCATGTTGTTTGAGTTCTTGGTTGAAGTTCTTGAATCTTGATTGAGTTCTTGATTGAAGTTCTTGAATCTTGAATGGTTTCTTTATGAGTTCTTTAAGTAATAGGTGAGTTCTTTAAGGTTCTTGATTGAGTTCTTTAGAGTTCTTGTTGAGGTTTGATGAGTTCTTTAAGAGTCTTGAAAGTTAAAGAAAGAGGTTGAAAGAGTCTTGAAAGTTAAAGATTTGGGATATGTTGATTAAAGATTGAGTTAAAGATTGATGATATGATGTTTGGTTAGTCTCAAGAGTATGGCTATAGGCAATTCTTGGGTTAACTTCGATGATTTAGTTGTTAAATTCAAGAGTATGGCTTATTCTTGTCTTTAATTAATTATGATGATATGATGAGAAGATAATAATGGTATGATGGATTGCTTGACTTCTTTTCTAGACGCCCTTGACTATGTGTATGGCTTATGCTTAGTTTTTGGGTTAAGACGTTGCCCCTATTCCATCCGCGGTATTGGGATAGTTTTGGAGTCTCACTATGTTATTCCTAGTACGCTCAGAATGATTTGGGATTAGGGACACGAATTTCCAAGTATGGAATGGGTTCGTGGGATTTGGGTGTATGGCTTATGCCCGGTCCTGACATAGTAGAAGTTCGGTTGCGTAAGATGCTTCCGTACGAGCATAGTCCGGTCTAGAACTAGAATGATTGCACCTGAGTTAGAATTTGAGCGTAGTGATGTCGAATGATGATGTTGAGTGATTAGTCGAGTTTGGATTACGAGCTTGAGGTTGTCTCGTGTCTTCGAGGATTTACGTGTGATGTTATTTGATTATTGCTATGTGCTTGTGTATTCCCGTTAGGGTGAGTCAGTTATGTTACTCGCCACTGATGGTGGATTATGTTGTGTTTTCTTTTCAGGTACATCTGACGATGATGCTCTTGCTTAACTTTGGGGTTGGGCGAGCGACGCTTTGTGTACTTTGTTGTTGTTTATTACAGTTGTTTCATAGTTTTAGTTTCTATAGACGTTGTTTCAGACTTATGGTATTACATATGTTGTATAAGACTCTAGCATGTGGTTAGAGTTGCACTTTACTTTTGTTTTAGTACATTTGACTTTTGGATTTAGTTTTTGTACAAGATTGTGGGTTATTGTACATCTTTGGTTTAATAATAACATTTTGAGGTATTAGTTTATTTTCTAAGTGTTGAGTTTTAGTTTTATAACTACTTGACTCGTCGGTTTCTTCCGCGCCGATTTAGGCGAGTCGGGTCGTTACAAGAATACAGCAAAATAATCGAAGCACAACTAAACTACAAAAAGGAATAAAAATGACAAAATGAAATAAGAAAAGGGAAAACTAGGCTATAAAACTAACCTAAAAGCTGAGAGAAACACTAATAAAAAGTCCCCAAGCAACTACCGCGCGAAGAGTTCGACAAATCCCTTAGGAGAGGAATTCTACAAGGGACTAAGAACTCCTATTACAGTCTTAAGACGCACAAATCCCAATGCTAGGAACTAACTAAACTAAGGACTGAAACCTTTCACATGTTAGAACCTTAAAGGACTACGAGGTATCCAAGCCTAAACAATCTAACAACCGTCAAACACCCTTGAATAATCTCAGACATAAGACGGTGGCGGGAAAAATACTCCGTGAGGGAGTCATGAAGAACAAAGGAAAGGACACTCACGTCTCGCCGGAGTTAGTGTCTCCCGAAATTTGACAAGTGACGCCGCATACCAAAGATGAGACCTTTCGAGAACATGAAATCAATAGGGCTTAAGGTCATAGCATCTTACATACAAGGTCTGAAACTACAAATAACTACCAACCGACCGTTAGGATAATTTACAATAGGACACTGATCGGCTAAGAAAACTACTATCTCCTTCTCTAATTATGTACATTTTTTTCTTTTTCTTTTTTCTCTTTTTTTTTTCTTTTTTTTTCTTTTTGAAGAAAAAAAAAAAAAAATCGTATAAACAATTAGAACTAAAAACACAACATAACAAACATAATTAATTAATTAATTTTTTTTAGAGAAGGAGTTACAATACTCGAACTGTAACGACCCGACTCGCTTAAATCGGCGCGGAAGAAACCGACGAGTCAAGTAGTTATAAATCTACAACTCAACACTTAGAAAATAAACTAATACCTCGAATTATTATTATTAAACCATAAATGTACAATAACCCACAATCTTGTACAAACTAGATCCAAAAGTCAAATGTAACTAACGAAAAGTAAAATGCAACTCTAACCACATGCTAGAGTCTTATACAACAAATGTAAAACCATAAGTCCAAAACAACATCTAACAATCCTATTACTAAGAAACAACTGTAAATACAAAGAATATAACACGCAAAGCGCCGCTCGCCCAACCCCAAAGCTAAGCAAGAGCATCATCATCAGATGTACCTGAAAAACACAATATAGTCCACCATCAGTGGCGAGTAACATAACTGACTCACCCTAACGGGAATACACAAGTACATAGCATCAATCAAACAACATCACACGAAAATCCCAAAGACACGAGACATCCTCAACCTCGCAATCCAAACTTAACAAAACACTCGACATCATCATACGACATCACCATCCCAAATTCTAACTTTAGCGCAATCATTCTAATTCTAGACCGGACTACGCTCGTACGGAAGCATCTTACGCAACCGAACTTCTACTATGTCAGGACCGGGTATAAGCCATACGCCCAAATCCCACGGACCCAATCCTTACTGGAAATCCGTGTCCCTAATTCCCAAAATCTTTCTGAGCGAACTAGGAATAACATAGTGAGACTCCAAACTATCCCGATACCGCGGACGGAATAGGGGCAACGTCTTAACCCAAAAACTAAGCATAAGCCATACACAAAGTCAAGGGCGTCTAGAAAAGAAATCAAGCTAATCATCATATCATTATCATCCTTTCATCATAGTTAAATTAAAGACAAGAATAAGCCATACTCTTGAATTCAATCAACTAAATCATCGAAGTTAACGCAAGAATTGCCTATAGCCATACTCTTGAGACTAACCAAACATCATTTCATTATTCTTAATTCATTCTTTAATCAATACATCCCAAATCTTTAACTTTCAAGACTTACATAACACTTTTCTTTAACTTTCAAGATTCAATCAAGAAACCTAAAGAACTCAATCAAACCTCCACAAGATCCTCAAAGAACTCATCTAACTCTTAAAGAACTCAACAAGAAACTATTCAAGATTCAAGAACTTCAATCAAGAACTCAATCAAGATTCAAGAACTTCAATCAAGAACTCATACAAACTCAAACATCACGCATAAACATCATCATCATCACACGTAAATTTCAACATTATTTTATCAAAATTCATCAAACTTAAACCCAATCACCATGATTTCAAAATATCATAAAAACAATCTTAAAACATGAAAAAACCACCATTAAAACATCATTATAATACTTCAAAATCAGATTATAAAAATACATTCAAAATCATGAACAACCATCAACAAACATCCCAAACATGCATTTAATCAATACTATAAACCTAGTATACCAATTAAGTTGAGTTAGTATGTTACCTTATTGAAGATTACACACAAAATCAACACACAAATGCAGTCCAAGAACTCGACAAACACGAGCACCACACACGGCCTGCTGCACGGCTTGGCTCGACCACTCGAACACGAACACACACACGAGCACCACCCACACGGCTGCAGCACACGGCTCACCTGCACGAGCACGGCTCGACACGGCCTGCACCACCACCACGAGCACCACACGAACACCCACACACGAACAAAAACCCACGAACAAACCCGGAACAACCCAACTAATGATCTTGGTTGAAACAATGTGTTTAGGATTGTGTTTAGGATGCTTAAAGATCAATGGTGTTTGAATCTTTAAGTTTTGGGCAAAGGAAGATGATGAACAATTGAAGGCTTCAATAGTTCAAAAATGGCGTGTGAAAATGGAGTGTGAGAGAGAGTTTAAGTGCTATCAAATGATGGCAAGGTTTAGAATGGCAAAAATGAGCTTAAGCCTTACTAACTCTCCTATATATAGAGTTAGCTAAGGTGTGAACACAAGGCAAGTGGCAAGCCACTCCTTGCTCATGAAAAACCGGCCCCCATGAGGCTTATGGGCCATGCTTGGGCTCTAAGTGGGCTCTCGTGATCCATTGGGCCAATTATTGAATTTACATGAATAATCATGCAATAATCGATTTAGCCCAAAAATAATATTAAATAATTAATTAGAAAATTAAATAATAAAAATTCTAATTAATTAAATAATAATTAAAATAAATAATAAAAACTAAGAAATAAACATTTCGATTAAATCGAAATTATCCACATAAAATTAAAATAAATAGTTCAAAAATTAATTTGAACTAGCAGATAAACACACAAAAATACACATAAATATCGACAAAAATACCGATAAAATCTGGGTCATTACACGAATAATTACACTATTGCAAAATTTACAAGGACCGAAAATAAACTCGATGCTATGACGTAAGATGGTGCCTAAATCATTTTCCAAGTCTCGAAAGGGCGGTAGCAATTCACAAGTCAAAAATCAGAGCCAAAAGAAACAAATAAACTAAAACTGACGAGGGATACAATGCGGCGCTCAGAAATGAATAACCCTAAAAGGTTCTAATTAAGGCAGGAGCTCGAAACCTCACCTAGGTTCAAAAACCACCGACTCAGCATAAACTAAACAAGGGACAACCTCGTACCACAAACCGACTTGGATACACATCTAGTCCTAAAGGGTTCTCCTAAAAGGGAAAAATATTCTATCCTAAGAGTTAGCAAAAGGCATTGAAAATTGTGCGGACTCGAGACTCTAAAGGAAAGAAAACTCCCTATAAGGATTCCCCTAGTTTCGTCATCGGGAGACGACTAAACCTAGAAAAACAAGGGATAAAAGAAAATAAACTACGAAAATAAGCTGCATGCAAAAATGGAGAAAAATAAAAGAAAATAAACTACGAAAATAAACTAATATGCAAAAACTAATAAAAAGAAACTAAGGAAAATAAGAAAAGAAAAATAAACTACGAAAATAAACTAATATGCAAAGCATTTGGATTATCAAAGGAGCAAAGAAACCACGGAGGGACACTACACCTAAAAGGAAACAACCAATCAAGAACAGCTGCACAGCACAAGAACACCTACTGGACTGACTAGATGAACACCAGAAAAATGAGCACTAGGCTACCCCCCCCCCAAAAAACTCCCCCTAAACTAAGCAAGAAAGCACCAAGTGACCTAAGGGAACACCCCTCCAAACTAATGTGGAGCACTGTCCTAGTGCTCCCGCATACGTCGGTCCAAATCCTCACGTACCCGGATATCCTCCTCGGAAGGATGGAAGTTAAAGGTCAAATCCACACCGTCGGGCATGTCAATGGGGTCACTAACGTGAGGTGGGAGAGTGTAATCAGGCCTATTCGGATACATGCCTATCTCGAAAGGTCGCTCAGCAAAGGGCTCCCAACCGCCATGGTAATCAGGGAGCCAACCATCCTCAGGCATCGCGGGTCCCCATTAGGGTTACAAGCACCGGGGATGCGATAATCAAAGGATGGGTGGTCCCGCGGTGGGAAGTAAGGGTAGGTGGGTTGTCTATCATTCCACCCTGGTGGGGGTCCTTGCTGAGGAGGTCTAAATGGGTAGTTAAGGTAAGGGGAAAAATCGCCACGGCTCACGTGAAAGTGATAGAGCTGGGCGTTCATCAGGTCATGTGTAGATCGATCGCTCTCGATCTGATCGAGGCGCGAGCTAATATGTCCAAACCCCTGAGCCAAATCGGTTCGCGTAGCTTGCCTGCCCTCGATGTGATCGAGGCGCGAGTTAAGTTGCGCGAAAGCATGTGAAAGATCAAATTGGGAGGAGCTAGAAGCTTCTCCCTGCTCAAAGGTGGGTCCAGTCGGGGGCCACTCGGGAACCGCGTCTCGTCGGCTTCGCACGTGCTCTCTACGAGAAGCGCGCTCAATCCGTACAGCATGGGAGGGGAAAGTCTCAGCAATGACGCGACTGTCCTTGGCTCAGGTGAAATGAGCCAAGGACGATTCCGAGTAATATCGGAAGCGCTCCAGCTCGGCAAATAAGAATGATGGGTCCCTCCCACCATCCAGCTATAACGACGCTCCTGCTCAAGAACTCGTATGAACCATCTCTCTTAGAACGAGTGACTAAGCCCCCTAGCTGGATGGCGCCTGTACGGTGGCGCTCCTGTCGTAAGTCACAACATCTTTTTATAAAGAACCACCCGATATTAATCCGGGCGGTTGGACCCTCCGAAGGGTAGGCGGCGAGGTATAGCATCTTTAGCTCTTTTGCGTTGATTTTACTCAAATCTTCTTTTGAATAAACCAAAAAACAAATGTGCCTATGAAAAATGCGGATGGCGGGATGTTGGAGTTCCGAGGCATAACACTCTCGGCTCACAAAATGAGCGCCCGCTCCAGACATAGTCCGCCACACCGCAGTAGGGTTAAATCCCTCGATTTCGCCTAAGTTAAAAATAGAGTTCCGAGGATCACAGTGAAATATCTCGTTTAAACGAGTCAGAGACATCTTGTGTGATTTATTGTACAACCGAAATTGAATGTTGTACTCAGGAAATTCGTCGTCCGACGAGGTGCGTTCATAGTGCAATGATGCAATGAACTCGCGGACAATGTGTACAAATGTGTACTCCGGGGGTAAATCCAAAAATTCGCCCCAACCAAAGTTGGTGGCGAGCTGTCGCACCACATCATCCACCCCTAAAAATCTAGCAATGCTAGGGTCATAGAATCGGGTGGGGTGGATCTTCCGAGACCCAAGTGTCTCAAATTGGGCCTGGAATCCTTGTGTGCGGATAGGAGGTGGAACGGGATCGTTCTCACGCTCGACATCAGGATTTGCTAAGCTTGAGCCACGTTGCCGTTTTTTAGGGGCCATGGGCAGGGAATCAAGCAAACAAAAAGCAATTAAAACTGTCTCGCAAATAATATGTCGTAATTAAACGACAACAAAAAAAAAGTCCAACAACAGTCCTAAGGTCAATCCAACGCTTCAAACCTACCCAGTCAATGACTAAGGGGCCTAACTCCAATTGCCCCAAAGCCACACAAAAAGAAACAAATCAATGGAAATCAAGCAACAAAGTGTCACCTAAAATTCAACAATTAAATTGAAACAATAAATCCAAACAATAATCCAACCAAAAAGGATATTAAACAATTAAATCAAAATTCAACCAACAAATTCATACAAATAAAGTCCAAATACAAGAAATGAACCAAAAATATGCTTGAAAATGAAAAGGGTTGAAGATTTTATACCAAATGGGAGTATGAAAATACCCCTTACTACCTCCTTGAAGTGAAGAATTGCAATGAGACAAATTGTGTTGCTTGTTTGTGCTAAAATCCCACAAATTCAAACCCCAACCCACGTTTTTTATTTTCGGATTTTTCTTTTTTTTCGTTTTTTTTTAAGAAGAAGAACCCAAATGGAAGCCTAAACCCACGAAAATGGTGGCTTTTACTCACGAAAATGGTAGCCTAAACCACGGATTTTTATTTTTTTTTCGGATTTGTGGAAGAAGGGACAAAAGAGGTGGGAAAATGTGTGTAAATGGAGAATGGGAGTGAAGAAAGTGATAAAATGGAGATTTTGGATGGTGGTTGAGCTTTGTTGAAGCTTTAATGGAGGTAAGAAGGTGGAGAAGATGAAAGAGAGAGGGTTAGGGTTCTTCGTGGTTTGGGTTCTCTAAAGTTTGAATGAGAGTGAGGAGAGAGAAGAGATGAATTCGAACTTAAAAAAAAAAGTTCAGATCAAAAGGAGCGGCCGTGCAAGTTAAAGGAGCGACCGCCCCTTTTGTAAAAAATGCTACTGGAATTCTGAATCCGTCAAAAGGAGCGGCCGTGCATGTGCAAGGAGCGACCACTCCTTTTGGATTTTTAGCTACTGGATTTTTGTGCACGCGAGGGGGAGCTAGGGTGTGAAAATAAGCGCGCACGTGCATAGATAAGGAGCGACCGCTCCTTTGAGTTTAGTAGTTACTGCCTCTTTTGTTCCACATTTTCACGCCCTTGCAACTTATTCATTGAGGGCGCTCCTCCAAAGGAGCGGCCGTGCGTTTTTATGGAGCGACCGCTCCTTTCTCTGCTTCACAGTTTATGCTTTTCTCTTCTCATTTACATTGTGATGGCCAAGGGGGACTTATCTAGATCAAAATGTTATATTTTCATCCCCTTGGCTCATCACATCATTACGGAATCCTTCTCGCATTCGTCCCAAAAATGAAGCTCGCATTCATGTTCGTTATCTGCACAACATTCAAATGACATACCAAAACGAGCATAAAATGGAACTCAAAAATAATAAAATAAAGGCGAAAATCATTATTTACTCTAAAAATCAATAAATCACGGGTTGCCTCCCGAGAAGCGCTTGTTTAACGTCTCGAGCCTGACGAACTAGCCGGACACAGGGACTAAGATGTAACAACACTTACATCAAAGTCATCCAGCGGAACAAACACCCGGGGCTCAATAAATAGCACCGCAAAGCTCGTAAAAGCTTATCAAACGCACTAGCACTCAACTCACTAAAAACCACATAAGCAATGATCAAATTAAGCAAAGGGAACGGTTTAAAAACCGACATCCAATGCTTATGTGGGAGTGAGTGCCCACAGGGAGGAAAATCAAAATAAAAACTACTAAAAGAAAAATCAAATAAAAGAGAAGAAACACCTCCATACACCTCCCTTGCCTTGGTTTCTGAAAGAGAAACATGGGAGTCAAGATAAGAGATGGTGAAAAGACTTAAAAGAAAATTAAAATAAGTTTTTGGAATTAAGAGCTAGAAGAATATAATGTTTGATAAAGAGGGAGAATAATTTTCTGTGTTTCTCATTTCTCAAAAGCACGGCTACAAAGCCTTATATACAATGGAACAAAGATAAACTTACTAACCTACTTTCCTAAACCTTATGAAAACAAAATAGCAGTAAAGAAGAATAAAGGAAAGAAAAATATGTACAACTAATGTAAGAAATATTTACGGCTAAAATAAGGCTAAGAATATGATTACATATCAAGCATCTTTGACCATATAATTCTTCACTCCCCCCGCAAGTTGGACCGGAGTAGCATGAACGAGTCCTGACTTGCTCACCAAAAAATTATGCTGATATTGAGACAAGCCTTTCGTGAGGAAGGCAGCAAGTTGTAGGGAGGAACGAACATAGGAAGTACTAATGAAACCACTGGCAACATGATCCTGAACATAATGACAATCTATTTCGAGATGCTTGGTGTGCTCATGAAAAACCAGATTTTGTGCAATATAATGTGTTACCTTATTGTCACAAAATAATGTAATGGGCTTGGGAATGTTAACAAATAGATCCTCCAATACACCGGCAATCCAAACAATTTCACTCATTGCTTGCGACATACTTCTGTACTCCGATTCAGCAGAAGATTTAGAAGTATTTTTTGTTTTTTTTGTCTTCCAAGACACCAAACTACCTCCCAAAAAAACACAATAGCCAGTGATAGATTTTCTACTGAACAAACAAGCACCCCAATCCGCATCACAATAAGCCGACAAGGTTAAAGCACTATCCGCAGAAAAGAAAAGCCCCAAATCACTAGTGCCCTTTAGATACCTGATTACATGCATGGCAATCTGCCAATGTTGCTTCCGAGGACGACTCATGAACTGACTAAGTTGTTGTACCGCAAAAGAAATATCTGGTCATGTTAAATTTAAGTACAACAACTTCCCAATTAGACTCTGATATGCCTCCGGATCCTCCAATTCTTCACCCTCGTCGGTTGTGAGCTTTACTCCTTTCAGGAAAGGTGTGGCTACTACATTGCAATTTGTAGCACCAATCTGATCTAATTTCATCACTCCTTCTCATTTCTTAAAACTTCAACCCCTAGAAAATATCTCATACTCCCTAAATCCTTGATAGTAAATTCATGATCTAATTTCTCCTTCAAGAGCTTGATATATTCTTGATCATCCCCTGTGATTAATAAGTCGTCCACATATGCCAACACAACATATTGCTTTACATCTTGTCTCCTTACAAAAAGAGAATAATCCCTTTTTGACTGTATGAACCCATTTTGCAACAAAAAGCTCCTTAAAGCCTTATTCCATTGACGTGACGCCTGTTTCAAACCATACAAGCTTCTTTTAAGCTTGCATACCTTTCCCTTTTGATCTTCTCTGTAACCTTGAGGTAACTTCATGTACACCTCTTCATCCAATGTGCCATGGAGAAATGCGTTATTTATATCCAACTGATTGAGACGCCAGTTTTTTAGAGTTGCAACCGCCATCAAGATTCTAACAGTCGCAAATTTTCCCACGGGAGAAAAAGTATGTTTATAATCTTTTCCTTCCAATTGCTTATCTCCTCTAGCCACAAGTCGTGCCTTCAACCTTTCAACCGACCCATCTGATTTATACTTTGTCTTATACACCCATTTGCAGCCAATTGCCATTTTCCCAGGAGGAAGATCAACTAAGTCCCATGTCTCATTTTTTTCGAGAGCATTTATCTCTTCTTGCATTGCTTGAGTCCACCCTTTATCTCGAGAGGCTTCAAAATAGCTGCTAGGCTCTTTAATTTTTATCACATTATTAAAGGACATAAGATAATCAGGCTGATACCACTCCATACTACTCACTGTAAAAGCTGGAGATTGCTCTTCATCAGACTCAATGCGATGCCCAACAAAACATGTCTCATAATCCTTGTACTTATCTGGAACACGACTGACTCGAGTAGTCCTTCGTATGACAGGTGTTGCTTCTGCATGTTGCTCCTGTTCACCATGATTAGTGGCATCATCCAAGTCTTCAAGGGTTGGCACGTTTTCATCATTAGTGGCATCCCCACTTGCCTCATTTTCACCTAAAATCTCCTCTTGAATTGCATGGTCATCATCCGTGTCATCCTGCTAAATAATGTCATTAGTAGCATCATGGACATTCAAATTGTTATTATTATTTTTATTATCATATGTGTTATTCAAGGTAATTTTAAGCTTGTCTTGTGGAGCCCCTTTGTTCAGAAAAGGAAATATCCCTTCTTGAAATACAACGTCACGACTTACAAACACTTTTCTTTTTTCAATATCATACAACTTATATCCCTTTTGAGCATAAGGATATCCCACCAAGACACTCCTAACCCCTTTTGGGTCAAATTTGTCAACCTTCTTGGATGCATCCCTACCATAACATAGGCAACCAATGGCTTTAAGATGATCATATGTGGGCTTTTTACCAAACAATTTTTCATATGGAGTCTTCCACCCTAGAACAGATGAAGGCAACAAATTAATAATGTGTGTACTTGCCAATACACACTCACCCCAGAGGTATTTTGGCAACCCCGCATGAATCCTCAAACACCGTGCCATCTCTATTAGATGTCTTTGCTTCCGTTCGACTCTTCCATTTTGTTGAGCCACACCGGGAATACTCCTTTGATGAATGATCCCTCTCTTTCTGAAAAAATTTTTGCATTCGTTATTCAAAATTTCGGTACCATTATCTGATCTAATTATTTTCACCCTTTTATTAAATTGGGTCTCAACATGTAATAAAAATCCTTCAATTACTCCCTTCACTTCTTCTTTATTAGAAATCAAATGTGTCCAAGTTATTCTACTATAATCATCCAAAATTGTAAGAAAATATTTAGCACCTGTTATAGCAACAACTCTATACGGACCCCAAAGATCCATGTGAACCAAGCCAAATAAATCAGAAGCAATATTTTTACTTAATGTAAATGGCAGTTTATGAAATTTTCCCAAACTACAAGTATCACAGAAAAAATTCTTAAAACCAGGGCTATTACAAACATGCAAATGTTGCATTTTAGAGATAGAACAATGCCCTAGTCTAACATGAAGGTTCTTGAAGTCCTCAATTTTATTTTGCTTCTGATTTACATTTATTCTCTTCACTGCTCCAACTAAACTTGCACCACTTGGACAAACGCCAAAGTCATCTTTATTAATATCAAACACCAATTTATATAGCCCACCAATCTTCCTCCTTTGACAGATCACCTGTTTAGTACATCGGTCCTGAAAAATAGACCCCCTTTTATCAAAAACGACAACCATATCATGCGATTCAAGGAGTTTGCTAAGAGATAACAAGTTGTGTCTAAATTCTGCATGTATAAAACATCTCCCAATTTCAAATGTTTCGACAAATTAACAGACCCAATTTGTTTTATTCCTTTTATGGTACCATCTGGCAGCCCTACATTAATCCCTTTGCCCATATTAACAAGTTCATTAAACACATTTTTGTTGCATGCAATATGGTCCGATGCTCCGGAATCAATAAGCCAAGTATTTTTATCAATAAATTCAAAAACATTGGACACATTTGAGGAGACAATAATACCTGCAAAACTTCCATTTTGTAAATTGTTACCTTGACTTGGTTGCTTCACATGCAAGGCTTTTATTACCTCCTGCACTACCGAATTGATCAACTCGGTGTCCTTTGTTCCACTACTGGATGGCTCTTCATGTACCACATCATCCAATGGATCTTCATGCTCTTGGATCACCACGTTGGCTGCCATCCGCGGTGCTCCTTTGGGCTTGAGATTTTTGTACCATTCCGGGAAGCCGACAAGCTTGAAGCACTCATCTTTAATATGACCTCTCTTCCCGCAAAAATCACACAACTTGTTCATTTTATCCCTTTTAAAACCATTATCTTTCTGTGAAAATCCCTTGCTTGTCTTGGCAACATTGAAGGCGCTCATGTCACCTTCCTTCATCACTTCTGTGGCATCATCTTGAATCATCTTCTGCTTCTCGGCTTGTAGAACAAGATGATATGCTCTACTCAAATTTGGCAACGGGTCCATGGCAATAATATTGCCAATTACTCCTTGATATGTTTTCACATCAAGACCCATCAAAAAATTGATGAGCCTATTCCTTTCTTGCATCTCCATTATCTTCTTGCGAATGTTACAAACACAAGTCTTCTGTGCGTCACACTCGCACATTGGAATGGCCTCCAAGTAGCTTATCTCATCAGACAGACTCTTCATTCTGCAATAATATTCTGTAACTGAAGAGTTCCCTTGCTTCACGTTGCTCAAATCCTTCCTCAACTGGTACATTTGTGGAGCATTACTCTCCCTGTACCTTTCAATCAATTCATCCCACAATTGCTTTGCCGATTCACTTAATATTAAGCTTTCGGCAATGCTATCATTCATGGATTTAAATATCCACGATCTCACCATATAATCGTTCCTAACCCATCTCTGTCGATCTTTATCTCCCTTTTCAGGTTCCTTCAAAGTTCCATCAATGAACCCCAATTTATTTTTGGAGCCCAACGACATCTTAATGATGTGACTCCAATTAATGAAATTTGCACCATTAAACACAATATTGCTTATTTGCACAGCTGGATTATCAGAGGCTGCCAAATATAATGGATCTGCATAACCATAATTTCCTTCATCACGACCATCATCTTTTGCCATATTTTCACTTCAACTCAGATTGCACTAATTAATCAAGAGTGGCAACCTGGTTGCTCTGATACCATGAAAAGACTTAAAAGAAAATTAAAATAAGTTTTTGGAATTAAGAGCTAGAAGAATATAATGTTTGATAAAGAGGGAGAATAATGTTCTGTGTTTCTCATTTCTCAAAAGCACGGCTACAAAGCCTTATATACAATGGAACAAAGATAAACTTGCTAACCTACTTTCCTGAACCTTATGAAAACAAAATAGCAGTAAAGAAGAATAAAGGAAAGAAAAATATGTACAACTAATGCAAGAAATATTTACGGCTAAAATAAGGCTAAGAATATGATTACATATCAAGCATCTTTGACCATATAATTCTTCAGATGGTGCCTCGAATGGGGGTGATATGGGCACGGATTGAAGGGGAGTGGGATGTGAATAAACAAGGCTAAATCCTCCTAAAAAGGGAATAAGAGAAGGTGGTATAACCACATTCTCCACATTAATAATGACCTCGTCAACTTCACTCGACTCAACTAAGAAGGCCTCATCCAATACAACATCACATGACGAGACGGGAGGGTCATGATTTTCATCATGATATTGCAATGAAACATCAACGTCTATGTGAGTTTGGATAGTTTGTATGACAATGAGAGGAATGGATCAACATCATAACTGAAATCATAACTAAAGTCGCAAACAACGGGCTCGACTTGAAGATTATGCCATGAATCATCAGAATTCACACCACCACCTTGTATAAACTCATTCAGAGCATGCTCTTGAGAGTATTGATGATCAACATCCAAGGTAGGGTTATGAATCGGAAGATGATTAAAGCGATATTCCTCAAACAAGCTCGGCTCGTTACTAAAGTCTTGTATCCCCTTGGGTAGTCATATCCCACTCATATGTTTCCTTAGCTAGACAAGGGAATAAAAACCAAGCTCTATCCAAGTCTAAAGCTAAGAAATCACCATAAGAGAGAAACTTAACCCAGTTTCTCGTTTCATAATTCAAACCCTCATACATTACATTACATATATCCCACTTATCAAAATTATGATTAGAAGGAAGAGAGCTTCCAATCCTATCATAATACATCCAAAATGGTTCATGCTCATATTGGGGATCGATCAAAGAAGTGGCCATAAGGCCTAAATATTCACAAAAATAAAGAAAAAGAAAGACCTAGAACCATTCTACTCAACCTAAACTAATGGCATTGCCTTCCTCGGCAACGGCACCAATTTGATAGGAGGGATTTTCTCACCAAATAAAAAACCCCGTCGTAGTAAGAGTGGGGGTGTCGAACACGGGGAAGGTACGCTGCACTAGTCTAGGCATGAGCGTCGAACAAGCTAGGACAAATGATGGTCGCGAGAGGCGAAGAGAACTACGGAAATTAACTAAAGATACACTATGCAAACAAGAATAAAAGGGACTAGGGTAAGAGATCATAACTCAAACCACCATGAATTGTGAATCAATCAAACTTAGACTTAGGCCATGTATAAAGGGGAGGTCATTCTAAGATCGCACTACTCTTTCGAGCTAGTATGATGACCGAAAAGACATATATAACCTACTTTCGTGCGACGACACGCCTATCAAGCCTTAAGCACAAAATCACGAAGACCGGTAACTTTCCCTTGTTCGAAGGCCCAACTTTCGTGGTGCTTCCATCAATCGGGCAAAGGATGTCATCACCCACGTTCACCTTTCGGTCCTTCGGTGGGGATTCTTCAATGAATCTTATGTTAGCTAGACACAAGACTCAACATTACCGAATCCTGAGGTACCGACAATATCACAACCAAGCTTAAACACGACTAAACCACAAACATAGAGGATTTGAGAAGATTACTCAAAAACCTAGAAACTAAACTACTCAAACATAATTAACAATAACATAATTAAAACTAAAACTAAAAACATAAATAAAAACTAAAATTAAGAACAACTAAATTAACAACCTAAAACCTAAAATTAAGAACAACTAACAATTAAACATAAAACTAAACTAACACCAAAACCTAAATAAACTACCAACTAAAACCAACAAGAAACAAACATAAATAACTAAAACAATAAACAAATAACAAACATAAACAACTAAACTAACAATTAAACAACAAAAAGAAAGAAATCAAAGCAATAAAAGAAAGCAATAAAGTACCTTGAAGATTGACGAGCAAGCTAAGAAGACATTGAAAAACAAAACTAGAGATTCAATACATAAATCAAAGTGTTTGATACAAAAGAAATCTAAAGGGTTACAAAGCTAAGCTAAGGTGAGAGAAGAGATTCTCATGAGCTCCAATCTAGGGTTACAAGATGAGCTTTCAAAGTATATATACACTAGTAATTTACAAAGCAAAAACGCGAGAAAACAGAGTTGCCAAAAGGAGCGGTCGTGCAAGCAGAAGGAGCAACCGCTCCTTTAGAGGAGCGCCCGTGCAAAGAAGAGGAGCGGCCACTCCTTTGGTCAGGTGCTTAATTCTTCATTCCAGAGCTTGGGCGCGACTGTGCTACTAGGGGAGCGACCCCTCCTTTTGCAAAAAGCCTCTAAATGTGCCTTGGCTCAGATATCCGATGCTCGAACGACTCGTCGAATTCCGTGAAGTATGAGTTACCTACAAAAATGAGGAAAACGACCAAAAAGGAGTAGCACATAGCAAGAATACTGCAAAATAGCCGAAGCACAACTAAACTACAAAAAGGAAATAAAAATGAAAAAATGAAATAAGAAAAGGGAAAACTAAGCTATAAAACTAACCTAAAAGCTAAGAAAAACACTAACAAAAATTTGGTTATCAGGACCCTTACCTAGGTTCGGGTAACTTAACGCACATGTGAAGCTTCCCTATAGATACCTCTTTCCATTTTAGTTTTCCTTTAGTTTTTCTCTCTCTCACTCTCTCATTTTCTCCCTTTAATTGTGATTTAAAGATTGAATTTAATTCAACTCAAGTTTTCATCTTTTTTATTCTTCAAATTGGTAACTTTTCGTTCTCTTCTCTATTGTTTGTATTTAATACGTATGTTCATCATTAGGGGTGTTCATAAACTGGACCGGACTGGAATTTAGACCGGAACTGGACCGGTCCCGTCCCCCGTCCATGAAAATTGTGATTCCGGTCCACCGGTCCGGTCCGGTCCAAACCCGGTGAATTCCGGTCCGGACCGGTTTGGACCAGAATCTGAAAAAAGTAAGAAATAATTTCTTTTATATAAAAAAGTGTATTTTAAATTCCGGTCCAAACCCGGACCAGTTGGAGGAAAAAAGTTTTTTTAAAAGGAAAATTTTTTTTTTTAAAAAAAAAGGTAGAAACCGGTCCGGTCCAGGTCCAAAAACCGGTCTGGTCCAGGTCCGGACCGGAATTGAACTGGTCCGGTCCCGGTCCACAAAAATTGTGGATTCCCGTCCACCGGTCCAATCGATTCCGGTCCGGTCCGGTTCTGGACCGGTGCACACGTCATCATATCATGTCTCTTACTTTGATTTTTATTAGTATGACTGAGTAGCCTTTTTTTCTTCTAGTTTTAGCGAATTTAAGTTTAATTTTTGTTGTGATTAATTTCTTTGCTCCTTTTCTCTCTAAAACCGGATTTGTATGATATACATATGAGTAGAGTTGGGGGTCGGGCCGGCACGAGGGCCAATTCGGCACGACACGATTTGGGCCCGCCCCGGCACAAGCCCGATATGAGCATGGCACGACACGAAGGCACGACTAGTGGGACGTGGGCCACCCGTGAACAACATTTTAAATGTTTGGCACGAACTCGGCACGAGCACGACGGGTCGGCCCACACATTAGCACGCTCATTTTGGTTAAAAATTCATAATATATAAAAATTAGTTTAAGGCATGATGGCACGACACGAGTCGGCCTGACACGACACGTGGGTGGGCCGTGCATGGGCCTTATATTTTATAACATGGCAAGAGCCCGGTAGTCCGGCACAACACAAAATTTTCTTGGCCCATTATAGGCACGACACGCTGTAGCATGAGGCACGCAAGCTTGGCACGTGGGGCGTCCTGACACGGTATGTGCCCAACTTTACATATGAGTAATATTGAATTGTGTGTCGAAAGATAAGAACTTCTGAACTTCATATCAGACTTAATATTTTAGGCAGAACGAATCTAGTAAATTGTGAGAACCTTCTAGGGAAACTATGATTCGAGAGAATTAGTATCCCTGATTAAAACTTGTTTATGAATTATGGGACTTTGTTATTTAATTATTTCATATTATTAATTAATCTATTGAACCCTAACCCTGAAATTGTTTCCCATAAAGTTTTCAATCCGAAAATCAATCCTTTACTTCAATTTCATTTTTAGTTTTAGCTAATTATTTCCTTAGATTTAATTCATTGTTTAATTACTTTTTTATTTATTAGTTTAATTAATCAACTACTCTTCAAATGTCCTTTATATAGTTCAACCTTTTTGTATTAAAAAAAAAAATCAAAGTCTCCCTATAGATTCGACCTTACTTCCCTATCTATATTAGTTAGAGTTGTTAGATTATATTATTTGCCGGGTGTACGACAACTTATCAACACAATAATCCAAACTAGCTCTTAAATATAACAATAGTTAATCAACATAACAATACTAGTAGTGCTCCTAGTCAGATATACAGTAAACATATGGAATCAAACATGGAAATCAAGCATTAACCAAGCACAAGTGTGACGACCCGACTCGTTTAAACCGGCGCGGAAGGAACCGACGAGTCGAATTGTCGAACTAACATACAAATGTACTAAAAGTCTAAAACAAAACCTCAAATATTATATTACTAAAAATCCCAAAAGTACAAAAGCCACAAGTTGTACAAAACTAAACCACAAGTATCACAACTAAAGGGTTAACTCCAAAACAATATCAGAATTAGAGTTAGAATACACCACTTATAAACCACTAATAGTCTAAATCTAATAACGAAATACAACTATAAAATAAAAGGTACAACGAACGGCACTCGCCCAACCCAAAGCTAAGCAACACCGTCATCATCAGAGTTACCTGAAAATGAACATATATCCACTATCGGTGGCGAGTAACATAACAGTCCCACCCTAAAGTGGATACACATGAACATAGAATAAATCAAACAAAACAAATCAGGCACTCATAAATAAAACATGCAACGTAAAAATAGCAATAATGATAATAACGATAATAATGATAAACCATAATAATATCAAAACTCGATTAATCTTTAATTACTCAATCTAACCAACTCTTAATCTTTGTCGCTATCATTTACATATTAGACCGGACTATGCTCGTACGAACACATCTTACGCGAACGAACTTTCCTACAAACCCATGAACCCCATCTTACGAAAATTCATATCACAAAGACGACATAGTAAGTATTCACTATCCCAATACCCCGGTTAGGATAGGGGCAGCGTCTTAACCCAAGTCTTAGAATCTTACGCTAAGGTTAGGCGTCTAAAAGTAAATTCAAGCTACCTTTACGTTCTTTACATCTTGGTTATTCTCAAGATCGCATCTTACGCCTTTTCTTGAGTCTAACTATGTACATTACTATCTTTGAACCTCTTTAACCATTCTTTACCACTTCTTTATCTTTCTTTACTAATCTTTACTAATCTTTATTAATCTTTAATAATCTTTAATTAAACCATACTTAAAGAAAGACATGATCAACCAAGAAAACCAAGATTCATCATATCATGACCAAGAAACTTCAAGAAACATGAACCGTCATAAAAATATTCATTGAATATACGTTTTTTTAACTAAAATCATCAAATACCAATACAAGATTTACATAGAACTCATCAAGATTATCAAGAATCACCATCATCAATACACACCAAAGTACACGCATGACATGGCTAACTTTCAACAGCATAATCATCAATTCCATGCATTGAAACTTCATAAAAAAAATTGAACATGATCATAATCAAATATAAAACTATCATAACCATTCATAATATGCATAGAAACTAGACAAGAACATCACGAAAACATCACCCAAACCAGCCTAGAAATCACGCACCCAATGGGTCATAATCATCAAACTTTCGATCTAACTTGATCATCAAATCTACCCTATGAATCATAGTATACAAACTAGGATAGAAAAACATATTACCTTAACAAGAATTGGGTGCTAAAACAAGGAAAAACCTGCTGCCCAGATTCGTTACACACGGCCCAAAATCACGTACAACACGGTGCACCACCACGGCCTTGCACACGAACACCCTTGCACGACTTCAATGCACGGCCACCACCGCACGGCTTCCACCCACGTACACGGCCACCCTTCGACCCATATGAACCAACCCAAAAACCGAAACCCAAACTAGTGATCTTGAACAAAGGCAAAGAAGGCTACTTGTGTTTTAACTACTTAAATATCAATGGAGATTGAATCTTTAAGTTTTGGGTTGAAAAGGATGATGAACAAGGAATGGGGATTACTTAGCCAAAATGGCGTGTGGAGTGATGGCAAGGATGGAGAGAGTGTTTTGTGTTTAAATGTGGGCAAAGGATGATTAAAATGACAAATGTTCCTCAAGCCTTACTACCGCTTCTATTTATAGAAGTAGTTAAGGTGTGAACACAAAGCAAGTGGCAAACATGCCACATTAAGGGGAGGGGCGGCCATGGGCTTGCTCAAATGGGCTAAAAAGTTCATTTGGGCTAATTACACTTAAGCATGACTAATCATGTTTAAATTCGCACTTGGCCCAAAACTTAATTAATTAATTAGAAAATTAAAATAAAATTCTAATTAATTAAATTAAAATAAAATAAATAATAAAACAATTAACATAGAATAGAATAATCGCATTAAAAATAATAGTCCAAATAAACTCAGACCATACATAAAATAAACATAAATACAAACAAATAAACATAGCAAAAAATACCGAAAAACTGGGGCGTTACAATAAGTAAAGGGTGGAAATTCTTACAATGTTCAAGCTGTAAGCTTCATTCTATCTAATACAAAATATAATAAGTGGAGTTTTTTCTGAGTGTAACAATGGTTCCTCTTCTCAGAGGAAGAAGAAGCATCCATGAGCCTTCCTTTTCCTTTTAGATAGCTTCCAAAATATCTCATTGCAAAGGCTCTAAGCCAACCCAAGTCCAAAAAAAACAGTTTTAGATAAGCATAAAGCATAAATCAAGCTAAAGTTGGCCAATTTTCGCGCCAGGTCTGAAAAAAAACCCTATTTCGACTCTATTTTGCAGGAAGTAAGTCGCCGGGGGGGGGGGGTTGGCTTGCTCCTCTCCTTCTTTCGCCAACTTTAATTCTTCAAAAGAGCTTTTGTTGTAAAAAAATCTTCGGCTTTTGGTGAAAGACCTTGAATTGCAACATCATTTACCGAGTCTCACATCTTAATATATAAGTTGCTACAACCGCAAGCATATTGAGAAGACTCTAGCAAGCAGAAAATTTGTTCCTTACAAGGATATAAACTATATTTAATTCTTACCAAGATTGGAAATGGTGCACGTGTAGGATCTAGAACTACTCAAGAGGGGGGTGAATTGATTTGTTAATGGTAGTGTCAGATTTTTACTTAAAATAACTAGACCAGTTGGAACTGTTCTAGTTGCGGAAACAGTTAAGCAAATAAAGTAAATTGAACACACAGATTTAACGAGGTTCAACCAACTATGGTCTACGTCCTCCTACCCTAGTTATTTTATTAATCAACTCTGAAAAATAGAATAACCTTACACACTCAACTGTTCTATCAACTCAGACAGAACAACTCACACTCAACCCAAGTGTACCCAGATGTTCTTGAACTCACAAGAACAAGAACAAATGAACTCACAAATGTACCCTTCACCAACCCCTCTGTTGGTGACAAAACAAAAAATATTTTTCTCACAGAAATATGCTCTCAAAGCTTGAAAGTGAGTAGAATGAAATTCTTATGGTGAAATGCCCAAAGACTGATTTTATGCAAGTTGCCTTTAAGTGCTTAATTCTTTTTAATTTCTCTGTGCGTCTCACAATGATTCTTTATTAGCTATTGGCATTTATAATCAAGTAGCAGATCCTAGTCGAGTTAGGAATGTATAGTAATCCTGATTATTTTGAGAATCAAGAAACTTTCCTAAATTGACTTGATTAAATAATATATTCTAATTTGCTCAAATATATATTATTCCTTGCCAGGAATTATAGCAGCCAATAACTGTAGGAATCACAAGAAATATGGCAGTAATATTTCCAAAATATTTTCAATCATTTTCAAAAACTTGCCATAAATCATATTCAGGTTAGAACTTTTCTGGTGAACTGTTCTACCTCGACCACAGTATTCTAGTTATAAACTTCTTTCAGAACTTTATAACTTTTAACATATGCACTGTAGTAAGCAACCACATATTCAGTAAGAACATTTCACATACAAGAGACTAAGTACAAGATATTCTATGTAAACTAAGCTTCCTTCAAATAGTCTCTTCATGATCTTCAAGAGTGCTTCCTTTTTCTTCATTTTGACTTGAATCAACCAAGCTTCTCATCATCAACCTGTTGCTAAATATACATTAATGTAGAACAATTTAACAGGTTATACTAAACAGTCTAGCAAGACTGTAAACTGTTCTGGAAAACAATAAAACTGTTCCTGAGACATAACTTATCCCTAAATTGTTATGGTTTGTCATGATTCAAAACCAGGGAAGTATCAACAACACGCAATCAAATCAACTGCCGAAAACGTGTGATATCATGCAAAATATTATTGACAAAGAGGTTTCATATCACGATAATTTGATGGGTTTTGATAACCATGAAGTCAACCGTATATCAATCTTCTGCAACTGAGCCAAACAAATGTTAGACTTAGACTCGATCTCTCCTCATATTATCCTCATCATTCTCGAGACAAAAACATAATACTCTTATTATGCTGGTACATTGACTCACTGTCTTTATTATTAATAAGAAAAAATAATCGCAAATACTTTAAAAGCATAACATTATCTAAGTTCATACAACAAAAAAATATCATTATGAGAAGACTCTAGCGAGCAAAAAACGTGTTCCTTGCAAAGATAATACTTCGTATTTAATCATTACCAAGATTGCAAATGGTTCACGCAATCAAGTCAACTACTAAAAACATGCGATGTCGTGCAAAATACCATCAACAAAGTGATTTCATATCACTTCGAAAAAAAAAGAGATTTCCTATCACGGTTATTTGATGGAGAACCATGAAGTCAACCATATCCATCTTCTGCAACAGAGCCATGCAGATGTTAGACTCAATCTCTCCACAGATGATCCTCATCATTCTCGAGGCAAAAACATAATACTCTTATTATGCTGGTACATTGACTCACTGTCTTTTTTATTAATACGAAAAAAAGTCGCAAATACTTTAAAAGCATAACATTATCTACGTTCATAACATTATCTACAACAGGAAAAATAATTATTATGAGAAGACTCTAGCGAGCAAAAAATGTGTTCCTTGCAAAGATAATCCATATTTAATCATTACCAAGATTGCAAATGGTGCACACAATCAAATCAACTGCTAAAAACTTACGATGTCGTGCAAAATACCATAAACAAAGTGATTTCATATCACTTCTTAAAAAAAAAAGAGGTTTCCTATCACGGTCATTTGATGGAGAACCATGAAGTCCACCATATCCATCTTCTGCAACAGAGCCACGCAGATGTTAGACTCAATCTGTCCACCGATAATTCTCAACGTCGAAAACATAATACAGTTACTGCCCTCCTACATTTGACACCTTATCTTTATTATAAATAAATACGAAAAAAACGATCGCAAATACTTTAAAAGCATAATATTATCAACCATTAATCACATCAAATCTCCACAATCACAAGCTAATAACACCAAACCCACGTTGATCCATCAAACAATTAAAGTACAAAAATGTAGTCAAACTACCCAAAATAGACATATAATAAAACAAAACAAAATCCTATGAAAAAAATGGATAAAATTGAGAGTGAAATACACACACGAGCTACTAGCGTGAGAAAAGAGTGATATCCTAAGAAGTACTCTAATTAAAACGAGTAAACGAGAATAGTGAGGTAGTAGTAGTATATGTATGACTGAGAGAGTGAGTGACCTTTGCAAGCAGCAACAACAAACATCAGTAGTACATCAGCAGCAATTAAAGCTCCCTTCTCTTCTTCTTCATCTTCAACCAACAATCAAATTCCTTCCATTTCTCTCTCTCTCTCTCTCCTTCTTCTTCTTCTTCATTGATTCAATTCTCGATTCTCGTTTTTTCGTAGATCTTTATCCGCATTTCCTGGATCTGTTCTAAAACTATTCTCCCTGCATTTATAACGCCAATTCCGAAGCTAGGGTTTTTAGTTTTGTTAAAAAAAATTTGTGGAAATGTGGCTTTTGGAAAAACCCTAGTTTCGATAATGGTGGCGATGTTCAGCTTTGTTTGCTGTGGAAGTATGTGTGAGCCATTGCTGGAGTTTTTGAGATGATTAAATTTTGTTTTTTGTTGGAGTTGTGGTTTTGTAGAGGTTTTGGAAGATGCGGCTTTCAGTGTTGTTTATGTTTCTCTTTGTTTCGTTCTTCTGCGTGGCTGAATTTTGTCAAGGTAATTTTTTGTCTTTTAAGTTTGGTTCATTGTTTTTGTATTATTGGGAATTTTGTTTGTTTGTTTGAACAAAATGGTAATAGTTAGTAACATGTTGTGTTTTGTCGCTAGTGTTAAACTTTGTACTGCTAATACTCTTTTTGAAGTAATAGTAAGATTCTCCTAAAAAATAGTAAAAAGAGTATTTAGATGGTGTATTAGTACTTGGTATCTCAGTGAAGCAAAGGGGGTTTTGTTTTCGAAATGAATTTATTCTTGGCTTTTGAAGGTTCTCTTGATTTATATATATAAAATATATTTTTGGGGAAGAAAAGGAATACTGAAATTAGGGTAATATCTCTCAAGACTAAATCTTTGTTTAATTTAAACTGACGAAATAATAATGTTTATATACTGAGATTTTTTCAAAATTTTGTGGGTGTGGAAGCTGGATACAATAACAAAATGTAAAACTCTGCAAATTCCAAAATATTAAGAATATCTATTTAATCCTATCTCAAAAGCTATAAAATAGCTATTTCTAAGAACCCTAGAATCAGTATTTAGGAGGGAAAAGAGCATCCTAGGTTATAAGATCAGGCTTCAATGAAATTCCCATCAGAATCTCTAATAAGAGTTTCTGCCGAAGCTGACCGGATTGTAGACGAATCATCAAAATTAAGTTCCTGATGGAGAAGTATTGCACTGCTTCAAAACTATGATTTTAGGTTTTTCAAATCATCTATAGCTGGTTAATGACTTTGAGCAACTTGTGCTTAAATCCATGATACAGAGAGTTCAATGGATGGGCTTTAACTAACTAAGGAATCAGGCCCTGCCGTTGTATCAGGCCTTGCCGTTGTTTGGTTTCTTTTTTTTTTTTTTCCCAACATTTTGAGAAAACATGTCCTAAATGATATGAGGTTTTTGTGACTCGAGGAATATTTAGTGATAAATAGGGAAGATTGGAGGGGGAGGATTTATGTTGATGATTTATGTGATTCCCAACCCAATCTTTTAGGGAATAAGGCTTTGATGATGATGTTGTTTTGAGATAACTTGTTTTGGGGACATAACATAAGCAAGTGATTTTGACTTTCAAAAGTCATTGAGATAACTTGTTTTGGGGACATAACATAAGCAAGTGATCTTGACTTTCAAAAGTCGTTATACTGCGTTCGTTGGCGGCCCCAAGATTTTCATAATGGTGGGTCACCATCACCAGTAATGAATACAAACTTTGAAAATTTAGTGGTTTGTTTTATGTAATTCCCCGAATTATTTTTAAAAATTATATTAATTAAAATTAATTTTTTTATGTGTGTAAAGGCATTTAAACTATTTTTTTTCCTTTTATTTTTCAATAAAACTATAACTATTTTAAACGAGTGTTACAATTATTAATTATACCATCATTATATTATTAACCCATAACTTATACTTTGAAATGTTACTTGGGTCAATGTCCTAAAAGTCTAATAGGTTCAAGCCCATTTCAAGTCCACAATAAAATTCCCATCCATTTCCAATTTTAAAAAAGGATAAAAAAGAGAAAAGAGATATGTATACTACACAATACTCACCACCATCATCTTCCTCCTACTACCATCATCAACATCGTCCATGGAACCTTCAAGTAACCTCCCCAAATACACCTCCCCAACTTCCAAAATTCATCACCATCTTCATCTTCTTCCTCCATTTGTAAGAAATCAAGTTAAACACTATCACCACCCTTCTTCACCATACATTTCATCACCCAAATTACCCAATTCCGATTAAGTTTCAATCCAAAACATAAATAATGCAAGAATTCAATGCAATGGATTCACAAAATCAGTCGCAAAACATGAATCAAATTCATACTTTGTTTACAAATTAAAACCCCAAAAAATTAATTCCCAAAAAAAGCTCCATCACAACCACCGCAGCCCCCTCTACTCCAGCCCACAGCCAACCACTGTCCGCCACTTGAACACCACCTCCAAGCCACACAGGCCACAACCACCACCCTCCTCGCTAGTCGCAACCCTCAATCCTTCTTCTCCTTTTCGTCCTCCCTCCTCTCTGCTTCCCTGCCTTTCCTCCCTGCTCGCTGCCCACCAGAGCACCACCCCGGCCCACCGGAGCACCACCCCAGCCACCGATTTACCCTAATAAAGGTTTTAAATAAACCTGGGTCATGGGACCTAGAATGTACATGAGTGGCCGCTCCCGACTGCATTTGTAAGCTTTATTACTTGTGAAATTAGATACCAACTTCGTAGAGGTAGTGTTAATTAAATTCCTTTTTGTAGCTACTTGATTTTTTAACTTGTCATATGGATATTTAGGCAGTGTAACAACTAACAAGCCGACATTGCCTGGGTATTGGCACTTGTTCTCTTATTAATTCAGCTCGCGGTGGAATAAAAAGGGGATATTTACTTTCCTTATTCAGTGTTTAGCAAACCTGGATTTTGTAGACTGCAGTTTATATCAAATAGATGGCCCAATTAGGTAGGGGATCTTGCTGAAACGAAGAATGGGCATTTTGTTTCAAAACTCTTATTGTTAGTTGGTCTATTTTCATTAATTTTACACTTTTGTAAGATATTGAAAAATTATGTCACTTTTTCTTTGTTGCCTGATACAGGATTTAAGTTTGCACATATATACTTCTCTGCTCTTGCATTACCCAGTCATATTTTACTCAAGAGAGAAGTCTCATTGCCAGATGGTATGTTCTTTAACATTCTTTGTCATTGATATGCTCAAAAGTTGCCTTCGTTGATACACATTGTATGTTTTGCTGAAGGGTGGGTTTTGCAAGTGATACTTGCGATATATCTTACATGCATTATTCTTTGCAATAGACTGCTGCAATTGTCTTTCATAGTCCTACTATAATTAGTCACTTGTTTTCCCGTTTAAATTCTCTCTAGGAAAAGATTCTAGCACAATACCACATATTGAACAAAGAATGTTGAAGGATGTATAAATGATATTTTGCATTGGTTTTGGTTAAGATGCTAAATCGCATATCTAAGAAGAATTTCTTCGGTATTTCAATTTGATAAACCTTGATTGCTTTTGTGGGTCTACTTATTCAGATGATATAACAAGAGGGGACTAAATGAAAGGGCTGGGTAATGATAGTACATGAATAAACAATCTACATGGTAATATATGTTAAATAATTATTTAAGTTTAGTTTCCATGGTCCTTTATGCTTTGATCTCGTTGGGTTGACATTGAAACTTATGTGTCTACATATTTATGATACGAATCAATCCAAAATAAGGAAATAATTACGGCGTATTCTAGAATTGAGTTTACTTCATCATGACCCAACTACACGGAAAAGGATATGTTGAACTTTGAATATGAAATATGAATGCCTATTTTTAATTCAATACTATGTTTTAAGGTAAGGGGAGAAATTTTGGTTTTGAACTAGTGTTTAAATAGGTGAAACTAACAAGTAGGATACGAGAAGCCAGAGAAAATATTTATTACACACACATAAATGAATTTTTTTCATGAGCATTGGTAGTTAATTGGCGAATTAGTTTAATAAAGATAATAAATGTATTATTTAGTAAAAGTTATATTAATATTTTACATATGAAACTCTGATAGCATTTTGTTTTCAATAATGTATTGACACTTTAATGTAGTACTTCTCCGTTTTTTTGGTTGCAACAAGCTCTTTCACACGGACCCTTAGGTAAAATTGGTTGTGAGAGTTAAATGGATAAAGAGATTAAGTGGCATGTGACGAAGAGGAAGAAAGAGAAAAATGATATCAAAACAAGAAAGGAAATATGTGTTGCATCTAACTAGAAAATTTCAATTTTAGTTTTTGTTGCAACTAAAAAAATGAAGTATCGTTTTAGCTACAAAGGTTCTTTTTTGTTTTTGTTTTTTAAAATAATTTTAATAATATATTGGCAATAGTTTGTAAAATAATTTAAAACAAGATCCATCATCTCAATCTGATGTACACACACATAAAATACATCCATTTTTCCATATTGTTTTGAATTTATGTAAGGTGACGAGTGTTTATTTAACAATATGGGATCATTGTTGTTATTATTCCTTACAATTAATATAATTATTTAGTATATAATCTACTAACCTGTGAATTGCAAAGTTGGCATATAGAAATCTATAATGATGTGATTTTTAACACAATGTATTACCTTAGGTTACACATTTGAGGATGTCATTATCGCAAATTAATGGTATTTGATTTGCGGTTAAAATCAAGTCGGTTTCATACAATTAATCAAAGCCACATATATGGAAGTCATGTTCAGTAACCTGTTATAGATAGCGGTATTGGCCTTTTGATATTAAATTCAGACATCTTTAATCTATATATATTCACTATGGTGATGTCTTGATTTTCTTTCTTCTGAAAATCTCATGTTGTTTAACATAGTGCCTGCTATATTAATTTAATATCAGCCTATTCTGGTGGTCTATCATTAGCTCCTAGTGCAAAGCGATTGATGCAAAAAACTAAGCCATTTGAAGGACCTTCAGCTGCACCATCACCATCTCCAATGTATCAAGGTCTTTACTACGAATTTTTATAGTGATGTGTTCTAAGCCTATCAATTTTATACTGATGTTTTCTCTTCCTATCTCTTCTTCCAGGACCTTCTCCTGCACTGTCACCATCTTCAGTGTATCAAGGTCTTTACTACAAATTTTTATCTGATATATTCTTATGCGATCAACTTTATACTGATGTTTTTGTGATCCTATCTCCTCTTCCAGGGCCTCTTTCTTCTCATCATAGATCCTTCCCTAGACATCGCCGAAATCATCATAGACGGAGGCCCCGCCAGACACCACCCCCTGCTGCTGCACCAGGTAAATTTATCGTCCTGGAATACTGTGTAAGCTCATGAAGATGTACTAAACCATTTTGTTCTCCTGTAGTCTGTATGGGTAAATATTTATTTCTATTAGACTATTCAAAAGCATTAAATAAGCTGCTGCAGTATCATTTTGTGATGCCGAGTCTGAATTGGTTTTCAAAGGTACCGGTTTATTTTGGATTGCATCAGTCTTTAAAAATATGCTGATTTTTAGGCCGAATCAAATTCAATCAACAAATAATTTATTGTCTTGGCTGATATTTGGCACTACCACTCTAATTCCTTAGCTTTTTTTAGACAATTACTCTTCTTTACTCTTAACTGTTTTTATGGCTTAAAACCTTTAATATATTCAGGAATATGAGAGATTGTTATCACTATTATGCTATTAACACTAGCAGTTCTTGAATCATGCTGTGTAAGTTAGATATATAATTCCAAAAAAGGTTTAGGCTACAGCCATGGCGCAACACTCAATCGCGTTCTCCATAGTCGCATCATCTCTGATACAGTGATACCAAGATAACATACCGCGATCGCAATTGTGACCTCATTTATGAACCATGCCTCCTCATATTTAAAAAGCTCGCCTCAATTGTGCCTAGGTGCACCTCGCTCCCAAGCTATGGGAATTGGGAAATGGGCTTTAGCTAGGCAAGGTTAGTCAATTACGAAAGGTGTGTGTACCTTAAGGAAATAGCTTTGCAATCTTTTCAAATTTAGATTACCTTAGCTTTACATATATTATTATTTAAATTATTAGGGATCTTTTAAATTTTAATTAGTATTAATACAATCAAAGAAAAAAATAATTTGAAAAAAATAAATAAATGCGCCTCCCATACAAAAGGCTTGCGCCTTGCACCTTTTGAAACTAAGCATGCCTCTCAGTCTTAGCCCTCTCCAAAAAAAGAATAAAAAAGATAATAAGATTTCTCATAGAAACCTGTGCTTCTGGTTTCCATGGAATGGCAGTGGCTATCCCCTTCAACTATTGATCATCTGTGCCTTGTTGTGTCTATTCTGTCTGTGGTATAGCTGATATCTTACTCTTGCGTATTCTATTGGACAGACATTTTCCTCAACTTTTGATCATCTCTTTAATAATTGCAATGATGTTATTGTTTCTTGTGCAATTGATCTTTATAAAATCACTCAGTTTCTTCAGTTTTGTTTAAGCTGATGTTGCAAATGGTTGCTCTATAAGGATTCTTTGCTGCTTTACACACTCCCTCTGCCCATAAACAAGTTCCTAGTTGACTTCAATACAATTTGTTTAAAGTAGTTGAATGTAAACAAAATATTTGGTAGTTGATTGAAAGCGGAAAAACTAGAGAAGGTTTTTAAGTGGAGAGATACAAGGGTGAATTTGATGGAAAGAGAGAAAGGGAAATTTGCATTTAAACTAACCTTTTTAACTTGAAAGGGAATTAACTTTTGGGACAGCATAATGATACTAAGCATTTTCTTCTTAGAACAGAGGGAGTGTATATATATATATATAGGGTTGGGTTCCGGTGAGAAATTTCTTATCGTGAGAAATGTGAGAAGAGATAAATACATCAACTATAACATACAAGTACATTTATTAACAACCATAGATACATTCAAAATATACAATAAATACATTGAGCAAAAATACATTCATTTTATGTTATAGATACATTGATTCCAAACAATAGAAGGAGTAAGGAGATAAAATCAAATTTAATCTTAGTCATTCATTTGTTGATCAAAGGGTTGTGGTTGCTTCTCACCCTTCTCACCAAAACTACTTTTCTCACATGAGCATAGTTCTATATATATATATATATATATATATATATATATATTTCCCATTTATTAACTCAAGTGAATAATTTAACCACAATTGCTATTGTGCTCTTTGTGCAGAATTTTTAGCTGATTCTCCTAAATCTAAGTTTGTTCATTTTGACTTATTTTTGCTTATATGAAATGTCTTTTACTCATCCTCAACTTACTTGATTTTATTTGAGCTTACTATTAGTCCTTATTTTGCAAGAGTCCCAAACTTTTTTTAATAAAGAAATTATTTGATCTTATATTTTCTAATATAAGCAAAAATAAAGTGAAAAGAACTATCCCCATTTTCTTTTACCTAATTTTGGGTTTTCTCACTTACTACGTAATAAAATGACTTTTTTTTGGAATTTGCAGCCTAATAGTTTATTTTTGTTAATTACTACCTAATAACATTAACATAAGTAGAATTTATTACCAAGTCTCAATTTCTTGTGAAAATTCCGCATATTGGTTCTCAAGGAGTTGATTACAACAATATCAAAGCCTTGTTCCCCTAAAAAAATTGGGGTAAAAAAAAAACATGTGTCACTCAAGCATCCACATTAATCCTCCAATCTTTCCTATCTATCACTAAAATTTTCATCGAGTCCCAACAACCTATGTCATTTGTCAACCACTCTTCTTTATGTTTCAATTTTCATCGAGTATTAGGGAATTGGCCTTGAAAGCATAGGGACAGCTCCCCGATCAAGGTTCCTATAGTGGGGATGGTGCAAGTTCAGGGTGGGTACGCCTGGATCTTGGTGAGGACGTGGAGGTGGGGGGGAGGGGTGTATCAGGGACGGTCAAGGAGCAAATTTTTCGTCCCCAAGTCACGCAAACTAGGGTCTCAAACAGTGGCGTAGCCAGGTCTTAAAACATGGGGGGACAAATTCGATAATTCAACCAAATTAATTGGGATACATAATTTTGAACATAATCCGGGTATATAAATATCCATAATAATAAAAGTCATACATTCCAAATAATAAATAAAAAAAAAACCTTGAAGTTTTTTTAATTATAATTACATCCTCCGTCGATTATTCGTATCTTCATGTTTTGGAAGCGTTTAATGACATCTTCGTCGGGAATTTGTAAAAACACTTATCTTTCAATAAAAGTGACCAAACAATCATTCATTAGTTGATCACCCATGCTATTTCGCAATCGACTTTTGACATATGTCATTGCCGAAAACACCCTTTCAACAGTTGCAGTAGCAATGGGAAGAAGCAACATCAATTTGATTAGCAAATGTATAAGAGGATAGGTCTCATGACTCTTAGTTTTCTCAAGCATCATAGAAAGAGAATTAAGATCTTGCAAATCTTGAAAATTTTCATCTTCTTACATGGTTTGCAAGAACACATCAAGTTGATGATCAAGACTCAACAAATCGTTTTCCGAAAATTCTTTGGGATAAAAGAAGCAGTTTTAATACCTTGTAAAAAAAATAAACAATTATTAGTAGTCGTACTAAATAAAGAGACAAAATTTTATAGATTCATACATTCATTCATTTATTTACCTTTTCTTTGTCAAAAGATGAGAAATTATCCTTAGGATTGAGGCTAGCCATACAAGTAAGTAGCTCCATGCTCCTCTCATTGAATCAGTTGTCAAGTTCTTGAAGATGCAAATCAATGACTTCTAAAAATATTCCAACCCGAAAATGATGTTCATTTGTAACTTGTTGAACAAAACGTCTTGATCTTCCTTGAGGAATGTAAGAAGCATCCATAGAAGGAATATCAATTTTGTTTTTAGTGCAAAAGGATGTAACCTTATTCAAGAGGACCTCCCATCCTTGTTCTCTCATTTGTTGCAACACTTTCCTTGTACTAGAAACAAGACTCATTGCATTAACAATGTCTTGTTCTTTTTTTTTTGCAAAGCAATACACAAATCATTAGTGTACCCAAAAATAGTCAATATCAGTTGAGCCATAAATATGAAATCAACTGACTCTAAAGATCCCAACACAATTTGTGCTTTGCCCTTATCCTCCGTTGCACCATGGTTACCAATGTGCTCAAGTACTTCTACAATTGTAGGAAACAAAGTGCTAATGTTTAAAAGACACTTGTAATGAGATCCCCAACGAGTATCTTCTGGTCTTTTAAATCCAATTTCTTGATTTAAACCCGAACCACTCTCAATTTCCCCCATATGCAATGCATGAGCAACCTTATGAGCTTGACTTTTTCGAATCATATCCCTTCTCTTGCAGGAAACTCCAACCAAATTCAACAAGAGTTTAATGATTTCAAAAAACAAAATAACATTATCATTCTTCTTCGCAACGGCAACTAGAGTTAATTGAAGTTGGTGTGCAAAACAATGAATGTAATTAGCTTGTGGAATTTCTTTCATAAACAAAGTTTTGATCCCATTTATTTCCCCTTTCATGTTGCTAGCACCATTATAACCTTGCCCTCTAATCATCGATGAACTCAAATTATGTTCTACAAGCAAAGACATTATTGCACTTTTAAGAGACAAAGATGTAGTATAGGTAACATGAACAATGCCTAAAAATCTCTCCATTACCTTTCCACTTATTGTATCGACAAAACGCAACACAAAAGCTAGTTGTTCTCTTTGGGACACATCACTTGATTCATCCGCTAAAATGGCAAAGTAACCATCACCAACTTCTTCAATGACACGCTTACTTGTTTCTTTTGCACAACATGAAACAAGGTCCTTTTGAATGTTCGGAGAAGTTAACCGATAATTTTTAGGTGCATTTTCAAGAGTGTGATTTCTTACCCTTTTTTTTCCCTAAGCCATTTCAAAAGCTCAAGAAAGTTACCCCTATTGAATGACTCCTAACTTTCCCTATGTCCACGAAATGCCAAACCTTGACCCAAAAGAAATCTTAAGACATCTAAAGAAGCTTGCAAACGAATATGATATTGCTTTATCATCTCCGCATTAGCATTATCAAACACTTTAACAATTGATTTTCTTGGGGCATCTCTTAAGTTCACATATTTTTCATAAGCAAGATTATGGGCACTATTAACTTTACCAACACGCACCCCAAATCTATCCGTTTTGTTCCATGCCCTAAACCCTCCATTAACAAATGCATCACCACCCCAATTATTACAAACATCATGCTTGAACAAATAACAAACAAAACAAAATGCGGCATCTTTCTCGATACTATATTCAAGCCAATCCCAATTGTTAAACCATTTAACACTAAACCGACGTAATCCGGAGACTTGTATTTGAGGGAAGGCATGATTTTTTGGTTGGCAAGGTTTCTTAAGAATATATTCTCTCCTAATTGCTTTTCTTTGATTTGCAGGATAATCCATTATGTCCATTCTTAAACCCGGGTCATGAGGAAGAAGTTGAACATCATACACCAATTCTTCTTTATTAATTGGTTCCTTAGCACCATTAATTTCTTCAACATCCTCCTCAATTGGTTCCTCATCACAACTAATTTCTTCAACATATTCTTCAATTTTTTCATCATCACTACTAATTAAATCTTCCATTTCAACATTCAAAACATTGTCTTGAGTTTTGGAACTGGAATGGTGTTGTGATTTCATTTTTTTTACCAACATTTGTCGAAGATCACACTGTTTTCCCATAGCTTTGGACTTCTTTGAACAATTTGACATATCCTAATTAATTTGAAAATGTTAAATTAATTCTAAAAAAAATTTCAAATATCAAATATATTATTCACAAATGACCCACTACAAGTATTTCATCAAAAACCCTAATTCCTAAACAAATAAACAATAACAATAACAAAAAGAAATCAAAAAAATTGAAAAAAAAAATATTGAACAGAAAACTTCTTTTTTGTTAGATTCGTCCAATTCCAAGCCTCCAAGGTTTAAATTCGTATAGATATGATTAAAGGAACATGATTAAAGCAATAAATTGAGACTAAGTAGTGTCTAGATCTCAAATTTGTAAACAAACAACACAAATTAGGGATTTAGGGTTTAGGTCGAATTGAAGACATACCGCTGCCGTTTGTAGCAACTGTCGGTGCCTGGAGTCTCACAGGTGGGTCGTCGGACGGTCGCCGGTCGGATGTTCGATGATGCGCTGCCGTTGTGCCTGCCGCCTAGGTGGAGTGCGTTGTGACTTGTGAGAACTAAGTGTCATGAGTGTCGTGACTTTGAGGATTTCTTTTCCTCTTCTCATTTACTCCGTGTTTTGCATTTCCCCCTTTCTCTCTTCTTTTTTTTTCCCTGATTTTTTACAAAAAAGATGGGGGGACCACTGTCCCCCCATGTCCCCTTAATAGCTACGCCTCTAGTCTCAATGAAAGGAGAGGGGTGGGGGGGATCTAGGGTTTAAAAAAACCTATTACAGTTCACTCTCCACTCACTACCACCACTTGATGGTCGCCCCGGGTCCAGCTGCCTCCTCCTTTGTTTTCGTCGGCGCCGCCTATTGCTCGCCAGCCACCACCAGCCACATGGTTCGCAGGTTCGAAGTTCTCCCCTTCACTTCTCATTGTCTGTTCGAACTCTGAAGTTCGACCACCGGCCAATCAGCTACCACCTTTGTTGAGAGCTGGAGCCCACCGACTAGTTGACCACCGCCACCCTCCGTTGATGTCACGGATGTCTGGAGCTTACCAGCCACATTGCTTCTTTCCCTCCTATCCCATTATTGAAGTTCAGATTCTTTCCTTTTATTCTTTTTAACTTTTTTTCTTCTCTACTTTCTCTCCCATGTCTCTTCCTTTTTTTACTAAATATGTTTTGCCGTTAAAATTTTTAACTTCGTATTAAATGTCATTTCCTTTTTCATCTGTATTTAATGAGTTCCTTTTTCTTTTGTATTTAATGAGTTTTGCTTTTGTTTTTAAAAAAAAATTTATTAAATATATTTTGCCTTTTCTTTTCCTGATTTTTCTTTCTTTTCCACTAGTTGTGTAAGTGGATTTTTTTAATATTTTTTTTGTATTTTTATAGGTGCTTATTTTTCACTTTATATAAGAAAAAAAATTAAAAGAATTTTTTTTATGAGGTCGTTGTGACTTTTGTATTATTTTTTATAAAATATATTTTTATTGTCGTCCCCAGGCTTTACTCGTTTTTAAAATTTTTCATTCGTCCCTGTCCCTGTTTTTGACCCCGTATCCGTGTCTGTGCTACCTAGGAATTGACTAATAAAATAAATATTTGAATTCAAAATCATTTATGAATTTAATGAATTGTATAATGACGTCATTCTTAGGGAATTTTCACTAGAAATTGGGACTTGGTAGAAAATTCTATTTAAATTAGTGACATTAGATAGTAATTCACAAAAATAAAATTTTTAGGCTCTAGATTCCAAAAAGGTTGTATTTATTAGGTTGCATGTATTTTAAAAAAACCCTGAATTTTTTCGTTAAATATTTTCAAGGATGTAATTTGTTACCTTTAACATCTCCAAGTAATTTTTTCTTCTGCTGACACCCCCCCCCCCCACACACAAAACAGTTTGTTGTATGTCTGACCACTAGTAATTACAACTAAATGATACTCCTCGTTTTTATTTAATTTGCTTACTTTTCTTTTTGGGTTTTTGGTTTTCTTTTTTAATTTACTCACTTTCTACATTACCTAAATATAGTAATGTTTTATTCTTATAATTTATTAATTTATGGTTCCAAATGCTTTTTCCACTCTCTTACTTTTGACTTGCTTTAGTAATATTCTCTCTTTTCCACATTATCTCTCTTACTTTTTTATGCGGATTTGGGCTCGAAAACAACGTATATTACAATGGAATAAGTCTTGAAGATGAGTATTGATTATGGTGGCTCCAATAATGTGGATTTTGTATTAAAAATCTGGATAAAAAGGATTGTTCTTGATCGAACGTAACAAGATTAATGGATATAATCATCCAATCTTGGTTCAATGATTTGGAATTCTAATTCTCGGGTTAGGAATTCACTAGGCTTAAACAAGCATTAGCTATGACAAGTTGAAAACAAGCAACATGAGAGCTATTTGCTTTTTTAACGTGAAAATTTCTCCTCTTTTCCAAAATAAAATCAGCCTTATTTAGGCAATGACTACTAGATATTACACATGTCATCTAGTCACTAAAATCTAATTTCCACTTATTGAATTATTAAACCAATTAAAAATAAAACTCAAATGTCTAAACAACCTAGAACCCACATCACGCAATTTTTAATCATATACTCCCTCCATAACGAATTACTAGCAACAATTTTTATTTTTAGGTGTAACAAAATACTTGCAACGATTTTTTCCAATTTCATTTTATTCCTTTTTTGGTAAAAAAAACAACACAATACCCCACTTACTTTTCTCTTTCTTACTTTTCTCTCTCTTACTTTTATCATATTACCACATAATACCCCATTTACTTTTCCTTCTCTTACTTTTCTCTCTCTTACTTTTATCATTATACCACCTAATACCACTATTACCTTATTTCACCTAGGAATTTGTGCTAGTACAAATGTTGCTAGTAATTCGTTACGGAGGGAGTATATTTTTTTTGTCCTACTCTCAATTTCTTTTTGTGTTTTGATGAAAAATCAAGTAATTTAAAAAAAAAAAAAAATGGAGGTAGTATATAAAAGAATTTGTCCAAGAAAGCTAATATGTACTGCCTCATTGAACCACGAGGTATGCATTGTCGATCGGGTAATTCATGGTATTCTTGAAAGGAAATGGGTATTCTTTTCATGGTGCAATCTTCAAATGTCTTTTGTGGGGCTTCTAAAAAAACGTCTTTTTGGGGGTGGGGTGGTGGGTTGGAGTGTTCATTACTTTTCCTTGTATTAAAACTTTCTGGAAACCTCTAAATCACTACTTATTCTTATTTGTTATTGATTTCCCGCTGGTCATTACTCTAGAGATGCAAATTTAGTCAAGTTGAATTAATTATGTAGCGTAGCGTGGGAATCTAGCTGGTATTTCTGAGACCATAACTTAAGATTAAGTCTTGAGTTTTAAGATTTTTATTAATAATGTTTTTGGTTTGTGATTTATCTATACATGAAATTTAAATACTTTGAGAAGGTTTAGCACTTATAATCATAGCTGGTGCATGAAGGTATCACCTTGGATGGACACTATTTTATTTCCATTATGTGCTGCAGAAAATTCTGTTTTATTTTGAATTTTATGAATTTCAAAGGATTATTGAGCTGAAATCAGAACTACCGCATGCTATGAGGCATCATGTTATGCCCATATGCTGAATACCAGGTGTTTGATTTAACATTTCTAGTAGAGAATAAAGACCTCAGCCACATTGAGGTCATGTTTTGGGGATGATGGTTGCTGCCATGGGAAAGGGTAGGCATTTGCTTATATGTTGAACTTTTTGGAAGAATTTTATGATGATTTATAGTTGTTATCCTAAGAGTCCAGATCTTTGAAATCCATGGAGATTAAGCAAAATGTTCAATACCTAAATGGCTGCATGACTGTGTGTAGAAGGGGTGGATTTCTTAACCCTCCGCTGCAGCTTTTTGGAGAAGTGGTGGTTGTTCTATGAGATGGCATATTTGTTTTGTTTAGCAACATAATCTAGTATGATGTGTGACAATTGTTGGGCTACATGCCCTGTTCCCAGCTTGCTTTCTTTGTAGTTGTTTCCCTCTTTACGCTCAGCTTGAATATTTAGTGTTTCTACCACCTTTTATGTTGCAGGTTGTGGAGAAGTATGTGAGGATCCACTTACTTCTACTCCCATTGGGACTCCTTGCGGATGTGTTTTACCTATGAAAGTGAGGATTTCGTTGAGTGTAGCTGTTTATTCTCTCTTTCCAGTGGTTAATGAGCTAGAAATTGAGATTGCAGCTGGCACGTATCTCAAGCACAGTCAAGTACAAATAGTTGGTGCAACTGCTGATTCCCATAATCAGCAAAGGACATTTGTTGATATTTACTTGGTTCCTCTTGGTGAGAAGTTTGATAACATTACTGCTATGCTGACTTGTGATAGATTGCGGGCAAAGGAGGTGCATTTGAATAAAACTCTTTTTGGTAACTATGATGTAATTAAAGTTGACTATCCAGGTACTCTTGTCATTCTTGGAACTGTGTTTCTGCTATTTTGTACTGCAAATTTGGCTTCTGAAAAAGTTGTTACAACAGGGATTGCTTCAGGATTACCTTCTGAGGACTATGCGGGTAGTCCTACTGGGAGTGTTGGGGATGGACCTCCACAGTACCCAATTACTGCTGATTTTATGAAGAAAAGTCACAAATTAAGTTCCCGGACTATCGTTGTTATTGTGTTTTCTGGATTGGTTCTATTTGTGGCTTGCTTCGCAGCAATTGCTGTACTCATAAAATGGAGAAAATCTAGGAAACAGTTGAATGCAATTGGACCTGTAGTCCCACCATCTACCCATAAGAAATCTGGTAATTTTTTGAGTTCCTTATGTTCAGGTAGGATATGTAATGCTTGGAACGGTTTCTCTTTACTTTGTTTCCTAGCAAATCATGCCCTCCTTGTTTACTGTTGGTTTCTTTGTCTTCTTTCCAGACAGTTTTTTAGTGGCAATTATTTAATTACCATTGACTGAGTGCATCCCCCCTGTCCTGTTTTTATTTTCTTTGTTCTACAACTTCTATTGATTGTTTTTGTTGATTGAAAGGTCCTTGTTGTCTTCTTGATTCTGAAACTACGGTAAAGAACATAATAAAGTTATAAGGTTTGGTTGAAAGTCATTCAACATGATTTCCTGTTCCTGAAGCTAGCAATATATCTCTGAACTTTTTTATGTTTAATTTGTTTATATAATCTAGATAAAATGTAGAAGCTTTTCATCAGTAATTACTCTTGTGGTCCTCTAGAGTTTTTTTTGGTTGTGTCGTACATTTCCGCCATTAAATATAAATTATATAACTTATCGCGTATCCACAAATTTCACCATCAAGTTTTGACATTGATTCCCTTCCAAATATATCATTAGATTTAATTATGAAAATACTACTCCGGTTTGAATCTAATGGAACACCGTGTAAAATAGTCTTCATCTGTAAAATCTATGAAAAATAATCTGGTTAATGTTTTGATTCAAAAAGATGTTGTGCAACAAAGGAAACTTATGAATAATCATGATTCATGCTACCTAGTTTCAACAGCTTTTGCTATTGCTGTTGGTATAGTACTCCCTTTTTTTTTATTAAAAAAAATACACTTTTTGTTTTTGCACTTGCGGAAAAAAAACTTTGGAGATTAATATCTCTAATAGTCTAATTATGTATTTTGGTCACATGTACCTCAAATTTGGGGCAGGACGCAGGAGTAGGAAACATGTTTGAGACAATCCAATGAGACCTCACATGTTTATATTTTTCCTTGTATGTAAATTGCAAATGATGGTCAAAGTAAACTTTGTAAACAATGTGAAAAAATTTAACTAAAAAAACAGAGATGTAGAGTGTCTAAAGGTTGATAGAGCATGCATAGCGTGAACTAACTACCTTGCCACAAATAATCAAATGTAATTCTTTGCCTCTTTGCCAAAAAAATATGGAGAGAGAAATGATGATATTGAAAAAAAAATTTAAACTCTTTTTGCTTGAGCAATGCCCAATAATCCATCAATAATTACTGACAGGCAAATGCTATTAGTTACACTATATAGGAATGACAATGTGTGGGATTTGGATTGGTTGTCGGAAACTCCTACTTCCAACTTGATTAGTAATCAAACCACCCTTCTGTGTCCGACTTTACTGAATCTTTCTCCATCCTAAATTTTAATTATATTAAGTGTTTTAGCTAAATGGTACTTCCTTTGTTTTATATTAGATGTTCCAAATTCCTTTTTAGGACATTTTAATTGATGTTTTACCCTCATATAACTGTATTAAATCCTAAAAATTCCTAGAATGCCCTTTTCTAATACCCTCATATAGCTGTATTAATTGATGTTTGACCTTCATATAGCTGTATTGAATCAGACCCACCTTCCTTTCAGAGTTGGTCAGTTGGTTCTTTTTTCAATTCTGATCTGCCTATGGTTTTTTTTTTTCGTTTGGACTGAATTACCATAACTAGCTTTAAGTACTATAATTCTAATGCTATTGCTTGCCATTCAATATTTGTAAATTTTTTGCTTGTTCTTTTTAGCTTTTTTTCATGTTGCTGTTTTTTTCGCATCTGAATTTCTTACCTGATAACTATACTCAAGGTTTTTTTTTTTTTGGTTTATTTTTCTTTTTGAGAAGAACTCTACTCAATTTTTATTTCTTTTTTGAGAGGAACCGTATGCTGGCACCATATACTCAAGTTTTTGGATTTTGCTAACACTATATATATATATATATATACACACACACACATATATATTTATTTATTTCTTTATTTATTTTTAAATGCAGGTATTGGTTCTACTTTTTCAAGCAGCGAAGCAAGCTCAACATCTATGTCTCTCTTTGCATCAATTCCGACTTGTGCACTCTCTGTGAAGACATTTTCACTTAATGAACTTCAGAATGCTACTGATAAATTTAGTTCAAGGAAAATTCTGGGCGAAGGAGGGTTTGGACGAGTCTATCTTGGCATTCTAGAAGATGGAACCAAGGTTGCAGTTAAGTTGCTTACTAGGGATAATCAAAATGGGGATCGTGAATTTATAGCTGAAGTTGAGATGCTGAGCCGGTTGCATCACCGAAACCTTGTGAAACTAATTGGCATATGCATCGAAGGGCATAGGCGTTGCTTGGTGTATGAGCTTGTTCATAGTGGCAGTGTTGAATCTCACTTGCATGGTATGCTTTCCTTTACCAAATTTTAAGTTTAGTTTATTTCGTCTCTTTAGGGTCTTGCTCCCTGCAGTTTTGACTGTTGAATGAAGGCTTCTTCTGGTCACACACAGCATTCATGTTGTTCTCATCCTTGGCTGTGATCTGTCTTTTTTGAGCCCCGCATATCTTGGTAGGGATATGCCATTGAGCTAGCATATCTAGGTTGTGATATCTCTCTCTTTGTTTATTGCTATTGTAGGCGATGATAAGGTAGATGGGCCTCTGGATTGGGATGCAAGGCTGAAAATTGCTCTTGGTGCTGCCAGAGGATTGGCATATCTGCATGAGGATTCTAATCCCCGAGTTATTCACCGTGATTTCAAAGCTAGCAATGTTCTTTTAGAAGATGACTACACCCCAAAAGTTTCAGATTTTGGATTGGCAAGAGAAGCCACAGAAGGAAGCCAACATATTTCTACCCGTGTTATGGGGACATTTGGGTATGTACAGTTGGTCTTGTCTAAATAGTACTGTATTTTTCTTGATTTACATGTTCCCATAGTATTTCCAACTTTATTTACATCATTGAGGGAAGAAATTCATCAGCGAAAAAATGGAGTAATGAACAATGATTTATGGGGTATCTTACAAATTACAATTTGGTTGTGCAGTCACCACTGTGACACCTGTCAACCTTTAAGTGAAATTGGTTGTCAATGGTGATTGTTGTTTTGGGTTTAAAGTTTAGAATATTTTAATCTATCTGACTTCAACCTATAGGGGTAATTAGGCAAAAACTTCTTGTGATGACCCTGCCTAATTTTTTCTTTCAGAGTTGCAGCTTATGTTCCCTTGAGAAGAAGTTTTTTTTTTGTGTCCATTTAAACTCATTAACTTGTCTTCAAGTAGGATGGGTTCCTTCATTCTTTTTTAGTAGGTCGGGGATTATGTCTATGTACTTTATTTTTTTTCCCAAAAGCTCCAAACTTCATGTTGTACAACTGAATCCCCTGTGTCTTCAAATCTACCTAGGATTTTCATTTTTAGGATTTTTTCTTAAACAAAATCTCCACAGACGGTCTAACAATTTTTTTAAAATAGTAACTTTTTAGTATAATTCTATAAATGTTTTGCATAATTTATCAAGCTTTGTATAAAAAGTTACAATTTCTTGGCAAAAAGTTACCCTGTCTGACAGGAGACTGCTACTTTTTATTTATTTATTTGGTGGTGTTGGTGTTTACTTTGGGTTTTTTTGTTTTGTTTTTGGGTGGGGGTGTGGGGGGCTGTTTCTTCACTTACTGCAATAGGCAATGGGAAATTTTATGTGGTGACCCTGCGTTTTGTACCATTCTATATGCGTTTTTTTCCCGATAATATATACTAAACCTCTGTTATTGTTTCCTCTCCGCATAGTGACCTTGTGTGTTCAATAAATGGGAGGTATTACAAAAATAAAGAAGAAAATTTGGGTGAATAAAAAGAAAATAAATTTGTGGACATTGATTTTTATAGTGACCTTGTGTGTTCAATAAATGGGAGGTATTACAAAAATAAAGAAGAAAATTTGGGTGAATAAAAAGAAAATAAATTTGTGGACATTGATTTTTATAATGAAAATTCTTGACTTCTAACGACTAAAAAAACACTTGGTTGGAAAAAGAAAAGGCAATTTTAGAAAAGAATTAGTAATTGATTTTAATTAGTAAGTATTTTTTTAAATAATAATTATGATTGCTTTTACTTTTTAATGGTTTCAAAATATATAGGGCTACTGTGTAGATTCAACAATGTTAGAGGCCGATAAAAAAAAAAAAAGCAAAGTAGAAATTTCTACTATGTAGAATTTTACTAATAGACAAGGTCACCTGTAAAATTTCCCTAAGATAAATGGTCCGTTTTGCAATTGACCGTTTCTCAATATGCAAAGAAGTGTGTAGCTGTGCAGGAATATAGGCAGGGCTCAGTAGTCACCTAATGTCTTGTACTCGAAAAGCCAAAATAAAGTGAATCTTTCACTCCATCGGAAATGAATAGAAAAACCATGATCTAACAATATTCATATGCTACGTACTTGAATCCAATTGTTTTATGTGTGGATGCATTTATTTCTTATACTCATGATTAATGTAGAGTACCTGAATCAATGGGACTTATGTTGTTTCTTTGAATAGTTTGGTTCCCTTGTTTAACGAATCTGTTGCATATCATTGATTCTCTTCCAGATGCTATGCGCTTGAGGATTGATATATAATTTTTCACTGTGAATATGCAGGTATGTGGCTCCTGAATATGCAATGACTGGGCATTTGCTTGTGAAAAGTGATGTATATAGTTATGGGGTAGTCCTATTGGAGCTTCTTACTGGGCGAAAGCCTGTGGATATGTCACAGCCTCAGGGACAAGAGAATCTAGTAACATGGGCACGCCCTCTTTTGACCAGCAGAGAAGGTGTAGAGCAATTAGTGGACCCTACCTTGGCTGGAAACTATAGTTTCGACGACATGGCCAAGGTAGCAGCAATTGCTTCAATGTGTGTCCATCCCGAAGTGACTCATAGGCCCTTCATGGGTGAAGTTGTACAGGCTCTTAAACTGATTTATAATGATAATGATGAAACTTGTGATGATTGCGGGAGCCTAAAAGATTCTTCAGTTCCAGATATGGATTCCAAAAGTGATGTTGGACCGTCTGATAGCGGATGGTGGAATACAGGTGGTGCTTCACCGCGCTTAATTTATGGACAGGCTTCATCATTTATAACAATGGATTATAGCTCAGGTCCTCTTGATGATATAGAAAACAGACCATTTTCAACTTCAAGCTTGGTGGGAGAAAGGTTATCTTTGCCTATAACACATGGCAATCGATCTGGCCCGTTAAGAACTGTTAGAAGCAAGCCATCGTTTTATCGGTTGAAGGGTAGTATGAGTGAACATGCAGGTTTCCTGTCTAGAAGAGGTAGGAGTGATGAATTCTGGGGTTGAAGGAGGGGTTTATATGTATAAGAAAGAAAAACAAAGGTTTTTCCCAAAGTGTACAGTTTGGACGACCTGAATGTCGCTAGAAAATGGGTTTTCAGGTGTAGCTAGCTAGTATAGGGAATTTGGTGTTATTGTGTACTCCATATTCTGAGGAAAACCATGGTTTTCAACTTGAAAATCAATTCATTACCATACAGAGTGCTGGCATTGGTTAGCTGATTGGATACATCCTCTTCTGAGTATATAATTTTCCAACTTTTTTTAAAAAAATTTCAAATTCTTGATTGATGATGTTGATGCCCCTTTTGTCAGTGTTGATGGGTGGTTGCCCTTGTGCTTGGAATTTTGCGTAAAAAGTCTGAAATGTTTTTGATTTATTTGCATTATTACTGAGTCGTTTAGTATAGGGAATTATTTGTTTCAATGTTACTGGTTTTAAGGCATTGCCAAGCAAAAATTTTGGTGCATTTTTTGGCTTTATCTTGAATTTCCCTGTGATGCAAGGTATATGAACTCTTATGACCCCCTTGGATAGGCTATTATAGTACACTGGTAGTGACAATAGAAATCATATATTTCATTCTAAATACTTTGATAATTGAGGTTATGAACCCTTTGATATGCAAAGTGCATGTGAACCTTGCTACTTGCTTCTCCTTCCCTTATATCTATAGATAAAAGAGCGGATTTTCTTTTCTAATAAAATTGTACTATGAAAACCGAGTTTCATCCTCAAATTTGTATCCGTAAATTTTAACCATTTTTAGCATATTGCAATGGTAAGTGGTATTTAAAAAATAATGGGTTTTCTATGTAGTGTCTCAGTGGTATATAGTTTTTTACGTTGTATCTTTTCAAATTGTGACTTTTATATGGTACCCACGAGGAATAGTAATGATGTACACGGTTCGCTTGCCGTTAATGCAGTGTTAAGTGGTGGCGTTAAATGTATGAGGAAGGTTTTTTGGTGGGAAATTTCAATCCAATTTTTCAGGGTTTACCACCTTTTTTTTTCCTTTATAAATACACTCTATTTCCCATCTTTTTCATCTAATTTATCAAAATCTTCATCTTTTTCATTCTTCAATACTGTGAAAATGGCTTTCCATGGCAGCTCCGAATTGAAATTTTCGTGGCTTAATCGCCTTCAAAAATTGAAATTTTCGTTGATTTTTGCTGATAATAAGCAATCACTAAACGAAAACTTGACAAAACAACAATTGGTACTAAATCGAATCATAATTTATGGAAAAGATTGAATTTTTGGGGCTGGAAATTTCAATATTTGAAGGTGATTGAGCCATGAATTCGGAGCTGCCATGGAAAGCCATTTTCACCATATTGAAGAATGAAGAAGATGAAGATTTTGAAAAATTAGATGAAAAGGATGGGTAAAATAGAGTGTATTTATAAAGAAAATGCAAAAAAGGTGGTAAACCCTAAAGAATTGGGTAAAAATTTCCCACCAAAAAACTTCCTCGTACATTTAACGTCGCCACTTAACGCTACATTAACGGCAAGGGTGTCGTGTACAACATTAATGTTCCTCAGGAGTACCATGTAGAAGTCCCAATTTTGAGGGGTACAACGTAAAAACCCAATAGCATAGGGGCACTATATAGAAAAATCTAAAAATAATATATGACAACGTGGGTGTTAGTAGGCCTTAAGTGGTGTTCTGCTACAGGTCACCCGATCCAATTCAACCAGCACACGTATTTGCAAGGGGAATATAAAAAATCTTCACAAATGCGTGCAGTGAGATTTGAGACGTGGTCGATTGTATGAAAGCCCGAAGCCTCCACCATCAACCCATGTGCTACTACTTAGGTAAATGGTTGATATTCATGAAAAATGTCCATAATGGGATTGGAAAATCATTCTTAGTATATTTTTTCTTTTGACAAAAAGGCTAAATAAAAGAACCTAAAGCCAATGTTCATGACCCAGCTCGATGAGATAGATTAAGCATGATCATGGGTTTGTGACACGAGGCTTCTAAGAATATTCATAATTTAACAATACGCAAAAGAGTTATAAATAACATGGATCCTACGAATGAGAGAGACCACATTATTTGTGGTCCATAAGCATAAGAACATAAAGAGAGACTAGGACTTGAAAATCACACATTAGAACTACATTCCCTTGAGTGAAGTTTTGGAGTAGGATTAGACCTTTGAGAATTGCATAGCCCTCTAGCTTCTTGAATGGTTGAAGAGGCCCGAATATGATGTCCAACTTGAGCAAAGATTTGTGCGCACTCAAGTGATTAATCCATCATAGCCCAACTTTGGAGCCATGATGTGGATTTTTCTTCCAGGCAGCATCAACTTGCGAATTCCAATAATATAATAATCACCTTGTCTAGATCCTTTACTATATACAAGGTTTGTTGCATAAGAGGGGGGATTCTCGGAAAGTTGAATCATGTGTCCCTACCGTGACTGGTGGTGGTTTTGTTTGAGGCGGGCAATAATATCAAGCAAACTTCAATGAGCTAATTGGATGGCCGCGAAAAAGGGCTTCAGACTTCATTTATATGGAGCCATATGACCCATAGAGTCAGCAATAAGTCTATTACTCACGGGCTATACTTCCCATCTTCATGCACAAAGTAAGTTAAAAAGTTTGAAACCCAGTGAGAGATAGAAAGAGGTTGACCTTGATGAGAGAAAATCCCCAAATTTTAAAACCTCCAAACCTGGGATGAGATCATGCAATCATTAAACAAATGTTCTAGTGATTCATCGTGTTGCTTACCGAGGGGACATCTAGACTCCAAAGGGATATTACTCTTAGCCAGGACTACCTTTGTAGGGAGGGATTGTTGTCAATGGTGGATGCACCTTATAACAAGTGAGGTCCATTGACCCCTCTTGAACCTAAATGTGTAAATTTTTCTCTTGTAAAATTAAAAAAATTCAAATTTCCCCTATAATTTGAAATTGTTGACCCCTGGTAAATTTATCAAATGCATTTCGACCCCACTAAATATTTTTTTCTAGATCCGCATCTGATTTTTGTAGGACGTTCCAGATGAAGATCTTGCATTTGGGCCAAGTATCCATTATCCATAAAGATTTCCAAATGCTCCCTTAGATAGATTGCTTGGATGGAGGAGTATGATCTTACATGAGAAGACGATAAGCTAACTTAGTAGTTACCATGGCTGAGGTATCCTTAGTCCAACAAATACAATCTCCTTGCTCAAAGCTTCCTAGATGCATTCCTAAAATTTCTCTAGCAGAGTTTAGGTGGAAGTTGTTCTAGATAAAAGAGGTGTTCCATGTAGTAGTTTGAGAGAGGAGAAGGTCTTGGATTGTAGAGATTCGATTAAAAGTGCGTTGAGCTTTGATAATAGGACTCCTCCCATGAACCCACGGGCTTTGAATTACTTTCGCAGTGGAATAAGTATATACACTTGTTCAAAATTAATCCTTGTTTGTATCGTTAGATTGCCTTGCACAAACCCTTAAATCCCCACGAGGAAATAGGGGGTGGGGGTGGTCCTTGTGGAGGCTTATTTCAACTGGCGAGGCTTTGTATTTTATACAGGAAGGGCCTTTGCTTGGATGAGGTGACGGTTCACGTGGAATATAAATGCCTACTTTACCAGAAGGGCATTATTGAAGCTAGACCTCCTTCCACCTTTGGTTGTTGAAGAGTCTCCTTATTGTGGAGGTGCATACCCTGGGCACTACTGTTCCTTTCCACCAAAAAAAGGCAAAGAATGGAATCCACTTTGCTAGCGATGTATTTGGGCAGCAAGAAAACTACTAGAACATGTTGCTAATTGAAGCCAGAATGACATTTGCAAGCAGAAGCCTCTCTATTGTTGAGAGAGTAATATTTTCCCATAATTTTGATTTTTTGCAGCACTTTATTATTGACAATGTCATGAAAGCTATTAGTCTTTTTTCATCAACATCAATGTTACTCCCAAGATAGATACCAAACTAATCATGGTAGGTGAGGGACAACAAAATGAGATTTCAAGATTTCTTTCATTGGTGTAGGAACATTTGGAGAGAACAGGATGAAAGATTTTGTAAGTTGATTATCTCTACTGAGTACTTCCATAATGTCTGGAGGATCTCAGATAGATTGGCACACGCTTCAATGGAAGCTTTAAAACAAAAGATGGCATAATCATCAAAAAAGAGGTGAGTAGCATACATGCCAAGTCAAATTCCTTCAAAGTTTCCCAAGCGGTACAATTTTTTAAGCATGACATAGAGGACCTCCATGATCAAGATGAAAAGGTAGGGTGAGACGAGGTCTCCTTGATGAAGCCCACATTCAGGTTTAACGGAGGCTGATGGTTCCCCATTTGAAACACCCCCAAAATTTAAAAATTACTTTATGTAGTAAAAATTGCATTTTTCCTTAAAACTTCATTTAAATTTCGAGGGTGTTACCGCCACATTTACTTTCCTATGAAAAATAAATGCAAGGCTAACTAAAACTAAAACTTCAATAAAACGAAACAAATCCAAATTAAATTATCTAGGTGTACTGAAACAATTAAAGTCTAAGAAATAAAATTACAAATTGCTTAATTAAATAGTCTAGCACAACTATATAAAAAAAATTATATTGTCTAGGTGATTATTATTCTATAATGCCACCTCACTCCTCGGCTCATCGCCAAACTCCCCTTTCACAAACCTGCAAAAATAAATGAAAACGACAAGAGAGACAAACTCCCAAAAATCAGTGAAAATTGAGTAATTCCAACTCCACCCCGTAAATATAATTGATTTTTTTTGTTTTGAAATATATATGTCTATATATATCTTTCACATTAAAAGAATAAATTAATAGTTAAAGGAAGGAAAGCTACATTTATAACAATAAAAATAGTTCTAATACTATTATTAAATTTTATTTTCTTCAATTCCAAAAGAATCATCCAACATTTAGCATAACACGTATAAAAGCATACACAACAATAAAACTTCAAAGTTTATAATATTGGATTTTCTTCAATTCCAAAAGAATGATCCAACATTTAGCATAATACGTATAAAAGCATACACAACAATAAAACTTCAAAGTTTATAATATTGGGTCAATCATTGTGAGAAAAAAATTAATTAATTAAGGGAGAGAAAGCAAAAACTGATAGGCCGGGACTATTCCCAAAGTAACCACCTATCAAAAAGGGCCGTCACCCTAACAAATTTAAGAATATTGCCAAATACAGAATGTCCCTAGTGTGTACACCCCTCACTAATGAACTAAAGTGTCTCCGCAGGTCTGCAACTGCACATCAATAATATTAGGAGGAAGACTAACAGCAGAAAAGTTAGCAATAATAACTAATAACCTACCGGATTATATTAGGTGTCCACAAAATTGTGCACCAATAGACTAACAACTAGTAGGGCAACCTGTTCTTAACCCGCAGAGATCCAATCCCGAAGGTTTACATCCTCTCCTTAAGTATTTGATTTTTTATTCATTTATATATATATATATATATATACCAATTCAATAGAAAATAATAATTGAGTAAAATTTCCCTTATCACAAATTATTTCAAGATACTATCTTTAAACCAATTTATTGTTCATTATCAACCAAAATCAAGTATGTGCAACAATTATAAAATAGTTTTTTCAAATAGACATAAAACGGATAACATTGGTGTCATTATACAAGAAAATATTAATAGTTTGAAGGTATATATCATCGATAAAAGAAATAACATACTCCCTTCGTAACACAAAAATGTAAACTTTTGCTAAATATGGGTGTAACACAAAAATATCAACTTTTACAAAACTTTCTATATATGGCAAAAAAAAACTTCATACAATTTACACATTTGTCATTACTTTTACATGGGAGTCCGTGTTTTCTTATTTATTTCTCTCTTCTCTACACAATTAACCCACATAAAACTTTTACATGGGAGTCCGTATTTTCTACAAATTTTACATTTTTGTGTTACGGAGGGAGTACTTTATATTAATATAAAAAAAATCTGATACTTGTACTAAAATATGAAAATATCAATCAACCTTCAATAAGAAATTATAAAATAGATTTTCTAACGAGAATCTATGGATTAATGAACATTGAAAATTACCTTATAAGGGATGAGATTATGAATCTAACAATTTCCCAAATAGTTTTCTATGCAACCACCGTCTACAATTGAATGTATAATATAACACTAGTCAGTCTTTAATCAGAAATCTAAAATAAAATCAAATTGTAAAAACCTATATTAAATAATTGGGGAAGAAAGCAGAAAAAGAGAATTGAAACAAATAAACCTAATTAGAGTCAATTTGTGGTTTTTGGTTTTTTTTTTCCCTTCTGTTCGTCCTTCTCCTCGTTCCCTTCTTTCTTTCTTTTCTATTTTTTTTAAACTATGCTTACATTGTATTGACCAACCTTAAAGTATCGGGACGAATTGAATCTTTTCTTAAGTAGGAATAGATGTAATACCCCGAAATTTTTTACTACCTTATTGTGTTAGACGGTCATGCTTTAATAATAATAAGTGAAACTATTGGGTCAGATGGTCTGACCCAATAGTTTCCGTCGGACGTGTTTTGGGCTGGGCTGGGTACTGGCTTTTAGATATGAAAACCGCGAACTCTTATTTTGATTTTAGTGCGTTATTCTTTTTTTTTCCACTTCAATTCAAACTCTTTTCTTCTTCACATTCTCTTCCTATTTCTCTCAGTAACCAAATTTCATTCTCATTTGCGATTTCTCAAACCTATTTGCGATTTTGCATCTTCTCTCCATTCTGCTTATTTTTCTGCTCTACATTTGAATTTTCTTCTCATTTTTACATTAAATTGCTGCATTGTTCTTCAATTTTTCGTTCAAATATTATGGCTTCTCAACAATCTCAAACTTCCAAATCTCAATTATCATCCAAAAGGTCAAGAGATGCTGCTGACAGGTAGTGTTGTAATTCATCTCTACTTTAACTCTGCTTTTCGTTTTTTAAATTTTTGTTTGTGATTAATTTTGTGTGTGTTGTTTTTTTTGGATTTTTTCCATTTGTTCTAGCTCTCGTGTTGCCAAGGTTAAGAAGGCTAGGCCATCAAAAACTGCCAACAAAAGAGATGAGTTCAATTTGAAATAAGTTTTCAGTGTTTTGTAATTGTTTTATGCAATTTTTTTGGTGTTTTTTTTTTCTTTCTATTTTTAGTTTCTTTGCTTGTTTATGCATAATTTCTGTAATTTTTTTTGAATTTAGTTGAATTTAATTATTTTTATGTGCAAGTAATTTATGTTCATGATTACAAGTCAGTGTCCATGTTTACAAGTAAATGTCCAGTTTTATTGATTTATGTCCATGTTTAATAATATATGTCCATGTTAAATAATATATGTCCATGTTTAATAATATATGTCCAGGTTATGTAATATGTGTCCAGGTTCATTGATTTAAGTCCATATTTAGTCATATACTTCCAGGTTTAATAATGTAAGTGCAGGCTTAGTAATGTAAGTCCATGTTTGATACTATATGTCCAGTTTTTGTACTATGTGACTAGATTTTGTACTATGTGTCCAGATGTTGTGATATAAGTCCAGGTTTAATGATATATTTCCATGTTCAGTGATCTAAGTCCATGTTTAGTGATATTAGTCCATGTTTAATAATAAATTTCTAGGTTTTGTACTATTTGTCCAGGTTTAATAATTATATGTGATCAGGTTTAGTAATTTGTTTGGATGTTTAATAATATATTTGTCCAGGTTTATGATTGTAATTTTTATGTCATCTTTTTCAGTGATTTCACACCCGAACTTCTACAAAATGTACATTTGCGTATGATTTCTCAATGCAAATACATTACTGAAGTAGTTTCTGCGTTTAGTGATGAGCAGAAACAGGCTGTGAGGGAAATAGGTTTTGGATGTCTATTGGATCTTGGTGATATAGACATCAAGGACGACCTTTTCCTTCCATTCCTGCTCAATTATAATGGTAGTGCGATGAGTTTTTCAAACGGGAAGGAAACCATTTTGATTAATAGCAGTACCATTAGAGATGTTTTAGGGCTTCCTCTCACTGACAGAAAAGTTGAGATGGAGGCATTTGCTAGGAATTCTGTGTCAGAGGATCGTGTGAAGTGGAACAAGTTCATTGGAGCTAGGAATAGTAGTCACTACTTGGGTAAGGATCACTGGAAGTCACTTTTTACAACATATCCTAGCGGTGATTCATTCAAGCAGCTGTTTGTAATGTACTCCATGACTATGTTCCTGTGCACACGGACTGATGGTTGTCCATCCATCAGTTACTGCCCTAGTCTGAATAAGGCAGATGAGATTGCAACGTACAATTGGAGTGGGTACATTGCAAATTATCTTTGTGATGGGGTGAGGAAACTACATGAGTCACTCCTATCTAGGAAGAAGTCAGGGGAGCTTCTGGATCCTTCTTTGAGGCAATCTAAAACCGAGTCTACGAAGACAGAGTCAAAGAAGAAGCTTGAGACAAAACTCAATGTCAAGGGTTGTATGCTAGCCCTTGTTCTTGCTGTTGTTCACAAGTTCAAGGTTCGTGATATGGACTTCTCTAAGGCCCCTACTCCGTATATTTTGTTCTGGAGAGAGGGGTCTAAATTATCTGATGTTGCGAGGGTTTTTGGTCTAAATATCAAGAGTACAGTACTAGCAGTTGATGTGTCTGCACTTGCTAGGTCTGTATTGGGGCATGATGTATCCACAACCGATCGCACATTTAAGAAGGTTTCCAAAAAGGGGGTTTATGAGGAGGATGCTAGCGTTATTACCCCTAAAGCTGTTCAGAAGTCCCCTGTTCTTTCTATTGGTGAAGGTGATTCTGGTAGGGAGCTCATATTGAGGCTTCCTTCTCACCTGAAGACTGATGCTGAGATTGATGCTGAAGATGTTCCTGTAAGTTGTTTTGTTATTTTTTTTGTAATTTTTATTTTGTGCTATTGCCTATAAATGTGGTTATTGTTTTTTGTATTTTTTACTTTGATACTGATAGTTGCATGTTTTAAAATAAGTGTCCAGTTTTCATAATATATCTCCAGGTTTAAAAGTAAGTGTCTAGGTTTTATAATATATTTCCATGTTCAGTACCAAATGTCCATGTCTTGTAATATATGTGTATATGTGGTAACAAAAGTAATTGTCCAGGTTTTATAGTTTATTTCAAGGTGTTATTATTTGTATGAGGTTTTTGTGGTTTTTCAAGGTGTCCAGGTTGTACATTTTGTTTTCAGATTTAAGAGTATTAGTCCAGGCTTGTTAATATAAGTCTTTGCTCATTACAGAAATCCAGGATTAGTAATAAAAGTCTAGTTTTGGTAATATATGTCCAGGTTTATTAGTGACTGTCCAGGCTTTAGTAGTATATGTTCAGCTTTTGTATTATATGTCTAGCTTTTGTAGTATATGTCCAGGTTTAGTAGTATATGTCCAGCTTTAGTAGTATATGTCCAGGTTTATTGGTATATGTCCATGTTTACAATAATCTGTCCAGGTTTAGTAGTTTTGGTAATATATGTCCAGGTTTATCAGTGACTGTCCAGGCTTTAGTAGTATATGTTCAGCTTTTGTAGTATTTGTTCAACTTTAGTAATATATGTCCAGGTTTAGTAGTATATGTCCAGGTTTAGTAGTATATGTCCAGGTTTATTGTTATATGTCCAGGTTTATAAGTATATGTCCAGGTTTACAATAATCCGTCCAGGTTTAGTAGTTTATTTCTATATTTATGTTTCAGTGTTCTATGTTTTTTTTATTTCTAGGTTCCTTTGTTAATGTCCAGGTTTTATAATGTTTTTTTTATGTTTTTAATTTTTTTTTCTCCAGGAGCTTTCAAAGAAGATGATGAAGGTTCAGAGAAATGCTATTGCTATGTGCGAGCTTAATTTAGAGCTCGTAAAAGAAGTTAGCGAAGATGCAAAGCAGCAGTCCCAAGAAAGCATGTCCCAAGAGGATGATCTTGTGATGAATGATGATTTCTTTGCTGAGATTGATCCCATTGTTGCTAGCTGCATCTCACAAATGTACCAAGCCAAAAAAATGGAACCAGCAAAAGCCAGTCCTGTTGTGAGGAAGGCAGTTACCTTTGATATGGATCAGAATCAAGTGTTTGAGTATCCAAAGGAAGCCAGTCCAATTATTATTCAGAGGACTACTGGTGCTGAGAGTTCTCATCATTCTGAAGACGTTTATGATGTGCCTGAAGTAGATAATGAGCATCATTATGATGAAAGAAATGATGATGTGCCTCATTTTGAGAATGAAAGTAATCATAGTGTAGTAGTTGATACCAATGCAGATAATGATAATGTACATAAGGATGTAGATAACCATAATGACGCTTATCATGATCAAAATGATCATGATGATGATGTGTGTGATGATGATAAAAATGACAATGCTGGTGATGGTGGTGATGATGATTTCAATGGTGCGTCTAGTGGTGGTGGTGGTGGTTCTGTTGTTGTTAGTGGTTGTGATGGTAGTGGTGATGGTAGTGGTGGTGGTGTTGGTGGTGGTGGTGAAGGTAGTGCTCGTGATGTTGGTGGTTCTGTTGGTGGTGGTGGTGATGGTAGTGGTGGTAGTGATGGTAGTGTTGTTGATAGTAGTGGTGGTGATGGTATTGTTGGTAATAAGGAAAAATCTTATAGTAAATTGGAGAAGAGATTTTATTATCAATTTTATAAGCGTTTGAGGCCTGGAAAACGTTATAGCCCTATGTCTCCTCCAGTTCTTGGTCGTTCTCCTTCATTTGAGCTGCTCACACCAAGTCCTCCACTTTCCACTGCCACAACTTCTACCATTGATGAACCTACAGTAGTTGTGAGCGTTGCTGCGAGTTCGACGCCTCAAGTGATTTCAGTTGCGTATATGCTTCCTCTTGTCTTTTTTTTTCTTGCTTTTTTTTTCATTGTTTTATTTTTAATTCATGATAGTTGTAATGTTGTCCATGTTCTAAAGTTTGATGTCCAGTTCAATCTATTTAACTCTTTATTTAGTTCTTAACCACATTTTTTTCTTTAATTTTTAAGTGGAAGGTAGTAATCTATGCTGTGAACAAACAAGACCTACTTCTGCTGTGATCACACCGACTGTTGAAGTGTCCAATTCCAATACCCCCATCATTCATGACACTAGTATGGTTCTCAGTCCTGGTGGTGGACAGACATCTGAGAAGTCTCCAGTAACTGATGACAAGGTTTTTGTAATTGTTTTATGCATTTTTTGTATTTTACATCGATTTTTGAATTGTTAGTGTCCAGGTTTAGAAGTGAGTGTCCAGTTTAGTAATGTAATTGCAGGCTTAGTAATGTAATATATGTGACTATTTGTCCGGGTGTTGTCATATATGTCCAGGTGTTGTAACATATGTCCAGATTTTGGACTATGTGTCCAGATGTTGTGATATAAGTCCAGGTTTAATGATGTATTTCCATGCTTATTTATATAAGTGCAGGTTTTCTTGTATAATTGCAGGTTTAGTGGAATAATTGCATGTGTAGTAATATACTTCTAGTTTAAGTAATATAATTCCAGCTTTAGTTATGTCTAGTTTTACTACTAATTATTACTTTTAATTATATATGCCCAGTTTTTATAGCATATAATTCCAGGTCTTGTAATCTCAAGTTTAACTACTAATTTCCACTTTTAATCATATATGTCCAGCTTTTATTAAATATGTCCAGGTTTAATAATTTTTGTCTAGGTTTTTTTAAAGGTATCCAGGTTCAATAATTTATGGTCAGGTTTAGTTATGTCCAGGTTTCTTTTTTAGTGTCCAGGTTTGGTAACTGATCTCCATGTTTATTAACTGATGTCCATGTTTGGCAATTGATGTCCATGTTTATTAACTTGTGTCAAGTTTTTTTAATTCATGTTCATGTTTGTGCTTACTAATCCATGTTGTTAAGTTAAGTGAATATGTTTTATGTTTTATTTATTTTAAATTTTTATCTAGATATTTTGTTTGTTTTTTTTAGGTTCAAGGTAGTAGTTTTTCAGTTCATTCTGATATTATGGACATGCTTAAGGATCCTAAGCATCGTTTGTGGTTTCAGTCTGGTGATAAACTTTCTACCCCTTCTGTTGAGTATTCGCTCGTGTTTACTTCGGGGTCAGCGGAGCTGATGAAAGGGTGGGATCATGATGAGACTCCAAAAGGCACTCTTCCTCGTCTTGAATCTACTCCTGAAAGGCCTTCCATTCACATCGATATTTCTGATGATGATGGTGAAACACTTGGGGTTAACGATACTGTGGAGGATATAATTAAGAAGCTGAATTCCTCCATTACTCGTGAACCAAGTCAGGAGAAGACTAACAAAGTAGAAGAGAGTGGTCCATCTGACTGTGAGATGGATAATGTTGTCAAGTTGGAGTCTGAAAGTGGCGCTACCCTTTCTTCTCCTAAAGTTGTCTACAAGGCAGAGCCAATTGCCCAATCTGTTGACACGGGCACCTGGCACAATGATATTATTCTTGCGAGGTCACTTCAGGGCTCCAGCTCGGGGTTTCAATTCATGGACGTGCTTCAACTGAATATCAAGTCAGTGGTGGATTTCCTCTTCTACGATCCCTTTTTAGAGGTCATGGAGATTCCTGCTGATGTCAATGACATCGAGGTAGAGGAAAAAAATGAAGAGCTACAGGAAAGGCTTTCAGGTAATTTTTTATGGGAGTCATGAATGAGTTTTAGAGTTGTTACCGCTTGAGTTTTATGTTAATATTAATCAATGTGAATTGTTTTTGTCTCTTTTAGGAGATGTTCTTGCAGTAATAGGAACTCCTGATCATCATCAAGCTGGTTATAATGATCCAAATATATTACTTCAGAAGGCTGATTTTTTGAGCCCGGCTCCTAAATCTTGGCTCACAAGTAATATTGTGGATGCTTTTGCATTCATATTTAATAGAAAAGAGGAGCAGGCTTCAGGGCAGATTAAAAGATTCTGGTTCAGCACATATCCATATGTAAGTGTTAGCTATTAATGCAAAATGAATTAAAAGGTTTTTTTTTTATTTCTTATGCTATATATTTACACTTGTTTATTTTTTGTATTATTTGTTGTGGAATGTATTCCTTTTTACTTGGGTGTTTGTGTTTTAATATGTCCGGGCTTGTTATTTCATCCAGGTTTGATTTGAATAGTGTAAGTGTAATTTGAATAAATATGTCCAGGTCTATTATGTGCAGCCTTGTAAGTCCAGTTTTAAATAAATATGAAATATAATTGTAATTTGAGAATATGTCCAGGTTTAGTAATATAAGTCCAGGTTTACCAGCATAAGTCCATGTTTAGTAATACAAGTCCAGGTTTAATAGTATATTTTCAGGTTTAATAGTATATATTGAGGTTTAATAATGTAAATGCAGTCTTAGCAATATATGTCCAGGCTTTGTACTAAAGGTCCATGTTTAATAGTATAAGACCAGGTTTAGTACTCTATGTCCAGCTTTTGTTTTATATGTCCAGATCTAATTTTAAATGTCTAGGTTTAGTGATATATATGCAGGTTTAACAATATAAGTGCATTTTTGTTTCTATTATTCAATTATATGTTTGGGTTCCAGGTTAACTTTTTGTTTATTTTTTCCGTTTGTAATATAGACGTGCTTGAATTTATGGGAAAAGGAGAAAGATAAGAAGCTTAAGCTAGAACAACTTATTGCACAATTGGAAGTTGATGCGAATAATGCGAATAAAGCTCATCAAGAACTCAGCGGTATAGATCTTCCTAAATATGGACGAGAATGTAGGCAATCACTCAGCAGTTGGAGTGCGTTCTTCAATCGATCACTTATTCGTAATGCTGATTATGTAAGGAGTAATTTTTTTTATATATATACTTTGATTTATATTTTTGTTATTACACTTTTTTTAGTTTTTTTTTTTGTGACTTAAATTTTTTATTTATTTACGGTTCTCGTTTTTAATATGAAATACAAGCAAATTGAAGATATTGAGAACCGTAGTGATCATAAAGGTTTCACACGATATGGTGGAACGCTAATTGAATTTGTAAGCTTTATGTTATATTATTTCCGCATGATTACATACTTTTTTAGTATTTTTTTTTTGTTATTTGTTTGTTTTGATTTTTTTTTTTAATTGTTATCAGTTTGAGGACTTTTTGCGCAGGAACTCCATTTGCCGGAAAGACTGCAACACACTACGTTCTTGGAATCAAAGGACACTTATGTTTCCATTTCGTAACAATACGAACATCCACGACTGTGGTGTTTTTGCAATAAAGGCAATGGAGCACTTCACCGGCGAAAATGAAAAAGACCAAGCAATGAAGGATCTTAACAGTGTAAGTGTTTAAATTTTATTTAATTTTGTATTTTACTGTTTTTTTTTCTGGAAGCTGGACATATTTTGTGGACGATGGACAATAACTGTACAACCTGGACATATTTTGTGGAACCTGAGTTTAGTATTATTTCTCCATGTTTTAAAATAAGTGTCCAGGTTTTGAAGTTAATGTCCAGGTTTTGAAGTAAATGTCCAGCTTTTGAAATAAATGTCCAGGTTTAAGATTTTTTGTCCATGTCTTAAGATATATGTCCATTTTTAATAATTCATGTTCAGGTCTTAAAATACATGTCCAGGTTTCTGAAAATATGTCCAGGTTACATAATAAATGCCCAGTGTTTATAGTATATGTCCAGGTGTTGAAGTATATTTACAGGTTTTAAAAAAATATTTCTGTTGCATTCTGTTGAATTATGTGTTAAAATAAATATATGAATTGTAAAATTTTTTTTTATTAATTCTCATTCATAATTGTTGGATTTTAATTTTTTTTATTATTTTTGTGTTTTGCTTAGGCGAGTGATAGGAAATTGGTCAGGTGTAATCTTGCCTATAAACTTGCCTTTTCACCCTACAACCAGTCGCTGCGTTCTTTACGTGAGAGTTGTGTTGCGTGGTCGAAAGATAAACCTGCCCTGTATTTGAAGCAGAAGTTTAGGAAGGCAGACGAGAAGAAGTTGTATGAGGCCAGGGTCAAGTTCCAAGAAGAGCAACAAAAGCTTGCCAAGTTGGCTGCACTGATTGAACTCGATAAAAAGAAGAAAGAAGATCTTCATAATTCAAAGATGAAGTAGTTTCTATGTAGTTTATCTTTTATGTAAATAATTTTTATAACTTTTTTTCTCACATTGTCCCTATATATATGTATACATTTGTAAATAATTGTAAAATTTAATTTTAAAAAATTTATAATATGTGTACAATTTTATCTTTCATTTGTTAATTATTGTACAGTTTTTGTAATATGAGTACAATTTTATTAATGTATGTGAGCAGGTTTAATAATGTTAGTGCTGGTTTAGAAGTCAGTGTCCAGTTTTAAAGATATAAGTCCAGGTTTAGTACTATTTGTCTAGGTTTAATAATGTAAGTCCAGGATTTGTAATTTATGTCCATGTTTAATAATATTTGTCCATGTTTAACAATAAAAGTCCAGGTTTAGTACTATTTGTCCTGGTTTAGTAGTTTTCGTGCAGGTTATATAATCTACGTCCAGGTTAAGTAGTTAATGTCCAGGTTTAGTAGTAATATAATATTTGTTTAGGTCCAGGTTTTAAAAGAATTGTCCAGGTCTTTAAGTAATTGTCCATGTTATATAATATATGTCCAGGTCTAGGTTTAACAATTTCATTTGTGTCCATTTTTGAAGGTGTTCAGCTTTTAAAACCCTTGTCCAGATTTGTCTGAATATGTCCAATTTTAACTAGTGTATGTGCAGGTTGGATTATTATATATCCAGGTTCAATAATTTATAATATCCTTCTTTAGTAACATATATCTATTTTTTTTTTTTTTGTAAAATATGTTCAGGCTTAAACAATAATTCTCCATGTTACAAGAATGTTATATATATATATATATATATATATATATATATATATTATTCACAAATGAACCATCAATGTTTGTACATGTCCAGGTTTTGTAATACATGTCCAGGTTTAGTAGTTAATGATCAGGTTTAGTAGTAATATAATATTTGTTCACCTCCAGGTTTTAAAAGAATTGTCCCGGTTTTCAAGTAAGTGTCCATGTTAAATAATATATGTCCAGGTCTAGGTTTAACAATTTCATTTGTGTCCATTTTTAAAGATATGTGTTCAGGTTTTAACTAGTGTATGTCCAGGTTGCATTATTATATATCCAGGTTCAATATTTTATAATATCCTTCTTTAGTAACATATATCTATTTTCTTATAAAATATGTGCAGGCTTAAACAATAATTCTCCTTGTTACAAGAATGTTTTATATATATATATATATATATATATATATATATATATATATATATATATATATTATTCACAAATGAACCATCAATGTTTGTACATGCTTAAAATTATACATATAATAAGATGATTCAAGGGTTTGAGTTGTTTTCAGCTTCTATGTTTGGCGTTTTTGTTCCATATTCATTTGGATGCCTTGTCCTCATTTTTCTCTTCTCAAAGTGTCCTTTTATTCTCCTATTCCCCTTTGGAGGTCTTCCTTTTGTCTTTATTACTTCTGGGTTTTGGACTACTTCTAGGCCCGTCTCCTCTTCTTCGGTTTCCTTTAGCTTCTGTTCGTCCGTCTTGTAGAGCTCCTTGACTATTTTGTAAAGCTCTTTCATGTTGTTGTTAAACTTCTTCCTCGTTTCCTCGTCTCCTTGGCATATTGAAGAGAAATTGTAGAAATTCCTCGTGATTGCGTGCCTCCATGGCGTCCACAGCTGTGGATTTTGGTTTGTTTCGTTATCATCTGAAATTGCAGAGCATAGCCAGGTTAGTTAGTTAATTATGATTCTTGTAGAAAATGACAAAGGTTTAGCACATGAAACGAAGTTATCTTACTTTGTTCGGTCGCCCAAATTGTGGACTTTGCCAGTCTTGTCCACCTTTTTAGTATATATCTTTCAGGGATCTGGAAGATGCTGTACAAGTGCATCACTCTTATGATGTGGTAGCAGATCATTCCGGTTTCGTAAAAGCATTGGCACGAGCAAAAGAACTCATTGGTGTCTTCATTATACGCCACTTTGTGGGAGTAGGAAGTCTTCCTCTGACGAGACTTCAAACAATTTGAGTCCAGGAGCTTCTGTTTCGAAGGATCTCAGGCAAGATGCCATTGCCCATTCGTATTCAGTCTCGAAATCCTTGAATAGGGCCAGAGTGTATACTTCTGTTGCGTGCTTCAACAGCCTTGATTTTGACTTGATCGCTTTAGGACGCTCAGATGTGTTTCTGAAGTTGTCACTGGTCTCGGTGCTCCTCCACCTCTTAACTATTTTCTCAAAAATGTGGTAGAACTCAAATAGGTTTGTTGTCGCCTTTGCGTTGAAGGATATCGCCTTATTTGTCACCTCGCTCCTTTGAGAGGACAGGATCCCCGCAGAAAACATGTCCCTGTTCAGGGCAGTGCACCACTTGTGCCTCTCGTCATAGATCTAGTCAAACCAGTCTGGTTTTTTATATCCATACATCTCCATCATTTTTGCCCACAACGCCTCAAACTCTTCCTCCGTGTGGCATCCCATAAGGCAGTTTTTGAACATGTTCTTGAAATCCTCATTGCTCTTTAGGGATCCAAAGTGGCTCACAAAGTTTTTTTCTATGTGCCAAAGACAAAGTCTATGTCTGGTGTTTGGGAGTACCTATTAAGATTACAATTAAAAAAAAAACATATCATTAATTGTCCAGCCTTTAATGGTAGTTGTTCAGGTTTTATAATATCATTCCAGTTTTTAATATATTCTTTCATGTTTTAAAATATATACTTGTTATGGAAAATATTTCCTTGTCTTTTAATATGAGTCCATTTTTTTTGCAGATGTGTCCAGGTTTTAAATCTTTTTCCCATGTGTTATAGGTATTCTTCAATTTTTAAATTGTAAATGTAGGTTTGAATTCTTAGTGTCCAGGTTTAGAAGTCAGTGTCCATGTTTACTGGTATAAGTCCATGTTAAATAATATAAGTGCAGGCTTAGTAATGTAAGTCCAGGTTTTGTAATTTAATTCCAGGTCTTAGTAATATATGTCTAAGTTTAGTAGTTAATGTCCATGTTTTGTAACTTATGTTCAGGTTTAATAATGTAAGTCCAGGCTTAAGAATGTAAGTCCATGTTTAATAATATAAGTCCAGGTTTTGCAATTTATATCCAGGTTTTGTAATATAATTTCAGGTTATGTAATATAGTTTCAGGTTTAAGTATTATATGTCCAGGTTTAGTATTAAATGCCCATATTTTAATAACTTATCTTCAGGTCTAGTACTATATTGGGCAGGTTTTAATATATATATGTATATATGTATGTATATATATATATATGTATGTATGTATGTATGTATGCATGCATGTGTTTATTCATGAAGTGTACTATTTTAATTTTTTTTTACCTTTTCAATAGCATTTCCCATCGCCTTGTCCTGGTCTGTGAATATCGTCTTTGGCTCCATTTGGCACATTGAGCGCTTGAAGGTTTCTATCAGCCATTCGAAGCTCTCTTCCTTCTCATTGGTAATGAATGCACATGCAAACATTGTGGTCTTCCAATGGCAGTTTATGCCAACAAAAGGGGCACATATCAGACCATATTTGTTTGTTCGGTATGTTGTGTCGAATATCACAACATCTCCATATGCTTTGTAGTCCTCGAGCATCATTGAGTCCCTCCAAAAGTAGCTTACAATATTGTTGCTCTCTCCAAATTTGAGTCTGTAGAAGAACGAGGGATCTTCATCAGCCCGTTGTTGCAACAGATCAAGGACACTCTGTATGTCCTTTCCATCCACCATCCTAGTCCTGTATTGCGTTACATAGTTTAGGTGGTCTCTTTTTGTGTGGCCTATCACTTCCTCAGACCCAGCCTCATTGCATAAGAAGTTGTAGGCTTCCATGGGTCTTATTCCGGAGTCGACCATGCTCTCAATCAACTGTGCCTTTTCCTCTGTTATTTGCCTCTGTGATTTTAGATGATGTCGCTCCTTTTCAATTATCATGTCATGGTTGTGCTGGAGTTCATGTGTCACAACCACAAAATCATCACCTGGTTTTTGTTGTTTGAACCTGACCATCGCCTTGCAACATGTTCTTGTCTCATTTATTGTTCTCGTCTTTCTCTTTTTGCTTGGCGTGTCCTTTTCCAGGTCTGGTATTTCAAGTTTTTCGGCATCGTTATCTTCTTTCCCCTTCTTGCCCTTGCCCTTTGATGATTTGGACGCCCCTTCCTTTGAGCATACCAAATAAAACTCGTACACTGTTTTATCCTGCACTCTTCTTCGCATTGTCTGTCTCCTAATGCTGAAACCAAGTGCCCTTGCATGTGCTTGGTACAAGTTGTATCCATCTTTCATGTCGTTCACTGATCTTCCAACAAGGCTGTCCTTTATGTTTGCATCATTAAAGTATTCCAAGTATCCCTCGTCTTCTGCATTTCATGTTTTTAGCATTACATGTTAGATGTCATGTGTTCAGGTTTACATGTTAATATTAGTTGTATAAAAATTTTTAAAAGTTTTAAAATATGTCCAGGTTTTGAAACATATGTCCAGGTTCCAGAAATTATTTTCAAAGTTTTAAACCTTGAAACTTGTTTTGTAGCATTATTTTGTATAGTTTTATTTTGTATACTACTAAATGGAAAACCTGGACATATTTTGTAGAAGATGGACAATAACTGGAAAACCTGGACATATTTTGTGGAATCTAGGTTTAGCATTATTTCTGCAGATATTTAAACATTTGTCCAGCTTTATAAATAAGTCTCCAGGTTTCATAATGTATGTCCAGGTCCAGGTTTAATATAATTCATGTTCAGGTCTTCTAATTCTTGTCCAGGTTTTTGAAAATATGTTCAGGTTTTTTCCTAAGTGTCCAGGTTTTGTGCTATATGTCCAGTTTTTATTTTATAAAACATATTTTGTCCACCTTTCATAATATATGTCCAGGTTACAATAATTCATGTTCAGGTGTTAAAATATGTCCAGGTTTTACAAAATATGTCCATGTGTTAATATATGTGTCCATTTTTAAAAAATTCATGTTCAGGTTTTAAAGTACTTGTCCAGGTTATTTAAAATATGTCCATGTTATATAAATTCTGTCCAGGTTATTCTGTTCAGGTATTAAAATATATTTCCATGTTTTTATAAAAATTGTAAAAAATTGCAAAAAAAATTCTCATGTTTAATACCATACGACCAGGCCTTGTAATATGTTTTCCAGGATGTTATTGTACAAATTTTATGTTATATTTACAGGTTTGAAAATGACTGTCTAGTTTTACAATCTATGACATACCTTTATTAGGATTTGTGAATGATGATTTTGATTTTGAATCTTCTTTGCTGTTGCATTCTGTTGAATTATCTGGAAAAGTACATAATTAAAATGTAAATTTTTTTTTTTCTGATTAATTATAGATTACCAAAACTTACCGTTTGTTTGATCTTCTATGTGTAATGTATGTTGATCGTGAAAACTTGTTGAAGTTGAGCCTTCAAAATCTGGCATCTGCATTCTTTTTTGATGTTTATCGAGTAGTAGTTGATGATTTTAATGGCGGAAAATGGAGATTAAAATCGAGTAACTGCGTCGTGTTTTTTTTTTTTTGCTGTTTATTTCTGTTATTTGTATTTGGGCCTTATGTTGTTTTAATTGGGCTTATTTTGTCGTGTGTTTTAATTAGACTTATTTTCTCGCACGTCTTGGCCCTAAGGTTTGCGTTCTCGTCCGACAGTTGGTATTCTGTCAGACGCGTCTGACACAATACCAACTCTAATAATAATAATAATAACTTTCTCACTTATTTTACCTATTAAATAAAACTCCTAGTATTGCAGAGCATCTCCTACAATATCCCCGTATTGTTAGAAGAAGAGAGTATCGGTTCCAGATGGAACATGAGACTTCAGACTCCCCATTTAGAAGACTGCTTGTTTGATTCACTAGGGTAGATTGATTGGTTGGGAGAGGATATGGAGGTGGTGAATGGAAAGCTAGCTTAGGGAGGTTTTCACTTAACTTAGTGTGTTATTGTGAGGATTGAAGATGGATTTGAAATGGTTGAGAATAAATAATTTGGGGCAATCATTCTTATGGACATAGAAATATGGCATGTGGCCTTCCTTATAAACTGTTATAGAATATGAAATAATGATATTCTTGCCATAACATATGGTTTGCAAAATAATAATAATAATAATAATAAGGGAACCGATCCACGAACTTTTATTACTGTATAATGTCCATGGATACAAGAGTAGAAAGTTCCTCTGGGATACTGTTTTCCCAAATTTGCTGATAACATAAAGGAATAATAATATTTGCAAGACTATAAGCTACTCTATTCCCATGTCAATCAACCAACATATGGGACCTTTCACAAAGTCAAAAACTAACATTACTAGAAGATAAAACATCACTAAACAGCTAGCACGGAGTGTAAGTCAGGGAGGAACATAACACCCTTAGAGAGAGAGATTCACGATGATCTATCGATCGAGCTGCAGTCGTATTCGATGATCATTCCATCCACTATTTTAGATTGCCATGTTGTAATTCCCATAATCCTGAACCCAATTTTCCACTTTGGCTAGCAAAACCAGGTTTTGCCTCTTCCTTTCCATGTTGTAAAGATCATTTTGTTCCTTGCTGCCCACAAATAAACCCCATGCCAAGTAGGCAAATTTTATACTAGTTTAATTTCCACCCAAATTGCACCAATTTTCCACTATATTGCACCACGAATTATAGTCCACCAGGTTGACTAGGTCTTGACATCCACATTCTTCCCAAAAAACAAAAATTAACCTTCACAAATTCAAACAGAATATGAGGTATTAATTATATTGTTTCTTCCTCTATAGCACATCATGGCCGGGCAGCTAGCACATCTATTAAGTGCCAGGTCTTTAGAAGACTCTGAACTGGAAGTGTGTTGGTGCATAATCGCCACATGAAATGCCTTACGTGGTATTCGATGTTCATCTTTAATCATTAATATATTTAATTAATTCTATATTAGTAAAAAGAAAAAAAAAACCAAAAACAAAATACTAGTATTAAAAATTTATGAAAATATAGATTGTTGCAAAAGTATCAAAATTTCATTTTGCTTATAAATTATAAAACACTGTCAAAGTGATACACACTGGATAATTAGCTCAGGATAAGTTCAACCTGATTCCAGCAATAGAAATGGAGGTGAACTGACTCTGCCACCAGAATTCACCAAGGGTGGGGAAAGGGAAATTCGAATTGATAGAGAAATAATATTCAGAGAGAATTTTTTAGAGAGACAAGATGATAATAGAGAGTTTTGTTATCATTCATAATAATCCATCAACATAAACTTACTTGAGTAAATATAACCCCCCCCCCCCTAAGGCATCAGTTAGGATTAAATAACAAAAAGATGACTAATTCTGACAAAAACAGCTGAATAAAAAAGGACAGAATCTAATTAATTAATTCCTTGCCAACTCAGCTCCTAATTAGCTCATGATTATTCCTTGGATTCAGTGCCCACGTGATATAGCAGCCATGTCATTGTGCACCTCAGCTTCTTGCCCTGCCACCTCAGCTATTACAAGAGGGTGTGTATCACAAAGTTTTAAAAGTTTGACCAAAATTGAACTAATTGTTATACAATTTGCTTTCAAGATTCTGAAACTACGAAATTCTTGAAAGTGCCCTTCACTTTCCACCTTTTAACGTTTTAATAGGATAGAGCTAATGTTAGAAATTATAAGGGTTAACACAAGAATGTAAATGACAGAAAAGAACCTCCAAGGCACAAAGATGTTTTCCTAAAGACAATTTCCGACCCTTATCGATGGAGCAAGGGATCCTCAGATCTGTCTTTGAGATACAATGGAGAAATTAATCACAACAATGTTCTTGCTCAGAGAATCAATGTCAAAATGTGTGTTGAGTGTAGTGAGAAAGTTGAAGATGGATGTAAAAAATGCTTGAGAATCTAAGAAGTTATCTTGTTATTCTCATATAATACCTTCTAATATCACAGAAGTGACATATCCCTACAGGCATAACCGTCGAAGTTACACAAACACACCGTTTGGAAACAACACGCAGAAACCAACTGCACGAGACAGAAGCATCTCGCGAGTCGCGAGCCCCTGTTCGCGAGTCGCGAGCCTTCCTCGCGGGTCGCGACTTGCTTCTGTCTCGTTTTCCACTTTTTGTCACTTTTCGCGAGCAGTACCCAATAGTCACGAGTCGCGATTCCCTACTGTCTTATGCCTTATATGGGAACATCATACGTAAGTTTATATCACCATTCCCTAATAAACATAACGTATAATTCTCATGCTCTAAATTAATTTCCAACAATCCTCCCCCATTTAGAGCATAACTTCAAATTACATAACATCACCACTTAACCAATTTCGAGCATAAATGAAAGTGTACATGACTTGAACTTCCAGCTAGTGTAATAAACATACAAAATAATCGTATCCAAACGGTGTTGATAAACAATTGAACCATTTTCAATACATTTGACTACCTGACGTTATTACACGCACAAAATACTTAACCCCACACACAAAATAAACCTGACACTATTACAGCCATGTGTCCCGTATCTATTCTCGAATGCTTCGAAACTAAGCCCACTAGCTTCTTGAAGCGGCTGCACTTTGCACTCGAATAGGTAGATCTCTTAGCATGCTCCTGTGATAAATCAAATTGTCAAGATCTATTAAGGATAAACCAACCTCTTTTATCCATCACAGTAATAGGAATATACCTTGGATGATTAATTAATTTCCCCAATCATCAAATAAGAGATTTAACTCGTTGAACTTAAGTACTCAAAGACCTTTGAGTAGTAAGTTGAGATTCTCTCATTCGTGATTACTGGTGGGCTCCAATCCTATACCGATTGCCATCCTCAATACCGTTTCTTTAACCAATGCTTTGGTAAAGCAATCAGCTAAGTTAAACTTAGTCCGCACATAGTCTAAGGTGATTACACCATCCTTGATCAAGCTTAGTATATAACTGTGTCGAAGACCACTGTGTCGAAGACCAATGTGTCTCGACTTAACATTGTAAACTTGACTATATGCTTTTGCCAATGTTGAATTACTATCACAATGAATAGCAATAGGAGAAATTGGCTTTTGCAATAGAGGAATCTCAAACATAAGATTTCTCAACCATTCGGCCTCCTTGCCTGCCGAATGTAAAGCTATGAATTCCGATGCCATGGTGGAATCGGCAATACAAGTCTGTTTCTTGGAAGTCCAAGAAACAACACCTCCACCAAGTAAAAATACCCAACCACTCGTGGATGAGTGATCTTCCTTGTTTGTAATCCAACTTGCATCAGAATACCCTTCTAAAACCGAAGGGTCTCCACTGTATGTCAAACCATAATCTATGGTTTTCTTCAAGTATCTCAGTACTCGACGGATTTCTTGCCAATGTAGTATACTTGGATTACTAGTATATCTACTCAACTTGCCAACCGCAAAGGCAATATCCGGTCTTGTGCTTGTCATGGCATACATCAAACAACCTATAACTCTAGCATAATCAAGCTGTGAAATTGGATTTCCCTTATTAGGAAGAAGTGTTATGCTAGGGTCCATAGGTGTGGACACAAGAGTAATTTCCTCAACCTTAAACCTCTTAAGCACTTTCTCAATGTAGTGAGATTGTGTTAAGATTAACTTTTCATTTTTCCTCTTGATCCTTATGCCCAAAATGACATCCGCCTCCCCCATGTCCTTCATGGAGAATTGTGATGACAAAAATGATTTACATAACTCGACTTGTTCTAAATCAGTCCCGAAAATCAACATGTCATCCACGTATAGACATATAATGACACCTTTACCGGTGACATCAAACTTTCTATACAAACACTTGTCCGAGTTGCTCAACACAAACCCGCTACCTAACACCACTTCATCAAACTTTTGATGCCATTGTTTTGGTGCCTGCTTTAGCCCGTATAAAGACTTAACAAGTTTGCAAACTTTATGCTCTTGACCTTCCACGACAAATCCTTCAGGTTGTCGCATATAAACCTCCTCCTCTAAATCTCCGTTTAAGAACGCTGTCTTAGCATCCATTTGATGGATCACTAAGTTATGAATAACTGCTAGAGCAATTAATAACCTAATTGTGGAGATTCTTGCAACGGGTGCATATGTATCGAAATAATCAATACCCGGTTTCTGAGTGAAACCTTGAGCCACTAACCGGGCTTTGAATTTGTCGATTGTACCATCAACTTTCATTTTCTTCTTGAAAATCCATTTACATCCGATTGGTTCACATTTAGGTGGTAAATCTGCTAACACCCATGTGTTATTACCCATGATCGAACTCATTTCGTCATCAATAGCTTCCTTCCAAAAGGAAGAATCATGAGATCTCATTGCCTCACCATACGTCAAAGGGTCTTCCTCCACATTAAAAATATATAGAAATTGTGTCAAAACCGAATTACATGACCCTTCGAGTAAATATACATGAAAATCTTATCCGAAAGTTTTCTCTTTCCGTGCTCGTTTGCTTCTTCTAGGTTCAAGTGATGTGGACTCTTCCTCTTCATTTTGAAGATGATTATCAACTTGACTAGAAGAACTTTGGCCAAGTTCATGAGCATTGGTTACCGGAGTAACATCCTTAGGTCTAGGAATTGATGAAAACCGAGTTTCATCAAATATAGCATCTCTTGACTCTACGGTGGTATGAACCGACCAAAATTCATTAGGTTCTATGACATAGAACCTGTAAGCCTTGCTATGTTCAGCATATCCAATAAAGATACACTCTACTCCACGTTCACCCAACTTCTTTTGTTTGGGTTCCGGCACTCTTACGATTGCCCTACAACCCCAAGCTTTGAGATAATTCAAATTTGGTTTTTTCTTGAACCATTGCTCATAAGGAGTTACCGAGTTTCTTTTCGTTGGAACACGATTTAATATATAACAAGCCGTTAAAACGGCTTCACCCCAAAACCCATCACTTAGCCCCGAATAGGATAACATGGAATTAACCATTTCTTGCAACGTCCTATTCTTTCTTTTCGCCACACCATTTTGCTGTGGTGTATAACCGGCGGTTGTTTCATGTATAACTCCTAAAGATTGGAAATAAGTTGGATCACAATATTCACCACCTCTATCGGTCCTTAGCTTTTTAATCTTTTCATTCATTTGCAATTTAACCTCGTTTTTATAAACTTTAAACTTATCAAGGGCTTCATCTTTGGAAAATAATAAATATACATAGCAAAAACGAGAAAAATCATCAATAAAAGTAACAATATTTTTTTATTTCCCAAAGACGGTGTGCTATGAAAATCGCACAAATCACTATGCACCAAAAACAATATAGTATTTTTACCAACACAACTGTGAAAAGGTTTTCGTGTGATCTTGGTTAACATGCATGTATGACACTTCTCAATATTTTGATCAAATGGAGGAATCAAATCATGCTAAGACATAAAATACAATTTTTTATAATTCACATGTCCTAACCGGACATGCCAAAGAGAAGAGTCATCATTCAACACACACACATTATCCTTACAAACCGAAATACTTAGTTTAAACATGCCACCACACAGATAACCTAATCCTACAAAGTTACCACCTTTAGATAATACAAACTTGTCTGATTCAAACACTAATTTAAAACCTAATCGATTCAAGATGGCACCAGACACTAAATTCCGTCTTAGTTCTGGGGAATACAGCACATCTTGTAATACAAGAATTTTACCAGAACTAAACAACAATTCTACATGCCCTACTCCTAAGATTTGAGCGGTAGAATCATTCCCCATGTAAAGACTTTCTCCGTTGTGAACTTCGCGGAACGACTTAAACAACGACTTTTCTTTACACACATGCCGTGATGCCCCTGAATCGACATACCAAGAACAGTCATCCTGCACAAAATTGATTTCATCAATAACACACACATAATTCATACAAGAATTAAGTGAAACTTGTGCACAAGCAAATTTACCTTGCTTATCTAGGGTTTGGTTCGAGTCCCCATCTCCTTTGCTCTTGCCCATCCTTCTCTTCCAAATGGTGCAGTCTTTTTTGAAATGTCCGGGTTTACCACAAACCCAACAACCACGTGGTGATTGTTCCACATTTCCTTTAGGCTTAGAGCTCTTCTTGCCTTTGTAATCACCATACTTTCTCTTCTTGCCTTTGTTTGAATTACCTTTGAACTTTTCTTCCTCTACCACATTTATGGTGTTAGACTTAGAATCACCATCCTTGAGTTCATCTTGTTTACGAATCCCTTCCTCGATAACAAGATGAGAACTCAATTGTTCCAAGTTTATGTCATCTTTCTTATGTTTTAATGCATTTCTAACCTTTTTCCAAGATGGGAGTAACTTATCAATTATGGAAGATACAACAAAGGTTTCATCAATATTAATATTGTTTTGCCTAAGACTTGACAAGATTCTTTGAATTTCATTGAATTGGTCCAACAGATTCTTAGAATCAACCATGCGATAATTGTTAAAAGTACTTACAAGGAACTTCTTGCTAGAAGCATCCTCACGCATGTATTTTGTTTCAAGATCATTCCATAATTCAGTAGCGGATCCGTAGAATTGATAAATATCAAAAAGAGAATCAAACATACCATTTAAGATGTGACCCCTACAAACGTAGTCATCGTTGTCCCATTTGTTACGCCTCCTTGTTTGTTCAATGGTTTCATCTTCCACTTCCTCCGGTTTCGGTTGAGTTAGTACATAGGCCACTCCAAAAGTTGTAAGCAAAATATGCATCTTCCTTTGCCACCGACGGAAATCAACACCTTCAAACTTTTCTAATTTCTGGAAATTTGCAGTAAGTTCCCTAATGGAAGCCATTCTTGCTACTAGGAAATATTGTCTTTAGATTGTTAGAAATCAACACCGACAGAAAAGAACCTCCAAGGCACAAAGATGTTTTCCTAAAGACAATTTCCGACCCTTATCGATGGAGCAAGGGATCCTCAGATCTGTCTTTGAGATACAATGGAGAAATTAATCACAACAATGTTCTTGCTCAGAGAATCAATGTCAAAATGTGTGTTGAGTGTAGTGAGAAAGTTGAAGATGGATGTAAAAAATGCTTGAGAATCTAAGAAGTTATCTTGTTATTCTCATATAATACCTTCTAATATCACAGAAGTGACATATCCCTACAAGCATAACCGTCGAAGTTACACAAACACACCGTTTGGAAACAACTCGCAGAAACCAACTGCACGAGACAGAAGCATCTCGCGAGTCGCGAGCCCCTGTTCGCGAGTCGCGAGCCTTCCTCGCGGGTCGCGACTTGCTTCTATCTCGTTTTCCACTTTTTGTCACTTTTCGCGAGCAGTACCCAATAGTCACGAGTCGCGATTCTCTACTGTCTTATGCCTTATATGGGAACATCATACGTAAGTTTATATCACCATTCCCTAATAAACATAACGTATAATTCTCATGCTCTAAATTAATTTCCAACAGCTAAATTATCTAAAAATCCAATCTGAAATCAAACCGATTTTTTTGGATATATGATCTGTAATAGAAATTTTGGATAGCCGATCCGGAAAAAAAAAATCAAATATCGAATATTACCAATTCAGGTATTATTTTATCCACTTATTTCGAATATTTGAACATCCAAATATTAGAAATTCAAATCCAAAAAAAAAAATCGAATACTCATATATCCAAAATTTTCCAATTGGAACCGGATATCACATATAAAAAATTTCAAATATTGTATAGACGTTCTGAAACTTCAATTATCCAATCCATGCTTAACCCTACCTTTTAAATTGTGTATATGTTTTTTTTTTATGCAGTTTAGGTTTGATAAGTGTGGTTTTCTAATTATGTTGCTTTCAATTAATACTAGTGCTTTTCTTGTGTTTAGAGAAAATTACACTTTTTTTTGGAAACTTTGTCAGAAAAGACCTTATAAAACATTCTTTTTGTAAAAAAAGACCTTATAAAAAATTTGTTGTGAACAGGGACCTAAAACAAAAAAAAAGTTGCAAAGAGGGACCTTACCTCTATTTTCCGACATTGACTGTGAATTTCCGGCGTTGACTCGCTATTTCCCTCCAGTTTTCGATGAATCCTTTCTTCTCTATTTAACCTTTCCTTTTCTTTTCACTATAAATTCATTTTTCCTCCACTTCCCCTCCATTTTCCCTCCTAAATTCATCTACATAAACCCTACATTAACACTTTCTTCTAGCATCTAGAATTCTCTTCTTCTGAATTTGGGGTTCCTCATCTCTTACCCCTTAAATACGAAAGGATTCGTGCAAAATTGGAGAGAAATAGTGAGTCAACGCCGGAGATTCACATTCAACGTCGGAAAATAGAGGTAAGGTCCCTCTTTGCAACGTTTTTTTTGTTTTAGGTCCCTGCTGACAACAAATTTTTTATAAGGTTTTTTCTCACAAAATAAATGTTTTAAAAGGTATTTTCTGACAAAATTTCCTTTTTTTTTTGGTGCATAGAGAAAATTGCACATGAATATAGGATTATAGTATAGGACCACCCAACATATAAGAGATAACTCATTACGGAATTTGATCATCACCTACCTCCCTTAGATTATCCAACATCTCCCTAAACAATAGGAATTCTGATATATAGCAGTACATAGTATTTTTCATCTTTTGTCTCATTGGATGCAATCAAAAATCTTATTGCAGAGAAAAGGAAACAGCAAATACTGGGCCAAAAGATAATTGGTTTTTTTCAAAAAAAAAAAAAAAAAGGCCAAGACTTTTTACACCATAAATGAAAAGTCTACAATCAAAAACAACCAAAATGTCCCAGCTTTCATTGATAGTTTGTCCTACTATAACTAGTTAGCTTGGAACTATACAAACACCATCCCTTAATTAATAATTTTTAAAAAAAACCAAAAAAAAAAAAAAAATCAAAATCTAACGACTAAAAAGTCTCTTGCATGCCCTGACAACCTTTGACCCCACATGCCTCCTTCCATTGTCATCCAGATTTTTCACAGATCTTGTTTCTAATGAACCATTTCTTTCAAAATCATCAACACCATCATGATAAACATAATCACAATTCTTAGTATCATCATCATCAACATTCATTGGTTGATCATAAATCCTGCAATATCTATCATGATTAACAGATGAAGATCTCTTAATTGAGAATGCCCTTTTCACTGCCCCTTGAATTGATCTTGTACTGCTCTGTCTTTCAAGACTAGTACTTTTATTGTTATTCCCTTTGATGATGTTGTTCTTTTTATTTGCAAGAGTTGTTGAAGAAACTGACAAATTCCTCCTCAAAACTCCACCTTCACTCATCTTCAAACCATGTTGATCACCACCATCATCACATTCCTCTGTTTTTCCCCTGAAAAATTCATTCTTTTTCTTGTTTTCAGATTGATGTTTATCATCATCATCATCAATAATGATGTTTGGTTCTTGTTCATTCAAATAGGGTTTTTTGTTAGTGGATTTTGATGATTTTAGATCAAAATCTTTGTCAAGAAAGAGGAATTCTTTGTTTGAATTTGATGTTGGGATGAATGGAGTATTTCCCTTGATTTTGAAGTAACCTTTCATTTTTTTTTATGTTTTTTTTTTTTTTTTGGTTTTTGTTTTTGAGATGGAGGAGTTTTTTTGGATATGATTTTTGGGGATAGCTAAGAAATAGGAGTGGACCTAAATTTGTGGGAAATATATTATGTAGAGATGGTGGAGGAAGTGAAAATGTGCAACAGCTGGATTTGGTGATTAGACTGAAACAAATGAATATGTTTTAGAAAATATATATTAGTATTACAAGGGGGGGTGAAGAGTTAATGGTGAAGACATGGCAAATTTAAACTAGTTGAGGCCATTGTGCTTTTTTGACAAGTGACAACTACTACAACAAACCCTATGAAAATATGGGGAGAGATAACATTTAAAATTAAGAAAATAAATAGATTGTGCACATCAAATCAAATGTACACTAAAATGTATTACTCATATTATATTTTTTTTTAATATGATAAGGTTGGTTGTAATAGGTCATAAGCCGAACCATATGGTAAGTTATCTGGTTCAATATACTCAACACAAGAAGTCGAAAAGTGGAAGATAATGAATCCATACAAATGCGTGCAGTGAGATTTGAGAAGTAGTAGATAATGAAAGGACGGAGTCTTCCATATTATACCCTTTCGAGCGTCAAATACCTTATATTTTGTATTTTATACGGTCTCTAACACTTATTTTTTACTATTAAAATATATTAATCCCTCTATTTTTTATTTTTTTTTGTTACGATTGAAATCTTATTGTTATAAATAAATAAAAAACTCAAAGCGTAGCAAACAAAAGAAATGAATGAAATATTTTATATTTTTAAATAATTATAAAACATTGTATACTACTCCATTCATTTCAAAATATTGATTGTGTTTATTTTTTTACACATTTTTCAATAAATTTGTTTTAAAATCAATATATTCTGCTACGTTTTTGTTTTAAAAAAATTATAAAAGTTGATATAAAAATACTCTCTTCGTCACGCATTATTGGCAACATTTAGTGTTATTTATGAGAGATAAAATAATCATTTTTTGACAATAATGTGTGATGAATGGAGTATTAATTTTTGTCAATTTCATTTTAAAAGAATTACTTTATCATAGTATATTACAATATTTTTGGGATAACTTTAAATTTGGCATACTCTTAAGTCTTAACTAACGCAGTATGCGATTGATGTAGTTAAGAAGTTATCATTAAAAAAAAATGAATAGGGTGTCCAATTTGCAAGTTTGCACATCAGGAGATCACAATTTCACATGTACTGTAGTTAATCTAAAACACATGTCATGTCTGAAATCTTTTTGGACCCTTTTCTTGACTAGCCTCAATAATGCACTCTATGAACATTGACTCACCTGATTTGGTAATTAGGGTATTTTGGTCTTTTTACTTTTGTGCATAAAGACCACAATGACACTTGATGCGGAGAAAATTCCATCTCTGTTATTGGGTAATATGACCCTGTTTGATAATTAGAGTTTAGAGTTTGTGGTTAGATGACTATTTTTTTACTCAAATGATTTGACTGTTGATTTAAATAATCGTTGTGTAAAGGTGTTTGGTAACATTTAGCTGATTGTTTAGAGTTTTGTACTTTTAGAGCATGTAAAATTACATTTATAGACATATGTTTTTTTTTTCAGAACAAATTTAAGTTTTAATAATATGTTCAAAATAGCCATTTATATTTTCTCTCTCCAAAACTCTCTTGAAAAAACTCATCTACCCAGCTTTTTCAAAAGAGAGTTTTGATAAGAGTTTTTGGTACAAAACCCTCTTTAATCCTCTCTCTCACCAAACACCCTAAATAGATTTTTTACTAGTCAAAACTCTAAACTCTCTCCAAAACTCTAAACTCTCTTTAGGGCTTGTTTACTTCAGATTATATTCAGTTCAGTTCAATTCAGTTCAGTTCATCTCTATTCAGTTCAATTAATACACTTCTATTCAGTTCAGTTCAGTTCAGTTCAATTCAGTTCAGCTCTGCTCTACTCAGCTAATGTAAACGAGCCCTTAAAACTCTCTCCACCAAACACCCCATAGCTACCTTCCAAAACTTTAACAAACTAATATACTGTGTAGTGGGCATCAATTACGTGTATAGTAAGAGAAATTGTTTCTAATTAACAGGTTAAGGTGAAGTGAAGTAACAATAACTTAGTGATTATATGATGACGATCATTGTCCAAAAAAATAAATTAGCTATTTGCATAAAACAATTCATACCAGCAAACTTTTAAAATCTTTAAAAAATTATGAATCATTGTATTTCATTATACATTAAACTCTTCATATTTAAATGTATTTCCTCATTATACTAAAACTTTTCTTTTGTAAAATTTTCATATTAATTTCATCACATATATACATTAACTATCAAATCACATCATCATATGTTACAAAATTGAATGTACATAGAACTACGTACATCTAAGATGTTTTAAAATGAGCAATAAACTATAAAATGAGCAAAATTATCCTTTAATGCATCATACATTCAGATGTATATAAGAATTTCTACAAAATTGAAGTATGAAGAAAATTAGTTTAGATTTGTATCAATTGTATGTATCAAATATTAATATGAAACTTGAACACTTACAAATTATAATTCATTAATTCTATGAAATACAACTTTTTTTAAAACCATACATCACACGAGACTAATCTAGTAAAATAATGAAAGAAGGGTAACAAAGGTTGAATTATTTCAAAATTACAAAAAGTTAAGACTACCCTGAGCATTGACTTTTCCGCTAAAAATAAAAAGTGGGTTCTAAAACAACACTAAAATATTGTGGTGCTTTTTTTTAAAATAAATAGTAAGATGTTATATTACAAACTATCATATTTTCTACGTGGTTTATGACAAATTCTCAAAAAACAATAATCTCACATTCTCACTCACTTGAGTGAGATATGAAGCAACAACGCCACCTCAATTTCTAATAGTAAAGGTCAATAGTTAGATATGAAGCAATAACTCAACCCTCCATGAAAAAACTAGTGGTGTGTTTTACAAAAAAAATTACACTCGTAATAAACAAATATCTCCATCATTTTTATTGCTATTAGTTGAATAATTTAAGAGTTTTGGCAGGACTATGAAAGATAGCCAAGTCAAATCAATTGACTAAAATGGTCCAAAGAAATATAGATACACAGCACAGTACTGTACATCTTATCATCACACATGGAAGAGGAGGCATAGGCGTCACATAATTCCACGCAAATTTATGTATCCTACATATTCACACCCCCCACATCCCTGAGTCACATGTGCACTGACTTACTCTCTCAAATGTCTTCTTCCAACACACTCGACTCAGATCTGCCACATCTCTCTCTCTCTCTATACTCCATTCAATCATCGTAAAAAGTTGGTGATTCTATTCACACGAGAATTACAGTAAATTCTGCAATAATTACACATTTCAAGTTCAACTTTTTCTAAAGCAGCATCTAAGATTCATCCATCATGCAAATTACTGTAGTTTTAACATGTAGAATTTGTAACAGATATTCGGTTTTTACCAACAACTAATCCCCTCCTTCAATCCACGGGAGCACGATATTCCTAATAGATGAGTCACGAACTGAGGTCCAATCTAGCTTATCATGCAAAAAATAGAATGTAGAATTTGTAATGTTTTGTAGCAAGAGAGGAAGAACAGGAGACACCTATAGAAGCATACAACATCTAGTGTTTGTCTGACTGTCATAACAATTGTGATAAAAAAACTGGGTTCTGTTTCTCCTCTCAAAAGCTGGCTCGTATATGCTATTTGTCAAATTATTAAGAAAAAAATGCAACCAGGAACGCAAAACCGCCAAAAAAAAAAAAAAAAAACCCAAATAAGTGACATTCATAGATGAACCTAAAAAAAGTGCTCCCATGATTGTATGATCCAATGACAAAATCTCATGTCTTTGATTTTTTTTTCCTCTTTTTACCCTTCTTCCCTAGGGGTGGAGGACATACAGCCAAAAGAGCTAACATAACAAACTAAAGCGCATTAATCATCCTTTTCATCTCAGCAGATCTGCGAGGATCTGCCTCCTCGATGGCCCTCTCAGTCAGCACATGCTTGATCCGACACATGGACCTTCGCACCTGCACTCGGATTGCGCATCATCGTCAGCGATAAGTAAAATGCAGCATATAGGTGAGGATTAAAAATATGGCTTGTCTGTTTAACTAGTAAATACAAGTCCAAAACGAAACAAGGAACAAGCAATAAAAATCCTATAAAGTCTAGGAACAACAACACCACCAATAGAGATGATCTAGAAGACGATGGCTCTTGATCACATTTCAACTCGTAGATTTTATAGGATTTTTATTGTTGTTGATTTTATATCAATAACTGTATATATATGTATTAATAGTATGTATTTTATAATTATAGGTTGTAATTAGGAGTGTAAGTTGTCATAATGCATGTGCATGTGTGTGTGTGCGTGTAGGAGTTAAGGATTAGAGGGCCTCTTGTTTGGCGCCTAGTCTAGGTCGGTTAAGGGAGTGTCCCCCATACACCCCTTACTAAGTCTATAAATAGGAGTCCTTACAGTCATTCACTCATTCATATATATGTGTTTCAATAAGCAAAATTGGCTTTGTGCTTATGAGTTGTCTCATAGGATTGTTAGTTACTCAAACCCTAGTAGTCTTGCTGTTTGTCATAAATCTTCTAGGATTCAAGACTCTTGGTTGCGTGTCACCTTGAGGCTTGAAGAACCTTTGCTGAGGTAGTGTGTCTTCTTCCAAAGTTATCTTTGCTTTTCGATCATCTTTTTCATGCTCTTTCATCTCAAAAATCACCATAAAAATATGTCCAAACTCCAAAGTCCTCCGATGATCCTACAAACTTAATGATTTGTATTTGGTGTTGTTTATCCTCATTAAATGGCCCAAATACACATCAAAGAGCGTGATAAATACAAGCATAACCTCAAAGAAACGATGTGACATTTTAAAAATAATAAAATAAAAAGGCAACAACGTACAACTATGAAGCCCAAAATATAATGATACCACGCAGAATTGTAGTGGTTTCCAAACTATAAAAAAGGGGAATGCTTCAAATGCCGGAAGTTTAGCACTATAGGGTCCTGCTACCAAATGCAGTATATTACAAGATCATTCTTACTTTCAATGCTACATATCCCCTACAGTGCTAGACACTAGAAAGCTAGGGGCAAGGATAAGGTCACATGTTAAAAACACCTATGAAATCTGAACTCCAACCAAAGGATACATAATACGTTATTGTAGCGGACTAGAGGTTGCATTACAAGTACACTCAAACAAATATCAGAATCTAACAATTACAAACAGAACCAATAGTCCAATACAGAAAAGCACACAGATGAAGTGACTAATTCCACTTAATAAAATCTATGAAGTTTTTACAAAAAAATCCTTATTCTTACCAGAAATAGGACATATTTTTACATTTTTGGGAGTCAAAGTTAGAAAACTTTGACCAATTTTTATGACAACTTCATAATACTACCTCCGTTTTTCTTTTTAAATTCAATGATTAGACTTTTTTTATGCTAAATTGTTGCATTTAAAAAGAAACAAAGATAGTATATAATATAGTTTTGTGAGAAGTTAGACTTGTCTCAATATGTAGTTTATGAACATCTAATTTTTATAATGTACTTAGATACACAATTTGAGTCATTAATGGGCAAGGTTAGGTCTTGAAGATTGTGCTAAAAGAAATGTAGCAAGTAAAAAAAGATGGAGGGAGTATTAAAATAAGATAATGTCAAACACATGTTCATAGATAGAACTCAAAGTAATACACTCTCTCATTCCAAAACTAGCAATATCTGAGCAACAATGATTTATCAAGGATTGGGGAAGTCAATAATACTTTAACATTAATGAAAGAATTTAAGTCACCATACTTACTTTTGATATACGTTCTGGATTAGGAAATCGCAAATTTTGCGCATTGAGCATCTGTCTTTGTGTCATCAACATATTTTTCTCCTTCAAAAGTACATACCAGAGCTTATTGAGATCATCCCAAGACTTGAGGCGTAATTCCGAAGCTTTCCAACCACGGCCTAGAATATATTATGGAAGGCATTTTCATTCAGTCAGATGTCATCAACGCAAGAGATTTTCATCTAAAAAAATAGGGTAATAATTCACAATTGAGAAGCATTCCTACATTTTACTTTTAGATTGATAAAGTCCGAGAACCCCATCATGCTAATTAAGGCAATCACATTCTAGAAGAAAATCTAAAGTGGCATTTGATTGGAGTATTTCCAGTGCAGGATAAGAAACAGAACCTAATCCTTACCATGTTATCTACTCCAGACAGCTCTATCCTCTGGATGATCTTGCATGCTTAAGAAGTACAGGGCGAAAAGTCGAAAAAAGCAAACTAAGTTAAAGCATCATAAGAACAAACAATGTTTGGTAATAGTAGCTCGGGCTCGGCTATACCATCAGAAATTCATGACCATCCTCAATTGTAAATGGTGCCAGATCTAATGCATTACCTTCTCGAATTCATCTTTCTTTAGCTTGTTGAGGTTTAGCAGGATAACGGGATGATGGGGCTAGTAAGCTCATAGGTAAAAGCAATCAAGGACGTTGCAATAATTCTTAGGTTTGAAGCTTAAATTGGCATGAAGGTTAGTTGGCACTTGACAGTGGGCGTCACCTGCCACAGTGGTAGAAGGATGTGATGTGTATCTAGATGAATGGAGAAAATGTGGCATTCCAGAACCTCATAAATAGATTTCACTAGAGACAATTCTTTAGAGAGTTAATTAGGTTCTCTTAGTGTGCAAGTCAATTGCTAGGCACAATCCTAGTTTGGTTGGGAGAATTCATCTTTCTTTTTGTTTTAGTAGGAATCCTTCATGAATTTACAAATCCTTTATAGTTTTAATTTTACATATGAAAAAAAGGTACTTTAGTATTGTTAGGAGTTGTAGTCTAGAAGGAGATTAATACTCTTAAGAGTTGTAATCTAGTACCACTTTTATTTCTGAATTTAAAATGTCGAAATAAAGAGTTTTAGAATGTAATTAAAGTTTAACTTCTCTAATAATGTTTTTGAGTGAAGGTGAGATATATATTCACACATTATTCACCTAATCTAGTGCTTCTAATTTGGTTTATTATTTGGCCCATTTAAACAAATTGTTTGAATTAAGTTCTTTTAAATGAATTGTTCAGTTTATGTCCATTCAACTCTAAATCAACACCCATCTGCCCAAGTATGTATCAAAACTAGAAGAATAGTATCCTTTTGTATCAAGAGCCGAGTTTATTACAACTTACAAGTCTTTTTGGTACTTCCAAATCTTGGTGAACAATTTTTCTATGCTATTTTCTAAAGCTATTGAATAATTGGCATGTGATATTTTTTTTTCAAATTCATAATGTGCATCTCTTGGCAAGGGAAAAAATATTAGACGATATAATGTTGAGATACGAGGAAATGAACTTCTAATTATTGGGATTTCAAAAGGATTTTATAAGAAAGAAAATTGTAATTTTGATTTGATTGCAAGTACTAAAGAACCGTGGAGGACAAAATATAAAGTTGTAGCCTTTGATCATTGATCATCCTTATAAGCACGAAGTACCAAAGCCAAATTCGTTATTTCATTTTAGAGATTGAGGAGGTTAATAAAGATCTTGTTTTGGTGATTCAAATGAGAATAAGATTGCTAATTATGACTATTCTTTCATGTTGCTAACATTTACAGCGAATTACTTCAGGGGGGAAAAATGCAACAAGGGCAACATGTTTTTTCTTAAAAGTTGTAATATATTATGATATCCCAGGATCTAAAACTTTAGGGAAAATTGTCAAAAACCATCTTTTGTAGGATAGGTTTTGTAAAAAAACCATCTTATCTAGAACTTTTTGTAAAAAACCATCTTATGTGGCACATTTGCTTGTTGACAGCCACCTTATCGCCGGAAAAAAGGCGTTGACTCGCACGTTTTATGCACGTGACTCACTAAAACCCCTTGTTATTCAGTTTTTGCATTTTGGAACCCATTTAACCCCTTTATCCCCCCATTGGAACCCATTTATCCCCCATTTAACCCATTTTGACAATTGTATCTCAATTTTTGAATAATCCTACATTTTCAATCTTAAATGGGTTCCAATGGGAAAAAAATGGGTTAAATGGGGGATATATAGGTTCCAAAACGTAAAAACTAAAAAGAAAAGAATTTTAGTGAGTCACGTGCATAAAAACGTGTGAGTCAACGCCAGATTGCGGCGATAAGGTGGCGGTCAACAAGGAAATGTGCCACATAAGATGGTTTCTTACAAAAATTTCTAAATAAGATGGTTTGTGGTTTTTTTACAAAAACTAGCCTACAAAAAAATGGTTTTTGACAATTCTTCCAAAACTTTAACATAAACAGGTAATATATTACGACATCCAAGATCTAAAACTTTAACATAAAGGATTCATGATGTAGTTATTTGGAATGTGTGATTGGCTGATAGAGCCTAAAGCTCTAAGAGTGGGTGAAATGTTTCTTAATTGATTTGTTTGATCACATCATTTATTCATTTGATTTCTTATTCTTTAACTCCAAATGATAAACCCAAAGTTTGTGGATTTCATTTGACAAAAGCAGAATCATATCAAAAATGGTTGAAGTATAGCTTGGTGAATGGACATATAAAGGAAGCGGATGGGTTTTCTATTATAAAAATAAAAATTCAGATCGTTATCGTTTTTTCTATAAAACTATAAGAGATCGAATCTTATGCCAACAACAACAACATCAAGGCCTTATTCCAAAAATCTCGGGGACAGCACAACATAAATCAAAGGTAGGAATCACCAAAATCATCCACGTATATGTCCAACCTCCGATCTTCCCTATTTACCATTAAAATTTCCTCGAGTCCCAACAACCTCATATCATTTTCAACCACTCTTCTCCAAGTTTTTTTTTTGGTCTTCCCTTATGCCTCATACTAAATTCATTTCACAAAATTTCATTGGAAGAGTCCACACTCTAAATTTCAAAATTTACTAGAGATTTATTGTCATCATGGATAGTTGGTTAGGCTCGGAATCATTAGGATGGCATATTGGGTGTCGTATCCGTACCAGGAATTGGGTAGGGAGCGGGGACGGGGACGGAGTTGGATCGGAAAAAAAGTATCCAAGACGGCTGGCCTGATATGGGGACAGCAAGGGCGAATCAGGGATGGTTGGGTTTAGGATTGGGGACGGGAAATGGAAGAAATAGCCGTCCCCAAGCCCTTTATCACCGCCATTCGGAGGAAAGACAGGAGTAATTGACTGAAAATTGAAAATCAAACAAAAAGAAAAGGGAGGGAGGGGGGGAAATTAGGGTTTGGTTAAAAGAAAATTTACACTGATTTCCTCTCCTTCACAACCACCATTTGAACTTTTTCTCTGCCAGCCAGCGTCGTCGACTCGTCGTCCAACACCAACCAGGTTCAAATTATTCGAACTTCTCTGTTTTTTCCTCCTTTCTTTTCTCCTTCGAACACTTTCTTTTCTTTCCTTTCTTCTCATTGTTACAATCTAAATCTTCGCTTTCTATGAGGAGACTCTTGTTTTGTTTTTATTCATATATTCATATTATTTTCTCTTCTTTTTTCCCTGCCAGCCAGCGTCGTCGACTCGTCGTCCAACACCAACCAGGCAGCGACTAGGTTCAAGTTATTCGAACTTCTCTGTTTTTTCCTCCTTTCTTTTCTCCTTCGAACACTTTATTTTCTTTCCTTTCTTCTCATTGTTAAAATCTAAATCTTCGCTTTCTATGAGGAGACTCTTGTTTTGTTTTTATTCATATATATATTTATATTATTATGTCTTCTTTTTTCCCTTAGTCCAATGCCACTGTGCCTGCATGCTTTTTCTTTTTTCCGTGTTATACAGTGCTACCCCACTAGTGTTAGTTAAGTAAAAGTTCATTTTTGTATTTTTTTAAAGTTGCTTAATTTGTATTTTTTTAAAACATGTATTTGTGACTTTTTTTATGAATTTATTGTATTTTTTTATTTTTTATTTGCCGCCCCCAAGCCGTACCTGTTTTTAGAATGTTTTATTTTTTCCATTTTCCGTCACATACTCGCTTTTGACCCGAATCCGACTCCATGCGACCTAGTGGTTAGAGAACACCTCAAACTAGCTTCCCAAAGAACATCAAATTCATTGTTCACATTCCGGATATAGTAATAACTCTATCTTTAAAATTTAAATAATTGAAGTCAAACCGTACATAATAAGATTAAACACCAATGAAGCCTATACTGCCTTCAAGCGTTGTTGATCAGGCGAGAGCCAGCCAAAGAGTTCCAATACTCTAGCACAATCCTAATGGGGCAAGAGTCCATAGACAGCATCCCAACAGTGGCTAATTAAAGTTGACCCAAATCCAACTAAAATATAGGCAACTTCTTCTAAATACATGAACCATAGTAACACTATAGTTTCATCATGGACATAGCTTTCTCCAACCATGTGATTTAAGGTACTTTGGGTGGGGGTGACTAGAATCTGTTTGTTTTTAGTCTTTTACAAGACAAAGAAAGGTGACATCAGATGAAAAAACAAAATTGACAGCCACAAAGCTGTATGAGATATGAGGGTAAGTGTTGCCTTAATTCTCTGAACTGCTTAGCTAGCTCAAAATATGGTCTGGATGTCCAATTGTAAAAAGTCCTGATCTAAATTAGGAACAATCAGTAGTCTATGGAAGATAAAAAAAACTAATGATATATTCCTTCAATAAGGTGTATCATACCCATAGTCTCATAGCAGCAGTCTGAAAAACAAGTTCAATAAGAAAGACACATGTATACCAGCAGACACCCATTTGATTGTCAATAAGAAAAAAATAATAGTAATAAACCAATTATCAAAAGCTTAACAAGTTTGAGTGGGCATAAAACCAATAATATATGCAAATCCAGAAAATCCTTCTTTTGGATAAACAGTGATCTAAATTGTGTTTCAACATTACAAAATATCAACGTCCATATGGTTAATTGGTTTTTTTTTTAAAATATGCTATAGCTCATCAAATCCGCAATCTCACCCCAAAAACAATGAACAATAACCAATCAATCCATTTAAAACCACGGGTATTACATAATTCGCCTTTTAATTCGCTTCTATAATTCATGATATGCCCAAAATGGGCCAAAAATAGCCCAAAACCGACCATAGATCGCTTTTTTCGGATCGCAATACACAACCATTTTAGGGAACTATGTAACACTCTTCCAAACAATCAAAAGGATAAACAACTCTCTTAATCAAGATTTTATGACCTACCACAAACAAAATTGACTTTAATTAAAATAAAATAATGAGGAGATATGGGCGCACCATAAACAACTCGTTTCTCATCATCAGCAGCACGATCAACCTCAAAGAATTGCTCAAGAGGGTTATGCACTGATGTCGAAAAAGCTGCTCCACCTGTACTAGGGTGTTCTGATTTTGCAGCCGCTGATAGTATTCTACCATAAATTCTTCGAAGAAACATTTTTTTTTTTCAAGATAAACCCTAACAAACAAAATATAAATGCAAAAAATTTAGCAAGTTTTCAATTGGAAAAAAAATGAAAAGATTCTAAACAAAACTGAAGCTTGTTAGAGCAACAAAACTCATCAATCAAGAAAGAAAAACACAACAAAGGCCAATGACATTGATAATAAATAGAGTACAACACATGATGTCATAGATGATAAATGAGTTTAAAATCCAACCTAATAGTATTTGCAATATCTTTATTATTGGCAGTTCCGTCCCTGAGCCAGGGAAGGAGGGGCATTCGCCCTGGACTCAGAAAGAAAAGCTCCATTTTCGTAGTCTTCAATACATTTAGCAACCAAAATTGGACTGAAAATTCTCCTAGCTTATAACTCTAGCAACAAATTACTCAGTATAAACTTCTCTAATTATAACTGACGCTTCAATTATCGACCGCAGAAGAACCCTAAGTGACTATCATACAATTAAATCCACTGTAAAATTGATTTTCCATGATTCACGGAGAAAAAAAAAATCTGACCTCAAAAGCTCTGCTTCAATGGAGGAAAGGCCGAAAGGCAGCACAACAGCAACTTCAATGCCAAACTCAAGCGGTCACACTTCGACGAAGGGATGGAGTGCTTCAATGGAGGAAAGGCCGAAAGGGAGATGGAGACAATGGAGTGCTGCCCTTTCGTTTTTTTTTTTTTACTGTGCTATACTGCAAACATGTTGATTGTTGATGTAGCGATGTAAGTAAGGTTGTACCGTGCTCAAATGGTAAGAGCACGGCACCCGTGAGTGACGCCCCATGCTTAGACCTGCTTACTGGGCAGGGCGGGTCAGGGTCAGGCAGATGCGGGTTGGGTTAGGGTCGAATAAAAAGGGTCAGTAGCGGGTCGAGGGTCATTAGCGAGTCGTTAGCGGTCGGACCATTAAAATATTAAATATAAATAAAATTTAAGGTAGTCAATAATTAAAACAAATGTATATACGAATATATTAATGTAATCGTGTATCGTGTATCTTTACTCTAGAAAAAAGTAGCGATGTCGTAAAACTTAGGTGGTCGGTAATTGAACACATTAATCAAAACAATATTAATACAATTATGAGAATATAGGTTACTGGTCTTACCGTCTTGAAATTATTTTTATTAATTTGTTCATTTAAATTCTTAAATCTCTACCTCATAATGCGTGCATAATGGTTTATTGCATTTAAATTGAAACGGGAGGTATTGTTTTATACCGATGTAAAATAATATCTATAGACATTTAAAATTAACTAGTTTTTGAGCCCGTGCAAGGCACAAGTTATTTTTAAATAAAAATATCAAAAATAAAAATTAATTTTAGAAAATGATATATAATTCTTTTTTTTTTTAATGCTTACACTAAATCAAGCAATAATCACCATGAGAATTCAAGTTTAATTCAAAATTGTTGCACAAAATATTAGAAATTGGAGGGGTATGATAATTGATGAAGAGGTAATCAAAAGGGTTAAAAAAATTGTCTTAAAAAGATGACACTTGGCAAAAAAGTTCTTGTTTTAAATAAATATAGAATTATAGATATAGATTATAGATTTGCTATGTGTTGACCCATGATATATGGAGAATGAAGCATAAGTTCCTGTGGAGAAGCTGACAAGGAACAAGAGAACTACATCAAGCATTCTAACAAATTCACTTGATGGAGAAAAGAGAAAATTCCAAGAATATTATGAGGGCAATGTTCTAGGATTATTATAAGTATATTAATGTCTTAAATTTGGTTTAAACTTGTGTCTAGAGATGGCGACGGACCGGATCCTGGTGGATCCAGATCCGGATCCGTTTTTAGAACCTGGATCCGGATCCGACGGATCCATTAAATAAGGATCCAGATCCGCATCCTGCGGATCCGGATCTAAAACGGATCCTTTTGATAAAATCAAAATATTATACCTAATTAAAACTTTTGATGCATTAAAATTATCATTTCATCAAATACATAATTAATATGCACATTAAAACTCACTAGTCCACTACTAACATCATCAACATCCTAAATAAAAGACCAATCATAATGACAATTTGTCCCATACAATTACATAATTAACTTTGAAATATTTAGCATTAAAAAACAAGAAGGAAAAAAATACCATAATTACAATGTAAGTTTAAAACTTATATAACTATATACTCAATACTCATGTGTTTATTTTAGAAAAACAAATCTGCGGATCCGGATCCGATGTAGAGATTCGGATCAGCATTTTCTCAACGGATTCGGATCCGTTCCGGATCCGCACGGATGCAAAATATGAAGATCCATATCCTAAAAACGAATCTGGATCTGCGGATCCGGGGCGGATCCAAAATCCATTGCCATCTGTACTTGTGTCTGCTTGTCAAAGGAACTTGAGTCTAGTTCCTAAGGGAACTTGCGTTAGTCTGAGTATATAATGTAGGTCCACGAATTTACATATAATATAACTCAATCTTTAGGCTTAATTAACTCATAGAATAATCATAATAGAGAGTCCTTAAGTCACATACTCTTCGTACTAAGTGTTGGCATGGTTATGGCTCTTATTTTGTTGGCATGGTTATACTCTTCGTACTTGTGCCTCTTGATGACGGGGATGGGGTAGTTCAATTTGTACTATATGATTATCCGCGATTATTGAATCCTTATTTTGATGTGTCTGAGGATAGGGGGCTAGTACAACAATTTGGTTTTAATGTTGCCCTCCTTAACAGCTTAGTCTCAAAACGGTTGCGTACTGTGAAATCCATCCCACCCAAATGTCGTTTACATCTTTACCAAAATAGGTTTTGCAATAGACCAATAGTTAGGGGAGTGAGATCCCAAAAAGTATCTAGGTTGCCCACTAATTTCTTGTAAATATTTTGAACTCCATTGTGGATAATAATAATAATAATAATAATAATAATAATAATAATAATAATAATAATAATAATAATAATATAAAAAGAAAATAGTAATAATAATAACTTCAATCTGGGTTGTCTGGCTTTGTTCCTGAGTGAGTGATGACTGAAGCAGATCGATGTAAGCGTATGTATGAAGCTAGTTGTAGTGCAATTGGATATGGGTTTTGTCCATTTGATTTCTCCACATTGGGGGAATTGAAGGCTGATGTTGTTTCACTATTGAAGATGGTCCATAAGTTTTCTACTACTCAGAATATTGGTGCGCGATTAGCTACATATATTTTCTCTAGGGTTAGGTTTGCGATAACTAGGGGGTGTGGGGCTTAGATTGTATCTTAGTTCTCCACCAACTTCTTGTAACTTGGTTGAATTTGTTTGTTTGATGATGATGATGATGATGATAATAATAATAATAATACCGTGGAGAAGGAAATGAAGAAATACGTGTTCAAATGTAAGGAAAATGGATACAAGTTTATCTCCTTTGCTTTTACCACGTTTGGAGAGCTGGATAAGGAAGCTCTTGATACACTTTCTCGGATCAAATCCTTTTTATGTAGTCATTCCAATAATGCTAGGGATATTATTTTTATTTTATCGTTTGAGCTTCTGCATTCAGAAAGGGTGGGGCACAACTTGTTTCTCGGCTACCATCCAACTTTTTGTAAATAATAATAATAATACAATTTATGAAAATAATAATAATAATAATAATAACTTGAACCGAAATAGATCTGAACTGAACCGAACGCAATGGACTAGAAATGAACTGAATTTTATGGACCTGGACTGAATTTGACTGAAATGAACCGAGTTTGTCAAGTCCAAAGAAACAAGACTTTGACAACTTTTTATATAATTTCAACAACTTTTACATATTTCCTTCGTTTTTTAGATACAACACTTTTTTTCATGCATCTTAAGGAAGCTATTTAACGATGTAAACGAACAGATTAATTAATGAAAATTTAAAGACATGTCATATGTAATCTCATATTTTCTTGTATTAAAATTTCACCGAAAAATGTAGTTATTTATACCGCTAACTTGCTCTCTTAGTTCGTGTGAAAAAAGTGTTGCATCTAAAAAACGGAGGAAGTATGTAGTTTTTTAATAACTTATATTCCGGAAAACATGATTTCATCTTTGTGACCAAAGGCATCTATCTATCTATCTATCTTCTATCTATCTATCTATCTATACTTCTATACTTCTATACTAAAATACAATCCATTAAAAAAAAAGGTCTCCCTCCTAAACTCTTATTTTCCCCTCCCAACTTATTATTTACCTTAACATTAAATGTTTCTCATTTTTCAAAGATGCATTTATTTTATTTTTTTCCTAAACAATTATAATTATTTGTATTATATTTCCAATAAAAACTGTACTACCAATCCATCTTCAAAAAATTCTTATCTATGTTAATTTATTTTATTTTTAAAGTATTTTTTGTTAGTCTTAATTCGTTAGTGATTTTATATTATTTGACTAAAGTCGATTATTATCTCCATCTTAGTTTTTGCCCTATTTTTTTTCAAATTTTTTGAAATCTTCAAAAATGAAAGAACCATTATATGAATTTTTATTTTTTTTGTATGTATGTTTCAAATAAGTGTTTTGATTGTCATTAAGATTTTTTGTTACACCTAGCTAGAAATATTTATTTTTATTATTAACAAAATACGAAAGAGATTTTCATGAATATAATCTATCATAAAAGTTATTAATACTAACAACAGGATAACCATACATGCCTCTTTTTTAACAATACTTACAATTTTATATACTAGAAATAACTAGATAATCTTAATAAAAAAAAATGTAGAATATATGATTGTCAACTGCGTTAACATAAAATTGATACAAATAAAGTAATGAGATTGATATCTATCCAAATTCGAAATGACTATAGAAAAAAGTATTGTTAGTGAACTAATTTTAATCTATTACATAAATTAAAGTTTAAAAGTATGTACGTTTTGGGTATTACTTGCTCTCTATTATCTAATATAACTAAAATAGAGTACTTAGATAGAATTTTCATCTACAATAATTTTTAACCAATTTTTGAGTAGAAAGATTCAATTTAGACATAAACACTTAACTTAATTAAATAAATCGAGCATTTGCTCAGATATTATCCAGTGTTGATTAACAAATTAATCATATTAACCGTTTTGTAGATTGTAGATGCTAAATTAAAATTTATAAATAAATTGTAATTGAATCATCTCTATTATATAAGGCAAGGGGAGCCATGGTGTCCCCCGGAAAAGTCTATATTACCCCTGAAAATTTACAAAAAAATCATTTTGCATCACTCCTAACTATTATGGAAAGTTATTTCAATTTTTAAAAATTTTAAAATGAAAATATTACAAAATATAAATTTCGTAAAAATAAAATAAAAATACACAAATTTATATTTTTGAATTCTCTATAAGTTGATATCCATATTGATATAATTTGTTACACAAAGCGTGCATGTCAGGCTAGTAATCTTCTAACAGACTGGAGATATCGATCAGCAAGTACGAGGCAACAAAGTGCTTTAGCTGAAGCATTAAGCAACATCTTTACATTGTTACTTGAATTTATTTATTCTACTCAAAATTCCCAAAAATGGCGTTACCATTTTCATCTTTTTCCTTATTTATTCCTTTCAACACTTTCAAGTCCCCTCACTTCCTCCCATCTTCTGCTTCAACTACCAGGTTTTGCTTGCTGTTTTTCATTTTTTTTTTTTTTTTTGCAGGTTGTACATACATAAGGATAATTGGAGAATTAAAAAATTATATTATATTTTTTATTAGATTTGAATAATTCTTGCAGGATCATGATGTCTGTTCAACAGCCCCTTGCTCCCTTTTCTGATAATAGGAATGTGGTGAGACCCCTGTTTTTTGTCTTGTTAATTTTTCATGGGTTTTACCAGTAACCTCAGATGTATATTTCAAAATTGATTTTCTGAGGTAGCATTTGAAGGAACATGTCCAGTTAATCTCTTTGATATAAGTCCATAAAAGGATTTATTATCGACATTTCTGGTTATTTTTGGGGAAATAGCTTGTATTTTGGAAACTTTGTTCATCCTTAATTTTTTTTTCTCCAAATAAGATTCAATTTTGATTTTTGAGTGCTTTGAACAATAGTTCTCAAATTGAAAGTTTGCATTTTTCAAAAACAATAATGAAAACTGAACTATTTGAGACTAGTCATGGGTTGGTTCTAAAGTTGCAAATAAGCACTTGAGAATTGACACCGTATCGATTGGGAATTAGAGTGCCTAGGGGATAGTCGTTACATACACAAGCCAATAGGATATGAGAGAAAAAGGATTGGAGGAGAAGAAAAATAAGGGAGAATTTTTGAAAAGCCAATAAAAACCAACACACTTTGTGTATGTGGGGGCCACATACACTTAATGTATGTGTAGTCTTTGCCGATAGGACTTCACTAACTTACGAATAAAATTTATGATAATGATTACCAAGTAATTAAACAAACATATGTAAGAATAAGGGATACAGGATGTCAAAATTAATACTTCCATTTTACTTGCAAGTTGAAACATACTATTTTGACACACATTTTAATGAAGAGATTTAAGATTGTAAATGAACAAAACTAGTGAAATAATTTGAGCACCGATCACTTATAATTTCCCTCTTGCTTGTGTTTAAATTATTTTACTACCTACGTTTCAAAATATGTGCAACAAATGTTTTTGGCATGCATTTTAAGGTTTTAAAAAAGTAAGTTTTACATGGTAGTTGCCCACAATTTTTCCTTATATTAACAAATAGTTCCTGTTTTTTTGGAAAAAATTGTCCAAAACTACCAAATAAATGTCGGCTTTTGACAAAATACTACCCACTAAAAAAAAGTTGTTATAAAGCTACCTAATAAATCAATTTCGACCTGGTAGCACTACCACTTTCCTATGTTTTTTTTTTCCATTTTTCTGATGTTATGGCTTACCAATTTTGATTTCTCTCTAATTTTTTCCCTAAAATTACTTGATTTCCCTCCATTGCTAAGCATACTCAAGCTTCAATGGAAGAAAGTAGGATTAAAGAAAGTTGTATTGAAGAAAAAAAGGGGAAATTTTGATTCATTTCATAGGTTAAGAGTCTGATATATATTAAAAGAAAAGAGGAAGTTAGAGATAGAGTGAAATCGAGCATTTTTGGGGAAAAAAATAGAGGGAAATCAATAGCAGGCCATAACATCATAAAAATGAAAAAAAACACGACAAGTGGTAGTGCTACAAGGTCAAAATTGATTTATTATGTAGTTTCATAACAACTTTTTTTTTTATTTGGTAGTAGTTTTCAAAAGTCGATATTTATTTGGTAAATCTAGACAAATTTTTTTTTTTTTTTTTATCTAGAAATATCAGTGGTTGTAATTAAAATAATTTTGTGAAGCATATTATTTTTATGATGGTCAGGATAAGGATGCCAAATATTCAATTTATGAGCATTGAATGGAGTTTTATATGATGGCAGGTGGGTTGTGGGGGTGCATCAATGGATTATCTCATGATGGTGGATGGTTTCCCTAAGCCTGATGAAAAGATCCAAGGCTCTGCCTCCAAGGTGTCCTTTTGTATGAGTAGCTTTGTTATCTTTTTTTTTTTTGAAAAATTTCTATGCTGTGTAAGTTCTATAGTACATGTTAAGGATTGAGCACAAGAGGAAGCTCAAATAAATAGAGAAATTAAGTCGAAATAAAATGCAAGAAAGCAATAAAAAGGGGGACATAATACTTAACTTGGGAAAAACCCTCTTAATAGAGGTAAAAAAAACCCACATCGATGAGCATCGAAAATTCCACTATAAGAAAATGATAGGAAAAAAGAAACCCCAAATTATTAGGTTGATAATACAACTCTCACAAGAAAAGGTCACAAAAGAGATTTAGAAAAATAGTGGAATAAGAATAATGAGAGTATTTAAATCTATGGGAGGCTTAATTATTGTGTGGGTGTATGTTGTATTGTATTACCAAACGAATGGTCCCATCATATCTATATATATTTGACAAGGTCAGTGATGCCTACAATGCTCCTTATTCTAAAATAGCCGAGAGCACTCACAACGCCTCCAAAGATTAGTCAGCAGAGTATTAGAATAATGTAGAAGCCATGCATTGCCACCGACATAAGAATACCAATCCAAGCTAGCTATTTTTAAAATTTCCATGATAATGCTTGAATATAATATGAGCTATTGATTGGATTATGGACTAGATGGAATTTTGGGCCACCTAACTTAACAATCTCCACCCTTGACCAAATTCTATTGGATACTCGTTGTATGAGCCCAAAAGGGCCTAGCAAGAATGAACTCCCACTAAGTCGAATCAATGATCAAACTTAGTGGTAGGTAATGGCTTGGTGAGCATGTCGCCAAGTCTGCCGGTTTTCGGAAGTGTGAACCTTTTTTACCGTAATTTTACCTTTAGCAATTGCATCTATGAGATGAACTTTGGCTATTAGAGACATGGTTCGAAAATGCGGTTTCGGTCGCGATCGCGGTAACGGTCGCGGTAACGGAACTGATGCGTTTGTCACGGACCGGGTCGGGGTCGTCGCGGCAGTAATTTGATTTTGAAGGATTTTTATTGATTTTTTTTTTTTTTTATATATATACTGTTGATATAAGACCTGATTATTTGTAAATCTAACAACAATGTATAATTAAATACTTGATTAGTGTTAATTTTTACTCAAGCAAAGACAAATTAATCATACTTACTGCAACTAATTCTACTAACAACATGAGACTGCACTTATAATTACATGAAAAGGCAAATTTAAAGAAAAAACAAAATTAAAATGAAGCATAAGTGCATACCTGACATAGACAAGAGAAGCTTTGTTTAGTTGGATAATCCTTGGTTGTTATCCTCACAACTGTCACAAGGCTTTTTTAGTTGGGGAAAAGAGAAGAAAGAGACAAGGATTTAGATCGGAAATTGTTTTTATGTGTATTTCCATTCACGAGATCTCCCTCTTACACTTGATCCTTCTGCTTTATCATCTTTATGCATTTCAAGGTCAAAATTTTCTTTTGAGAGTAAATGTGCTTTTACACCCTCAAAAGAAAGATAACCATTAGAACACTATAACATAATCTCCTTGAAGTGCTTGTAAGAGGGAGGTAAGGAGACGATTAATTGAATAGCCTTGTCTTTATAATCGATCTTGACATCTAAATTTTCAAGATCAATAACACGGGCTTGGAGAGAAGTACCTTCATCCATTCGAATTATATAGAGCCTTTCCTTTAGGAGAATTTTTCTTGCAAGACTTTTAGTCCTATAAAAAGACTAGATCTTCTTCCGTAGAGTAGCTGTAGACTTCTCATGTACAACTTCACGTAGCACCTTTGTTGTTAGACATAATTATATTACCGATACGGCTTTCTCGCCTAACTCTTCCCATTACTCATTGTTCATTGTAGTTGGGTTCTTAGTTTCTTACCAGGAGCCCTCTTTAATCCATTTAGAACAAGAATGGCTTGCATCTAGATCTTCCAGATACTGAAGCTTATCTTGCCATCAAATTTCTTGATGTCAAATTTTGAACTGTTGATATTACCAACTGTTTGTGACACCTCTTGTTATGGTATGAGCATAAACGGAAGCTCAAGTATATCGAGAAATTATATCAAAATAAAATGCAAGATAAGCAATAAAAAGGGGGACACAATATTTAATGTGGGAAAAACCCTCTTAATAGAGGAAAAAAAAACCCACAACAACCAGCACCGAAAATTCCACTGTAAGAAAATGAGAGTACAAAAGAAACTGCATAGGCGCAAATTATTAGGGTGGTAATACAACATTCACAAGATAAACTCACACAAGAGATTTAAAATAGTGGAGTAGGAATAATGAGGGTATTTAATTGTATGGGAGGCTTAATATTTTGTGGGTGTATCTTGTATTGTATTACCGAACTAATGCTCCATTGCTCCCATCATATATAAATATATACTTGTGTAAGGTCGGTGATGTGTACAATGCTCCTTATTCTAGAATAGTCGGGTGCCTCATCCCAAATTCTCCAAAGAATAGTCAGTGAGGAGTATTAGAGATTTAGAATAATGTAGAAGCCATGCATTTCCACCGACATAAGAATACCAATCCAAGCTAGCTATTTCTAGAATGTCCATGATAGCCCTTGAATATAATATGAGCTCTTTATTGGATTATGGACTAGATGTATTTTTGGGCCACCCAACTTAACAATACATATGCGTAATTACCTCTGTGGAAAAATATCAGGTTCAAGTATTTCTTGTTGTTTAGTTGAGTTCAATATGATTGGAACATGAGCATTTGCATGTTGATATAGAGCTTTGAATTGATTATAGCAAACCATTGAAGGAAATTAAGAGAAAATCTTAAATTTGTCGAATGATAAATATCCCTACCATGTAATTAACAATTTCACGAGGTTACTCTCCATAAACCAAACTACTAGACTACTTTACAACATAGCTGCCTCAAACATGCAGTGATGGTGATTTGACGATGAAATGTATTTCTTTTAAAGCACATGAATGACATTTTTCCCTGAATTTTTGAAAGTAGATCATCATTTTTGTTGCACTAGATTGTATGATGATGCCAGATATGAGGACCTTTTATTGAAGAGAGGGAAAATATGGCTCCATGACTGGAAGTAAAATAAAGGATGATACTCAATTTTTGAGATTCTATTTCAAGCAAACTGAACACCCTAAAGAAGTTTTAATTGAATGCTAACATTTCTAGTTTGTTTACATGTAGACTAATTGCAATACATATGACTCTGATGGTTTTTTGTAGGTTCAAGGAGGTGGCAATGTTGGCAATGCTTTGACATGTGCTGCTCGTTTGGGACTAAGACCAAAAATAATTGCCAAGGTGAAGACCTTTTGGTTTTACACCTTAATTGTTTGCCCATTTCGCAAAATTTCAATGAGAATCAGCAAACTCTGGTATTCTTGTTGTTTCACTCACCTTTATTGCTAATTAGGTTGCCGATGATATTGAAGGAAGAAGCATTTTAGAAGAGTTCGAAGCTGATGGTGTGGATACTTCTTTTACTGTGGTGATTACTTGATTTGTTGCATGAGTTTTGTAACTATAGATTTGTTATCTGTGAAGAAATTTGGAGATGAGAAAGGGTTTTGTAGAAGTTGCTTTACTACTTGCAAGTGTGATCCTGTATTCCGGCTAGCTTCGCTTGGGATTCTATTTTAATGGCATGTAAATCTTTTTTTTAGGCCTCTAAAGATGTTTCATGGTTGTACTCTTTTTCTACTCTTCTCTCACTTCTTTCAATTTTATCCCCATGGAAAGTAGATAAATTTACATTTAAATTAGATGCCAGGCAATTGTCTCGATGAGACAACTACACCTATATGATGCTTTTCAACATGATTACATCTAAACCAATATCTATTTCTTTTTTTTTTTTCCAATAGTTGTTTTACAGGTGAAGTTTTGTTTATTTATATTCTTTACAGTCATACTCAAAATCAGCATCCATTTACCCATGCAGGTTTCCGAGGAAGGCCGTTCAATGTACAGTTATGTAATAGTTGACAGTAAAATGTGAGGTTTATGCTAAATTTCCGCAAACGCTCATCAATAATTCTTTAGGCAATATCCCATACCAGTGTACCTTCTTCTGCAACAATCAATTTAAGTTTATGTCCTTCATTCTTCCTTTACTGAAATATGTATCTCAGCTGTTTATTTTTTTTTTCTTCTTTAAATTATCTTCCTCTTTGTTTATTCCATATTCACAGTTCAATATAGTCTATCTGTGGACGTATGGAAAATGGTTAAAGAATTTGCTTATTGCTTCAAACCTCTTAGCAATTGCATGTATGGTGACTGGTGAGTATCTTCATATGGTGATGCTTTCAGGAAAAGTCGAACTGCTATCTATTATCCCGGATATCCTCCCATGGTACCTGCTGATTTTTCCAAGAAAAGTTTGTCTTCTGCTTTGGATGGTGCCAGGCTTGTGTATTTTGATGGGCTCTCTCTACAAACAGCTTTAGTTGTTGCAGGAGAGGTAAAGCTCTCTTATAGCCTCTCTAAACCTTTTGTTTGCAATTACTGGAACTGGTATTCATGCTTGAATCAAGATTATACAGTGAATTTCTCCCTTCCATCATTATGTTCGTCGTGCTCGTTGTACATTTTGGCACATAAATAGTCTTTTGCTTAAATGTCTTGCTGCTTCTTCTGTGGAATATCGTAATTTTGTTAATCTTATTCGTTAATTACTATATATTTTTTTTTATATTGCATATTAGGGTGCGTTCTCGTTACCTTAAAAAGTTTTAAGTGTAATAAGTTCCAATCAGGTCTAATAAGCTTGAATCAAGATTATACAGTGAATTTCTCTTCACCTTCCATCATTATGTTCGTCGTGCTCGCTGTATATTCTAGTTTAATAAGTTTAGATAAGTTCAATTAGGTCTAATAAGTTCAATTAGGTGTAATAAGTTCCAATCAGGTCTAATTAGGTCAATAAGTTCGAATAAGGTCTAATCAGGTCAATAAGTTTCAATTAGTTTAATAAGTTCATGTGTAATAAGTTTAAGAGAACACACCCTTAGTCACCTAATATTAGTTTATCACTATTGCTATTTTTTACGGATCACCTATTCTCGGTAGTTTGATACTGTTTTTTATGTTGGGCATATAATTTTTTTTTTTTTCAAAATAGAAGTCAAAGAAGAGATCTGCTTTAATAATTGACCTCTATTGGATGTTCAAGTGCTTTTGTTGCTGATGAAGTGGCTTCTTCTCTTTGTTCACAACGGCTTCTCACTCTAAAAAGCTTGTGATGTTATTGTATGCATCATTCGTCTTTGTCAATGCTGTATTGTTGTAATGATATATTCCTGTGATACTGCAGGTTACTAATCTTGTTCAAGATGACTATTTTTTAGTCCATCACAACCTGTATATGCCATACAAAGGGAACATGGCTCAACTAAACTTCTGTTACCTGTGGAATTTTTTTTTCTGGCATCATAGGTTTTCTTTTGTTTCATACAGGTGTGATCTTAAATTCTTAATCTTAATATTTAAAACTAAAGCTTTACTTTATGTACTATATTTTCTGATAACAGTTCATGTTCCTAACTTTCTCTTGGAATATGAATGTGTGCGCTGTTGTCCTTTGTCTGTCGTTCCTGTTTTCTATTGTGTATGCCTGCTTTGGTTTCTATAGGCCCTAGAGATGAGGTGAGTTAACCTAAAGTAACCTTCTGTTGCAGGCATGTCATAAAAATATTCCTATATTGGTTGATGCAGAAATGGGAGAGGAAGGATTTGATAATCTTTTGAACATGGCTGACTATGCTGTTTGCTCAGCAAAATTTCCTCAGGTAAGATTAGTACGTTCTCTACTTTAAACTGCTGAATATTTCCTACTTTGTAAGCAATATTCTTCTCCTGTATGATGGCTGACTAGCTGAAAGTGAGTGAGTGGCTAAACAGATGATGTTTATGTTTTCTGGCCCTGTGGTTATGTAGGGTAGGAGAACCAGAGTCCATATCATATTTTTCCTCCCTAGTTATCAATCTGGGTCAAGCAGCGTGAATTTTACTTATTGAGTATGTTACATGTAACTTTGTTTCTTAGTTTTAGGAAAACTGATCTCAACAGTCCCAACTATTGACCTTCTTCATAAGAAGTCCCAACTATAGATTATATTTTGTTGGAAAAATTGCCTGCAACACCACAACTATGGGTTGGGTACAAAGAAATGCACAAACTTGATCAGATTCAGAGGATAGCATGAACAATTAGGCTTGGTTGCAGATTATGACATAAATGATGCCGTGATTTGCCAAAGTTTATGCCGCCCTCTGTACTCAATCAATAGTATATGTCATAATCTGCATCTAAGCCTAATAGTTGATGTTGCCCTATCAAGTTTGTGTTGTTTCTTGCACCCGTTCCATTTTTGATGTTGTGGCCAATTTTTTCTTTTTTTGTTGGTCCCAACGCTTTATACAGTTTGACAAGATTGACCCTTATGACCTTGTAACCTACTACAGATGACTGACTGTTTTTGTTAGGTGCTGGTTAATTTTCTTTTGGTTGTTTTGTTAATTTTCTTCTAAATTGTCTTTATTGTCCTAAAACTTAATTGTATTTTGATTACTGAGAGACAAGGTGGGCATAATACTTACAGAGTTTCTAATTCAGTTGTAGTTTTACTCAGATCATTGTCAAGTTTTATAGGGTTGGTTGAACATACGGTACTTTATACAATAGTATTAGACTAGTAGTTACTGTAGATTGTGAAATTGAATATCTGTAGTCTTTCGAGCATGGGCTGATACATCGCTATGATTCAACCTGACTATGCACTTCTTACTGTTTTGAAGGGAACTTTATTTGTGCATTAGTTGTACATTGACACTGGGTCAATAACATAGTGCTTTCTGCTCTCGGTGTATTAGGCCTGGACAAAGGCACCATCTATGCCAAGTGCACTTCTGTCTATGTTGACGAGGTTGCCAAAGTTGAAATTTGTGATTGTTACTCTTGGTGAAGAGGGATGCATTATGCTGCAGAGAAATATTGGTGAGAAAACACTTTTGAGTCCCTGTGTACTGTTTGCCTATCTGTATATTCTATTTTCTTTGGTTTGGTTATGTTGCATTAATCGATTAAATTATACTTATTTGTACGAGTGATCTGTCGGTTTACGTTTGAGAACTCAAAACTGTTAATTGAATGAATATTCATGCAGGGTCTGCAGCAGATGCTGCACAGTTGGAAGAGATGAATGTGGACCAATGTATAGCATCATTAAACCAGAAAAGATACAGCAATACAACTAATCCAACTTGCATTTCATCGGTTAGTTCCAGCTTTAAAATATGTATTCGGCATTCTTTTGTTATTTATGCATATATATACTTCATGATGATAATTTTCTAAGCTTTGGATTGGATTTTGCTAAGGCTTACAATATAGACAAGTCTTTTGTGGACAAGCCATAAATTGGCTATGTCATTAATTATTCAATTGCCATATCTTTTAATTTTTCTATGCATTTACGCCTAAGATTTTAAGCTCATAATAGCAAACTCCCCCCACCACACACACACACACTTGTATCAAGTGTTGTCCTTTCACTGCAGAACTGCTCAGTCTAGTCATGTACCAATATACCAATATCTAACAGTTTTTTTTAATCCTATGGCTTCACCCTCATGTTTGAATTTTCTTTTCTTTCTTTCCTTTCTTTGTGTGTGTGTGTTGGGGGGTGGTGGAGCTTTACTGACTGTGGGGACTCTCTCTCAGCCACTTTTGAAGCTGGAAGCGCCTGAAGTTGGAGCACTGGTAGGAAGGTTGCTGGTGGGAACAGCTGAGAGAATACCACAGTTGGAGCTAGTTGATACAACCGGTGCTGGTGACGCATTCATTGGAGCAGTTCTTTATGGTATATAATGGATCTCATTTGTGATGCTTTCTTGGTAATACCTACTTTAATTCCGAAAGACCTACTTCCTCCGTTTTCAGGTTCTTGCGAGAATTGTACTTTTGACACTATTCACAATTTTCACTTTGACCGCAATTTATCACTTAAAAAGAAAAATATAGTCATGTGAGGTTTTGATTGATTCGTCTCAACTTGTAGCTTTTTATTATCCAGTATTAGTAATTTTTACAAATACATAATGAAAGATATTAAAATTTAAAGTTTTATCTCGGCATGCGTGAAAATGTATTTGTTGCAAGAATTTGAAAACGGAAGAATTACAATATTCTGGCTCAAAAGTTGATGGGTTTGGGACCTTTCGCTGATGAAAGATATTAAAATTTAAAGTTTTATCTCGGCATGCGTGAAAATGTATTTGTTGCAAGAATTTGAAAACGGAAGAATTACAATATTCTGGCTCAAAAGTTGATGGGTTTGGGACCTTTGGCTGATAGCTTGATACTCGATGGATGAATTCCAAGATCTCGGATCGAATCAATATATGTTTACTTTCTTTTACTGGAATGAACGTATTGAGAGTGCTTGTTCTCTTAGAAGCTACATTTCCGCTGCATTCTAAGACAATTCATGTATCAAAATCAGATCCATTTTGTGGTTGTTCTACAGTATAATTCAGCTCCATCTTGAGCTGCCTGGTTATTCTATAATATAGCTTTAGGGTTCTAGGATCAGCCTGATCAATATCAATAACCAAATCTTCTTATTGTTTGTAGCTCTGTGTAAAGATATGTCGCCTGAGAAAATGCTTCCATTTGCTGCTACAGTGGTGAGTTGCACATTTTACCAGTTGTTTGATTAGTTTAAATTACCCTGTTGGGTTTGGGTTGACGATAACTTGAATGGTTTAGAATAATTTACAACCGCTTGCGTGGTTTCCTGACAGGCAGCTAGTTGTTGCCGAGCATTTGGAGCTCGGACAGGTCTTCCACTTCGTACTGATCCATGTTTGCAACGCTTCCCGGATGATCAGGGTTGGAATACATAAGTAGCACAATGGAGAATGACCTCTGCCAACTCTTAATACAAGTGTATGTGAATGATCATGTATATGTGCAGTTTCTTTTCAGCATCCTTTGTATATCAGACAGCTTGTTAAATTGCAACACTTTGTTTTTTCTAATGTCAAGTCATGTTTATTAGATTGTAGAGTCTGTCAAATTTAATTGATGAAGCAGGGATGACAACGGGTCTAACTCAGATCGGATTGTGCATAATCCGACTCCGACTAGACAGGCGACAGTAGTAGGAGTTGGGTTATTTTAGGCACAGTCAGAGTCGTTTTTTTTGGATCAGAATCGGATTTTTTCTTGCGGACCTGATCGGACTAGGGTTCGATTCGGACTAAATTTTCATCCCTAAATCAAACTAATGTCTACTAATATAAAATTAGATATTCTCTCTTAATAAAATATATAATTAATACCAAATCTATCTATATCTATACTATATACTACTCCATCTATACTATATACTAAAGTAAAATATCCTAATTTAATACTTTGACACATGTCACTTCCACAATGAAAATTTTTCCTCCAAAACTTAATTTTATTTTCTTATTATGTTTTAAAATTTTTTTTGGTAGCTTCCCAAAAAAAAATTATCTTTCATTAATTCTGCTAAATCTATCTATACTATATAATAAAGTAAAATATCCTAATTTAATACTTTGATACATGTCACTTCCACAATGAAAATTTTCCCTCCAAAACTTAATTTTCTTTTCTTTATTATGTTTTAAAATAAAAGATTTTTTAGGTAGCTTCCCAAAGAAGAATTATCTTTCATTAATTCTGCTAAATCTATAGATTACTGAAATTTGAAACATAAATATCTGTATTTAAATCTTATTTCTAATTATATATAACAAAAAATTATAAAAATGATATATTTGAAAGTATATTTTGAGACGAATCAAACGAGATTTCCATGACTGTATTTTTCATTGCCTATATAAAATTAAAGAGGGTCAAAGTTATAATATAAATAATACTAATAGTCAAAATGGAGCAGTTTTTTTAGAACAGGGGGAGTAAATATCTTAATTCCTCCGTCACAAATTACCTACTACATTCTATTTTTCATATTTCACTTAATATGGTGTTATTTGTATTGAAGAATGATAGTTGGTATTATACCACCACTCAGCTAGTGGTAACCAATGACTCCAATCCTTGGGCCTATCACTACACATACATCTCAAATATGTTTTAAGACACCTATTCACCAATTCTATTTGGCCATCAGTTTATGGATCATAAGCTGAAGATAGTAAAAAATTTGTGCCTTGAAGACTGAATAAACCTTGTCAAAACTGACTAAGAAACAAAGAATATATGTCACTAACAATACTCTTTGGCCAACCATGAAGTATGAAGACATTATCCAAATATATTTGTGCCATATGTAGTGCAGTATAGGGGTGTTGTAATGGCATGAAATGAGTTGCTTTACTGAGTCTATCTACCACCACAAAAATGACCTCATACCATTGGATTTTTGTAGCCCAGCTATAAGGTTCATGGATATGTCCAACCTAATTCCCTCTGGTATTGGCAATGTAACAACCCTGGATGAGCTGAAACATTATCTTTAGATGTCTAACAGACAGTACATTGTCTCACAAATTGTCTTACCTCTTTTGATAAGCCCTTCCAATGAAAAAATGCTTTAAACCTTTTAATTTTATTATCTCTGCCAGCATGATCACTTGCAGGTGTTGAATGTTGCCAATTAATTATCTTAGCTCTAAAATTCTGATCAGGACCTACTACCAATTTTCCTCTCTTCCTTAGTAAGCCATCCTGTATAGTATACCGTCCAATTGCTGCCCCTTGCTGTAGTTGAGTGATTAAGGCTAATATCCAATCATCTAGTTGATAGCTTGCCTGAATTAGTGAAGTTAGGTCTGAAGATACCACTAATATAGCTAAACATAACAGCTCAGAGCTATGCACCCTTGAGAGAGCATCAGCTGATATATTATCCTTACCCTGTCTGTATTGTATGTCATAGTTAAACCCCGTTAATTTGGAGAGCCAAAACTGTTGGAAGGGAGTTGAAACTTTCTATTGCAAGAGCCATTTTAGGCTTTTCTGATTTGTCCTAACCAAGAAATGAGATCCCATCAGGTATTGTTCCCATTTCTGAGTTCCATAAACAATTGCCAAGAGTTCTTTTTCATAAATTGATAACTTCATCCACCTAGGACCCAAACTCTTACTTATGTAAGCAATAGGTTGATTATCTTGCATTAACACATCTCCTATTCCACCTTTAGAAGCATCAGTTTCAATTATAAATTGTTTGTTGAAGTTTAGAACAACAAGCACAAGCGCTGAAGTTATTAAGGCCCTTTTGAGATCAATGAAAGCTTGTTGAGCTGTTTCATTCCTAATAAATGATCCTCTTTTAACAGATCAATTAGGGGTTTGCTAATAATAGAATAATTTTGAATAAATTCCTATAATATCCTACAAGCCCTAAGAAACTCCTTAGCTCCTTTACACTTGATGGTACATGCCAACTTTCAACTGCTGCAATTTTATTAGGGTCAGTCTCCACTCCTTTTGCTGATATAAAGTGCCCCAAGTACTCAATTTTGTCCTGTGCAAAAGCACACTTGCTTTCCTTTGCATACATAATATTCTGCTTCATAGTTTCAAAAACCTCAGCTAAGTGCTTCAAATGTTCTTCCTGGGTTTTGCTATAAAAAAAATGTCATCAAAGAAAATTAAGGCACATTTTCTGATTAAAGGTTTAAAGGCATTGTATATCCAGGTTTGAAAGGAAGCTGGAGCATTGGACAGTCTAAAGGGCATGACCAAAAATTCAAAATGGCCAGAATGAGCCTTGAAGGTTGTCTTAAACACATCCACAGGGTTGACTCTTAACTGATGATAACCAGATCTTAGGTCTAGTTTAGTAAATACAGTAGCACCAACTAGTTCATCTAGTAATTCATGTATAACATGCATGTACAGGGAATTTGTTTTTAATTGTTTTCTTGTTCAATTCCCTATAATCTACACAAAGCCTCCATGTTCCATCTTTTTACCTACAACCACTAGTGAAGAAAAAGGGTTTGAGCTATTTTGGATTACTCTTCTATCCAGCATTTTTTGTATGAGTTTTTCTATAATATCTTTATGCTTAAGAGGATATCTGTAGGGCCTTATATTAACAGGTCTTGAACCAGGCTCCAAGGGAATTGTATGATCAAAAGTGCCCCTACTTGGTGGGAAAGACAAAGGGTTAGCAAATATGTCCTGAAAATGCATCTTCAATTGATCAAGCTCAGGATACGTTGGTTGGTGATTCATATCTATCATGTCAACTTTTTTTATAAGAACTGTCCTTGACTTACATTAAGCAGAGTTGTACTGTAGTCTCAAATAGTTTTGTATGTGGTTCTCCCTCTACTACCTTTATCTTAGTAGGGTGTATTCCTTGCAAGGTGAAAGAGTTTTTATGCAATTGAAATTCCAACTGATGGTACCCAAGGTAGTTAGCCACTGAATCCCTAACACCATATCATAACCTCCTAAAATAATGAGCATCATATCTGCTGTAAACTCCTGACCTTGTATTGCTCATGTTAACCCTTTACAGACATGTTGACATTGCAAGGAATTCCCATCAGCTATTGTATGTCACATATTGCATAGGAATGGATTCCATTTGACACCCTAGTTTCTTGGCTAAGGATATTTCTAAAAAATTATGTGTACTACCAGAATCTATCAAGATATGCATTAATCTTCCCTTGATGACACATGTGACTCTCGTAATGTTCTAGGTTTGGTTTCCAGTAAGAGGATTAATAGAAAGGAAAGGTTCAGCTTGTTGATGTTCACCCAGCTCTGACTCATCTTCACTGCTGCCTAAACCCTCCTCAACAGGATGAATTTCCACAATGAATAATTTGGGTTTTTTGAATGGACATTTGTGATTTCTGTTATAGGTTTGATCACAATAAAAACACAGGCCCTTAGCCATTTTTTCTTGTATTACATAAACATGGATATGTTTAGAATTGGTATTGAGTGAAACTATTTTGGTGTGAATTTGGGTTGGAAAGGTTTAATTGGTGGTGTGGGTTGAGGTAGGTATTGTGTTTGTTAGTTTGAATGTAGTGGGGCTTTGCTTAAAAGGTGGGTTGAGAAACATGTGATAAGGATTCTTCTTGTAATCTAGCAAGTTCTATGGCCTCAAAAATAGTTTTTGGCTTAAAAGCTTTAACTAACTAAAGATTTTACAGCAGGTTTAAGGCCACTTATAAAGCTATCCAACACATAAGAATCATGAAGGATATGGTCCTGTTGTATCATAACAGATCTCAGATTTTCAAAGATATCAATATATGCTTCAAGGGACTGCTGGAATTAAATCGGTGGCGGCCTCATATTAGATTCCTTGCGTGCAAACCGTCAAACAACGACTCTTAATGTGTTTAAAGTGTTTTTGTATTTTTTTTTTTTTTTGAGGAATAATTTTGACAGAGTTTTGGTAATTATAGTAGACAATTGAGAAAACGAGTAAAAGAAATGAGTATTTGAATTGGTGTCAAGAATTAGAGAGTAAGATCAGGTTCCCTTTGCTCAATGAAATTGGACCTATTAATCGTGCTAGAAATCCAAAGTTGTGCACTTGTGTGCCTAAGCGCACGGCCTGTGCACTGGAGTGCACGACTTGTGTGCTGGGGCGCACAAGTGTTGCTCCCTTTGTGCGTTTGGACGCACAAATAGGCCCTTTTTGCGCTGGGGCACACAAATGGTGTTTCTTATGTGCTTGAGCGCACAAGTACATAGACCAGTATCTTGCACGTGATTTGTTTCCGATATTTGTTTCTTATGGCCTTTTTTTTATTTTTCGTTAATTTTCGAAAAATTAATAATTTTCATAACTAAGTAAATAATTATTAAAATTTATTTTAATTTTGAGAAAAATAAGAAAATTATTTTTAAAATTCTTGGAATATTTTAAATAATTTAATAAATTATTATTTTAATTTAATAATTTAAAATCCTTGCGCTTTTTCACCTTTCGAGAGGCGATTATCGGGACTTAAGGTCCTTGCCCTTTAGAGGTCATTTTGGGCAACTTAAAACACTTATTTTAACATGTATTTCAGAATCACCGGACTAATAGCGACGTGGTATGCGATTATCGGGACTAAGGTCCTTGCAGTTTAGAGGTCATTTATTTTGAGCAACTCAAAACACTTATTTTAACATGTATTTCAGAGTCATCGGACTAACAACGACGTGGTATGCGATAGTCATCGGCCTATATTTGGGAACAAATGTGTGTGTCTACACAAACATAATTATTGTAAAAAACAAAATCTTTATTATATTTTTCATTTTCATCTAAAATATGAATGTTCTCGTTTACCCTAAGTTGTGGAAATCCATATTAAGCATGGGAGTTGAACTATAATTATATAATTAGTATTGAAATCAATCAAGCAAATATTTAGAGTTATAAAGACAATGAAACAACTCAAAAGAATCACACGTAAGAGAATATTTCCAGCTAAATTCAGTAGAAAGAATGACTCTTACACTCAATTTAGGTTGATTACATCACTAGGAGAATCTCTCTCAAAGCTCACTAATCTGTTTAGAAAACTTGTAGTTAAACTCCCAAAAATTCAAGTCAAATAAAGCTAAGTTACTTTAGCCTTAAATGTTGGTGATGTATGGTGTTGATGTAAACCCTCCAAGGCGTGGAAATTACACTTTCCTTCTAATCGAATTCGCCCCTTAGATCACCGGGTTACCACGAACAATTAGTGAGATACAATGGAGAAAATAACCCTATACTCTATGTGATCTCAAGAGTATAGAAACAAAAGGACTTGTGTTTATTTGTGTTTAAACACACTTAGTAAAATTAGCTATATATTACCAAGTGCTAACAAGTTGTAGTGAGTATAAGAAATTCAGATTTTTCCTTGTTATTCTTCTACTTGCAATGAACAAATACATGCCTATTTATAGACACATAAGCATGTGAAGAATTCAGAAAAATTCTGAGTTCAATTCACACATTAAACCAATTAAAATCAGAAATTAAGTTAGCTTGGATTAAGGAATGAAAATAAAGATTATTCCATCAACAAGGCTAACTCTTAATCTCCTCATTTAATTTGGTCTAATCCCCATTTACATCAGTATTGAAGCTCAAAGAACAAGCTTAAATACGTAAAGGAATCCTAGGAAAAGAATCCAAGAGTTCGAACAAACTGTTCGAATTTTCCAGAGAGTTTTCGCGGGGTGCGAAAATCCCGTCGCGGGGTGCGACGACCTCTCGCGGGGTGCGAGCACTGGGCAATATATGCCCAGATTTTCCAGTAGCTTTTCGGGAGTCGCGAAAGCTCCTCGCGGGTTGCGAGACCCTCTCTGCCTCGTGAGTCCTTTTGCCAACACACGCATCTTTAAGGGGGGATAATAAGGAATCCTCGCAAATGCGTGCAGTGAGAATCGAACCCAGGACCTCGTGCCTGGAATTCTGAAGCCCTAACCACTGGGCTATAACTTCATCCTCACATTACACACTAAATATATATGTATAAGCTAGCTACTATACGTATTTAATACAATACAAGTATTATAATACATAGGGATAAGCTCACGCAATAAACAAAGCATTAAACAAGGAAAATATCAAGCCAAAATTAGCCTCTCCCAAGCCACTTGCACCCACTTGCACCAAAATAGAGCCAATAAGCTTCTCTTAGCTTCCATGACACACCAAGCTATCATCATGACCTCTCATGGTAGTATGACATCAAGCTACGGTAGTAGGTGACTAAGCAAAGCCATCACTCCTACTTGCAACTAGGAACCAAAAGTCCAAGCACAAAGACAGTTTAGCCAAAACAAGCAAGAACAGAGCAGGGACTGGTCGCACCTCGCGACCACCAGCGTCACACCTCGCGAGCTAGCTCTGGCTCCAACACTAACGTTGCTTAACTAAGATAGTTCCAAAGCAAAAGCAATTACTAGTTATTACAATTACTACTCAAAATGAACTTGATCATAGCAGACCAAGTGTCAAAATAGACTAGAGCTAAGTAGTATCTCTTTTGTCATATCATCATCATCAAGCATTGATCCTATTTCAAGATTGAGGGAATGTATAATTCGATTCAGATTTGATCAAATTTTTGGCTAGAACAGACGAACTGAAATCTCCTTTCCAATCGCTAGTCCCATAAAAATGAGAGTTTTTAGGTTTTTGGTCTAGTCGATCTAGTCTAAACTTGAAAAATTCTATTCCAAATTGAGTGGATGAAATCCTTGATGAAAACAATCTTTAAATAATTTTATGTTAAAAATAACTATATTTAGATTTTTATTAAAATGTTATTTTATATTCATGTATTATTACTTTTATATTGTAATTAGTATATGCAAAATGCAAATAATAATTATTAGAAAAAAGTAACTTTTCTCTAAAAAAAATTAAAATCATGAATTCGGTGCACTTCTCCGTCCACTGGTTTTATTTGGAAACCCTATATGATTTTAATTAGACTAAAACATGACTTATATAGTTTGAATTGACTATGAATAAGCATATTTTTACTCCCTCAATCCCTAAGTCTCTTATTATTTGCTACATTCTCTGAATGTGTATTGTTCATTTTTGAACTTTAATTGTTTCTAATTTAATATACATAATGAAAAATATAGTCATGATAGATCTAGTTTGATTCGTTTCAACATGCATTTTTCAAATATATAATTTTTTTATAATATATAGTTCAAGATATTTTGATTTAAAGTTGTGTCTTGGGAGATGTGAAAAATAAAATGTAGCAAGTAAAATAAAAGACGAAGGGAGTATTTTTTTATAAATATTTTGGTATTCATTACGAAATGAAAATTAGAATAGATATATAATACTTTCTCTGTATTTATTATATGTGCAAGAAATGCACTTTAATGCGCATCAAGAAAAAAAAATTAACTTAAATATCTATAATTATATAAACGAAAAAATTATAAAAATTAATTATTTTTATAAAAGTACATCACAAGACAAATTTAACGAGATCTCATATAAATATATTTTTTTTATTGTGTACAAATCACAAATCTTAGTGAAAATGATGAGTGTGAATAGTGAAAACTGAAAAGGTGCATTTGCACAAAAAAAAAGAAGAAAGTTTAGACCTAGGTGTTGTTTGGTTGCATTGGTAATGAATTAATTGCCAATAGGAATTACTATTTCATATGAATTTACTTCCTGTTATGGTCAAATTTACCTAACCTAAATACAGGTTGAAAGACGAGGAGCAAGTGAAGCCGAGAAGTAGAAGTGCAGAACAGTGTTAGAAGGATCTAGAAGCTAATGCAAGTTTGAATTCGGATTTAGGGAACAGGTCAACACTCAGCCAGCATGGGAGAGATAATGGCACGCTGACGTGGCAAAGAATGAGTTTTTCACTTTGGTCATACGTTCTCCATGAGAATAGGAGGTAGTTCCTACTACTTAGGGACGGCAAGTTGAGGCCGGTTATAGGATAAATAGGGAAAAAGAACCGATGGTAAAGGATATATAACTAATCTTCCTCTCACTCACGCACGGTATTGCAAAGAAAAGACGTTCATAGCTTTATTTTTCCATTCGTACTCCGATATTAAATTATATATATCGATTGTAATCAACAGAAAAAAAAAATACATTCATATAGTGGATTGGTAGACTCAAAGCTACCCGCAGTTTTCCCTATGTTTCGAGGTTTTTGCGTCACCATTCTCTCGTGTTACCCCTGTCCCCTTCTTTTGCTTTGATCCGTATTTTTTTATTTCCTCTTCACTCGAATAACCTACATATCCATCTGCCGCAATCTAGCTGTGGTTCGTACCAGCTTAGTCCCATATCTTGGTAGGGATTTTGCATAAACAATTTGGCGCCCACCGTGGGGCCATAGCTTGATTGTTCACTCAAAAAAAAAAAAAAAAAAAAAGAGGAGTATATACCTACTCGCCAAAAAAAACCCAAAAATACGCACATTATTTTTTTTATTTTTTATTCTAGACAATGATCATGGCTCCCGAGACATCCAGCCACGAAGCAAACGCGAAGCAGATCGAAGCAATGTCACAAGCCCTGAAAGAAACCCAAGAACAACTGAGAATGGTCATTGAAGCGGCCAAAGCCAAAGATGAAACCGTAGCTTCCTTGCAAAAGGAACTGGAATCCGTGAAAAGCAACATTCCCAAAAACAAGAAGAAATTCAGAACAGACGGCATCTCCGTTCTCAACCTAAATGGCAGCTCAGACGGAGAAGACGACGAAGATAAAATACCAAAAGACGAGACTCCCCATAAGGAGGATGATCGAGATGATCAAGAAACAACCCTAACCCCTAAAGACATACGAAACATAAAAAAGCAATATAAAGAGATGCAGAAAATGATGTCTAGGTCCTCTGGTTCTCATGAACACGATGTGTTCGAGAAGCAGAAACTATACTCACATAGCCCCTTCACTGTTGAGATAGTGGAAACTATACCTCCAAAAAAGATCAATATACCCTCTTGGCACGACCTTTATGACGGAACCACAGACCCTCTAAACCATGTGAACCATTATCGCCAAAAAATGATGTACCTCCCAATACCTGCCAATAAACTAGATGCAACCCTTTGCAAAACATTCGGAGGCACCCTAAATGGACCCCCCTTACAATGGCTGATTAACCTGAAAGCAGGATCTATCCCCAACTTCACTACCTTAGCCACTAAATTCTGCAACCAATTCTCCAGCAGCAGAGCACTCGAGAAACATTCCAGCGACTTATACCATGTTGCCCAACGCCAAGGAGAATCAACCCGAGACTATCTGGATCGTTTCAACAAGGAGATGATCAAGATACCAGATGTCGATGCTCGAACCTGTGTAGAAGCATTCAGAAGAGGACTCCCTCCTACTTCCAGGTTGTACTAGGAACTAACTAGGTACCCAGCTACAAACTTCGAAGATGTAAGGCGAAAAGCCATGGCACAGATCCGCTTCGAAGAAGATAAGACACCGCGGGTCAGAGGACCTGAACCTAGGAAGCAGCAAAGCAGAACCTGGAGGCATCAACCTTACCCCAAAAGGGAATCAGATCAGGTAAACTCTGCTACTCCGGATCGATCAATAACTGACTACTCCGTTTTGGCTGCTGCAGATAACCCAAGTTCAACCAGAAAACACGTGGATTATCCCAACTTATCCTCATACCAGTTTAATACGGATGCAGAAGGCATAGTTGAAGCTCTAAGGCGAGTAGGGGAGAAGGTGAGATGGCCTAAGAAAAGTAACAGACCAGATTCAGAAAAGGACAAATCAAAATGGTGCAGCTACCACCAAGACCATGGGCACGTGACCAGGGAATGTTTCCAGCTGAAAAAAGAAGTAGCTTGGCTGTATAAGAAGGGACACCTAGACCACCTAATGCAAAAAATAGAAGCAGTAATCAACCAGTCTGAGGGGCCGCCACCACCACCGCCATCCGGAAAGGTAATTAATTCTATAATAGGAGGTTCTGATTTATGTGGACTAACGTATTCTGCAGCTAAAAGAGTAGCCAGAGAAACCGGGTCGATGTCGAGCGTAAGCAGAAGACCACTACACGAAGCAGAGAAGAAGTTGCTCGAGATGCCGGTCAGCTTCGAAGCAGAGAACCTGGAAACAACAGAAGACCACGACTGTTTGATAATCTCCCTGCACGTCAGCAATTTCCTAACCAAACGAGTACTGGTAGATGGAGGAAGCACGACAAACATCATCTTCGTGGACGCATTAGAAGCCATGGGGTTGGGAGAGGCAGACGTGGTGAAGAATACCAAGACTCTGGTAGGATTCAGCGGAGAAACAAAGCAAACAATTGGCGAGGTAACCTTGCACACCTGGGCAGGGGGAGTAAACACATCAAACATTTTCAACGTGGTGGATTGCCCATCAGCTTACAACATCATACTTGGAACACCATGGATACACAAAATGAAGGCAGTGCCATCCACCTTCCACCAGGTAGTGAAGTTTCCTACACCATGGGGGGTTCAAGAAATCAGGGGACAAAGAAAAGCAACCAGAGAATGTTACATCAGCAGTTTGAAACCAAAGAAACAGCTAACATAGCAATTACAGCAGAATCCAGCCCCAGTTAGACCAGAAGAGATGTTGTTGGATGAAGTGGAGCTGGACCCTTTGCAACCCGAGCGTAAAGTCCTAATCGGTGCTACCCTCACCATACCCCAGAAAGAAGCTATAACCCATTTTCTGAAGCAGAATGCGGATTGCTTTGCTTGGTCACATGAAGACATGGTCGGAATTAGTCCTGACATCATTACCCACAAGCTGAACGTAGACCCAAGCATGAAACCGGTGAAGCAGAAAAGGCGAAAATTCGCACCAGAAAGGAACAAAATCATAAACAAGGAAGTGGCCAAACTCTTGGAAGCAGGAAAGATCAGAGAAGTAAAGTATCCAGAATGGCTGGCTAACGTGGTCGTCGTGGGGAAGAAGAACGGTAAGTGGAGAGTTTGTATTGATTTTACAGATTTAAACAAGGCGTGCCCAAAAGATCCATTCCCTCTACCCCACATCGACTCGATGGTAGACGCCACAGCCGGACATGAGATGCTGACATTCTTGGACGCATACTCGGGTTACAACCAGATACTGATGCATGCAGAAGACCAGGAGAAAACAGCTTTCGTCACTGACAAAGGTATATATTGTTACAAAGTAATGCCATTTGGTTTAAAGAATGCAGGTGCAACGTACCAGAGGTTGGTGAACAAGATGTTCGAGAACCAGTTAGGAGACACGATGGAGGTATACATCGACGACATGTTAGTGAAATCAAAGAAAGCCGAAGATCACACCCAACATTTAACGGAGACCTTCGAGATACTCAGAAAGCACAACATGAAGCTGAACCCCACAAAATGCTTCTTCGGGATCGCCGCCGGGAAATTCATCGGGTACATAGTCACGCAACGGGGCATTGAAGCCTGCCCCGACCAGGTAAGAGCTATTGTGAATGTCAGGTCACCTGCAAACCTGAAAGAGGTACAAAAACTAACTGGTAGAGTAGCTGCATTAAACAGGTTTATATCTAAATCTTCGGATAAATGCCATTTGTTTTATAACGTTTTACGAAAAAATAAAGGGTTTGAATGGACAGAGAAGCACGAAAAAGCACTCCAAGAACTTAAACAGTACCTGGCATCGCCTCCTCTGCTATCCAAACCGAATCCGGGGGAAATATTGCAGCTATACCTATCAATTAGGCAGCAAGCAGTAAGTGCGGTGTTAACCAGAGAAGCTGAGAACCAGCAACTCCCTATCTATTACGTAAGCAAAACACTCTTAGATGCTGAATCAAGATACTCTCCTTTAGAAAAACTGGTTTTAGCCCTGGTTACAACATCCAAGAAGTTGAGGCATTACTTCAAGTCTCATACTGTAGTTGTGATGACCAATTACCCGATAAAAGCAGTTTTGAAAAAACCCGAACTTTCTGGAAGAATGGGTAAATGGGCCATCACACTAAGTAGTTTAGACATCAGGTACCAGCCGAGATCGGCCATAAAATCGCAAGCCCTAGTAGATTTTGTGGCGGATTTCAGCCCAACCCTGGAGCCTAAAGCAGACAGCGAAATGTTACAATTAAACTAGTTATCTGGTCCCAGGTATGGATTTTATACGTGGATGGTTCATCCAATTTTAGAGGAGCAGGGTTAGGGGTTATACTAAAATCGCTACAAGGGGAGATGATAGTGCAATCCATAACCTGCGACTTCTCCGCTACTAACAACGAAGCAGAGTATGAAGCTTTGATTACAGGAATGACATTAGCTAAAGATTTAGGAGCTACCGGGTTGAACGTCTACAGTGACAGCTTATTAATAGTAAGCTAAATCCGTGGAGAATTTGCAGCTAAAGATTCAAAGATGATCGCATACCTAGAAATAGCAAAGCAGAAAGCAAAAAAATTTCAACCATTCACCATCACACAGATACCCAGGGACCAAAACACACAAGCAGATGCACCCGCCAACCTAGGATCAGCACTCAAAACCTGCAACTTTGACAATATACCTTTAATACACTTATCAAGCCCAGCTATAACCAAACCTGAACTAGATACGCTCCCCTTAAACTCTACGTCCCAAAGTATACCCTGGTTCCAAGAAATCTTCGACTACTTACAAAACCAAACATTACCACAAGATAAAATGGAAGCCAAAAAAGTAAAAACTAAAGCAGCAAGCTACGAAGTACGAGAAGGCGTTTTGTTTAAAAGATCATCTAAAGGAATCATGCAGAGATGTTTATCAGAAGCCGAGTGTCCGAATATTCTATCAGAATTTCACGATGGCCAATGCGGATCTCACATAGCAGGAAGGTCATTAGCTAACAGAATCCTGACATACGGGTACTACTGGCCAACTGTCAAAAAGGACGCCCACAGGTACGCATCCAAATGTGATAAATGCCAAAAACATGCAGGTTTGTCCTACCAACCAACCCAACAACTAAGCACAATCCTCACACCGTGGCCCTTCATGAGGTGGGGAATGGACATAGTAGGGAAGTTACCAGAAGCACCAGGCCAGAAAACATACATGCTCACAGTAACCGATTACTTCTCTAAGTGGATAGAAGCTGTAGCCTACTCCCATGTAAGGGATAAAGAAGTTATATCATTTTTATGGAATAACATCATATACAGGTTCGGAATCCCATCAGAAATCATATGCGACAATGGATCCCAATTCATCAGTGACAAGACGAGAGACTTCTGCAAAGAATGGAATATAGACCTACATACGTCAACACCAAGGTACCCCCAGGCAAACGGGCAAGCAGAATCAAGTAACAAAGTCATCATTAACGGTATCAAAAAGAGACTAGAAGCAAAGAAAGGAAGGTGGGTAGAAGAACTACCAAGGATCCTATAGGCCAACAGGACTACACCTAGAGCTGCTACAGGCCAGACGCCATTTTCTCTGGTATACGGCTGCGAAGCTGTATTACCAGAAGAAGTGGTAACTCTAACAACAAGATATGGGTTACTCACACCAGAGCAAAACGTAGAAGAAATAACATGCGACTTGGACACCATAGAAGACTTACGAGAAAATGCGGTGATCAGGAATGTGGCATACCAGAGCATTGTGTCACGAAGCTTCAACAAGAATGTGAAAACAAAAATGTTCCAAACCGGAGATTGGGTCCTCAGAAAAGTGTTTCAAAACACACAAGAAAGAAATGCAGGAAAGCTGGGGGCAGCCTGGGAAGGGCCGTATCAGATAGAAAAGGTAGTTAGAAACGGGGCGTATCGCCTAGTAGACTCACAAGGTAAGCAAATCCCTAGGAGCTGGAATGCAGTGCACTTAAAGAAGTATCACTTTTAAAAGCGCACTGCAGGGGGAAACTATCCCCAGCTATTCAGGTACGCCACTTGCATAAAATAAATTCCTAAATTTCTTTTTCAAAAAAGCACATACTGACTTAAGCATCGGAGGGTCGTTCGTGGCAACACCAACGGTCGTTACTAACCAGTGCTACATTGCAGAAGTTAAAAACAAGCAAAAAATATTTCAAGGCATCCAACATCCCAGGTACTCAGTTTACAATGCTTATAGGTACGCATGTTACCATGTTATGTCTAAATCCCTAAGTATTTATATAGAGTTCACGTATTATTCAGAATTTCTTTCCAAAAGCCATTACTGACTTAAGCATCGGAGGGTCGTTGGTGGAAACACCAACGGTCGCCCTTAACCTATATTTGGATACAGATGCACGCAAGAAACAATAGAAGCATATAAAAATTAAGTGATCAGATTGTTTACTAAAAAAGAAACAAAAGAAAGCAGTAAAAGCAAGCAATGATAGCAGGAATCCAGAGTAGCAACAAGGTAAAGTTAGCACACCACCAAAATAAACATTCACACTTTGTCAGGTACACGAAAAACACAATGGCCCCTTAGCCAACGGTAAAAAGAAACAACTACGTGATCAGATTGTTTACTAAAAAAAACAAAAAAGATTGTTTAAACCGTTGAAAGTATTTATAAAAATTAAGCCTACACATTATCACCCACATCTTCATTCCCCTTCTGGCTCGACCCATCTCCAACCTCAGCGCCCTCGACAGTTGAAGGAGCTGGCCCTAGGTCAGACATGGACCCATCTGAAGGTACGCGTCGATGTATCCCTTAAACTGGGACTCGGGCAACTTTTGGATGAGGAACTGGTGTGACACTTGGGCCCTCACAAACACTGTGACCTTAGCTTCCAAATCCTTGCATTCTTCCTGAGCCTCCTGCCTCAACCTCCGCTCTTCAGCTAGTTCTTTCTTCAGCTCCTCTGCTTCTTGAGCGAGCTCTTTCTCCCACTTCTCCGCTTCTTGAACAAACCTCTCTTCTTGCGACTTCAGCTCTGCCGCCTTCTCCTCCTCCGCTTTGCTAATGATGGTTTCAAGCTCGTTCAAACGCAAGTTGGTCTTAACCTGAGCATCAGCAAGGCCCTTGAGGCGCTTGGTCATGACCAATTCATTTTGCAAACCCTGCAAGGGGCACCGACACACCCTATCAAACGGACATGATCCAAATAAAACTAAGAGAGCAATAAAACCCAGCATATAAACGGCAAAGTAAGTAACAAAGTACCTGTAGAAGGTGGCCCACAGTTCGGGTAGCCAGGACCTCCGGATCGTAAGAATCCAATCTTTTTTCAGCAGAAGAGAAGAGAAGCTGGGAAGCAGCAGGCATGATCCCATGATCCACTCCATGATGGGACAAGAAGTCGGACGGAATGCCCGAGAAGCGGAGGTCCGGGGATTTGGGGACACGGGGAGCAGGGGCGAGAGGGGGATCCACTATCTGTACTTCTTCAGACTTAGCCTTCTTTGTAGGGGTCTCCGCGCCCGAGTCAATACCACGTAAGGTAATCCCGTCAGTACTCGAAGTGATGGATCCACCTCTCTTCCTTCTCATGCGTTGAGCTCTCTTCACAATCTCCTCCTCAGAACCTGAGACGCCTCGAGGTGCTGCAAACACCACGCCGTGAAGGTGAGAACCAGAATAACATATGACAGGTAAGAAACCAGTAAGAAAAGAATTCGAGTTAAACATACCCATTATAGCAGAAGAGCCGGGAAGTAGGTTGTAGCAGGGGGGAGGGTATGCCCTAGAAAACGTCCTCCTGCTTCGAGGTATTTTTAGGAGTCGGACCACACGCTCCCTCGGGACCTCGAATTCTGGGGCCGGGATGTCAAGATCTACAATATGCAAAACCAAGTAAGAGAATGTGTTGGTTAATATCTTTAGAAAAATAATAAGAGTAGGAAAATATGTTAGTTATACCTCCGTAATTCCAACCTCCTCGGAGCCACTCCCCAGCTTCCCCCAGACTCGACTTGTCGACGAAAATGTAGGATTCTTTCCACTTCCTATCATTGACGTCTTTATCCACAATTATGTAATCGCACCCTACCCATTTCTTGAACGAGTAAGTGAAGTCCGGAGCCCTCTTTACCCCATACACCGACATCAAGTCGTTGTATGTAAAAGCTTCATCCCAATTGGCCGTTAAGTGTTCAACTAACGTAAGAATTCTCCATGCTTGCGATCCTAATTGCCCGGGGTTCACATCCCAATTCGTAAGCACAACTTGGGTTAATGGGGGAAAAGGGGAATCTATGGCCCAAGTCGAAGGCGTAAGTATAGAAGACACAAGTGTTTAAGTCAACCAATTCAGGTTTATGGTCGGGTAAAGGAGCGGTTATGATGGTTTCGGATGGGAAATTAGCCATTTCCTTGATTTCATTTAAATCACTCTCCTTAAATTTACTAGCGTAATGCTCCTTTGCCTTCCCCATTTCCCAAAACTTTTCAAGTTAGTTTCTCACTAAAGATTCGAAAAGGAAAATCCCCAATTGCAAACCAAAATTCACCAAGGCCTAGTTCACTAGAAAGAGAGATAAAACGGAATTGCTAGGTATTGAACCGAGTTAGAACCAAGAAACTAAAAGAGCAAGAACAAGAAAGTCGAAGGTTACCTGAATTGGCGAAAATGGCGTCTCCTAAAGGCTTGAGCAGAGAGAGAGAATTTCGAAGGGAGAGAGAAAGTGAAGAAGTGAAGATTGAGTGTGAATGAGAAAATGACGGTTGGAAGTCTCTTAATTAAAGATGGTTGAGCAAGTTAAATGCATGCAAATTCCATCCCCCACTCATCTTCTGCCACGCGCCCCACTAAGGGAGAAGAGGGAAGTTTTGATTTTTAAATTATTTTGAATCCTTTTGAATTATGTTGAACTTTTTTTTTCAAGACTGTTACTTATTTTTGGACGGTTTTTTCAATGCCAAATCACTAATTGATTATTTTTTGGTTAATGAATTTGTGGATAACTTTTTGGCTTAAATCGCCCGTTCTGAATAAAACTCGCAGGTTGCGTCATACGGAATTCCCAACCAACGAGTTGGGGGCAAATTGTTATGGTCAAATTTACCTAACCTGAATATAGGTTGAAAGACGAGGAGCAAGTTAAGCCGAGAAGCAGAAGTGCAGAACAGTGTTAGAAGGATCTAGAAGCTAATGCAAGTTTGAATTCAGATTTAGGGAACAGGTCAACACTCAGCCAGCATGGGAGAGATAATGGCGCGCTGACGTGGCAAAGAATGAGTTTTTCACTTTGGTCATACGTTCTCCATGAGAATAGGAGGTAGTTCCTACTACTTAGGGACGACAAGTTGAGGCCGGTTATAGGATAAATAGGGAAAAAGAACCGATGGTAAAGGATATATAACTAATCTTCCTCTCACTCACGCACAGTATTGCAAAGAAAAGACGTTCATAGCTTTATTTTTCCATTCGTACTCCGGTATTAAATTACATATATCGATTGTAATCAAAATAAAAAAATACATTCATATAGTGGATTGGTAGACTCAAAGCTATTCGCAGTTTTCCCTCTGTTTCGAGGTTTCTGCGTAACCATTCTCTCGTGTTACCCCCGTCCCCTTCTTTTGCTTTGATCCGTATTTTTTTATTTCCTCTTCATTCGAATAACCTACATATCCATCTGCCGCAATCTAGCTGTGGTTCGTACCAGTTTAGTCCCATACCTTGGTAGGGATTTTGCATAAACACTTCCCACATGAAATTCCTAGGAATTTTAAAACTTGTTTGGTTGTCATGTTGGAATTTACAATTCACATGAATTGTGATTAATGACCAAGTAGGGAGTGGGTAAATAATTTCCCATGTTTCGTGGGAAGTTTAAATTCCCATTAATTTCCAATTTCACCTTTTTTTACTTTTTAATTTAACCAAACAAAAGACCCAAAATTAAATTCACGAGAATTTAAAATGCTCGTGAAAATTATGAGCAATCAAACAACACCCTAGTATTGTACAGATACAAGGCAAGAGTGAGCTCTACTAAAGGTAAAATGAGGAAAACGCAGTGGAAACCCATTTTACACTCTAACTTTTCAATTTTCATTTTCAGTCCAACCAAACAGTGCATGTAAAATGAGGAAAATAGTTTCCACGAAAAGCATTTTACATCATACCACATGAACTCTTATTAAAAATGATGTGTGAATAGTGAAAAGGTGCACTTGACAAAAAAAAAAGTATTTCCTCTGTTCTAAAAAAAACGCAACAATTTGGAGGACACGAACTCCTAGTCAAAATTTGGAGTTAGGTAATTAGAAAAAATTATGGGTAATTGATTAAGATAAATGGAGAAAAAGTGGGAACCAAAAGGTAAAAAGTACGGAGTAAATTGTTAATGGTTTGAAGAGAGAAAGTGGGGACCCAAAAAGTATATAGTAAATTGTTAATGATTTTAAATAAGGGTAAAATAGTAAAATATCTCAAAAAATCTTACCATAAAAGAAATTAAAAAAAATTATTGCATTTATTTTGAAATATTTAAATTTGAAAATTGTTGCATTTTTTTAGAACGGATGAAGTATATTTTTTATGCAAATAAGAAGGTTTATGCAAAAAGTATAATTTTTATGCAATGTATACTTAAAAGGTGCACTTGATAGCACTATTGACTAGTGATGTCAGTTTGGGTTGAGATCCGTTGGATTAACTGAAATGTTCATAACCTGAACTGAAATAACCTAAACTGAAAGTAACTCATAGCCTGAAATTGATCTGAACTGAAATGACCTAAATTGAAAGTGACCCATATATTACTAATCTGAACCCAAACTGAATATGAACTGAACTGATAATGACTTGTCTCGAAAATGAAAATTCAAGAAACTGTACCGAATTGAATTGAGCTGTAATCAACGTGTTACATAATTTGATCTGACCTGAATTAAACTGAACTAAAACCTGAATTGAACTGAACTGAAACCTGAATTAATGTAAAAGTAATTGTCGTTGTTGACTTTTAATTTGATTTTCAATTAGTGGTGAATCTGATTCAATGATTTTAATTTGATCCACATATATGGTCGTTGCTGACATTTAATTTGTGAGACAATTATCATCTATTTTTTAAACATTATATAACTTAATTGTACAAAAAACTTGAATATAGCTATGAAACATTTTTGACATTTAATTTTATCTATATGAAACATTTTTATATACAAAAGTGTCCGTTCACCTATATATAGAACACTCTATGAAATTGATGGAGTACTAGTTGTAATCAAATTTGAAAGTACTCCTTCCGTAACGAATTACTAGCAACAATTGAACTAGCACGGACTCTTAGATGAAATAGGTTAATTGTGGTATTAGGTGGTATAATGATAAAAGTAAGAGAGAGAAAAGTAAGAGAAATAAAAATAAATGGGGTATTATGTGGTATGATGATAAAAGTAAGAGAGAAAAGTAAGTAGGGTATTGTGTTGTTGTTTTTTTTGCCAAAAAAAAAATAAAATGAAATTAGAAAAAATTGTTGCTAGTATTTTGTTACAACCAAAAAAGGAAAATGTTGCTAGTAATTCGTTACGGAGGGAGTACTTTTCACTAAGTGTTAATAATCATTTGACTCAAATTTGAAGAAGGTCCGGAGGAAATATTGGAAATTATAAGATATGATTTTGTTCATAAATGAATAAAATTACTATTTTCTCGTAGAAAAAATCATTTGAGTCGATTTATATGGACGTTAGTTTAAAATGTGGTTTTTTATACATACATACATACATACATACATACTGACATACATACATACATACGTTAACACCAAAATAGTCGTCCTCTGTTGCTCCGATCTCCTCTACGCCTATTGTCAAATTACGATCTAATTGTCACTCTAGTAAAACCCGATACAAACTGGCTTCAACCCGAAACATACCGTTTCTTATCGTTGACCCGTATTAACCTGAATCGTTTTGGACTGAACTGATATAGGCCCGGCCGTTAATGACCTGAACTGAATTGTAACCGAGAAAAAAAACAACTTGTTATGACCTGATACCGAAATAGCCTAACCTGAACTGAACTATTAGACGAGATAACCTGATTCAAACTGAACTGAAAATATACCGAACCCGTTTGGGTCAATTCTAACATGTACCGTTAATCCGATTTGACATTCATACTATTGACCTTAAGTCCTTAATGCCTTGGGGGAGAAGCTTGAATTAGGAGCGTGAATCAAGCGCCTGAGAGAAAGCGAATAGGAGAGGGAAACTGAAACATTCTTGAAATATGGAGTATTTAGTTTAGGTAGACTATGCCAATTGCCAAGACCCAAACACAGTTCTCGTACTTCGAGTATTTTGCACGGCTTTTTTTTCTGTCTCTTCCAAATTCAATTCTTAACTATCTTGTCTTGTCCATGTTTTATTTTTTAAATTTAAAAATATATTTTGATCCAAAGTACAGTACATTAGTAGTATTCACTTCGCAGTTCTGTTTTGTTTGGATTCTCTGCAGATTTTAGCACGCGCGCTTATTTTCCTTTAACTACCTCCCGTTCCTGTTTTGTTTCTTTCACGCGCTTTCAATTTTGTTCCCGTTTTACTCCGTAACTGTTTTTAGTTTATTTATGGGGAATTGACATTGTGACAATCAAAATTGATATGGGCACAACTTTTGTGAGAGAAACATAGGAAGATATGCTTTCACAATAGAGTTGTGTCAATATCAATTTTAGTTGTGCCTTTATCATTTCCCTGTTTTGAGTACCTAGAACTTGTCGTGTTTGAGTATGGTTGTGTTCTCTCTAACATAGGTTATGAATCTTATGATGTTTATTTGTCTGATTTGATCTTAATCTACTCCTTCCGTAACATAAAACTTTCAACAATTGATTTTGCACGCATTTTGAGGAAGCGATTTGAGGGTGCAAATGAAGGAATTAGTCAAAATGGTTTTAATACAAGCAAGAATGTGATTATAAGTTACTAGTATTAAAATTATTTTGACTAATTCATTCATTTACACCCTTAAATCGCTTCCTTAAAACGCGTGCAAAATTAATTGTTGAAAGTTTTATGTTACAAAGGTAGTATTTTTTCTGATTTTAACTTCTTTTTTTTAATCTAATCTGATCTGAATTTATTATCTATTTTTACTAAACTTTGACGACCTATATATGAAAAGTGAAATTATTGTGTCGGACGGTCCGACCGTCGAACCGTCCAACACTTGTATTTTTTTAGCAACTAATGAGGGGATCCAGGTTTAGTAATATGTGTCCAGGTCAAAGAAATAATGTCCAGGTCCAACAACATTTGTCCAGGTTTACCAATATTTTTCCAGACTAAACAAGTTTCACCAGATTTATAAATAGATTTCCAGGTTTAACAATATATGTCCAAGTTAGATAAATATGTGTTCAGGTTTAACAATATGTGTCCAGGGGTAACACAATGTGTCCAGTGTTAATAATATGTGTCCATGTTAAACAAATTTTCATTAGGTTTACAAATTTTTGTCCAGGTTCAACAATTTGTGTCCAGGTTCAACAATATATGTCCAGATTTAATAATATGTGTCCAGGTCCAACAATATGTGTCCAGGTTTACAAATATATTTCCAGGGTTACAAATTTGTGTCCAAGTTTACAGATATGTGTTCAGGTCTACCAATACATGTCCAGTTTAACAATATGTGTCCAGGTCCAACAATATGCACTGTGTCCAAATTTAACAATATATGTCCAGGTCCAACAATATGTGTCCAGGTTTACAAATATGTTTCCAGGGTTACAAATTTGTGTCCAGGTTTACATATATGTGACCAGTTCTACTAATACATGTCCAGGTTTAACAACATGTGTCCAGGTTAAACACATATGAGTCCAGATTCAATCATATGTGTCCAGGACTAGGGGACTGGTCTGACAGAAACGTTACACCTTCTCATATGTTAATCCATAGGTAAAAAATATAGAGAAAGTATTGGGTCAGACGGTCTGACCAAACAATCTGGTTAGACGGCTGACCCATATACCTTATTATAATAGTGAAAAAGTTCGGGAGGCTATAACTTAGCGCTCGGGTGTCGGATCGGGGCATATAATATGTCGAAATTGATTAATTTTTCGAGACGAACGCAGCTGCAAATACCCGAAGGGAATTTGGCCACCGGAAATCGCCAAACGAGGCCTTTAAAGGCCTCAAAATGCAAAACGTATCCAGGTTATATTTTGTCCAACTTAGTTACAAAATGTAACGACCCTGATTTTCATAATATTTCTGCCATGACTTATGTGTATTTACGTGATGTTATGTATAGTTCAAAATTATTTTTGAACTATTTATTTTATTTTATGTGAATAATTTCGATTTAATTCGAATTATTTTATTTGCAGTTATTACTATTTATGTTAATTATTATTTAATTAATTAGAATTTTTATTATTTAATTTTCTAATTAATTATTTAATATTTTGGGCTAAATCGATTTATGCATGATTAATCATGTAATTTTTGTAAATTAGCCCAATTGATCATGAAAGCCCATTTTTGGCCCATTTCTTTAGCTAGGCCGGTTGGCCTCATGTTTGATGGCAAATTTTGCCACTTGCCTCATGTTCACACCTTAACTAATCTCTATATATAGAGTAGTTAGTAAGGCTTGTTGATCCTTTTGCTCAATTACCCACTTAAACACATTTGCCATCTTAGCTTATTCTCTTGCCATCAAAGTTTAAGACACAAAACTCCCTCCATTGGCTCCCATTCCACACGCCATTTTTGACTAATCATCCATCACCTTTGTTCATCAATTTCTTAAGCCCAAAACTTAAAGATTCATATCCTATTGATCCTTAAGTATCAAAACAATTTAAATCTCTTGATTTGCATTCAAGATCGTTGGTTCGGGTTTGGGTTTGATCGTGTTCGTGTGGGTGTTCGAGTTCGTGGGGTGGCCGTGTGGGTCACGTGGTGAAGCCGTGCAGCAGAAACCGTGTGTGGGTGGTTCTTGCTCGTGGTGCCGTGGCCGTGACAGTGGTGGCTCGTGCGACACAGCCGTGCTGGGCAGCCGTGTGTGCAAGTGTGTCGTGTTGTTCGTGCCGTGTGTGCGTGGTTGTGGGCCGTGTGGTTCGACTTTCCGGGCTGCAATTTTGTGTTGTTTTTGTGTGTATATCTTCAATAAGGTAACATACATTTCTCAACTTAATTGGTATACTATGATTATAGTATAGATTAAATGCATGTATGGGTTTATTTGTGAAGTATGATCATGTTTTTGTGTATGGTTTATTTGGAGGTGATTTTTGTGATGTTTTCTTGATGATTATGATGATTTTATGATTTATTATGTTGGTATTTGGTTTAATGTTAATCATGTTCAAGTTTGGTGGATTTTGGATCATTGGAAGTTGATGAACTATTTTGTTGTAATTGTTGAAGTTATACGTGTAATTTGATAAGTATGGATGAATTCTTGATTCTTGAATGAGTTCTTGATTGAAGTTCTTGAATCTTGATTGAGTTCTTGATTGAAGTTCTTGAATCTTGATGAGTTCTTTATGAATCTTGATGAGTTCTTTATGAGTTTTGATGAGTCTTGATAAGTTCTTGATTAAGTCTTTTAAGATTAAAGAAAGTGGTATTGATTTAAAGGAAGTTAAAGAAAGTGTTAAAGAAAGTTAAAGAATGGATTAAGAAAGTGGTTAAGTGTTGGTTAGACTCAAGATTAAGGCGTAAAGGCAATTCTTGAGAATAACTTCGTGTTTTTAACTGATTATTTTCGAGAATCAAGGCGCAAAGGCAATTCTTGAAATTAATTAAGTTATGATTTAAGATGTTAAAGATTTAAAGATTTGTTAAAGAATTAATAATTTAGCTTGATTTCGTAGCTAGACGCCTAAAACTTAGAGTAAGATTCTATGTTTTTGGGTTAAGACGTTGCCCCTATTCCATCCGCGGTATTGGGATAGTTGGAGTCTTACTATGTTGTCTTCGGATGTGGATTTCCAGTAAGATTGGTTTCACGAGACTTGGGAATAAGATTCTCATTTCCTAACATAGTAGAAAGTTCGAATGCGTAAGATGCGTTCGTACGAGCATAGTCCGGTCTAGTTTATGAATGATTGCGCCAAAGATTAAGTTTGGATAAGATAATTGAGCCGAGGTTGTTATTGGACGTATTTTGCATATTTGGTGTTATGATTTGGTTATTTGATTTGTGCTATGTTCATGTGTATTCCCATTAGGGTGAGTCAGTTATGTTACTCGCCACTGATGGTGGACTGTTGTTTGTTTTCCAGGTAATTCTGTTGATGAGGTTCTTGCTTAGCTTTGGGTTGGGCGAGCGCCGATATTATGATTTTGTTGTATTTCTGTTTTTTATTGATTTTGGATAGCTTTGAACTATAGTATGGACTTGTATACGTTGGTTTTGGACTCTGACATGTGTTTGGAGTTTATCGTATATTAGACTTTGTAGTTTGACTTTTGGTTTAGTATTGTACAAACTTGTGGGTATTTGTACTTTTGGGATTATAATAATAATATTTGAGGTATTAGTTTTAATTTTTAAGTATTTAAGTTGTTAGTTATGATTATTCGACTCGTCGGTTTCTTCCGCGCCGATTTAAGCGAGTCGGGTCGTCACACAAAATGTGTCCAGGTTTTACAATATGTGTCCAGATTAAACAATATGTGTCCATGTTTAAACAATATGTGTCCAGGCTTACAAATAGGTGTCCAGGTTTACAAATAGGTATCTAGTGTTATTTCGGATGGTATACTACAAGAGGGGGGTGAATTGTAGTATGGGACTCGCTTCCGAATTTTTGCGGAATTTAACGAATATAAAAGCAAGTAGGATAAAGTAGAGAAAAGATAAAGCAACAAGGAACAGGATACACAAACAAGTTAACCTACGAGGAAAACTTCCTAGGCCCAAATAGGAAGAAAAACCTCGACCCCTGGGGATTTTGACTCAATTCTCCATTAATTTAACAATAGGCCAACGACTCTGTACAACCTATTGAAAGGACCTTCTCTTTCTCTCAGTTCCACTAGGAACGTGTTCCCCGGTCACTTGTTCCCCCTGTCACTTGTTCCCCTTGAACCCGTGACACGACTTCACTAAAAGTCGATTTCTCTCTCTTTGATTTCACTCGAAATCTTCTCTAACTCTAAATTCAAATACAGAAAATTCACTCGAATTTTCCCTTCCCCAAAATACAAGAGTTCACTCAAAACCTTACAATTCCCACATACAAGAATTCACTCAAATTCTTGCCTACTTCACTAGAAGTACATAGAAATAATACAAACGCTTGATGAATCGAAACTCTAAATACATTGAAGCTAATACTAGAAAACCATAAAGGAATAGGAGAAGGATATGATTTTTAAGAGGATGTAAATTTAACAATGAATGCTTAGCCTCTTAAAAATCATACGCCTTTTGGAAGGACTACATTGACACTCTCTCTTTTTCTTCTGCCTTTTCTAATTGTATGAGAGTGGTTCTTGTGTAGTGTCCAAAACTTCTGAATGCCTTCTTAATTTATAGATGAAGCTTTGTCTTGAAATCTCTTGTCTTGGAGAGCACGACATACACACGGCTTAGTGAAGTGAGAGTCATGTCCACCATTCCTACAAAATAGCTTGACTAAAATAAGAAGGCAAAACATGATAATGTATAATCCCTAGAATAAGACTAGATACATTTAAAACACTAAGTAAAACCCACTACTCCTAAAACCTACGTGGGAAAGAAAAATAAAACAAGGAATCTAAATTGTTTGTTTTAATTTCTAAAAATCAAAAACCCACTAATCATACGTGTGATTGAAAAGTAAAAATAAAAATCAGATTTTTATTAATTAAAAATAATTAATATAACCACCTTACAAATCTAGTCAAAACACTCTCCATATTCCCTACTTACATGCATGACCATAGATTCCACTAACCATTCCTAATATAGTGGGTTGACAAAAACTAATTCCTAATAATGCTAAGTCACACGCATATTAGATAAGAAAGAGTAAAACCCACTAACCACTCCTAATTTAGTGGGATTGACTAGGAAAAAACTAAATTTTTAATTTTCAAAAACTAAAACACAAAAGACTCTTCACTTACATGTATGACTCAATAAAAATAAAAACTAGAATATTTAAATTAAAATAAATATTCTACTAACAACTTATTCTCCTAATTCTATAACAACACGCATAAAAGGAGTAATAATAGGAAACTTTAATTTTCAAAAATTAGACCTACTAACAAACACTTAAAAATAATTTGACTCTAAGAAAAACACGGTTTTGATTAAATTAAAATAAAACAAATTAATTACTACTGCTAACCCTAAGTAATAGGCCACTTAAATAATATACAAAAACTAAATAAAACCAATATTAGTTTAAGCATAATATACGAGTGACATAATAATAAACTAGGCTTATACTAGTGGACTAACCAAAATTACCTGCACCACAAAACGAGGTCAGTATTCCAACGCATAAATAAATTATCATGTAGAAAGAGTTAGGACATATTTAATAAAATATATTTACCCAAAATTAGATACTCCTCTAATTTTGTTTCCAATAAATATATTCTACAAAATACAAATATATATATTAAATGAAATATATTTAATACAAATTAGACACTCATCTAATTTATTCTCTATAAATATATAACATAAAATATATCAGTTATAAAATAAATTTAATTTCAACTAAAAATACTTTTAGTCGATTCTCCATAAATCTATTTTATTCACCCATATTAATTATTTTTCTAATAAACTTAATTTGATTAGGTTAAATATCCTTCAACCATTTCTCCACAAGTTATTTTTAAATATAAAACCTTTTCATCTTAACTTAATAAAAAGATATTATATATTTTTATAAAATTTCTTTCAACTCCATAAAAAATATTATTTTATCAAATAAAAAATATCTTTTTATTTGCATAAATATTTCCAAGATGAAATATATTTTTCCCATCAACTCCATTTAGACAAATATTAATTTTATCAATATTTACCATGCCTAATAATACTTATATGTCCTTACTCCTTTTTAAGTATTCCTTTATTTGTTCTAATATAATAGCTTTAAGAAAAGAAAAATAAACTCTTATTTTTCTATCCTTAATAACTTTGGTGTTTCGACTCTGAAACGTCTTCTACTTTGCTTCTACTCTGAAGCTTCTCTTTGATTGTTCTCTTACAGAACTTCTCTTTAGCCTAAATATCAATTAGGCTTCTTCTCTTTGGAAATTCTCCTTCAAGAACTTCCTTTATTAATTCATGTTGTATACATCTTCTCGTACTTGGATCAACTGTATATGACTTGTCCAATATAATATAATATGCACATCTTAAAACACATGTTAGTTAGATAATCATCATTTGTTTACAATCATCAAAACCATACATAATAACTCATCATCTAGGGTTAACAATATGTATCTAGATTTGTCCATATTTGTCCAGGTTTGTCCACATTTGTCCAGGTTTGTCAACATTAGTCCAGGTGTGTCCAGATTTATTCAGATTTGTCCATGTTTGTCTAGATTTGTCCAGGTTTGTCCATATTTGTCCAGGTTTGTCCATATTTGTCCAAGTTTGTCAATATTAGTCCAGGTTTGTCCAGATTTATCCAGATTTGTCCATGTTTGTCTAGATTTGTCCAGGTTTGTCCATATTTGTCCAGATTTGTCCACATTTGTCCAAGTTTAACAACTTTTCATCAGGTTTACAAATTGTGTCCAGGTTTCAAAAGTGTCCAGTTCTGTTGAACCCCATATATCATATAGTGCACTAGTGAGTGTCCCACATCGAAAGATGAGGAGATACTTAACTAACTTATAAGTCTATGAGTTACTCCTCCTATCACCAATTGGTTTTAGGAAGGAACCTTCTATGGCTTGTAAGTAACCTAACTCTCCTCATCCATATTGGGTTGCCCAGGCCCATTTCTAATATTCAATCAAAATTTAACAAGTTATGTATCCAAGTTTACAAATGTGTCCAGGTCTACAAATACATGTCTAGGTTTAACAACATGTGTCCAGGTTAAACACATATGTATCCAGATTCAACAATATGTGTCCAGGCCCAGTGGACTGGTCTGACAGAAACGTTACTGTCAGACCGGTCTGACACAATACCTTCTCAAAAATATATCAATTGAAATCTTATTATATTTGTATTAATAAGTAGTTTATTTACGGAGGAATATGTAATTTTAATAATATTTTTATTACAAAATTAAATATATTTCAAGTTTAAAAACATTAAATCAAATCATCTGATCTGATTTGAACTTATTTTTTCTAATCTGACCTGAAATAAGGAGTAAGGTGTTGAGATAAGGTGAATCAAACAATGCCTTGTAAGATCTGAACTTATCTGAACTTATTGTAACTAATCTAAACTTATTAAACCTGAAACTTTATTTTCAAGGTGAAGAGAACACACCCTAAATTAATTTGAATTGAAATGAAAAGAACGCACCCAGTCCTTCTCACTCTGACTTGCTTTTTTAGGTTCACTTTCAGGGTGAAATTCATATGATATGTGTGTTCTGAATTGAAATTAAACCTGAATCTTCTTTATATGTTGCAATAGTGCCTCAGGATGCTTCACTGTATGTTGCCAAATTGCTTCATTTCTTTGTTGTCATATGCAGTGGACTAAGGAGACAAATTTATATTAATAGGTCAACCCGAACCCAACCCATATCAACCCATTTACAACTCTACATGATCCCATTAATCAATTCATCACAAAACTTCACACTATTTAGCATCTATTTAAGGAATGAAGTCCCAGTTGACACGTGTGTTTTTTATACACAGTTTTCAATATACATGTCTAAACATTGATATCTTTCATTTTACTTTTTATAAAAATTATATTAAGATTGATATTTAAAAATTATACATCAAGACAATATAAAAACACACATATTTAAATATTGATATCTTACATATGATAAAGATTCTTGTGTGTGTTTTTTATATGCAGTTTTCAATACACGTGTTTAAACATCAATATCTTATGTAAAATAAAGATTAATCATAGTTATAGTTTTACACTCTTTGTACCCAAGATTCCAAATATATATAGCCAACATATTGAAACGGAGAGAGTAAAACATTTACTCTCTCTGTTCTTTTTTCATTAGTTACATATCTCTTTTTAGGTGTTTCTTTTTATTAGTTAAATTTAAAATCTTTTGATTTTTGTAACAAGTTTGGAATTTGTGTATGTTTATTCGATGTATTGTTTAATTTTATATATAAAGCATTATTATTAGTTGTGAAGAAATGAACTAGATTGTGTTTTGAGTTGGTGTAATACGCAAATTGTTGGCTGAACTCAAGACCAACTAGCTTTCTATGGTCCTGAGTCCTTTTATTTTTTTAAAAATTGTCTTCTCCTAACTGCAAATTTATTTTCTCCACAATTTTTTCCTTTCTTTCTTCTCCTCATCCTAAATTATTCGATCTCTCTCATTCGCAAATTATTTGAATTTCTGCTTGAAATTATGTCAAAAAATTCAAACAACTAAATTTATTCTAAAAAGATTCATTTTAAATCCAAACAATCAACAATAAATTTGCATCCTTTTACAATCTTTGAATTCACAACATTAATTATTGAATTTTGAAAAAAAAAAACCCTAACGGTACACATTCCGAAGCCTAACTTTTCAATCACACATGCATGTTCACGCACTGTAAGAGCAGTAATAGCCTGCTAAATAGGTAACTTTCAATATTTTCTTTTTCATTTCTTTAACATTATTAATTATTAACATTATTATATTGATGATGGACAGATGATGAAGGTGTATTGATGGTGGATAGATGAAGAAGGTGATTTGATGATGATAAATTGATAATGATGAATAACATGATAATAATGGGATTAATTAATTAAATTAGTTTATATATTAAGTTAATTTATTAATGAATTAAAATATTAAGCTAATTTATTAATTAATTAAAATATTAAGTTAATTAATTTATTTATTTTATTTAAATTAATTTATTTAATTGATGACCCATTAAAACATGACACATGTACGTTTAACCTGTACAACATGTTACCTTCAGGTCATATATCTATCGTTGCAACTTAATTTATGTGATAATTCGTGTTGTTGGTGAAGAATACTCAAAAGTTAGTATCTATAAAATAAAAAGTGCAATAGTTGGTACCTATTAATGTAAATGTAAGATTCTTAATTTTTACATCAGCTCAGTTATTACTTTTCTTAATTTCTGGGTAAGATTCCAAAGGCAATTATCAAATAGGAACGAAATGGAATACTTAGATATTAATAAAGTGTACATTTGGACGAATACAACAAAATCTCACATGACTATACTTTATTATTTTTCATTCATATGAACCATAAAAGCCATTATAAGGTGTAAATAATGTACGATTAAATAGAAGATTCTATTCATCTTTTATTCACATGTCCGAAGACTATCGACATTTTTAAAACTTTAAAAAACAATGGTAACTGGCCATTCCCTTATTTTGATTCAAATATGAATATCACCCAAAACCTTAACTATAATAAATACAATCTCAATAGTTCTAATATCTCCAAATTATGCATAACCTGGTGGTTTATTTGGTATACCAAAAATTCTCTAATTTTTAACAATGAAACTTGGAACTTAAACAAGATAAGCATGATGATTAGAAATTTCCTAAAAAATTGGAGAAAAACTATTGATCCGGAATTTCAAACTATCCAACCTCCCTTAGCTAAATCCCAAACGTCAAATACCTCTTTTGTAAACAATAATCGCTCAAAAAATTGCATTTTTTGGAATCCCCCCCAACCTAATCAATTCAAACTCAATTTCGACGGATCTAAGATTGATTCAAATTCAACTGCAATAGGATATATTCTCCGCAACAACGACGGAGAAATGATCCTTGCAGGAGCTCAGCAAGTTCATAAAGACTTCTCTATCATAATGGCAGAATGCTTAGCGTTAAAACATGGAATAAGAGAAGCCATTTCCTTAAATATTAAAAATTTAGCCATTGAAGGAGACAATTTAACTGTTATCAATGCCACTAAAGATATTTGGAAAATTCCTTGGGAAATCAAAAATTTAGTTTCCGACATACAATTAGACCTAAAATACTTTAGTCAAATCCAAATCCACCACTGTTATAGAGAATCAAATCAGGCCGCTGATTACATTGCACATGAGGGACATAGTAATCCAACTATGAAAAGATGGCATCATCCTTTTTCCTCTTCACTTTCCTTAATCCTAAGGAAAGATGCCTTAGGTTGGCTCTACTCTAGAGACTAACCGGAATTCCTTTCCTCATAAAAAATATAAAAAAAAATAGAAACCAAAAAAAAAAAATTGTTCCAATCTGAGCAAATAAGTTCTAATAAGTTCTTACAAGTTCTAATAAGTACAATAAGGGCTTATTAGAGTCAACCAGCTAGGTTAAGTCTAATAAGTTTCAATTATGACTGTAATAATCAGCTTCAATTATTTGTTAATTAGTGATCAAGTCATGTAATTTCTTATAAAACTAGATTTCATAAGTTGAACAAAAACACACCAAGGATAGTTATAGGCATGTCATATGTGAGCGACCGTGAATGACCACGGAAACAAAAGGGGCTTCAAATAGTATATATACAAGTAAAATCTTATTTTTTTTAAAAAATACAAACAAAAGGGAAATGATCCCACATGTCAAAAGTCTGAAGTTCAAATTTTTTTAGGTAACTTTTGAAAATAACTTTAAGGCCTCATATTATCAGTTTGGGTTTTTCTCAGTTATATCCATGAGGTATTAGGATTTCCCAGCTGTAACCACGAATTTGGAAAATTCTCAGTTATACCCATGAGGTTTGTAAAAAAATTTAACTGTAGCCAAAAAACATAATTATAGGTCACAAACGTTAGCACTGTTTACTTTGTAAAAAAGGATAAGGGCGTGGTGGACTTTTGTTAGGTTAGGTTGATTTGGTAGTTGTGTTTGTGAAAATTAATGTTAGTTTGTTGTTAACGACTTAACCATGTTAGCTATTGTTATGTTTGTTGGCTACCGTTAAGAATTTTTAAAAACGTCATGGGTATAACAGAAAATTTTCAAAATTCATGGCTACAACTGGGAAATCCCAATACCTCATGGGTATAAATGAGAAAAACCCTATCAGTTTTCACTCTTTGTTCAGTACTCATCCAACTTTCCAATGCATTAAATTAATTTTCAAACACCATTCTCTCTTTCCGAACATTACTACATCTACCCGGTGGATAGTCCACCCATTACTAATAGGGACATTAAGATATTACTAAATTTATGAGTTGGATTCCACTAATAACATTAACTATTACACTTTACTAGTGGTGGGTAGTCAACCCGGTGGGTAGACTAAGTTTTTTTTTCTCTTTCCAACTATCATATTAATTGTAATAACCCGAAATTTAGGGCCAGAAAATTTCACGGTTAATTGATGTTAAATTATTATTCTAAGTCCAAAAGGCCCAGATATTTGGACTGTGTTTTCTTAAATTCTCCTTTATCTTGAAATTGGGGCCCAATGACCCAATAATTATATCCTATGGCCAACCCCTTATGCATGGCCAAGGAATATTTTCCTTTTACTTACTTTTATTATTTAGATAATTCTATATCTAAATATCCAATTTTTATTTTATTATCCTAATTAATCTAAAAACCCTATTTTTAAACTAACCTCATATCTAGTCTCCTAAAATTACTCAATCCCTCCTACCCTCACTCAAATACATGGCCCCCTTTATTTATTTTCTTTAATATTGTTTCTTTTGTTCTTTATTATTATTAATAGGGAACAAAGCTCATAACCTTTCCACCTAACTTCAAAAACCTCAAAAGAAAACTCTCAAAAGAACCCTAAGCTAGCCGTGTAGTTCGAATCTCTCAAACAAGAGATTTTTCTTGATTTTCTTTCTAATCCAGGTAACTAGACTATCCTTCTTAAATCTGGTATAGTTTTCCATATAGTTGATTAGGATTAAAACTAGGAACATTGATAGAATTAGTATCATGATAGGTTAGAATATTTCGAACCATATGATGTAACTTTCTATGTTGTTTTCTTGATATTTTATGTAATCTTTATGAATCTTTAATTGTTTTAATAAATTCTATGCATGAAATAATTCATTTAAATTGTATGATTATATTGAATAATTGCATGATAATTTGTTGATTCTTGTTCTTGAATTTTCGTGTGATTGTCGAGTTCAACATGATGCTTTTATGATAATTTTTATGATATTTCTTGAATTAAGCTAATAATTTTGATTATTTAATTGTTGATTAAAGTCTTAAATTAAAATAATTATTTTTTTGTTCATATTGTTCATATTGTCGAGTGGCTTAAGGATTAAGAGGGAATTAAAAATCTGATTTTTTAAGGTTGAATCTTGTTAATTCTTGAATTATTATTAGTAATCTTGATTTTAATCTTTAATTTAATCATGTTATGGTAAAGTCTTGGAATTAATCTTGATATTGTTTTTAGCCATAAAAGCCGTGTGATATGCATGCCCAAAAGAAATGATTTCGATCCTGTTTTGGTCCATGGTTAATGATTTAATGTTTAAAGCATGATTTTATTATTTATTATTAATTTATATGATTAATTATTAATGATTGTATTTAATTAATTTAAAGTGTCAATTTTGGTATTTTTACATATAAATGTCGAGTGGCTCAAAGGAATAAAAAGAGGATTTTTATCATGTTTTAAGCAATATTAATTGATGATTGATAGTTTATATGATTAATTGTTTATTTAATTAATTTACTAAGTTGTTTATATGATTATTTAAAGAATTGAATTGATTGTTGATTTACTATGTGAAAATGTCGTGTGGTCCCATATGAAAGATGGTCAATTTTAATTTAATTTTTGGCTTATAATAACTTAGTTTGTAATTTTAGGAATTAATATGATTAAAGGAATAAAAGGAATTAATAAGATAAGTTGTAATATGAAGGAAAGGAATAATATGATGATAAGAATAAGTTATAAGATGATAAGAAGTATTGGTCTCACGATGTCCATGTCGATAAGATAAAATAAGAAACGGACGCTTGTTTGGTGATACACGGGTCATCAGATTGGGTTAAGTCGAAGCCACTGCCCTACTGCGGTCTCTGGGCAGTTCTGGATCTTAAGATGTGTAGTCGTCTAAGTAGTAGTACACGGGCTACTATTTAGGAGTTATGGCCATAGCTTAGGCTTAGTTCTTGCAAAGGAGAGCTACGGGTAGAATACACGGGTTCTTCCCGGCGCATTTTAGGAAAGTTGGGATGTACACGGGCATCCTTACGAGCTATAATGACCGGTCCATAAAGTTAAGAAGATGGTTGAAAGAAGGAATTTGGGTAATAATATGATAAGATAAGTATTATACGGGTTGGATATGATTATGTATGTATTAACGTATTTATGTGAATGTATGATATTTATGTATTGTATAAGTATGATGTGTTAAGTTTTCCGTTGTGTACGTCTGGTAAGTATGTATTTAAGTACGTATTTGTATATGTAACATGTATGTATATATGTATGTATATGTAGGTATCCCTATATGTATTCTACAGGTATTTATATACGTATTTATAAGTACTTTGTACGTATTCGTATGTATTTCTATACGTATTTTGCAGGTACTTTATACGTATATTATACGTATTCCGTATGTATTTTTATACGTATTCCGTGCGTATTTTGTACGTATTCGTATGTATTTCTATACGTATTTCGCAGGTACTTTATACTTATATTATACGTATTACGTATGCATTTTTATACGTATTCCGTATGTATTTTTATACGTATTTCGTATGTATTTTTATACGTATTTTCATGTATTTTTGTATGACTTTCTTGGTAAATACTATGATATTATATGGTTAATGGTCCCTCATTTAAGCGGGACAGCTTAGTTACTCGCCACTGATGGTGGACCCCCCCATTTCAGGTGATGAAGCTGACACATAAGTGGGCTCTCGTATGGTTTGGGTTGTGTGTTAATGTGATCAGTAGAGTGAACCCGGAATCTAGTTTATGTTTTTCTTTTATTTATGAATTAGTTTATCCCAGCTTGTTGGGAAGGAACAGTTGTATTATGTACTTTGGTATTATTTATGGAATTTTGGGATTCCATTTCTATTTATTAGTTAATAAAAGGATTATCAAACTTTATTATTATTGTTGTTAATAAGTTTTATGTTTGGTAATGATCCATTTGTCGATTTCCTACGTAAATCGACAGTCTAGAAAAGTCAGGTCGTTACATTAATTACCTTATTAGTTCGTTTTTCCATATTATTTTGTTGAACATGATTTATCTGATAAGTGTGATTATTAATTACATACTCCGTATATAAATTTTTTTGATCTATTATTATATTATTTCTCTCTCCTTAAGATTAATTTTTCTTAATTCGATTTTTTCACAAGTTACCCATGCATGGAGTTTCACAAAATTCACGATGTACATTTATTATTTTTAAAAGAAAAATTTATCCAGAACTAATAAATAAATGCCTACTTTTGAAAATTACTATCAAATTTAAATTATAATAAAACTACCTAATAAATCAATTTCGACCTGGTAACACCAACACTTGCCATGTTTTTTTTTTTCCTATTTTTCTGATGTTATGGCCTACCACTGTTGGTTTTCCTCTATGTTTTTTCCCAACAACTGCTCTAGTTCCATCCATTGATAAAATACGGCAAGTGCCAGTGCTACTAGATCGGAATTGATTTATTAGGTAGTTTCGTAACAACTTTTTTTATTTGATATAAGTTTTCAAAAGTCGATATTTATTTGATAGTTATGAACTATTTTTTCCTTTTAAAAACTCATTATGCGCCCCTTAGATTTTAATAAATTGCACAACGTTCCTTTTTATGACTAACAAACATTTTTTTTGTTACATATCAAAACAAATCTAATCAGATCATACACGGATATAATTTTTTTGTTATATATAATAAAGATTTTTTTAAATTAAAATTTATCACCTTGTACTTAAAATTTTAAACGTAACGAAAGATATGCACATTTTCTACTAAACACGAGGGACAATTATAGTAAGGGTGTTGTAAATTTTGTAATTCATTGCTCCAATTTTACTAATTATCACCCCATATTTTGAAAGAAAAGAAAACTTTACCCTTAATTACTTGGACAACTAACAACAACGGAACACTGGACATCGGACCACAACCTTGACAACCACCACGACTACCAACATGCATCTAGGGTGGACGCCCCCTTTAATTTTTTTCCCAACTACCGCCATGGTGATGGTGGTTGTCAAAGTCGTGATCCGGTGACGTGATAGCTAGTGCTATTGTCCAAATAATTGATGTTATTGTGGTACTTCCTCCGTCCTAATTTAGTTGCTAAATTGCTATATTTTCTTTTTCACTTCTTCAGAGACACGACTTTAAATAAAAATATCTCGAATACACATAATAAAAAATTATATATTTGAAAAGTACATGTTGAGATAAATTAAACTGGATCCATTATAACTATGTTTTTACTTACGCTTATAAAACTAGGATTAGTCAAAAACTACATAACCATGCTACAAGTCAAAATATAACAACTAAATTGTGATAGAAGAAGTACTCCCTCCGTCCCCTTTTTTTTGCAACAATTTGACATGTGTTACTGTTCACTGGGCAACTTTAACTCTCTCAAATTTTATCCATTTAAGAAAAAATATAGTCAAATGAGATATTGTTTGATTCGGATCGATGTCTACTTTTCTAATACTCCATCCATAACATAATACTAGCAATAATTGGTTTTGTACGCGTTTTGAGGAAGCGATTTAAGGTGTAAACGAATGAACTGATCAAAATAATTTTAATATTAACAACTTATAATCACATTCTTGTTTGTATTAAAACCGTTTTAATTAATTCCTTCATTTACACCCTTAAATCTCTTTCTTAAAAAGCGTACAAAACCAATTGTTGCTAGTATTATGTTACAGAAAGAAGTATATAGTTTTTATAATTTATAATTATGTGTATTTAAATATATTTTTATTTAAAATTATGTATTGAGATATGTAAAAAGGTTAATGTTGCAAACAAAAGGGACGGATGAAGTATTATTTTAACCCAATTGCATTGTCTATCACCTATCATTACACTTATAGTAACCGTAGTAGTTACTTTAGGATTAAAGTAAGTACTTATGAAAACAGAGATGTCAACTACGTCTACAACACAAGACATTGATAAAATGTAATTCTTGCTTTTATGATTGGTTGATAATCTTGTTAATACTCACAGCGCGTGTAAAACAGCACCCATCTTGTGCAGCGTCATACTTGTAGTTTTGTTCCTCAACAGTTACATTACATTAAAAAACCACATCTATTTTCAAAAACAATTAAAAAAACCACATCTATTTTATCTCTCTACTGTCACAAGCATTCCCTTCTTCCTTGGTTGCACCACTCTACTCTACTGTTACATTTCAATTTCAGTTCTTCACTCTTCTTTTTCCCCCAATTTTTGTAAAAAAATTAACCATGAACATGCACAACAACAGCAAAGAAAAGCTAGTAGTAGAAGTTATAGGAGCCCACAACTTAATGCCAAAAGATGGTGAAGGTTCATCTTCACCATTTGTAGAAGTTGAGTTTGATAATCAGAGACTAAAAACTCAAGTTAAGTATAAAGATTTAAACCCTGTTTGGAATGAGAAGCTTATTTTTCATGTCAATGATGCTGCTGACATTCCTTACAGGACATTAGAGGTCAATGTTTTCAATGAGAAGAGGTCAAGTAATAGCAGGAATTTTCTAGGTAAAGTTAGGATTTCTGGGTCTAATGTTGCTAAACAAGGTGAAGAAATGGCTCAGCTTTATACCCTTGATAAAAGGAGTCTTTTTTCTCATATTAGGGGTGAAATCAGTTTGAAACTTTATGTTTCTTGTAGGGATGATTTTGGGGTTGACACTAAACAAGTTATTAATTTCTCAAATGTTAATCATAATCATAGTAATAATAATAGCAACAACAACAACAATATTAATAGCTCTGTTTCTGGTGTTAATGTTGGCAACAATACCCCTGGTTTAGGGAAGGGGAAGAAGAAAGGTGGGCAGAATGTGAACAATGCTGCAGCAATTAAGCATCAGAATCAGAAGATGATGTTGGACAACACTGGCAACAACAACAACAACCATGGAGGCAAGCAGAATCATCATCAGTTTCAGCCAAAAACAGGGGAGCCAGGAAAAAACCCAGGTGAGATGAAGCCAATTGTCATTAGTACCCTTCAAAATCCTGGGGTTAATGGGGGTGGAATTGGGGGTGGTGGGAGGGGTATTATGGGAATTTACCAACATGGGTCAAATGAATTTTCACTCAAGGAGACAAGCCCTCACCTTGGTGGTAGTTCACAAAGCAAGGATAAAACAAGCTCTACATATGATCTTGTGGAGCAAATGCAGTATTTGTATGTTAGGGTTGTGAAAGCTAAAGAGTTGTCAGTTTTTGGAGGAGGTGAGGTTATAGCTGAGGTTAAATTAGGGAATTACAAAGGGGTTACAAAGAGGGTTAGTTCAAATCATGCTGAATGGGATCAAGTTTTTGCCTTTTCTAAGGATTGTGTTCAGTCATCTATGGTGGAAATATTTGTCAAGGAAAGGGAAAAAGATGATTTTTTGGGCAGAATTTGGTTTGATTTGAGTGAAGTTCCAAAAAGGGCACCCCCAGATAGTCAACTTGCACCTCAATGGCATAGAATGGAGGACAAAAGAGGGGATAAGTCAAAGGCAGGAGAAGTGATGGTTTCAATTTGGTTTGGAACTCAAGCTGATGAAGCATTTGGTGAAGCATGGCATTCAAAAGCAGCTAATGTTCACCTTGATGGTCTTTGTTCAATCACATCAAAAGTCTATCTTTCTCCTAAGTTATGGTACTTGAGGGTTACCATCATTGAAGCACAGGATATGGTGTTGGGTGAAAAAGGTTCTTCTATAATGAGGTACCCTGAATTCTATGTGAAAGTTCAAGTTGGGAATCAAGTGTTAAGAACTAAAGTCTCACCAGCTGGTACAAACAGAGCAGTCACTAACCCTTTCTGGAATGAAGACTTGATCTTTGTGGTTCCTGAGCCACTTGAGGACTATTTGTTGATGTCAGTGGAGGACCGTATTATGCCCGGCCGTGAGGAGGTGGTGGGCCGCCTTCTTCTACCGTTGTCCGCCATTGAAAGGAGGTGGGATGAGAAGACAGTTCCCTCAAGGTGGTTCCACATTGACAATCATAACAACCCATTTAGTAACCCTTCGGATCCCTCGAAAACCCGGTTTGGGTCCCGTATTCACATTCGGGCATCACTAGATGGAGGGTACCATGTCTTGGATGAAGCCACAATGTATAGCAGTGACCTGAGGCCTACTGCAAAACAGCTTTGGAAGCCTCACATTGGTGTTCTTGAGATGGGTATTTTAGGGGCTTCAGGGCTTATGCCAATGAAGATTAGGGAGGGAAAAGGGGGAACAACTGATGCTTATTGTGTGGCTAAATACGGTCAGAAATGGGTTCGAACCAGAACCGTGGTAGATTCACTCATTCCTAAATGGAATGAGCAGTACACTTGGGAGGTGTTTGATCCTTGCACTGTGATAACAATTGGTGTGTTTGATAACTGCAGGCTTGATAAGAACACTGCTGCTGCAACTGGTTCAAGAGATTCTCGCATTGGGAAGGTTCGAATTAGGCTATCAACCTTAGAAACTGATAAAGTTTATACTCATTCTTACCCTCTCCTGATATTGCATGCTTCTGGTGTGAAGAAAATGGGAGAGCTTCACTTAGCTGTGAGATTCTCATGTGAAAATATGGGAAATATGCTTCATATGTATGCAATGCCCTTACTGCCTAAGATGCATTATGTACACCCTTTGTCAGTCAACCAACTAGAGACTCTCCGGTACCAAGCTATGAATGTTGTTGCTGCTCGGTTCAGCCGAGCAGAGCCCTCCTTAGGCCGGGAAGTGGTGGAATACATGCTTGACCATGACTCCCACATGTGGAGTATGAGGAAGAGCAAGGCCAACTTCTTTAGGCTCATGAATGTGCTTTCTAGCCTTGTTGGGCTGGCCCGTTGGGCTGAGATAATCCGGTCTTGGCAACGGCCCATATACTCTTCATTGTTTGTGTTGGTTTTCCTTTTGCTGGTCACATTTCCTGAACTCATTATCCCTACAATGCTTACATACATGGCACTTGTAGGGCTATGGAGCTACAGGTTTCGGCCTCGTCATCCTCCTCACATGGACACGAGGCTTTCTCACGCTGAAAGCGTGTACCCTGATGAGCTCGATGAAGAGTTTGATACTTTTCCTTCGACCAGGAGCGCAGAGCTCGTGAGGATGAGGTACGACAGGCTTCGGAGTGTGGCGGGGAGGATACAAACCGTGGTGGGAGATCTGGCGACTCAAGGAGAGAGGTTTCAGGGATTGCTGAGTTGGAGAGATCCAAGGGCTACTTTTTTGTTTGTGATTCTGTGCTTGTTTGCTGCCATTGGATTCTATATGGTTCCCATCAAAGTTGTAGTGGCTTTTTGGGGAATTTATTATCTCAGGCCACCAAAGTTCAGGAGCAAGTTGCCTCCTCAGATTTTCAGCTTCTTCAGAAGGCTGCCTTCTAAGGCAGATAGCATGTTATGATATGATCAAATATTGTGTAATGCTTCTGGCTTTTGTAATGTGATTGATGAAGTTTAGTTAGGATATTATTATTTATATGTTAGCAATGGCTGTAATTATTTTGCTTAATTTAGTAGGTAGATGGATTTAGCTACAAGTTCTAACTCATGCCTTTGTTTCTCATTGTTAAAATTACATGTTAGGCTTGTTCATGTAATTGATGATGATGGTGCCAAATATTTTGTAATGCTTCTGGCTTTCGTAATGGCAAGCTTAGTTCAGATATAATACCTAGCTCTTTTTTTATTTTCATTGGAAATCAGAAATGATTTAGCATCATTTGATCAATGCTTTATTCCAAATTAATTTAGTTTTTGTATTAAATATGTTTTTCTGCAGCTGTAAAGTTTGCAGTTGACAGGCACAAGTTAGATTAGCAATTTAGCATGGTATGGCTGTATGCAGTTAGCCAAGCGTTTCCAACACACAGGTTAATTTTGGAGCTGCCAGACCACTAACAAGTAACAAGTGATTACAGATGCAGAATGAAATTTTGAAATTGGTTTGAACAAAGATGTCTTCTGTTATGTTATCAGAATGTCTTACATATTAAGATACATTGATACAATCTACAAAATTGTAAAAAAAAAAATTTAAAAAAAAAAAAATCTGAGGTTTTAAATTAAAATAGTTCAGTGGTGCATTTACTTGAAATGCCAGCTTGGAATGTTACATAAAAAGTACAGGACCGATTGAATTATAACTTTTTTGCAAGGTACATATATATCTTGACTTGACTTTGTGCTATGTGCTCAATCATGGCATCACCCCAACAATTTCAGAGCCCTCTTGTAAGAATGGTGCAAGACGAGGTTCGGAGTGACGAGGTAGACCTGACCGAGCTCCCAAAGCTCTACAGGCACAGGCTGCCTGAAAAAAAAAAACAATAGACATGCAAGGTGAGCATTTAAGTCATCATTTTTTTAGCAAATCTTAATTTAACGCGTAAATCACGTGTGATATGTTGATGAATGTCAAAGCATTGGGTGCCTAAATTACTGTACGAGTTAAAATTACCCACAAGTATTCAAAGGCATTTCTTGATAAAATTAGTAGTGTACACCAAATGTATATACGAATATGTGCTCAGTTGATGATCTTTGTTATGAGTTTGCTTACCACTTTTGCAGCAAATGGCAACAACCTCTCTGGAGGCATTTCTGAACATAAAGCTGCAAAAAATTGAGAAAATTAGTTTATAATTAGGCAAATGATATTGCACTGTGTTGGATGAGCTGTTGAGAAACAAGAACTGCTCTGAAACTCAAATAAAACCTGAAGAATACTTTCCTAAGCTCATTTCCTGATTTACTATAGAATTTGAAACATAGAAAATGTCCGTCACAGTTTGTGATGTTCGCAGGACTCCAATATTTTTAAGATCTTTACTTTTAGCCTCAATAGCCTGAGAGATAGGGCTCTGCAGTTAGTAGCCTTAATATTTTTGGGCAAATGGGCTTGCATGAAAAACTGCCTATGTATTACAAATGCAGACCCAAATAGTGCAACTGAGTGACCCTCATGATAATTGAGGCTACCAAAATAAACTTTCAATATACTATATACCATAAAGAACTGCTCCAATAAAAGCATCACCAGCACCAGTTGTATCAACAATTTCTGAGGGTGGTATCTTTTCAGCTGTACCCACATGTAGCCTCCCATAGACTGCCCCAAGCCCATCTGCTTTCAACATCATGAATGACTGGGAATTGAAACAATGGAGGACAAAGGGTGTTATCAGATATCAGCCTCGAGTTACAGAAAGTAACATGCATACAAACACACACACAGAACACAGAAGGGTATAAAATAAATTGTAGATCAAAATCATGAACTATTGAAAGTTTGAAACATATACGTGTTCATATGGAAGATCAATGCAGCCAATTCTATCCAATAAAAAAGTAATAGATCTGCTCATCATTTTCATTATGATAGTTCATAATTTATTGTCTTGGAAAAGTCCAATCTGATTAGCAGGAAGTCACGTCTCTACCAGAATGGAACAACAAAAATATATGGCTGTGTGTGAGGTCCTAACCAATAAAATTAGAAAACAATAAAACATCGAAGGATAAAAGATAAACACAGAAAGCCAAGCAGGGTGAAGACAATGGGTTTTCAGATTGTTGGAAGTGCAAAAATAGATGATTGTCCTTGTGCAATTGTGCCACTAGATCTTTTACTAATGTGATAGATAGTGTGAGCCACTGAGCTACAACATATGAATTTGGTAGTTCAATAGAAAGTGAGGTCAGAAGGTTGACCTGGAGGAGGAATTAGTGTGAATTTACATATAGTAAACAAAGGAATACAGAAAAAAGCATGATATGTGATTGCAACATATATAATCTTGATAGAAATATTATTGCTACCGATGAAACACAAGATGGTGTGGAGTCGTCATTGGGTGTCTTCTGCTTCAGTACTTCCAACACATCGTCAATATACATTTCTTTTGAATCTGAAGCTTCTGCAGGAGTACAAGTATATATATTGTAAGTAAAGATGATTGAACTGACATCATCAGAAGTTCTAGAACCAAATCAATGAAGACGATTTCTAGAAGCAAGGAAGATCAGGCTCACTGTTGAAGCTTCTTTCAAGCATGACACATCCATCTTTACCAAGAGTCACAATCACAAACTTGACTTTTGGTAATCTCAATAGCATTGAAAGAAGGGCTTTTGGTACAGAAGATGCTTCTGTCCACACCTGTAGAATAAGATGCATAAAATTAAGATAAGCAGTCTCATGTGTTCAGACAGCAAACTAAACACAGTTAGAAAATTGGCAATGTGATATAAAATTAAATTAAGTACTTTAACTAAAGAACCTTGCCTGTGGAAACTTTTCTGAGCATACCACATAAGTGGCCAGATTCAAAAGCTCATCCAGTCCTTCCCTCTTCTTTTCTGCATCTATTAGGATTGGAATATTTCTATGATTTGCCTGCACTGAAAAAACATATGACGCTATGAAATGCCTTTTTTCATGGTGGAATTATTTCAATATAATGGTCTAGCACTTTGCTAGTCTCTCACATTATAAGGAGTTGTAGAGTAGAGATACTAGACTCTTGTTGTATATGTATATTGATATAAGACTGAATTTTGTGCAATTGATTTCAGTGGGCTTAATATAAAATTAATCAAAGAACTGGCATGAGGCACGCATGCGGTCAAGAAATCTTTGATATAACAGCTTTTTTTATACCAACAGCCAAATTAGTTAATGATTAATTACGTAATTACTTAACTAATGAATGGATAAGGATAAGATTTGTTTAACCAACTGCATCCTTTTACAAATAGATATGCCTTTTATGAATGGACACATGGATTGGATGCCTATATATACATTACCTTAGGAGAGGTTAGGCCATCCAATTCATTTTCTTCCTCCATACCTTTTCTATAGTTCTGTTTGCAGATTCTCTCAAATACTCAGCGTTCCCAAGATCGTTAGTGCTATTCATTTTTTGTATCCCAAAGGCATATCCGCATATTAAGGCATGTAAGTAAACAGGTCTGTATCACCCCCCCCCCCCCAACCCCATATTTCCACATTCTGCTTCAACTAATTGTAAATATGAGCATAGGTGGTATGCATTCTCAAAAAAGAAAGCAAGATAGAGAAAAGAGCTAAAATTTTCTGATCCCATTGACAAAGCATAGACTCTGTCCATTCTATTCAAATTAAAATTTGATTGTAGATTTGAGATACTGTTATTACTGTAACTCCTATATCCAGATAAATGTTTCTGTTACTTCAAAAGTATCAAATTTAACTTCAACTTTCCTTTTTACTTAAACGTGTTGCAACTTCTCAAAGAGATGTTAGCCTTTTCTAGATTAGTAGTTTTGAATAATATACTTTTCTTTCCTTTTTTGTCATCACCACACTCCAGTTCTTAGTAAGCAAGTGTATCTGAATCTTTCATTTTTGAATAATGAAGGCTATTTGTGAATTTTATGATCCACTCCGTACAATACTTCGAATCAACAACTGTTGTAGCATCTGAATTAGCAAGCAAGAACTAAGAAGCATCCATGCAGCATTGAGTCCTCAGCTTGACATTTTCTCAACAGTATTCTAATGGTAAGCAATCCCCTCCAAAAAATGCAGGTATACGAAATTAAGTGACCTGAGTTCCGTCAAATATTTCAAGGGGGCGTTTGTTTACAAGGTTTCAAGAAAAGGAAATGGAAACAAAATCCCTGATTCCCTTAAATGAGGTTTGGTGGACTATTTTTAAAAAATCTCATTCCCCCACTTTCATTTTCAGATTACCCTAAACCCACCAATCCTCATTCCCTCCTCACTCCCTAAGACTTGGATTCCCCCAATCTCCTCTTCACCCACCTACAATACTCCACACCAATTAGTCCAACACAAGAAAGCACCATGAACGACCTTCGCCTCCTTTTATCACCACCTACCTTCACCCACCGCATCTTTTCCCGCTCCCCACAACCGCCTCCACATCTCCTTCAGCCACCACTGCCACAATCGCTGATCTCTCACCAACCATCACCAACTTCTCTCTTTTAGATTTCAAATTAAACAGCAGAAATTCAAGATCTAGTGTTTGAATTTCTGGGTTGATTATTGTTTGGGGTTTGAATATTGATTTGTTTGAGATTTGATTTTCGAATTTTGGGGTTGATTATGGTTTGGGGTTTAAGATCTAGTTTTCGAAATTTTGGTTTGATGATTTATTTATTGTAGTTAGAAGTTGCAAATTCGTATGGCATTGGTTGATCTGGTACCTTTTTCAAGGATTTTGGTGGTGGTTGGCGGTTCAGTGGTGGTGCTTGAGTGGTTGTTGTTAAACCCAGATGCGTTGGCCAGTGGTGGGTGAGGATGACGTTGGTAGAGGTAGACCAGTAGTGGTACTGTGGTGGTGCTGACATGTTGGTGCCAGTTCATTTGGAGGATGCAATGTCTTTGAGCTTGAGGATGATGAAACTTTTACAATCTCCATGAATAACTAAACTTGAGCAATTAGGATAGAGAAGAAGAGAAAAGGATGTGGTAGGTGGATAAGAAGCTGCGGGAGGAGTAAAACCAAAGAGGAAAGGGAATTAGGGGGTTTCCTTTCTTTTCCTTTCCTTTCTCTTTGTTGATTCCATTCCTTTCCTTTGCTCCATACCAAATGGCCCCTAAAATATTTACCAAGATATACAGCAGTCTAATAAGCAACAGGCCTTCAGGGTTTTGTCAACACAAGAGAGTCATAAGAAAGATCTTTCACATACTATGGATACGAAGGAGTTTTGAAATGCAAAGCTCATTTGGTATATGTACTGAAGATAAACTTCTAGATTAAGAAATATACGGAGCAAGATTCTTTCATGCATGTACAAATCTAACAAAAAGAGAGTTGCCCTTGAAATTGACCAACTTAAGTTCCACTCCTCATATTCTGTTGGCAAGGAAATGGAACGACTAGATGGTAAGGAGTAAGGACATGAAATAACTAGAAACAAAACATTTTTGTAATTACCTCTTTTGCAATAACTAAAGCAGTTTCATGCAACCTAACATCAAAATATGCAAGCCTTGCTCCATCTAAAGCAGATTCTAATTTTGACTGTGACAGGTCTTCTGGTACCATTGGGGGGTCTCCAGGGGTATGAATACAAGTGCGAGTGTTCCTGAAATAATCATTTTGGCAGATGTTAGCATATTTGTTGTTGTACTTCATATAACAAAAGTACTGTGGTGTAGAGAACAAAGACAATAATCTCAATGGTCTGGTCAATGCTGCTTTTGTAATAAACAGGCGAACAAAAAAAAATGCAAATGGTCTTGTATCTGATGATCACCGTTCAATAAAACACACATGACAATACTTTTAAAAAGATTAGGATTCTAACTTGATATGCTTTTACATGAATAACCTGCACCATAGATCTCACCCAGATTAACTTTCACAATAAAGGCCAACAGGTTTTGTAAGTTTTAACCTTGGCCATTAGATATTACAAAACCCTTATTTATCCAAACAATTCAGCAACATTCTATGCAGTATATTAGACTTCAGAAATATATGGATGCCAAGATAGCTGATACAATAAACGTAAACTTTTGTCTTCATATGCCAATAAACATTGCCACAAACTTATATTACTTCCTCTGTCTCTAAAAGTTTGCTACATATTCCTCTTAAAGCAAATGGTTCCAAACATACCCCCTCTACTTTTTACTCCTATCCCACATACTACCAACCCATCCAATACAACTTTTAAAAAAGCTATAATACTTAAATGTTGCAGGACGGAGGTATTAATCAACAAGCCATGAGCAAAACTTACGTTTTGTTGTCAACGATGATGTAGGTAAATGGTGAATTACCCTCTGATGATACCTGCAGAAATGTAGGAGTATTATAAGAGACACGGAGTAATAGTTTCAAACAGTCTACTTTGTTATTCATCAGGACATGGGCTACACTTACAATGAACTCAAGGACTTTGTAGTTTGTACAAGTTTTGTATTATGAACTCAGAATCATGCTAAGCTTGGTTAATTGAAGAAAATCTTTTCATTAGTGAATAACCAACTTCCGATCAATGGAGAAAAAGAGAGCTATAGAGGTAGAAGACCAGAGATTCCACAGAATCCAAACCCCAAATTCTAAAAAAAGTAAGCAGGGTAAAAGCGAATGTAAGTCACATTGCACATTTGAATGAGAGATTGCAAGAAATCTCCGATAGCTAGAATCCAGAGAATCTAGAAAAAATAATTTAAACTTTATACCAAAAAAAAAAACAATGGCAATTCATCTAAAGAAAAATCCCAGCAAAATAGCACCAAATTTTGTTAAAGGTGAGAAATCTGTTCAATATGGGAGAAAAATGAATAAATAAATGAAGGGGCAGTTCATTTGGGTTCGGATCCACTAAGAATTATTATGGTGATGGTAGAACCACCTTAGCTTTTCTAATACTATTTTCCCAATAGTTGATAGCACTGTGTTTCAGCTTATTCAACCCAAACCTTTGACCCTTAACACTCATACCCTCAAAAACAGCACCTTAAATTTCTGGATTAAGTTCAATACAAGGGAATATTACACAAGATAGGGAGTCTAACACAGTACCAGTAATACAAGCCTACATCTCATGAAGCTAAAAGATTCACTTCAATAATTGGAATTTCCTATTTATTAGTCCTTTTATTTGGGTTTGCCCCGTCTTCCATTTTGGGATGTCCCTAAAGGTTTGCCTCAAACTTTTTGTAGCTAATGTGGTCCTATCATTTTGCTGTCTCACAACTTGCATATTCATCTATATAGCACGGGTACTTCATTTGACCACCAGTATCGTGACGATACCTATACTTTTGTTAATGTTTACGCTATATCCACCATCATCTAATTTTTAGATTTGCATTATTAGTCTCCGTACCCGTATTCGTTTTTGTTCCCGTCCCCGACGTGGTGCAACCTAGATACTCATCGATAAAAAAAGTGAAAAGAAGACCTGATCCTCCCATATATCAAATACAATGGCCAAAGCTCAATTGGGAAATCAAAAGTGGAGAGTTGAGGTAATAATTTCAGATCAAAAGTGGAGTGAAAACAACATCCTTTCACTATTTGCAGAAAGCTGCATACCCCTAACCCAGATAACCACCCTCACGGGAACCTCTTCAGACTTTAGAGTTATGGAGTTAATGGTGGTGTAAATACATCGAAATTATGGCTGCTAGCTAACATGTTCACTGGTACAAAACCGGAACAGACTGGACTGGGACGGTTAGACTGGTGGACCGGAATCACAGGATTCCCTGGACCGGAAACCGGACCGGAATCCTTAAAACAATTGGATAGTAACACAGTAGGTGAGGTAGTGTTTAAAGGGTAGGGAAGCGAAAAGTTGAAGCACCCTATGTTACCCGGACTCTTTGTTTCACCCCAAATACTAATGCCGGACACTTGATCCTTGAACATTGGTATGACAATTGTACACTTCATTTATCCTTGTCCGATACTTCCAGCAGAGTCCGAGTAACACAGGAAGCACCAAGCCAAACTCCTAAATGACAAGTTGAGACAAAGTTAAGTGGAAATACAATGAAAGAATTTTAGGTTTATAATTTGAAATTGTTTCACCATATGTCCATAAATGAAAACTAAAGCAGCAACTCAGGAAACTGCTAGTACAGTTGATTCAGGATACATGATAAGCTTACAATAATGGAAGAAGTGTTAACACCATCAGCTTCAAGCTCCTCTAGTATTCCTCTACCTTGAGCATCATCAGCAATCTAAGAATGACAAATGTTACAAAAGGTACAGAGAAAATGATAGGATACAAAAAAACAAACAATTGAATGGGGCAGTTGTAGCAAAAACACATCAAAGACCTTTGATACCAGCCTTGGATTTAACCCTAGCCGAGCAGCGCATGTCAAAGCATTTCCAGCATTGCCACCTCCTTGAACCTATGAAAGTATCCATCAACAAAATTATAACCTTACCGAGGGAAAAAAGAAAGAAATTTATTCTATACTCTTTTTTGCCATCACCATGTCAAGAATTTATGGCTTAGCAGAATCACAGAAAAGAGGAAAATATGGAATGAAGGTAAATAAACAGCATTAATATAACACCAATTTCATTGGCACAGTAGTAAAATCAATTTTTGCATTTGCATCTATATAATCTTTTGCAAAGTCTAGCTAACAACATAGCACAAAACTCTAAGATAAGGCATTGAACAAAATAAGAATTGCATAAAGACCGTAATACATGCATTTAAACCTGTATACAATTGGTATTCACCTTTCATGCTCCAGAAACATCAAGTTTCTCTATTCCTCATCATAATTCTTATTAGATGTATGTTGACCAACTGACCATCATATACTACACAACACATTTAATATTAATAACAGCTTGTTTGGATTGAAGGAAATGGAAAGAAAGGAGAGGGAAGGAAATGGAGGGATGGGTTTTCTTTCATTTGGCAAACAATTAGGAAGGAAGGGAATTGGAAGGGAGAGAAATGGAGAGATGAAAATGTAAGAAATTGATCTCTCCAACAATGGAGAGATTTGGATGGAAAAATCATTACTGTTCCCTCCCCTCCCTTATCCTCCCCTTCCCTTGCCTTCCTTCCCCTTATTTTCTTTCCACTTTCTTTAACCAAACACACTATAACTGTGTAACATATATATTGTAAAAGTTTCAAAGTGAGTGACATTTAATGCTCTCTGTATTGCAATGAAGAAAACAAAAGGGGGGTAATGTAGTTCGGGATGTTCATTGTACCACTTAACTTGATCTGGGTTGGCGAGCAGAATAATTTGTTTCAAGAGATTGATAAGAATACTGCTTTATACTTCATATCTTAGTCTTTACCTCTATTTCCAACCAATCAATTTCCCATTGCCCATAAATTCAATTTCTTAGCATATTTCCTAATAAACTTAATCAAGCTTATTCAATCACAACTCCATAATCCAATTCCTTGGCATACTTCTTAAATTCAAAGATACTCTTAAAAGTTAATTAAACTGACTAAAAATTAAAGTGATGCATTGATAACCACAATCCATTACATTACATAATTCAGCAGTAAATCAAGTCAAATGTAGCAGCATAATACAAAATCATCAAAATAAAATTTGAGCAAAAAAAAATGGGGATGATTAAAAAAAGTGATATTAACCTGAAAACTGGTGCTTCTAATCTTGTCATCCGGGTTAGGATAGCTAGCTACAGCTGCTAAAAAGTCCACTACAACACCCCCACAACCTAGCTGCTAACATGAGCATCAGTCTTAGTCACAAATTCTGATTTTAGCCACCAATTTGGTAAGAAAAGACAAGGAAAAACATACAACAATGCTATTTTCTGGGGTAGGAGAAATCAATGACGAAGACGATGGCATTTTGACCCTGCAAAAACATTGCATATTTATTAAATTTTATTCAATTTAATGGTGAGGTGATGAATTGAAATGGGTATTCATTGAACTAACTGAAATAATAATTGAAAATGAATGTAAAACAATAAAATAAAATTGTAATGATAGTAGGAAAGGCTAAACAGAGAGAAAATGGAAGACCTGACCTGGGAGTGGGAGTGTGGGCGGTAGCTTGAGAAGAGAGAAAGTTTGGGTTTGGGAGTATGAGTGAAGTGTTTGGTAATGGAAATGGAGTTGTACAAAACCTCATCATATTTCGGGCCTCACAACAAGCTGTAAAACAAGGTAAACAAAAATAGTATCAATGGAACCAAAGAGCCTTGTAAGAGCAACGCTCACATCTAAATAAGCTAACTTTGCTAGTGATATTGATATTCGCACTTAATATTGACGTTGCCACATCAATTTAAGAGAGCAATATAGAAAAATATACTTCCATAAAGAGTATCAATTTTAATATCAATTTTGGACGTGCCTTTATTATTTTCGTTGGTTACTTGGGTATACAATTTTCATTGTTTACATGGTCTTTTCTCTTTTTAATTCACCTTATTTGCACCTTTTTAAGGACCTTATCCGCACTTATCTCTATTTATTCTATACTACTAAGGCTCTGTTCTGTAGGACTGATCTGGTCTGATCTGATCTGATTTGTTTTGAGTTTGTCTGACCTGATCTGATTTGATCTGATTTGAGTTTTTCTGATCTGATTTTATTTTTATTTTTATTTTTAGTTTTATTTTTATTTTAATTTTTAGTTCTATTTTTATTTTTATTTTTATTTTTATTTTTATTTTTATTTTTATTTTTATTTTTATTTTTATTCTTATTCTTATTCTTATTTTTATTCTTATTTTTATTTTTATTTTTATTTTTATTTTTATTTTTATTTTTATTTTTATTTTTATTTTTATTTTTATTTTTATTTTTATTTTGATAACCAATTTTTATTTTTAACTTTTTATTTTTATTTTTATTAGGGACAAAAATTTAATGAGCCCAAAGCCTCAAGCTTATTTCATTTCACCTCTTTAGTATTTTACTTTTCATTCTTTTCAAACCCTTCATTCAATCTGACTCCAAAACCGTCACCGAAAAAGTCGACCGAATAATCACCGCCGGAAAAGTCATTACGAAAACCGTCGTCGGACAAGTCGTCCCGAAAAACGCGGCCTGAAAATCATTGCCGGAAAAGTCGGCCAAATAATCACTGCCGGAAAAGTCAGTCCGAAAATCGTCGTCGGAAAAGTCGTCCTGAAATCGTCGCCGAAAAACTCGCCTTGAAAATCGTCGACAGAAAAGTCCGTCGAATAATCACCGCCAGAAAAGTCGACCGAATAATCATCGCCGGAAAAGTCATTCCGAAAACCGTCATCGGAAAAGTCGTCCCGAAAATCGTCGCCGGAAAAGTCAGCCGAATAATCAACACTGAAAAAGTCAGTCCGAAAACCGTCGTCGGAAAATGTCGAGCGGAAAAACAATGCTCGAAATAATAAAGAGTAATAAATTCTGATCTGATCTGATCTGATTACTGTAGCTTTTAAGTCCAAAAGAACAAGGCCTAAAACTCTAACCACTATCTTCCTCCACTTTCTTTTTTTCTCTCCTAATCTAACTTTTCTAACTCTCTCCACTAATAAATAAATAAAATCTCAAATACATATCTTTTTAAGGTTTTGCTATTCATTGCCCCGAGGGCAATGCATAAGAATTAACAAATGCATTAAAAGTTGAAATTTACATTTAATATGTGTAAAAAATTCATTGAAAAGTGAAATAAATATATTTTATTTATTTATTATATGAAAATATTACATAGAAAATTGAAATATGTATTTAATATATGAAAATAATTTCACATTTCAATGGAAAATTTTCATATAATCATTGTGTAAAACAAGTTTCAATGTGTTTTTCACATTAATTAATGCATTTGTTAATTCTTATGCATTGCTCTTAGGGAAATGAATAGCAAAACCCATCTTTTTAAACTTAAATAATATTATAAGAGCACTCTCAATAGTGGGCAAAAAATTAGTCCACCAATATCCCTCTACCCACTTTCTCACTCTTTCACATAACCCAATCTCGTGGGCTAATTTTTTTTTTACAAAATCATCCACAATAGTGAGCCAAAAAAAAAACTCCACCACTCTCTCTCCTACTATTTACTATACCCCACTACTTTTTTCTTTCCTTTTAATTACTTTTGATTATTTATTTATTTGATTCCTTGTTTATGATTAATACTATTATGTATTTTGGTGACATATTTTTTCCGTATTTTACGTGTATACGTATTTTGTGCTTATTTTTGTACGCCAAAAATTTTCATGTTTTTTTCGATACTTTACCGTCGAAGAAAAATACACGAAAGGTGCGGACAAAATAATTTAAAAAAAAAAAAACAAGTTACCTTCAATAGAATATTAAACAAGAAAAGTGATACAAAATAATTAAAATACATGAGATACTTAAAAGCGAATGCATGAACTTTTTTTACTGATTATTGGGGCCGTATTTGGCCCAAATGTGCTCCTCTAAATCGTGCTTTAAAGCATCATGAAGACGTCTGTCGGCTGTCGCGAATAGTGGTTCGTATACCTAAATATGAATTGATATCTACCGGTCGTCCGGTTTGGAATTCGAATGGTTCACTATTATCCACTGATGTGCTAGTATTTCTTCGTTGAGGGACATCAGATTCTTAATAGTTTCGTAAAATATCTGCTCGGATATACGTGTCTCGTTCATCTTCTACAATCATATTGTGCATAATGATACACGCTTTCATTATGTCAAATAACATGTCCTCGTCGTAAGCACGAGCGGGATGTCGTATAATCGCAAACCTAGCTTGCAAAACTCCGAAAGCCTGTTCAACATCTTTTCTGGCATGTGCTTGCCTATCTGAAAATAGTCGGTGCTTATCGGTTTGAGGATGCGTGATGCTATAATAACCCGAAATTTTGGGCTATTTTAAATTTTTATTCAGTAGTTAATTACTTAATTTGATGGGCAAAAGATTCTAACCCGAACTAAAAATCGAGCCCAAACTCTTTACCTTGCTTTGTCAATCTAGGACCAAAGCCCAAATTAGCCCTTAACCCCTTAGCCCCACACGGCCCAAATCCTTTTTATTTAACCCTTTTAATTAATTTGTTTATTTCTATTAATCTAAAAACATATCTAAGAAAAGATTCTACTTTTATATTTTTCTCTCCTAAATTTTAGGAGTTCACCCAAGCATTTATAAAAACCCTCCCTTGCTATTCAAAACTCACGGCAGCTTCAAACGCCAAACATCAATATTTTTTTATTCCTTCTTTTCTCTTCTACAAATAAAAACTTCACATTAAATCTTGAAGCTCACAACAAACCATCCTAAAAAGATTGAAGCAATAGAACAACACCAACTTTATTCGAGTATCATACACGGCCAAAACACCCACCACCTTCGAATCTTGACCCATCAATTGAGGTAATTAGATATTTTGCTTAGTTTTAGAACAATATTAAATATATAATTGTTAGAACATGTCTAGAATTGCTAAAGATTGTATTTTTGTGTTGTTGAGTGTATGAATTTATTTCTTGATCAAATCTTGTTATTTCTTTATGAATTTTTCGTGGGAGTTTCTTTACAAATTAATTATGAATCAAGATTTATTTCGTGGCAAAATTCGATCTTTTATTGCTTATAACAATTTAAACTGCCAAACCGGTAAAGATGTCCAGATTTAAGTTACAAATTTATTAAAATACTTAATCAATTCGTATGACTACGAAAATTTAGGTGAAAGTCCTAATTAGTGTTTTATAGCTTTTGTTAATTTTTCGTAATTTTTAAAGCTCGTTTACTATGACAAAAAATTCTGAAACTGATTATAGGCTAACCTGATCGGTTAGTTATAAAATCCCATAAAATTAGTAAATGATGTTATTTTTGGACGAAAATTATGCACGTTAAACCTTGAAACTATATTTAACTATCATCAAAATTTCCAGAATGTTAGAGACCTTTAAATGGTTGTTCTTTAATCTAAATCGGTAAAATCAGATTTTGTAAAATAGTGTGATTAAATTATTAAAATACTTTTAAAGTATATCTTGTGGAATCTCTTGTTCAAATTATGATTCTTTATGACTTTCTTGATTTATTTTTACTAAGTAAATAAGTTCTCGAATTAAATTGTTAACCTTGTTATTAATTAAAGATTTGGTTTTTATTTAATTATTAGATGATTCGAAATCTAATTGTTGAATTATGTTATTCTCATGAATTATTGCTTCATTGTTATTTTATGAATATTTTGATTTATTATTGTTGAATTATGATTGAGTTCGAATTGTTGAGTTGGGAAATTGAAGTGTTTGGATTGATGAGAATTTGAGGTGCCTAATTGTTTGTCGAGTCTAGAGTCAAAATTAAGATGAGGATAGACCTAGAGTTTACTAGTTGTTAAGTCAAGTTGACAAAAGAGTCAAAGTTATGGAATTAAATAAAATAATAATAATTTAAAACATCGAAGGAACGGAAATAGAGTAGAGGATATTGTTTTGTTTCGATCTCTGGCTAGGAAAGGCTTGGTATTTAAGGTGGCCAACATACGTGCCGCACCTCCCTTTCCTGGGACTTCGAACATCTCAGTTCCAATTACGGTCACCTAGTACTTTTGATTATGGTATACTCTACCGGGTTTAAGGAATTGACGGCCGGCATATACTGATAAATTGGGAATTGACGGACAGTTTATGCCGATAAATAAGGAATTGACGGCCGGTATGAGCACCAATATAAAATACAAAACAAATTAATAAGATAATATGGTGATGAGGATAAGATAATGAAAAATGAATAAATTGAATGGTAAAAGTAATATTAATAATGGAAAGGGAACAATGGAGTACAAATATTGTATGTTGGATGTCAAACCAATGGAATGATGGAGTATGACTATTGTATGTTGGATGTCAAACCAATGAGATGATGGAGTATGCCTGTTGTATGTTGGATGCCGAAAGGTGGAGTACAATAGTTGTATGTTGGATGTCGGAACATTGGGGCGATGTAGTACAATAGTTGTATGTTGGATGTCGGAACATTGGAGCGATGGAGTACAATAGATGTATGTTGGATGCTGAACCCGTGAAAGATAATATGATAACCCATGGAATGATGGAGTACAACTGTCGTATATTGGATGCCGAAAGGTGGAGTACTTCAGTTGTATGTTGGATGTCGGACCATTGGGCCAATAATGAATAAATGTAATTCGTAAGTTTGAATGGATATAAAGTAAAGAATTGAGTATTGGAAGTTGAGTTACTATGATCTATAGAGTCTAGAGTCTAGAGGTGGCCCTAGCTAATGAGTCAATGTTGGTTATGTCATGTATTTCCGCTGCGTATCTGATTGTGTGATGTTTTCTAATGAATTATGGATTTGATTATGTTAACCATGTTGATACTATGAAATAAGTGTGTTATGTTCTGTCTATTATATATTTGATTGTGTTCTATGATTAAGTAGAACATTCTAATTACTCCCCACTGACTGTGGACCCCCCATTCCCTTTTCATATAATGAAGCAGAGTAATCTGGGTTATAACGTTGGTTGGGTCTCATGAGCGAGCAAGCGTAGCAGTATTAGCTACCCATTTTAGTAGACTTAGCCTTGTTAATGAATTCTAGTAGCTTGTAGTAGAACTTTAGTATTTTAAAGAGGTTTTTGGAGAATTTCCTTGTTTTGTTTAATTAATTTTGATTAATAAAAGAATTAAGTGTTTTTGTGATATAAGTTTTCATTCATTAATGATTCGTATTGTTGTTTTCTTCGAAAACAACGTTGCTAAAATACGGGTCATTACAGATGTCTTGTACAAAAGTAGACCAACTTGGATAAATACCGTCGGTGAGATAGTATCCCAAACTGTAGTTATGGCCATTCACTGTAAAGAAGGCGTTAGGTGTTGTACCCTGCAAAACATTATCAAAAACAGGTGAACGATACAACACATTAAGATCATTACAAGATCCTGGAATGCCAAAAAAAGAATGCCAAATCCATAGGCCTTGATCCACTACTACTTCTAATATAAGAGTCGGGTTTTTGTTTCGCCCACTGTATTGACCTTGCCATGCGTGGGGACAATTTTTCCAACGCATGCAGTCGATGCTACCGATCATGCCTGGAAAACCACGTTTTTCATTTTAGTATAACATCCTTGTAAGATCCTCTTCCGTTGGAGTACGGAGATATTGATCTTCAAAATTTACGATCACACCTTGAACAAAATGTTTTAACGACTCTCGTGCAGTAGTTTCACCCATTCTTAGGTACTCGTCTACTGCATCTGCACTGTATCCGTATGCTAATTGCCTTATGGCCGCTGTGCATTTTTGCAGCGGTGTGAAATCGAGCCTTCTAGCTCTATCTCGGCGTTGTTGAAAGAAAATGTTGTTTTCAACAACTTTTCCATAATTTTGCAAAACAACGATCTACTCATTCTAAATCGGCGGCAAAATTGTTGATGACTGTACACTGGATTACTACTAAAGTAATCGTTGTACAAACGGTTTTGTCCTTCTTCACGGTTTCGATCAACCCTAGCAACTTCATCACCGCATCTGGTTGGAGCTCTTCTAGGTGGAGATATCATATTTGGGATGATGTTTCCAATCCACTCATGCATAAATTCCTCTTACATTTCATCACTTGAAGAACTTGTGGAAATAGAGCTTCTTTTGGACATTTTGGTTAATAGAAAAATGACAATTTTATAGAAGAACCTGAAAGTATGAGATAGTTGTAAAAAAAAAAAATGAGAAGAAATGACGTTTGTGTATAAAATAGGGAGCATTTGATATTATTGGATAAGATGGGATAGGATTTGAAAGATTTTCTAAGGTAAGAAATACAAAATTTCCTAAGATAGGATAGGATTTTAAGATATTTCTAACATAAGATGGGATAGGAATTTTAGATATTTCTAACATAAGATTGTGTATTAATAAGAAAAGATCGGATTTTGTGGATAAGATTGTATATAGATAAGATGAGATAGGATTTTTATTATTATTGTTGTTGCTGTTGTCATTACATATTATTATTATTATTATTATTATTATTATTATTATTATTATTATTATTATTATTATTATTATTATTATTATTATTATTATTATTTTATTATTATTATTATTATTGACAAACACCTCGTTTAAAAAACATTACCATTAATTTAAATTGCTAAAAGATGATTACAATATGAAAATACATAAATAAAATACGTTAAAAAAATGTGTTGAAACAAAATAAACAATATGAATAAGATTACAATGCCTAAATGGATCGTGTTCCATAAATGTTGAACATCAATTGTTTCTTGAGCTGCTCTTCCTCTTCAGTGGGTGATGTCTTTTGTATTAGCACTTGAAGCAGTTGAACTTCAGTTTCTTTTTGTTTGGCCATCAACTTTCTCTCCTCTATCTCCATCTTTTTAATACGAGCATTAACAGTTTGAGAATACAATTCATTATGAGCATTCAATGATTCATAAACAGACCCAATATCAGATGATACCCCTTTAACCTTTCGCTTGGCCTTTGCTTTCTTAACACCATCAGGCCTAGCGATACCATCCGAAGTGTGGCTACCGCTTGGCATGCCTGTGTCACCATCTTCGTCCACTCTAACTCTTTTACCACTGTCGCTGCTTTCTTCAGCATCATCTTCAACGTTTGCAATCTCCCTTTCTTTCTTTGACATGGCCCACCTCATCTTCACCCTCCACTTTGGATATGCACATAACATCCTCCAACCATGCTCACACAAGAAGTTTCTCGGAGGTATGGTTGAGTTTCGAAATAATGTGTGGGCCGTTTGAACGGTGTCATCCTCGTTGTAGCCACTACCCATTGCCTTCTTCGCCTCTTCATAGCAACCAACCCATAGGTTTATGTCGCTAGCCATTCTTCTCCATCGATTTTCCAACATTTTAGGCCCTCTAACTGGCAACTCAAATGACCGGTTTTTCTGAGCGGCCTCCCCCGATTTAGCTACTTTCCTCCAAAGCGTAGAAGCTTTTTGGTTGGTACCGATGATAGCATCTGTGCAATGGGCCATGTAACATGCGATCAGAGCTTCATCTTCTTTGACGGACCAGTTACGTGCAGCAGATGAAACTGCACGTCGTTGAATCGAGGCCACCGGAGGAGTCATAATCGGTTCCTCCTGGGTCTCGGGAACATTTTCTTCTTCACTACGATCTTCATCGTGTTGACTATTACTCCCCTGATAGGCATGAGGAGAGTAATTATAGTTTTCAGAGGGTGTTTGTTGATGTTGTTGAGGTAATTGATTATTAGAACCATTACCTCCATAATTTTCTAAAAATTGTTGAAGCAAAATGGGATCAATGTTGTTCAAGTTAATTGGAGCCATTTACTTCAAAATTAGTAGAAACACTGAAATAAATAAAAAATGAATTGAAAATTTTAAGAATTATAGAGAGGAGATGACTACTTTTATAGAGAGGAAATGACTAATTTTAAGAAATTATAGAGAATGAGATTTTTTGAGATGTGTCAAATCATATCAAAATTGGTGTCTATTTATAGAACTCAAAATTTTATAGCCGTTGGTAATTTTTTTTATTAAATTAATTTATTACAAAAATATGGTCGTTTACATTATTTTAGCGTTGAAAATGCAAAAAAAAAAAAAAGGAATCAGCTTGACAGATGTCGCGTGCTAAATGGCCAGTAATATCAATATCTGACGCAATATTAGATGGGTGTCAGCAGTCAGCACAATATTCAAAGCCACCAATTTTCCTTCTCCAACGAGCATAATTCAAAATAGCGTGGGCCATAACTTTTTTTTGTTGGTTTCCTTGCTGCTGGGAAACAAAGATTCTGACTTTTTGTATTACTTCTAGGCGTGAGGAAGGATTTTGCTGTCGGTTGGGAGTGCTCTAACAAAAAAAAAAAACTTTGACGTAATAATTGACAAACATTTACATACAAAAAAAAAAAATTATTTCAAATTACTCATTTTGTCTTTATTTAATTTGAGCAATTTCCTTTTTTGGGTTGTTTTTATTTTAATTTGCTAACTTCCTAATTATCTAACTATAGTAAAATTTTATTTTTTATATTTATTGTCTTCTTTCTCTTACATTTTTTTGCACAACTTATTTATGATTTTTTTCCCTTTTTCTATTACTCTATTAATTTATTGGTATTGATGAAAACACAAATGAGCAGATTTTAAAAAAATGGGGGTGTATTTTATTATAATTAATTTTTGGAAAAATTACTTTTAAAGGTATGAACTATGGCCGTCTCAATTCTAAAGGTATGAACTTTTGATTATTTCTTAACAGCACGAACTATGAACTAAACTTACAATGAAAGGTGTTAATGAGTCGGTAACCCGCTGCTTAAGGTCATTAGTATGACGTGTCAGTTTTTTTTTGTTTATAATAGTTAGGGTGTGTTTGATTCAACTTATATGAACACTCCGATCATGTGCTTATTTTCAGAAAATTCAGATCAGAGATCAGATCAGACCAGATCAGAAAAATTCAGATCAGAATATATCATATCAGATCAGATCAGAAAATACCAATTAAGTGTTATTTATTTTTAATAATATTTATATTTTATATTTATTTTTACATATATTTTCATTTTAATTTTTTTAATTTTATTTATTTTTATTTTATTTTAATATTTTTTTCATTTATTTATTTATTAATTTTTTCATTTTTTTTATTTATTTTTTTTCATTTTTTTTCTTTTTATTTCTATTATTATTATTTTTATTTCTATTTTAAACAATATTAATAATAGTTTACATTTACAATAATGCACAATTAAATTTCACTAAAGATCAGATCAGATTAGAAATTTTCAGACCAGATCAGAAAATTTTAGATCAGATCAGACTAGACCAGATCAGAAAATTTCAGACGAATCAAACGCACCCTTAGGTTTAGAAATTTTCCTTTTTTTTCTTTAAAATTCCTTAGATACCTTATTTTTCTTTCTTCTCTTATTTTTTCTTTCTTTTCCATTTTTCTATCTTATATGTTTTTCTTCTTCTTCTCAATTTTTTCCTTGGATGTGTCCTATGTAATAGAGTCCTTTTCAATGGCTATCTTACCATTAATGTCCAACCTTTTTCTTTATGCTAATTTTCTAATACTTTCCTCTTCTCTTCTCTTCTTCCTTTTTTTTTTCTTTTCTTTTTCCTTGTTTTTTTCCTCTATTTTTTACTTCTGTCAATTTTTGCTTGTCTCATATACAAGATATACTTCTTCCTTTTCTGTTTTTTCAACCTGTCCCTGTGTTTTGTTTCTCTGTGTCTTCTGTTTTATATATGGGTTTTTTTAATATGGGTCATTTTAATCTCGTTTCAGTTTGTTTATGGGTAATCCAAAATCAAATATTCTTTGCTTTAATGTAGAAGTATCTACTAAGTGCTTTTGCCTTTCGGTGGTATTCTACTAACAAATTAAACTCTATTTTCTTTTGTCAATCATGCACTTTATCATATAATTAATTTATTAGTTTGACTAGAAAATAAGCTATAAAAAATGTTATAATTATTAGGTTTTTTTTACAAAACTCCCTAAATTTTTAGGGGGTTTGTGAAAAACTACCTTAAATAAATAGAATTGTCCAAAACTATCGGAATTATACAAAATCATTGTTGACCCATAACTTGATGGTTTTGGGGGGAGTTGACCATGGTTTTATACGTATTTTTATGTGTATCTTTATACGAATATGTATTCTTTTACGTATTTCTGTACTTTTATGCGTATTTTTATACGAAATAATATTTTTATATTTATTTTATACGAAATACGTATAAATATTTTTTAAATGACACGCAAATCGAGGCTATCCGCGAATAGAGTTCGGGGTTGATCGGGTCATTTTTGCAAATTCTAACATCGAAACGGACCCCGTAAGGATTAAAATGACCCGTAAAACCTTGAATGGGCTATTTTTTTCCTGACATGTAAATTGATGCACGCAAGTCGAGGCTATTCACGAACGCCGTTCGGGGCTGATCAGGTCATTTTTTTTGCAATTCGAGGCTAATTGGGTCATTTTTTTACAAATTCGAATCTCAAAACGGACCCTTAAAGGTTGAAATGACCCGTAAAACCTTGAATAGACTATTTTTTCTGACACGTAGATCGATGCGCGTATATCGAGGTTCACAGATAGAAAATAGCCCGATTTGTGTGCATCGATCGACGTGTCAGGTAAAAAATAGTCCATTCAACTTTTTTACGGGTCATTTTAACCCTTAATGGGTCCGTTTCGAGGTCTGAATTTGCAAAAAATGACCTGATCAGTCCCGAACGGCGTTCCTGAATAGCCTCGACTTGCGTGCATCGATTTACGTATCAGGAAAAAAATAGCCCATTTAAGGTTTTACTGGTTATTTTAACTCTTATGGGATCCGTTTTGTGGTCGGAATTCGCAAAAAACGACCTGTCAACCACGAACTGTATTCGCGGATAGCCTAGATTTGCGTGTCATTAAAAAAACGTTTTTATACATATGTCGTATAAAATAAATATAAAAATATGAATTTGTATAAGAATATGTATAAAAAATACAGAAATACGTAAAAGAATATGTATTCGTATAAAGATACACATAAAATACGTATAAAAACATGGTCAACTCCCCCCAAAACCATTGTCAAAACCATCAAGGTATGGGTCAACAATGGTTTTGTATAATTCCGGTAGTTTTTGTAATATCCCATAATTTTGGTACATATTTTTCTACGATATTTATTAAAAGACTATTTTATACTACGAATATATTATTTGCATATTTTTCAAGTTAAAAATATTTTTCAAAAAAAAAAAAATTAAATAAGTCCTAGTTTCATATATAAATAACGAGAATTTTATAATATGAAAATGATTTAAAAAGGAATTTCTAAGCCCAATTACTTCTCTTGGACTTGTAAAACCAATAGGCCAATTAAGTATTTTTAAGCCCAATTATTCCTCTTGGATTTGTAAACAAATCCTAATCCAAAACCAATAAACCAATTAAGTAGCCCAAAAGTCCTAATCCAAAACCAATAAGCCAATTAGATAGTCCAAAAAAAAGGGGGAAAAGCCCCCAAAATCACACGGCCAAAAGGGGGTGAATTAGGGAAATTAATTACAAATATTTCCCTAATATCCTACTAAGCAATACTTGCTTTTTTTATCACCCAAAAATCTTCCCATAACCCTCCCAACCATCATATGCTTGATCATCAAGAATAATATATTCCCAAAGCATGACTAAATCAAATAATATTGACCATCAAATTATTTTCATAATCCCCAACTTACCATACTACACATACTTTAAACACTATAAATACCCCCTAATTCAACCCATTTTCCACACACAAAATTACAAAAATTTCTCTACTCTTTCTTGTCCAATCTCACGGCATTTCCCACTTTAAAAAAAAGAAAAAAATCTCAAGCTCCGGCAATCACCATCACCACCATCGGCAAGTGTTTTCCGACCCTCTTTTATTTTTATTAAATTATTTTATTAAGTTATATATTATTGTTTAAAACATTAACTACTAATAATAAGTTCTTAAAATTTTATGGGATTTAGTATTTTATTATAATTATTAAAATAATTCGGTTTTATAAAAAAAAAAAATAATAATAATAATAATAATATCCGAATAATAATGATAATATTAATAAGTGTTTAAAATCCTACTACTCATATAGTCTTAATATTTATCACTTATATTATAAAAATCCTACTACTAATATTATGATTTTTAATATCCTAATACTTATATAAACTTATTACTTATACTATAGTTTTAAAAGTATTAGTGGTCATGCACATCTTAGGGTTCATTTTGTTAGTATAAATATTTTGGTGGCCTTATATTAATCAAGGTCGTATTAATTTTGTGTAGGACGCTCTCGGTAGGATTCCTTAAGTTTTTCGAGTTTAGTTGTCCAATCCGAACGAAAGGTACGTTTAGGTAGCTTGATATCTTATAAAGAGTTTGAAATCTTATGTGCTATATGTATACATGATTTGGTGATTTGAAATATTATGTAATGATTTTAAAGTTTCGTTGGCACTTTTATTTATCTTGGTGTTTTAATATTTTAGTAATTAAATAATTGTTAGGAAATTCTTTTTCTATATAATATTTTTACTCTATGGTATTTTATTATTTTGGTAACAAAATAATTTGTCAAAAATTTTCTATGTCACATTCGACACTTTATGGAAAGATTTTAAGGATATGATTGTTCAACAATAAAGGAATTTTGGAAAGAATTTTATGGAATATGTTTTTCAATACTATCTTGAATTTATATTAAAAAAAAAAATCCCACAAAGCTTTATAAGCTTATTTGTTAGTCTGCAACCCCACTACGTGGATTTGGTTGATAAGACTATGGACTTTGTATGACCTAGTCTTTCCTCAAGGATAACCTTTACACAGAAAGACACTAACTTGGGGGGTGTGCACACTTGGAAGAGGAAATTTTTGGGATAAAGGAAAATAAATTTTATACATGATTTGCAATTAATTATAAATTCCTAAATTGATTTATTTCAATGGTATTTATTTTCGTGGAACTTTTTGGAAAGGAAATTTTGAAGATTTGTTATGATAGGAAATAAATGTTGTTTTTCAAAGGCATGTTTGTAAAATAAAATGATCTTTACTTATCTTGTGCTTATTCGTACTTAACATTTTTGCTAACCCGTACTTCCTTTTTGTTTTTGGCTTGGCCCTACTTATCATTATGATAGGTAGGTAGGTGATGATGAGAAGATGTGGACTTGATGCATTGGGAAGCAACGGGATTTCATCACCTAGATTAGGATTATCACTTTATATTTTTAGAATAAACACTTATTATTTTGTATTAGGCCCCATTCTTTAGGACTTCTATTGACTTAATTTAATTTAATTTCATTTAAGTTCAGTTAATTTAATTTAAATTAATTTAATTTAATTTAAATTAAATTAAATTAATTTAATTTAAGTTCATTTCATTATTATTATTATTATTATTATTATTATTATTATTATTATTATTATTATTATTATTATTAAAAACTAAAAGTCAAAATGTCTACAAGAAGTTAGTGGGAAGCCTAGATACAATCTGGGCCCCCACCCCCCTAGCTACAGCAAAGCTAATACGAGTGAAGATATGAGCAGCAGCACGCGCACCAATATCATGCGCTCTAGAAAACATACCCCAGAGCAGTAGAGAAAGAGAAAGGAAGGAAACCATACCCCAGAGCAGCACATCGATCTGCATACTTACACCGTTTACGAGAAGCCGCATCCTGCACAGCACGATCAGGAACAAAATCAGCCATACCGGACTGAGTCAGAGGTGAAGACCCCGTCAAATCCACACAAACATCGCGATCATGGTCCCATGAGTAAAGCAGCAAATCCACAGGATGAAGACCCCCGATCTCTGTGCTCATCCCAATATCAACCTCCTTACCAGCAGAAATCCCCGAGCGATTGCAGATATCATAAAGAGTGTCCCGCACAACATTATGATGATGCTTGACACCCACAATCCCAGTACACGACACAGCATGATCCCCGTGGATGGTTATTATTATTATTATTAGTTTCGGGCATCGTTTTTCCGCTCGACACTTTCCGACGACGGTTTTCGAACTGACATTTCCGGCGTTGATTATTCGGCCGACTTTTTCGGCGACGATTTTCGGGACGAGTTTTTCGGCGACGGTTTTTGGGACGACTTTTCCGATGACGGTTTTCAGACTGATTTTTCCAACGGTGATTATTCGGCCGAGTTTTTCGGCGACGATTTTCGGGACGACTTTTCCGACGACAGTTTTCGGACTGATTTTTCGGCGGTAATTATTCGGCCGACTTTTCCGGCGACGGTTTTTCGGGACGACTTTTTCGACAACGGTTTTCGGATTGATTTTCCGGCGGTGATTATTCGGCCGACTTTTCCGGCGACGATTTTCAGGCCGAGTTTTTCGACGACGATTTTTGGGACGACTTTTCCAACGACAATTTTTGGACTAATTTTTCGGCGTTGATTATTCGGCCGACTTTTCCGACATCGATTTTCAGGCCGAGTTTTTCGGCGACGATTTTTTGGGACGACTTTTCCGACGATGATTTTCGAACTGATTTTCCGACGGTGATTATTCGGCTGACTTTTCCGGCGACGGATTTCAGGCCAAGTTTTTCGGCGGCGATTTTTCGGGACGACTTTTCCGACGACGATTTTTAGATTGACTTTTCCGGCGGTGATTATTCGGTCGACTTTTCCGGCAGTGATTTTCAGGCCGAGTTTTTCCGCGACGATTTTCGGGGCGACTTTTCCGGCGACGATTTTCAGGCCGAGTTTTTCAGCGACGATTTTCGGGATGACTTTTCCGGCGGTGATTATTCGGCCGAGTTTTTCGACGACGATTTTCCGGCGGTGAAAATGAAGGTTTTAGGGTTTACTTTGAAATATAAATAAAATAAAAAAAAATTCAAAAAATAAAAATAAAAAATAATAAATGAAAATGAAAATGAAAATAAACAATAAAAATAAACAATAAAAACTAAATATAAAAATAAAAATAAAAAATAAAAATAAAAATAAAAATAAAAAATTTAATTTAATTTAATTTAATTTAATTTAATTTTTTTAATTTTTTTAATTTAATTTAATTTAATTTAATTTCAGTTAATTTTGTAATACCCTGAAAATTTGGGATATTTTAAAATTTTTATTTATTAATTAAATGTATAATCAATTGACTATTTAATTGATTATTATTTAATTAATTATTATTTTGTGTAGCAATCTAATCATTTTGAGCCTGGCCTTAACCTTTTTATTTTTTCTTGCCAAAACCCGAGCCCAATTGTTTCCTTTGATCCATATGTTACGCAGTCCATCCTTTTATTCTTTCTTTATTCCATTAATTTCTTTTATTTAATATTATTAATTCTTTATCTATTTTGGCCCTATTTCCAAAATTCTATATTTATATCCTTGCCCATTTATTTCTTCTTACTATTAAGGAAGCCTATTGTCCCTATTCATTTTCTGTTTTCCTAAATATTTTATTCTAAGTCCAAAAGGCCCATTTAGTTTGGACTGTTTTATTTTTATTTCTCTCTCTTTTTCTCAAATTGGGCCAATGACCCAATTTTTCCTCCTTCTTTTGTCATGGCCGGTTCTCCCCTCTTCTTTTTGGGCCAAGTATTATTTTCTTTTGAGTTTAAGTAATTAGTTAATTAAATTAATTAATTATTTCAAAATCCTAAAACTTAGTCTAAACCCTAACTAAGTCATCCCATAATAAGCCCAACTCCCCCTATTCTTTCTCTCCTCCTCACGGCTCCCCTTCCTAATTTATTAGGGTTTGTTTTCTTTCTTTCTTCTATATATATTTGTTAGGCTTGGCAATACTATTTTCCTATTTTGCAAAAGCTCATAAACCCTAAAAGAAAAAAAAAAGGAAAACTTTCTCTTTTCTTTCCTCCAAAAGGGCCGTGCACTTCAAGTCACCAAAGTAGTGATTTGCCTTGGAATTTTTAGCGATTAGAGGTAACTATGCTATTTCGTTTAATTTCGGTACAAGTTAATCACATAGTTAATTAGGATTAAAACATGAAAATTGTTAGGAATTAGTGTCTTGGAATGATTTTAGGAGCTTCTTTACTGTTTGATCTTTAATCAAGATTTATTTCATGGCGAAATTCGTCCTTCTCTTGCTTGAAACAATTTAATCTTTTAAACCGGTAAAACTGTCCAGATTTGGTTTACGAATTATTTAAGGAAATTTTAGGTGGAAGTCCGTAATAATGTTTGACATCTTGTGTTAAATTTTCGTAATTTTTAAAGTTCGTTTGCTATGGAAGAAAAATATGAAACTGATTTCAGACTAATCTGATTTGTTAGTTATAAAATCACTTAAAAATAGTAAACGACGTTATTTTTGGATGAAATTTATGCACGTTAAACCTTGAACTCATGTTTAACTCCCATCAAAATTTCCAGTTTATTAGAGATCTTTAAATGGACGTTCCTAATTTAATCCTTTAAAATCAGACTGTGTAAAATAGTGTGATTAAATTATTAAAACATGTTATCATTGAATTCTTGAATCTAATCTTGATAATTTTAATGTTTGAAGTATGATCTTTAATTAATATTATTAAGTGTAATTGCTAACCATTGATAATTGTATTTAATTAATTATGTTAATTTTCGGTATTGTTGACCTGGAATTTTCGAGTGAATTAAAATATGGAAGGTAGGATTTTTATCATGTTTTAAGTAATTTTTATATGATTGTTTAATGAAGTTAGTTTAATTATTGTTATTTTACAAAAATGTCGAATGGCTTAATTTATTATAGATCAAACTTTAGTTAATTTTTGACCTATAATAATATTAGAAGGTAACTTTAGGAATTATTATAATAAAAGGAATTAAAGGATTTATCAGGAATAAGTTGTAATATGAAGGGATAGGTATTATTACTATTATTATTACTAATATTATTATTATTAGTATTATTATTATTATTAAGGAATTAGTAGGGACAAGTTATAATAAGATGTAATAAGATATTAAAAAGGGTAAGAAAGGAAACAGAGTAAAAGGAATTTGAATTGTTTCGATCTCTGGCTAGGAAAGACTTGGTATTTAAGGTGGCCAATATACGTGCCGCACCTCTCTTTCCTGGGATTTCGAACATTTCATCTCCGATTACGGCCACCTAGTATTTCCCGATTCAAGAAGTTATAAGATAAGATTTAAGATATGAAATATAAGATAAGATAAGGACGTCCGTTCGATGATACACGAGTCGTCGGATTGGGTTAAGTCGATGCCACTGCTCCATGGGACGAACACACGAGTTCCCCCGCGCAGTTCTTGGTTCTAGAATATGTAGTCGTCTAAGTAGTAGTACACGAGCTGCTATTTAGGGGTTATGGCCATAGCTTAGGCTTAGTGGTGCACACGGGATCCACTACGGGTTGAATACACGAGTTCACCCCGGCATGTTTTAGGAAAGTTGTGGTGCACACGGGATCCACAACGAGTTATAGTGACCGGTCCGTTAAAAGATAAAGATGATAAGATATGATATGATTATAAAGTTAAGATGAATAATATGATATGATTATTAAGTTAAGATGAACGACATGATATGATTATGGAATTGAGATAATTAAGGTATAAGATCGTATATAGTATAAGTTCAGTATTAGACGTAATGTATTATGATTGGTATAAGTCTTCCGCTGTGTATGTCTGTATATGTATAACTCTGGAATGTATGCATGTATAAATGTATTTCGTATGTATACTTGTATTGTATACGTACTTATATACGTATTGCGTATGTATTTCTAACCGTATTTTGCAGGTATTATTATACGTATTGTATACGTATTCTTATACGTATTTTTGTACGTATTTGTATACGTACCCCGTATGTACTTGTGTATGAAATGTTATTTGTCTACTTGTATTTTCGTGTGTTATCCTATGCTATTATGTGTTTAGCGGTCCCTTACTTAAACGGGACAGCCTAGTTACTCGCCACTGACGGTGGACCCCCCCTCAGTTTCAGGTGACGATGCAGCTGCTTAAATCGGGCTTCCTCTGGGTTGGGCTTTGTGCAGCAGAGACCTGTAGTTTAGCCTTTGTTTTCTTAAGTTATTTAATAAGATTTCTATGCAATTCAGATTATCCCAGCCTGTTGGGATGGACTTTATTTAACTCATGTAATTTAAGTTCGACCTATGTAGACCTTTGGAGTTTTAGTTTATTTATTTAATAAAAGATGTTTAGTTTTGAACTATTAATTTCATTTATAGTTTAATTGTTTAAGTAATGATCCGTTTGTCGATTTCCCTTCGTCAATCGACATGTCCAAAAAGTCGGGTCGTTACAAATTTAATTTAAGTTCAGTTAATTTAATTTAAGTTCATGTTTTCTCAGCTCTAAAGAACAGGATCTTAGTTAACATTTGATTTTCCTTTCTGCTGCATGATTAATTTTAATAATTGCTACTTTAAATTAGTCGTACGTTCTCACGTGGCGGTAATACGCCCAAGTCTATCTCTACGGTATTTTGTATGTATTATTTTGGTATTTCCATAGAGGGAGATTTGGGGGTGTTACAGTTTTGGACAATTCTGTTTATTTAAGGTAGTTTTTCACAAACCCCCAAAAGTGTAGGGGGTTTTGGACAAAAAATCCTAATTATTATATTGGTGACTTGGTGTTCTTCCTATATTTGTAGATGCAATGGAACTTGAATGGAACTTGAGGAAAATGGAGATGAAGAGCTTGCACATTTTCAGTTATTATACTCCACGGAAGATGGGGGGAAAATGGAGTAGAATGAAGAAGAAAAACACATAATAAGATAGAAAAATGGAGAAGAAAGAGAAATGGGGCGATTTTTAAATAAGAAAAAAAAGGAAAAATCTTAAACCTAACAGCTATAAAAAAAACTGACACATCATACAAATGACCTTCAGCAGCGGGTTACCGATTCATTTATACCTTTCATTGCGAGTTTAGTTAATAGTTCGTGCTGTTCAAAAATAATCAAAAGTTCATACCTTTAAAATTGGGACGACCATATTTCATAACTTTAAAAGTAATTTTTCCTTAATTTTTTTATATCTCTACTAATCTTTTATACTATCTCTGTATCGCAATACTTGCTACATAAGTATGCGCTATGGACCTGTAGGGCAAAAATGGATTTAAAGAGAGATAGAGTGAAAAATGAATAATTAATTGAGACCACTACAAATTAAAACTAATTTTTTTTATAAAAAAAATGAGTAAATTTTCATTAAATTAATATAATAAAAAATATTTGTTGCAAGTATCATGTTACAACTCAAAATGACAAAAGTTGTGAGTATTACGATACGAAGCTAGAACTAACATAGTAACCACAAAAAAAAACTTTCCTAAGCCCGAATTATCCATCCCAACATATCAATACTTCTATTCGGTAGTGTATATCAGGGCACTAGCAATAGAGAGGTTTATGTTGAGGTTTGTGTTTGTTTTTTGAGGTTTGTTCATAAACCTCTCTATTGCTAGTGTAGGTTACTAGTTGTGAGGTTTGTAGAAGTTACTAATTAGTAACCTAGGTTTATGAGTTTTTTTTTTTTTTTTTTTTGTTGTTGTTGTTGTGAGAATGGATTTCCCTTTTCTTTTTTAAAATGAGTCCCGATACAAACCTTAGTGGAGGTTTGTCTATTGTTAGTGGGAATGGTGGTAGGTTTAAATAGATTTGGGTTTATTAAATTTGATGTGGCAAGAAAATAAACCTTTAAGAAGTTTGTTCTATTGCTATTGCCCTAATATAGTAACCACTAAAAAAATATTTCCTAATATTAATTAAAATCGAGCATTTGCTCGGGTATTATCTAGTTATAGTGTATAAGGAAAACGGTGAGATCGCGGCAGTGTCCAAGTAGATTACCATACTACCCTTGTTCATCCTTAATAATTGTCAGTCAAGTGGAAGACAATTTTAACATTTGTGTATTAAAATTTTCCATAATGATGTTTGATTTTTAAAATAATTAATATCCTTATTTAAAACACGTAATCACAACTAAAAAATTTTAGGTACCATTTAATTGTAAAATTATATTATTCAAATTCTCTTAACACTCAAAATTTATTCATAATTATTTACTCAATTTGCAATATACTTACTATGTATAAGTGAAATGCAAAAACTAGATTAACTTCATAAAAAAAATCAATATATATATATATATATATAGTTTTTAAATTGTATGAGAACTTATTAATTTTATTGTCAAGTTATTATTGTTAACAAATATTTTAAAATTATTCCACGCTTGCGTGCACAAAAAATGGTTTAAAATAAGTAATCATAATTTTAAAAATCACAAGTGTAATTAATTGTAAAATTGTATTATTCATAATAAATCAATCTTTAAAAATAAATAAATTATTTACTCAATTTGCAATGTACTTATCATGTATAAGCGAGAATAAAAAATTATCTAAATGTTTTAAAAATTATGTAGGAACTTATTAATTTTATTGTCAAGTTAATGTTGTATTGTTTAACGTATATTTTAAGATCATCGATCGCACAAATTGCGTGCATAAAAAACTATTTTAATTTGTTTTATTAGAGAGAAAAAAATTCAAAAAAAGAGGAAGAAATAATAAGTTTGATCCTCTTTATTTATTTAAATTTATTTAAAATTTCTAAACTTATTTTTTTCTAAAATAAGTAAAAAAAAAAAAACAGTTGAGAACATACATACTATGTTTGCAAGGAAAATGATTTTTTACTTTGAGCGTTTTCTATTGTTTAGTTATAAGGAAAATCAGGTACTCATGTTAACTTTTGTAATTGTATTCTTTTCTCATTTCTTTTATTATTATTATTATTTATAGATTTGAAATATATTCTTACTCATTAATTACACCAAATAAGTGTAAAAGCGCAAATGTGATATTCAAATATTTAAAAATAATTCTATGAGTCTATAGTCCCTGCTTGGGAGTTAGTTGTTAGCTGTTAAAGGTTAGCCGGTCGAGTTTGCTACTTTGACTGGCTGATTGTGATAGACTAATAGCTGATTTGACTAACTGATTATATTAGCTATTTGTGTAAAACTGTTTGATAAATAGTGGTTAGCTGTTAGATGTTTCAGAGTAAATAAGAACCAAAAGTTTATAAGCTCTTCTAAAAAAGCTCCTCATATGGGGGTGTTTGGGATTTAGAGGTTTGAGGGAAAAAGAGAGGTTTGACCCTCTCGTAGAAGGCTACATAAAACAACGGTGTAAAAGAGTGAATCCATCATCATCATATCTCATACACGGCGATCGTAGTTTTGTTAAATTATTATGTGATTTGATTCAAATTTTTTTTTTTTTTTTTTGTATTTGATAGTATTGATCTTTATTGTAGATGTCGTAGTCCTTTTATTAATGAATTGATTTTATTTCCAAAAAAATAAAATAGAATAAGACAAATAAAAATATGACCTCATGTTGATTTGTCAGATTTTTACCAAGATCGACTCCAATCTGAGTCTGATTGATTAGATTTTTTTTTATACGGAATTGGAAGTAAATTTTTATTTTTCAGATTCAAATCAGATTATGTCTTGTGATCGGATTGGATCAAACGAGGGTTCGCGTCCGTACTAAAATTGTCATCCCTAGTGGAGGGAGGGGGTGGATTTGTTGATGGATAACACAAAAAAGGTTGTAAGCCTCGTTAAGTTACGACAAAGAGGGCACAAGTGAATAACTGTAAAGTCAGTCGGCCAATTACACTTCCGCAGGAGAATTCATAGGGCTCCACACATGTCTCAGCCACGTTTCTCACAAATGCGAGAAACTGGTTTTCTCCTTTCGTAAAGCACGACTCGTTTCCGAGCCCACATCTCTGTGGTGACTGGCCCGGGGACTTTCCTGGGCCTAAGCCTGCATTGTGCAAAATCTCGGCCCAATCACTTCGACCCTCAAACCGTAATTAGTAGTAATACTTCATAACTTAATATTATAAACTAGTTTTTCTTTGTTTTAATTTTCGATGTGGGACGAAAAGACTTCACAATTTTTAAATAAACTCATACATATATAACTCTTTCCAATGAATAATGCAGTGAAGTTTTCTAATTCTCAAAATGCATTCACTTTTATATCAATTTCCAAATTACCGTCCATATCAGCATAGGGAAAAAAAATCATTTTTTTAATGAGAAACCGCTACTGGCAGTAGCGGTTTATGTGCAGTATTTTTTTTATAAAGGTTGAAAGCTAATAGATTACTTAGGAAATTTGTATTTTTTTAACTAGGACAAACCGCTACTGGGAGTAGCGGTTTTCTTCAGTAAAACCGCTACTCCCAGTAGCGGTTTTGTCACGAAATTGAAAAAAAAATAAAATTCATTCAATCGTCTAGGTGAACGGTAATTTGGGAATTGAAGAAAGCGTAACAATATTTTGGGAATTAAAATTCTTACTAACATTATTTAGGGAGTTCCATAAATACACAGCCATTCTGTAGTCCTGTTTGTTTGTTTTTTTTTCTTTTCCCTTCTTCCTCAGTTAACTACTTCAACTTCCATACCCACTGCGTCTGCCATTGTTGAGGACCTGGTTTTTTTTTTCAAATTTTCAAGGTTAAAGCCAGCGCCAAGGACCAAATGCCGCCGACTAAAGCTGAGCCGAAGATGGATGCTTACGGAGAGAAAGAAATTGCGGCCAAGAATGGCGGAAGCAATGTGAAGCTTAAAGAAAAAGCTAAGGGGAGAGTAATGACGGCAGCGTCAAATTATGAAGTTGTCGTTACGGACAAAGAAGATGATTTTGTTGTTGCTGAGTATGATGTTTATCTCCCTCCTAGTAACCCTCAAACTGAGGTGAGTTGCTGAAACAATTTGTTTTTATTGATTGAATTGAATTAAATTGAAATTTGATGAAGTTTACTGTTGTTGATGATGATTGAAGTTGTATTTGTTGAGTGATACTGATTCCGACAAGTGTGATCATGGATCTTCTGCTGCTGCTAAAATTGGCAAGGAGGTTGGTCTTTTTATTATTTTAGTGTTGTTAATGAAATTATTGCTTGTTTTTTTTTTTTGGCAAAGTTATTGCTTGTTATTCTTACCAATTGTTTCCAAGTCAATTGATGTTAGTTGTTTGTTGACTTGCATTGAATATTGAAATCTTAACCTGCTAATATATAAGTTGCTTGGAAACGGGTACAGAGATTGGTACTAGTATGAAACGGGTACACGATACTAGATATGAGCTGTGGCGGAGCTAGAATTTTTTTTATCACGGGAGCCGAAATCAATTTCACACGAAAGTAATAACATGGTAAAGAGCAAAAAATGTTAAGAATGTAGCTAGTGAGACTCGAATCCTAATCGAGGGAATTATAAACAAGTAATCAAACCAATTGAGCTATTATATTTTTATTATTTATTTTTACTTAAACTTAATATATACTAGCAATTTTGGACCAAGAGACAGGCCAAGGCCCCTGCTAGCCCCTTGGCTCCGCCCTTGGATATGAGTACGGTAAAGTACACATTACAAAATTTATTACAAATTGAGGATATTTATGATTGATTTAAAATTTATTACTAGTATGAAAATTTTGGTTAAGTTATTAAGTAGCATGAAAATTGTTTATTCAATACATATAAACTAGGAAAAAAAGATTGTTATAATGGATTTTTTTTGTCTACACTCTACACACAAATAATCATATAAAAGGTGTTAGGATCATCTCGATTTCTTTGTCTCCATTTCCTATTTTATGATCATGACACCTCAATTAAGATTAAAATAAAAATCTAAAAAATCCATCTATTTTCCCACTTGGTACATCCCCAATTATTGATTGATGAAATGGACTCACAATTTCTTATAAGAAATGGAGAGGATCTTAACTCATAGAAAAGAGCAAGCTATCGACTATCCATGAATTACGAGTGTCGTACAACTAGGACGGGCACGTGAGCAAAAAGGGAGTACCCATGGTCCCATGCTACCTAGCTTGCCATGAGCAAACTAAAGGCTGCACCACATTCTGTAAAATTAATGATTATGCATATAGAAGGGTACTGATTTCTTTAGTAGACATGGTTATGGATTTAAGAAAGTTGGTTTAGTGTAGAGTGTAGACATGGTTTTGAATTTTGTTTTTTTTTTTGCCATCACTAAATGAAAGCAATTGTATAGATGATGAGGAGTGGAGGGATATACAATTTTAATAGCAATTGAAGAAAATCCATTGTTTTGTGATTCCAAAGTCCCAATTCCTTTATAAAATACCAATTACCATGCATACTAGGGCAACTTTGATTGCCTTTTTTTGTGGTTGATGTGAAAGGCTTTCGGCTTGAGTTTGCGAATATGTGAAGTTTATTCTTCTGTAAAAATTATGTTTTCTTTCATGCTTTCAGACTTGGTCATCTTCTAGGGCGCTGCAACAAGTTACCACATATGCTGTTGGGGTGTTGTCTGGCAAGAAGGTGCGTTTAATTTGCTCATGCTCTTTCTTCCTATAATCTCTGCAATGAAAGAGTTTATGAAACAATGAAACTTCCTAAAACATGAGCTTTGCCTCAAATGGTTGTCTGCAATCTGCATTATCCTCCACCATCTTATGTCATCTTAAGCGATGTTTGATTTCACATTTTATGTAATCACATCGCATTTTGTGGTAGCATGCATAAGCTATTGGAGATTAAATATGTTTTTCATGTTTTGGAGGTTTGGCCAGTATGGAATGCTTGATGCTTTCAATTTCTGTGTGGTTCAATTGGTTATTTGTGTAATATGCGAATTTAAACATGGGATGATTCTAGTGTAGTCTTATGACTATTGTCTATCGTAGTGGATGGCTAGGATTGCACGATTTTTATTTATTTTTAATTTTTAATTCCTAAACCTAATTTAAAATCTTTTTTTAAATACTTTAAATAGATTTCTTATTTTAGAAAAAAAATTTGATTTTTTTAGAATAAAAAATAATTTTAGAAAAAATCATAAATTATTTTCTCTAAATAAATAATCTAATTAAAGTATTTTAAAAAGATTTTTAATTAGATTAAACAATTAAAAATAAATCAAAAATCGTACAATCCTAACCAACCATTACGGTAGTCAGTAGTCATCATACTACACTAGAATTTTCATTAAATATGAGCTGGAAATGATCCCTTTTTTTGCCCAAATGCTTACTGACTTGTAATTTCTTACTATTTATAGTTTTTCAGTTTCTCTAGCTAGTTATCTTATTCTTAGGTAGGCTTGACTAGCACATAAGTTGGAAATTTGGAAATTTACATTCAGTCTGTGACTCCAGGTGTCAGTAATGGTTAGTAAGATAATGAAGTGGCTTAAATATTCTTTCTAGCTTTCAATATAAAGTGTATGACTGAGGCTTTAGAATCTGGATGTTTGTGATTGTTTAACAATAGGAGCCTGCCATTTCAAAGATTGTCAAGCTTTATAAATATTTTGGCTTTGATTTCAATGTCTACATATGAATTTGTTGTATAAAATGGTGATTCACCTGGTAATGTATGACCTTTTTTTTCCTTCTCTGGGTCTTGCAGCTATTTCTAAATTCCATTGACACAAGTACGAACCTAAATGATGTTCTTGTTAGGCCATCATGGAAGAAGGTGTGTCCCTTTTTTATGTCTAAATGACTAAATATACAAATGTTTACAATTCTGATATAGGCATTATGTATGTAATTTCTTAATATGTTCATTCATAAAGGAACAAGTAGCTTTATTTAATGATTAAAGAAGGTATTAGCTTTTATGTATTTGGAGTGTTTTTGTCAAGGAAGCTGGGCTTGGATGCTCCTCTATTATAGGCATGACTCTGAGGGTAGTGCAGTGAAACATACCAAAATGTAAAGTGTAAAAATTTCTTAGGATATATGCTAATGATGAATATATATATATACTGAAGAAACTCTTATGATCTGAAGATACAGATTATAGATTAGAAATTTATTGGTTAACATTTGAATTTTGTATGGAAGTATCTTATGGAGTAATTGCTTCCTCCGTTTAAAAAAAAACGCAACAAATTGGATAGCACGGACTCCTAGTCCATTTTTTGTTGTGAGAGTAAAAGGGATAAAGAGAGAAAGTGGGGTAGGTGATGATGTTAGAGATAGGAAGAAAAGATTTACAAAAATGGAAAGATTGAAATTGTTGCATTTATTTTGAAACTTTCTAAAATAGAAATTGTTGCGTTTATTTCAAAACGGAGGAAGTATTATTTTATCATAAGGATTACATCTCATAGGTTACTAGAACCATTTCTTGTTAAAATTAATACAAAACGATCTTATAAATTGGAATTTTACAAAGACACTTGTGTTGGATTTTTACCTCATGTTAGGAAATAAAAGGTACGGAGTACTTCCTTTGATCCCAAATTATTGCCCCATTTTCCTTTTTTAGTTGTCTCAAAATCTTATCTATGTTTCCTTTTAAAGTAAACTTGTTCTCTACTTTTATACACATCACAAAATCTTTTGTCAAGTTTTTAGACGGTGTGACAAGCTTTTAACAAAAAATTGTAACTTTTTACCATAAATTTTTAACTTTCTACGTAACTATTTAAGCTTTATTTTAAAACTTATAATATCATGCTAAAAAGTTATGTAGAATTTTAGCAAAACGTTATCCCGTCAGACTGTGATGGGTGACTTGCTATTGACACATAATGGGGCCCATTAACTCCTTTCAATTTTCTCTCTACTTTTTTCTTTTCTTGGTTTGTGTGCATTCTCTCAATGGATCAAATATTAAGACTAATAGAGTATTTAATTAGTAAGAATAATATCGCAAATTTCGAAATGTGATAATCTTAATTATGAAACAAAATCTTGGCTTATAACATACTTATATAGACGCTATCCTTTCACATGATCAAATTTAATATAATGCACTGTTATTATGATCTCTTAGTAATAAGAGTTTTGTGTTTGAATAAATTTTACTCAGTACAAGATTATAAACAAATATTGATTCTAATTAATTTAGAAAAAGTATCTTGTTTTACAATATTGAACTAAATAAACTATATTTTCCAAAGCTAAAGGTCTGAAAGTTGAAAGATTGTCTCCAAAATTGCAAAAATGCGATATTTAGAAGTTGTTAATTGAGTGGCTTCTTTTATAGTAGTGTATGTTAACGAAATAAGTTAAAATGCTCCATTACATTAGTTGACTTCGGCATTGAATACTTTGAGACATAGGTGGGTTTTCCTTTACTTGTAAAGCTATAGCAACTAATCAATTGTTCTGCCTGATTCAACAGTTTTGGAAGTCTCTCAACTATCACAACCCAACAACTAAACTTTCAGAACGATATTTGAGGAAGATGATGAAGCAACAGAACGACCCGATTCAATTTTCGATGAATTCGTAACTTTTCTGCTTCCCATTATTATTATTATTATTATTTATTTATTTATTTTTCCGCCAGGAGGGGGGGGGGGAGGGGGCGATGTTCCAACTGTAACTGTAGCATTTAGCAAAGACTATAACTGATAGCAGTGTGAAAGTATGAAACTGGATTGTCATTGCTAACAATCAATCTATGTGTAGGTCTGATTACTCGAAGTCCTTTGTGAATCATTCGGCAAAAAGACGAAGTCAGCAGGGCAATCTAGTAGGTATGTCTGCTGATACTTTGGGGTTTGCTTTATACAATTATACATCAGTGATTGTGTCTTGTAACTGTTGATATCTAATTAATTGATACCAGTGGAAGTTGAACCCTTTTCTATTTGACAATCCGTTTTTTGATTTATCCTTCATGCTATGTTGTGGAAAAGTTTTCTATTATACTTTGTTTTCCTTCTTGTTTTCATAATTTTTTCCTTCATAAAGTATTGTTTGCCTTGGTTTACTGGAGACTTGTAAAGTAGGTATATCATTTTTTACGAAGTTTTTAAATGAGATTTCAATATATCTAAACTCCTAATTCCAAAGTTCATACGTTTTTGGTTCATTTCTGTAATATGCTCTTAAGATGGTATTATGCTGCAAGGGAGGGATAGGGGAGATGGGTGGTGGTTTGAAATTACTGTACTGCATGTTTTCCCTATGCTTGTTACTTTATTCTTTGTTCTTGCCCTTTTCTATTTACCTAACTTTTAGGTTAAGACTTAGAAAGTTCTTATGGGTTTAAGGAATCTAGTCAGGCTATAAATAAATGTACTCAATACATTTGAGGTCTTGTACCAAACCATTGATGGAACTAGGGAAACTATACAGCACCAGTATGATTTTTGTGGGGTGCATCAAGATATGTTGCTTGAAACCTTTGTAATTTGATATTTTTGAGTTGGGAGCGATGACTATTCTTGGACTTTAGGATCTAGTGCTTTGTTGTGTTTCGCAATTTAGTTGCAGAGGTCGCTGGTACCCTGGCAGTTGTTAATTAGTAGCTGTCATTCTGTCAAGGACTCAATGTAGTTGTTGTAGAGTGGGTGTTTGACAAACTAGATGTTGAAATTGTTTAGTCAATAAAAGAGATTTGTTTTGAATATTATATATATATTTTCAAACTAATTAAGGTCTTTAATATCTACGTAACATCCATTTGATTCAAAAGACTGTTTTCTTTGTCTCATTTGTAAAATCAAAATGAAATAAGTTACATACAAAAAGATAAAGGAAATATAATTGTTTGGAAGAAGTTAAGGAGACAGAAATTGCGGCCAAGAATGGCAGAAACAATGTCGGGCTTAAAGAAAACAGTACGGAGAAAGAAGATGATTTTGTGGTTTCTGAGTATGATGTTTATCTCCCTCCTAGTAACCCTCAAACTCAGGTGAGTTGCTGAAATAATTTGTTTTTGTTGATTGAATTGAATTAAATTGAAATTTGATGAAGTTTACTGTTGTTGATGATGATTGAAGTTGTATTTGTTGATTGATACTAATTCCGACAAGAGTTTTCATGGATTATCTGCTGCTGCTAAAATTGACAAGGAGGTTGGTCTTTTTATTATTTTAGTGTTGTTAATGAAATTATTGCTTGTTATTTTTACCAATTGTTTCCAAGTCAATTGATGTTAGTTGTTTGTTGAAATGCATTGAATATTGAAATCTTAACCTGCTAATATCTAAGTTGCTTGGAAATGGGTATGGAGATGGGTACTAGAATGAAACGTGTACACGATATTAGATATAAGCTGTGGCGGAGCTAGAATTTTTTTTTATAACGGGAGCCGAAATCAATATCACATAAAAGTAATAAAATGGTAAAGAACAAAAAAAAGTTAAGAATGTAGCTGGTGAGACTCGAATCCTAATCGAGGGAATTATAAACAAGCAATCAAACCAATTGAGCTACTATATTTTTATTGTTTATTTTTACTTAAACTTAACATATACTAGTAATTTTAGACCAAGAGACAGGCCAAGGTCACTGCCAGCCCCCTGGCTCAGCCCTTGGATATGAGTACGGTAAAGTACACATTACAAAATTTATTACAAATTGTGGATATTTATAATTAATCTAAAATTTATTACTAGTATGAAAATTTTGGTAAGTTATTAATTAGCATGAAAATTATGTATTCAATACATATAAACTAGGAAAAAAGATTGTTATAATGGATTTTTTTGTCTACATTCTACACACAAATAATCATAGAAAAGGTGTTAGGATCATCTCCATTTCTTTGTCTCCATTTCCTATTTTAAGATCATGACACCTCAATTAAGATTAAAATAAAAATCCAAAAAATCCATCTATTTTCCCCCTTGGTACAGCCTCAACCATTGATTGATGAAATGGACTCACAATTTCTTGTAAGAAATGGAGAGGATCTTAACTCATAGAAAAGAGCAAGGTATCGACTATCCATAAATTACGAGTGTCGTGCAACCAGGACGGGCACGTGAGCAAAAAGGGAGTACCCATGCTACCTAGCTTGCCATGAGAAAACTAAGGCACTTGAGCAAAAAGGGAGTACCCATGCTACGTAGCTTGCCATGAGCAAAGTAAGGGCTGCACCACATTGTGTAAAATTAATGATCATGCATATAGAAGGGTACTGATTTCTTTTGTTGACATGGTTATGGATTTAAGAAAGTTAGTTTAGTGTAGAGTGTAGACATGGTTTTGTTGTTTGTCTTTTTTTTCCATCACTAAACGAAAGCAAGTGTATAGATGATGAGGAGTGGAAGGAGTATACAATTTTAATAGCAATCGAAGAAAATCCATTGTTTTGTGATTCCAAAGTCCCAATCCTTTATAAAATACCAATTACCATGCATACTAGGGAAACTTTGATTACCTTTTTTTGTGTTTGATGTGAAAGGCTTTCGGCTTGAGTTTGCTAATATGTGAAGTTTATTCCTCTGTAAAAATTATGTTTTCTTTCATGCTTTCAGACTCGGTCATCTTCCAGAGTGCTGCAACAAGTTACCACATATGCTGTTGGGGTGTTGTCTGGCAAGAAGGTGCGTTTAATTTGCTCATGCTCTTTCTTCCTATAATCTCTGCAATGAAAGAGTTTATCAAACAATGAAACAACCTAAAACATGAGCTTTGCCTCAAATGGTTGTCTGCAATCTGCATTATCCTGGCACCATCTTATGTCATCTTAAGCGATGTTTAATTTCACATTTTATGTAATTACATCACATTTTGTGGTAGCATGCATGAGCTATTGGAGATTAAATATGTTGTTCATGTTTTGGAGGTTTGGCCAGTATGGAATGCTTGATGCTTTCAATTGCTGTGTGGTTCAATTGGTTATTTGTTTAATATGCGAATTTAATTATGGGATGATTCTAGTGTAGTCTTATGACTATTGTTTACCGTAGTGGATGGCTAGGATTGCACGATTTTTTATTTATTTTTAATTCCTAAATCTAATTTAAAATCTTTTTTAAAATACTTTAATTAGATTTCTTATTTTAGGAAAAAAATTGTGATGTTTTGATTATAAAAAATAATTTTAGAAAAAATCATAAATTATTTTTCCTAAATAAATAATCTAATTAAAGTATTTTAAAAAGATTTTTAATTAGATTTAAAAATTAAAAATAAATCAAAAATCGTACAATCCAAACCAACCATTACAGTAGTCAGTAGTCATAAGACTACTCTACAATTTTCATTAACTACAAGTCAGAAATGATCTCGTTTTTTGCCCAAATGCTTACTGACTTGTAATTTCTTACTATTTATAGTTTTTCAGTTTCTCTAGCTAGTTATCTTATTCTTAGGTAGGCTAGACTAGCACATAAGATGGAAATTTACATTCAGTCTGTGACTCCAGGTATCAGTAATGGTTAGTAAGATAATAAAGTGGCTTAAATATTCTTTCTAGCTTTTAATATAAAGCGTATGACTGAGGTTTTAGAATTTGGATGTTTGTAATTGTTTAACAATAGGAGCCTGCCATTTCAAAGCTTGTCAAGCTTGATAAATATTTTGGCTTTGATTTCAATGTCTACATATGAATTTGTTATATAAAATGGTGATTCACCCGGTAATGTATGACCTTTTTTTTTGCCTTCTTTGGTTCTTGCAGCTATTTCTAAATTCCATTGACACAATTACAGACCTAAATGATGTTCTTGTTAGGCCATCATGGAAGAAGGTGTGCCCCTTTTTTGTCTAAATGACTAAATATACAAATGTTTACAATTCTGCTATAGGCATTATGTATGTAATTTCTTAATATGTTCATTCATAAAGGAACAAGTAGCTTTTTTTAATGATTAAAGAAGGCATTAGCATTTATGTATTTGGAGTGTTTTTGTCAAGGAAGCTGGGCTTGGATGCTCCTCTATTATAGGCATGACTCTGAGGGTGGTGTAGTGAAACAGACCAAAATGTAAAGTGTAAAAATTTCTTAGGATATAGGAATATTTGATTTTAATAATCCAACCTTTTAGCCATTCGCAAATAATAAACCAACTTTTTGATTATTTCTGAATAATCCAACCTTTGTACTAAATTTCATAGAGTAAACCAAAACCAAATTTTCGGTGTGATATTGGGGCTAATTTAAGTGTTGTTTGTGTCTTTAGGTAAGTGGTCAACAGCATTAGCGCTAAACTACCCAAACACTACTTAAACCAACTACAAAACGACACCTAAAATTTGGTTTTGGTTCACTCTATGAAATTTGGTACAAAGGTTGGATTATTTAAGAATAATCAAAAGGTTGGTTTATTATTTGCGAATGGCTAAAAGGTTGGATTATTAAAATCAAATATTCCTAGGATATATGCTAATGATGAATATATATATATACTGAAGAAACTTTTATGATCTGAAGATACAGATTATAGAATAGAAATTTAATGGTTAACATTTGAATTTTGTATGGATGCATCTTATGGAGTAATTCCTTCCTCCGTTTAAAAAAAACGCAACAAATTGGATAGCACGGACTCCTAGTCCATTTTTTGTTGTGAGAGTAAAAGGGATAAAGAGAGAAAGTGGGGTAGGTGATGATGTAAGAAATAGGAAGAAAATACTTACAAAAATGGAAAGATTGAAATTGTTGCATTTATTTTGAAACTTTCTAAAATAGAAATTGTTGTGTTTATTTCGAAACGGAGGAAGTATTATTTTATCATAAGGATTACATCTCATAGGTTACTAGAATCATTTCTTGTTAAAATTAATACAAAATGATCTTATAAATTGGAATTTTACAATGACACTTGTGTTGGATTTTTACCTCATGTTAGGAAATAAAAGGTACGGAGTACTTCCTTTGATCCCAAATTATTGCCCCATTTTCCTTTTTTAGTTGTCTCAAAATGTTATCTATGTTTCCTTTTAAAGTAAACATGTTCTCAACTTTTATACACATCACAAAATCTTTTGTCAAGTTTTTAGACGGTGTGACAAGCTTTTAACAAAAAATTGTAACTTTTTACCATAATTTTTTAACTTTCTACGTAACTATTTATGCTTTATTTTAAAACTTATAATATCATGCTAAAAAGTTATGTAGAATTTTAGCCCCGTCGACTGTGATGGGTGACTTGCTACTTACACATAATGGGGCCCATTAACTCCTTTCAATGTTCTCTCTACTTTTTTCTTTTCTTGGTTTGTGTGCATTCTCTCAATGGATCAAATATTAAGACTAATAGAGTGTTTTATTAGTAGGAATAATATCTTAAATTTCGAAATGTGATAATCTTAATTATGAAACAAAATCTTGGCTTATAACATACTTATATAGACGCTATCCTTTCACGTGATCAAATTTAATATAATGTACTGTTATTATGATCTCTTAGTAATAAGAGTTTTGTGTTTGAATAAATTTTACTCTGTACAAGATTATAAACAAATATTGATTCTAATTAATTTAGAAAAAATATCTCATTTTACAATATTGAACTAAATAAACTATATTTTCCAAAGTTAAAGATCCGAAATTTGAAAGATTGTCACCAAAATTGCAAAAATGCGATATTTAGAAGTTGTTAATTGAGTGGCTTCTTTTATAGTAGTGTATGTTAATTAATGAAATAAGTTAGAATGCTCCATTACATTAGTTGACTTCGGCTGGAGCCTTGTGCATTGAATATTTTGAGACATAGGTGGGTTTTCCTTTACTTGTAAAGCTATAGCAACTAATCAATTATTCTGCCTGATTCAACAGTTTTGGAGGTCTCTCAACTATCACAACCCAACAACTAAACTTGCAGAACGATATTTGAGGAAGATGATGACGCAACAGAACGACCCGATTCAATTTTCGATGAATCCGTAACTTTTCTGCTTCCCATTATTATTATTTATTTTTCCGCCGGGAGGGGGGGTGGGGGGGGAGGGGGCGATGTTCCAACTATAACTGTAGCATTTAGCAAAGACTATAACTGATAGCAGTGCGAAAGTATGAAACTGGATTGTCATTGCTAACAATCAATCTATGTGTAGGTCTGATTACTCGAAGTCCTTTGTGAATCAGTCAGCAAAAAGACGAAGTCAGCAGGGCAATCTAGTAGGTATGTCTGCTGATACTTTGGGGTTTGCTTTATACAATTATACATCAGTGATTGTGTCTTGTAACTGTTGATATCTAATTAATTGATACCAGTGGAAGTTGAACCCTTTTCTATTTGACAATCCGTTTTTTGATTTATCCTTCATGCTCTGTTGTGGAAAAGTTTTCTATTATATATTTTTTTTTCCCTTCTTGTTTTCATAATTTTTTCCTTTATAAAGTATTGCTTGCCTTGGTATACTGGAGACTTGTAAAGTAGGTATATCATTTTGTGCAAGGCTTTAAATGAGATTCCAATGTATCTAAACTCCTAATTCCAAAGTTCATACGTTTTTGGTTCATTTTTGTAATATGCTCTTAAGATGGTATTATGCTGCAAGGGAGGGAAAGGGGAGATGGATGGTGGTTTGAAATTACTGTACTGCATGTTTTTCCTATGCTTGTTACTTTATGCTTTGTTCTTGCCTTTTTCTATTTACTTAACTTTCAGGTTAAGACTTAGAAAGTTCTCCTGGGTTTAAGGAATCTAGTCAGGCTATAAATAAATGTACTCAATACCTTCAAGGTCTTTTATCAAACCATTGACGGAACTATGGAAGCTATATTGCTCCAGTATGATTTCTTTGGGATGCATCAAGATATGTTGCTTGGAATATTTTTGAGTTGGGAGCGATGGCTATTCTTGGACCTTAGGATCTAGTGCTTTGTTGTGTTTCGCAATTTAGTTGTACAGGTAGCTGGTAGTTGTTAATTAGTAGCTGTCATTCTGTCAAAGGACTCAATGTAGTTGTTGTAGAGTCGGTGTTTGACAAACTAGATGTTGAAATTGTTTAGTCAATAAAAGAGATTTGTTTTGACTATTATATATATTTTTTCAAACTAATTAAGGTCTTTAATATCTAAGTAACATCAATCTGTGTCAAAAGACTGTTTTCTTTGACTCATTTCTAAAATCAAAATGAAATAAGTTCCATACAAAAAGATAAAGGAAATATAATTATTTAGATGGAAACAGTTGTGAATTCAGATTCGTAACTAAAAGATTCTTGAAGAATTCTAGTTTTATTAATTGAAAACTAGAGCAATATAGTTCATTTGGAAAAAAATTCTTACTTTCAAGAGGTAAGATCGAGCAAGGAAAAAAAAAAGTGCTCATAGTCACCGTAATAATCGCCGCGGTTTCGGCCGCATTGTCTCGGAAAGGGCTTGTAACGGCGTTATAGAACATTTTGCGGCCATTGCGGCGTGAATTTTTACAAAAAAAAATCACATAATTATTTTTGTAAGTTTGTTTTTTCTTTTATCAGTTTACACTATGTTATGTAATTACTCTCTCCGTCACAAAATTCTAGTAGCAATATTTTCTATAAATGGTTGTTACAAATGCTAACAACATTTCCTTTCTTTTCTATATTTGATAAAAAAAAAAAATCCTCCAACTTCTCTAATTTTCTCTTTTTAACTTTTTGTCATTTCCCCTTCCCCTCCCAACTTGTTTAATTTTCCCTCTATTACTTTTTGTCATTTTTTCTTTTCCTCTAACTTTTTGAATTTTCTCTCTCTTACCTTTTGTCCCGATCCTATTTAATACCATACGTAACAAATTCTCTCAAGAAATGTGTGCTAGTCTAATTGTTGCTAGTTTTTTTTATTTTATTTTTATTTTTTTTGTGACAGAGGGACTACTATTTGTTTGAATTAAATTAATGGCAATTTTAATTTTAAAATGAGTCCAAGAGGTCATCTATACATGCCCTTGTTTAACAATGGTATAAATGGATAAATATTAAGAGGAATATTGGAACTTTTTAACAATTAAAAGTACATTAAAGCCAAAGTAAGATTTATATTTGAATTATATTTGGAAAGACGGGTGTTACAATCATGTAACATCGGTGATGGAACCCTTTATGCCGTTATATAACAACATCGTCCCAAGTTTGATGTGAATTTAATCACATCGTTTTATAACAGGGTTTCTCGAAACGATGAGTCTGAAACCCGTTATAGAATGATAGAGTTTTTTTTCATGGGTAACAGGTGTTGGAATAACGGCTTTAAAAGCCTTATTTAACAATATTTATGGTAATCTCTTAGGATTCCATTGTGAGTGTTATGACTAGTTAAATTCCTAACAACTAGTAACACGCCACTTATGAGCTTTAAACATGAAAATAATTTCCATTAATTTTGGAGATTACACTAATATTTTGTAATAATAGATTATTATTGTGATGATACTTGTTGTTGGCTAAGTCTCCATATAAATAGATGTTTGCTCTCTAGTATTAAGAAGAGGATAATTCCATTCAACAATCTTATATTCATTTTCTCTTGAGCAAGTTTGTGTGACTCCAATCCCTCACAATCAAGTACATGTGTGTATGGGAGTGATGTTAACCTTGTGGAACGAATCGGCCATAACGTTTTGTACCTTCGACGGCCCGAATCTCGTTTTCAAGGCAGTGGTTTCTCCAAGACATCGCATACCCAAAATCTAATAATTATATTTATAATTCACCCTTCCTACTTTATCCTCTCCACCTTTTTTATTTGTATACTATGTGTGTACCTATTTTTCCAACAATTTGAAAACGAGATTGCTAAATGATCTATAATGTGCAATATTTGGAGTGAAAGCTAATCCGGTCAAGAGGTGTATTTGTGCTTTGGCCATATCCATTGAAGGGCTTCCATGAAATAGTAGTGGAGAGTTCTAAAGTCAACACATACTACATGGACAATAAAGCTAAGAATCTTTATTCTTTAATCTTTTTATGATGTTTTCTTTAATTTGTTATTGGTTTAATAAGGTGTTTGGCCTGTGCATGTTAATATGGTACATGTGTTTGCAAATCATGACTTTTGTGCAACCTACATTAAATTGTTTCACGCTCCTATGTTTTATATGAATTTTGGTTCATAATATGAATTTCTTCTAACGTGGATCGAAGTTTACAATTGTTTATGATATTTGTGATCAAATTAAATGGGCTTTTGCATAGCTTTAATTTGATAACCATGTCGTTAAGGAATTGCAGATAATTATGTTTGGAACACAAAATCTCTTTCTTGAAAACGACATCTTCTGATGATAACAAAAATTTGTGATTGGATAAACAATGGTTAGTTTATACATAGCTTGTTAGATGCATGTAATTTATGTGTGTCTTCCAAACTATTATAATTGGTATAAGTAATGTATTAAATTGGGGAATAATATGAAATCGAGACATTAGTTGTCATATGATTTCTTGATTATGGTTAAAAGCATATAATCTTGATCACTTTTTATGCTCTTTATACAACAATGTTGTAACATCAAGAAGTTTAAAATTCTGAAATTGATGGTGGAAGCTTGTATGGATGAATTTTGAGCATATTACTTAATGTGCATAATGGGGTTATTATTATGGATTTATGGTTCATATATGATGGATATATTATGGCCTTTAATACGTTATGACTTTTATTATTCATAACGGCTAAATTGTTATTACTTTAATTTGTAACTCCCTAGTTAGTTGGATAATTAACAGTATCATTCTTCTTAACAATGGAGGTTACATATTTAATGGTGAATTAAACTTTCTATATGATGAGTTTGATGAGCATAATAATTATTATTATTATTTTTTTTGGTTATTGACTACGGTGGTTCAAAAGTGTGTTGCTTGATGCTTTGAATTAATCAGTCATATGACCATTGAATGCTCATATTAATATTTTATTTTTATATATATATAACTATAACTATATATATACATTTCACACATTATGACATAACCTTTCTGTGTGAATAACTTGGGTTATATGGTTCACAAAATATTATCTAGTGAGATACCATATTTAAAAATTTGCATCCTAATATATATATATATATATATATGTATATATATATATATATATTATTTTTTTGTGGTAGAGATTATTGTGATGCAAATTGTTTTAATTGTAAGTTCACTAAAGTTGTTATGTTATTTTTGAGAAACATAAATTTATACAATGGAAAAAATGGAAGTAATAAAATTGGACCATAAGAAATCGTTGTAGTCTTAATAGTTGCAAGTTAATATGACAATCGCTTGTGGGAAATGCAACTATGTGGGGGAAAGAATGGCTAACAACGGGAGTAATATTTTTCCTAATTCAAAAATTAGGAACTTGCGTTCTCCTATGAAATATATAATAAATTGGTTAAGTGATGTTAATTAGTAAGTCTATATTTGTGAAGACTTGTATAAGATAGAGGTTATAATCTCTTAGCTTAACCAAATGTTCTTTATAATATTCATGCATTATTTTGAAAATTTGATTCTTTAGTGGAATCGAAGAAGAAGGAAATTAATAATGCATACTATGATGAGAATTTGACAGTGGATACAATTATGAATTATGAGAATAATTAAGCTAACAAATTTTTATAATTGTCTAGTATTGCAACATAAATATAGCTTTAATATATTTAATTATTTGTGATGTACATATGAGGTTGAGTATTAAAACTCTTAATGGATCTAAAACCAATGAGGTTGAGTGTTATTTGAGACGCACTATAGTAATCCACATCCACTGCTTGTTAATATGTGCAAGGTTAGCTAATTTTATTATTGGATCCATAGCCCGAGATATGGGTGGTCTTATGAGGACTTGATGAATTAGTTGTCCATTTTAAAGGTTGAGCTAATGGCTCTTAATGAATCTATAGCCCAATTTGTTTTGGGTGGTTCTATGAGAAGGACTTGATGGATTCACCGCTAATTTGTGAGGTTGAGCAAATTGCTCTTAATGAATTTATTATTAATGTGGGAGTGCTAATGAGAAGCTTTTGATAACTTATGTGAAACTTACTAAACCCAATGATACATTGATTTTTAGTATTATGAGAAATACTAAATGTGTCACCTATATGAGTGTGAAGGTTAATTTTGGCCACCTTCTATGAGAAAGTTGGGATATATCTCTAGAGCACTCATGAATTGAAACCTAGATTGTTGGGCACTTGGACATATATATTAAAAGTGCTAATTTTTATTTATTTATCGCGGAGTTCACATGATATGGTATTGAGAATCCAGGCATGTGTTGTGGGGGTCTCAATTTAAATCTTAGAGTTCAAGATTCGTTCACTAGTTGATCAAGAGTTTTGGAAGTTCCAGATTCGTTCACTTCTAAAGCTTGTAAATTGTTGCCTCACTTTACTAAACGTTTGATTCAAATATTTATATATATCATTAACGTTAAGTGTCTGGTCTCTTATTTGATTGCTTGTGTAGGGGTCGTTTTTACTCGGCCGCCTACGTCTCACGAGTTGTTTGAATGCTCGTTAATGCCGTACGTAAATACGGACTAGTAGGAGTCGCCACCGTGCATTTTATACGGTCCACGGACACCGAAGAAGTACTGATCGAAAGCCAGGAGCAATCAGCCCCATATGGTCGTGCACCAGAGTATGGGATCGGGGACAGGTTACGAGCCAATCGTGCATTGGGCCCGCCCGCCTGTAAGCGGTCTCTACTAGGTCTCTTTTTGTGGTCATACTGTTATTATTCCCGAATTCAGAAATATCCCATATTATACCCTAAAGAGCGCATATTACTAAGTGTGTTTAATTATTACATGCATGTTAGGACTTATTATTGTGACCACTTTGAATTAAGTCCGTATTAAATCCTAAGAAAATAAATCAAGTAAAATATGAATAAAACATATAATAAAAGAAATAGAAAAATATAAAAATAAAAAAATAAAAATAAATGTGCAGATTCAAAGTGTGTTCCAGGAAAAGTGGTTTGATGTGCTGTTCAACCAATAAAAACATAAATAAAACATATATGAATTAATTATATGCGACTTTTAATACTCAAAACAGATATCATATCGAAGTTAACAACAATAATTGTAAATTCAATCATAATCAGGCCATATCTAGTATGACTCATAAAGTAATCAGGATTATCATTATGATAATTATTCGATATATTCAATTCAATAAATCAATCATTATATATTAAAAATAAATTAATCAACGGTAAAACATATGATAACAGATCTGATTAATATGAGTCATAAATTATTATGCATCAATAAAAAAAATATTGTAATTTACGGACGATTTGATTTAAATAACAATTATAGTGTTAACATTGATATGACAGACATGAATTTAAGTACTAAAATTCGCATAAAACATTCAGACCAATAAACGCGTTAACCATTATCAAAGATCATCATTTTGAAAGATTTGTAAATATAAAAACAAACTTGGAACGAATAGATTTAAAGTAGAGACTTCCGAAATTGTACTTGATAATGCCTTGATAGAACAACCAAGGAAGGATCAACGATGATGAATATGACACGCTTGTTTGAATTTGATTGAGTTGGCGTTTTGTGATGTGTTTGATGATGTTTTGAGAGATGTTTGATGTGGTATTAATGTATGGAGTTGAAGTATACTATGCAGAAGAAAGCTCGGTGGTGTTGGCGTATGTTGAAAAGGTTGGAAGGACGTGTATTTATAGGCCAGAAGGAGCAAAAATCGACCCCGGAGGACACCAGACTTGCGCCTAGACGCATGTCCAGTAACATGACCTGCGTCTAGACGCAGGTCAATATTGGTGACCTGCGTCTAGGCGCAGGTCCTGGTCAGATCCGGGTTGATTTTTTTGCTTGATTTTGCGCCTGAGTTTAAGGATTACGATCCGATTTTATTCGATTACAAAAAAATTTTGTAATATTTTGATATTCCGGGATATTCTGGGATGTCCCGGAATGTTCTAGAATGTGCCGGAATGTCCAGAACGTTTCGGAATGTTCTAGATTCCTCTAGAAGCTCCAAAAAATTACAGAAAAATTATTAAAAATTATGAAAAAATATTAAAAGTATAAAAATCACTAATATGCTTTGCGGAACAATTTTCAACATTCGAAAATGACGAAAATGCCCCTTAGCATGCAAAAATCCTAAAAAAATCCATAAAAAGCTATAAAAATATGATGAAAAATATGAATAAATTATAAAATTATTTTTATGATTTTTAAAAATATTTTATGATGCAAAATGAATTTTTTTTATTTTTTTATGAATATAAAACATTGAAAAATGCATGCAAAAAATATAAAAAAAAATCTCAAAATGAAGAAAAATTACGAATCAATCCCGTAATCATCGCGAGTCCTAATACACGCTTCCAAGGCAATTCAAACATGGTTTAGGCAATTTTTTGAGGGGTGTTATGCATTTTCATCGTCAATTCCCCTTAGTTGTACCTTATGGCAATGTGGTACGTTCATCATTAGTCTCTACATTGGGGAGACACATTTAGGTGTCTACAGAACCCCCACTTTGACTGAGTCTGGAGAGTAAGCATAAACTCGCAAGACGAAAGTCAAAGTATTCCTGTCGGGTCGGAGGATAACTCAAGACGTTCGGCTACCTTGAGTCACCCTTTTTAACGCCGGTACTTGCAAAACAAATGTTAGTTTTACCTGTAACCGCGCCCCATGCGGTTTAATCCCTTAGAAGCGTTTGGATCCTTGGGATGATGGTGGATGAATCGTCGGGTTCCTCCGGATGCGCCTGGATCTTTCGGAACTTTGACTGAGTCTGGAGAGACGAATGTTCTCGCAAGACGAGAGTCAAAGTATTCTTACTGGGGAATTAAGGGTAAACCCTTAGAGGAATTAGGGTAGGCATAAACTCGTTAAAAAAATGATGAGGCCGTTGAGGTGTGTGTATGATGAGAAGCCCCCACTTTGACTGAGTTCGGAGAGACGAATGTTCTCACAAGACGAGAGTCAAAGTATTATGGTTGGGGTAAGGCAATAGAATGTATGGTCTGCATGAGCAAAGATGTAACTATAAGCCATGTAGGCATGCATGGGTTCATGACCACAAAAGTTACTCAAGACACCAAACATTCAACAAAGATGGGCTCTAGCTGTAACGACCCAGATTTTGGGCTATTTTCTTGATTATCTTGTTTGTAATTATTTTGATTCTGTTCATGGTCTAAATTTATTTGGACTATTTTTATTGTTTGAACGTATGTTGAAAAGGTTGGAAGGACGTGTATTTATAGGTCAGAAGGAGGAAAAATCGACCCCGGATTGAAAAGGTCCTGTAATATGGACCTGCGTCTAGGCGCAGGTCCTGGTCAGATCCGGGTTGATTTTTTTGCTTGATTTTGCGCGTGATTTTAAGGATTACATTCCGATTTTATTCGATTATGGAAATATTTTGTAATATTTTGATATTCCGGGATATTCTGGGATGTCCCGGGATGTCCCGGAATGTTCTAGATTCCTCCAGAAGCTCCAAAAAATTACAGAAAAATTATTAAAAATTATGAAAAAATATGAAAAGTATAAAAAACACTAATATGCTTTGCGGAACAATTTTCAACATTCGAAAATGACAAAAATGCCCTTAAGCATGCAAAAATCCTAAAAAATCCATAAAAAGCTCTAAAAATACGATAAAAAATATAGAAAAATATGAATAAATTATAAAATTATTTTTATGATTTTTAAAAATATTTTATGATGCAAAATGACATTTTTTTTATGAATATAAAACATTGAAAAATGCATGCAAAAAATATAAAAAAAATCTCAAAATGAAGAAAAATTACGAATCAATCCCGTAATCATCGCGAGTCCTAATAGACGCTTCCAAGGCAATTAAAACATGGTTTAGACAATTTTTTGAGGGGTGTTGTGCATTTTCATCGTCAATTCCCCTTAGTTGTACATTATGGCAATATGGTACGTTCATCATTAGTCTCTACAATGGGGAGACACATTTAGGGGTCTACAGCTTGCTCAAATTCCTATTTCCTATCAAAGCCATTTGTGAGGGATTGTTGGAATAATGGCTTTAAAAGCCTTATTTAACAATATTTATGGTAATCTCTTAGGATTCCATTGTGAGTGTTATGACTAGTTAAATTCCTAACAACTAGTAAAACCCCACTTATGAGCTTTAAACATGACAATAATTTCCATTTATTTTGGAGATTACATCAATATTTTGTAATAATGGATTATTATTGTGATGATACTTGTTGTTGGCTAAGTCTCCATATAAATAGATGTTTGGGCTCTCTAGTATGAAGAAGAGGATAATTCCATTCATCAATCTTATATTCATTTTCTCTTGAGCAAGTTTGTGTGACTCCAATCCCTCACACTCAAGTACATGTGTGTGTTGGAGTGATGTTAACCTTGGGGAACGAATCAACCATAACGTTTTGTACCTCGGACGGGCCGAATCTCGTTTAAGGCAGTGGTTTCTCCACGACATCGCATACCCAAAATCTAATAATAATGTCAAATGACGACTTTATGAAAAAATGTAATATATATATATATATATATATATAGAAATTTAAACTTGTTAATGTAATCTAATACATATCTGTCTTTATAATTTGAAAAATATATGTTGTTATAACACATAATATGTAATCTAAAATCTAATCTAACATATCCCATTCTACTTCAACTTTTCGTATATATAACATTCTACTAAAGTGTCAAAGTACAACATGATATTGATTTTAATTGTGTATGTACGATTTGGCCAACACAAAAGTTAGTGATGATATGCCATCGGCTTCCCAATTGAAAGCATGTTCGATAATTAAAAAAAAATGACTTTTTAATCGTTGTTTTTATATTGTTACCTTACACATGTAAATTAAAAGTTGATTAAAATGAGTGAAATATGTAAATTTGTAAATAATAATTAAAAAAATCATGTTTCTAAGAGTGAATGTTATAGTTGTACTTTAATAGTGCATTTAATAACCTCCCAAATCCCAATAGTAACTTGTGGTAGATTATATAAATTAATAAAAAAAATTATGTAATTGACTTGAATAAGAGGGAAAATTGGACTTTGGGAGGGAAAAATATTTTCTTAGTGGTTACCACTTTAGTATAAAGTATATAATATATAATATAATATATAATACTAGGTAATACCCGTGCGATGCACAACATAATTTTTTTAAAGAAAATATATAAGAACAAATGTATATTGATCTTGTCTTCCATCTCTATCTATATAACAATGAAGGCATTATATTATAACAATGAAGGCATTATACCTCTTTGAATGAAAATCACTTGCTTTATGTTTAGTAAATCTATATTCCATAATGCCTCAAAGAGCTCTAAGATCCTAGGCTTGTATTTAAACATTGAAATCTAGTTAAAATAGTATTTGTATACTATGATTGGATTATGTTATTTACAATCCTTATGTTTGTATTTAAACATTAAAATTTTATCACTAAAAATAATAATGAATAAATTGGTTAAGGTTTTACTTCTAAAAATGAAATATAGCAACTAAAGAGAGACATAAGGAGTATAAGTGTATATTTATGTTCTTATAGCTCTAGTTACATAAATTTACTTTAGTTAGTTAGTTAAAGCGTACTTCGTATATACTCAAGTAGTTATTAGATTACATATCTATCATGAAGTCTATGTAATTAAATTGTAAACCAATGATAAGATTTTAGCCTAATGGTTAAGGTTTAAGAATTCAAGGCATGAAGCTATGTATTCAATCCACACCGCTCGCAAGGATTCCCTATTATTCTCTTATAGATGTGCGTGTGATAAATTGGGCCAGGTGACCTGCAGTAGGGTCGATTTAAAAGCTTTTATTCCACACATTATAATAAATAAAAAAAAACTGTAAAATTTGCACCGACCTTTACTTCCTATGTGAATGTAAATTAGGAGCATTCATATTTTCTTTCCTAAATACATTCAGCTCCACTCATTTAAAATGTACTCTAATCTCACATGCAAATACATATCCGATTTCTAATCATTCAGATTTATCGAATTGCTAAAGGATTGAAGCTCACACATTTATTAAGGTGAAATGTTTTTGGTTTTTGATTGAAGCATTGAGTAAAATTGTTTAATGTTTGTTGATTTTGTATTCATACCGTAGATGGATCAATCCTGCCTTGCTAACTATTTTTTTTTTCTTTTCCGCAAAGTGTTACTTCTGAAATTTGAAATTCAATTAAGTTCAAGTTGATTTTGTTTTAAAATTTTTACTTTTTATGTGGGTCTTTGATTTTATGTTGTACTGGATTTTAATTCACTGTAATGTCTTTGGTTTTTGTTTTTTTTTTAATATTCGATGAGTTAATTATTTGAGTTAATCTTTCAACATGTTATTTCTTATTGAGTTAGCATTAGTAATATTCCAGTATTAATGCAACCAATTGTTCATATATAGGAATTTTTCTGTTTTATTTTGGCCTGGAAAGGAGGGGCATATAAGTGTGGTTGTTTGTCTCATTAGCAATTACGCATTACATAATAATGAAACAAAAGAAAACATCACATGCACATTATAAAATATTTATTTAGACAAAAAATTGCAGCTTTAAGTAGCATGAGGATATATAATGTCCATCCCTAGTTTTGCCAAAAAAAAAGGAAAAAGATTATCTAATCACAAATTTCTAAATACCTCATTGTAACATGAAAACTTAAACAAATATTACTAAGCACTTGTATACCTTCTCATAGAGCAAAACCATCTCAATGCTTTCCTCTGATGAATTACCAAAAAACAGGGACTTTCCATAAATGGATAATCCTTACTTTGATCCTCCAAGTTTCCTTCATATTATTATTTAATTTTATATTACTCCGAATTTTGCTATTGTTTAACTATTATTTTATATTGTTTGTATGTGTTGGCATGCAAGTATATATATACAGTGGGAAAAAAAATGATGGACAGAAGTTTAAATCAGTGTATTGGGAAAAAAGGATGGACAGTGCATTAAATCAGTGTATTGGGACTGATTTATTTCAATATCCAATACCCAATACTAAATTTATGCAATACCCAATATTCTCTTTGTATTCTCTTTGTTTGTATTAAATGAGTGTATGAAAATTCTGCTTAGTGGTGACGCTATGGATGACTTTTGTTTTGTTTTGTTTTACTGATTAATGATTTCTGAAGTCTTCTAGTAAATTCCTTTGTTTTTTCCCAAATAAAATATTTGTTTGTATTAAATGAGTGTATGAAAATTCTGCTGAGTGGTGACTCTTTGGATGGACAGTGTATTAAAATATATTTTTTTTTAAATTGTGTACAATTGAGTAGGAAGAGGAGGGAAAATCTGTCAAATGGGAGGGAAAGGTTTTTTTTAGTGGTTAGAGTTTTAGTTAGGGATAAAATAGATAATAGATTTTCGTATTTATAACATTCCACTAAAGTGTCAAAGTACAACATGATATCGATTTTAATTGTGTATGTACGATTTGGCCAACACAAAAGTTGGTGATGATATGCAATTGGCTTCCCAATTCAAAGCATGTTCGATAATTTTAAAAAAATGACTTTTTAATCGTTGTTTTTATATTGTTACCTTACACATGTAAATTAAAAGTTGATTAAAATGAGAGAAATATGTAAATTTGTAAATAATAATTAAAAAAAAATCATGTTTCTAAGAGTGAATGTTATAGTTGTACTTTAATAGTGCATTTAATAACCTCCCATGTGACGACCCAACTCGTATAGAACGGCGCGGAAGAGACTGACGAGTCGAATTGTCAAACTAACATACAAACATACTTAAAACTTAAAACAAAATCCTCAAATTTTATTATTATAAAAACAAAACGTACAAAATCACAAGTTGTACATAACTAAGTCCCAAATAGTCAACACTAAAGAGTTAACTTCAAAACAGATGTCAGAGTTAGAGTATACAACATACTAACAATCTAAAGTCTAATAACAGGAAATCACAACTACAATTATAGATAGAAAATCGACACTCGCCCGAACCCAAGCTAAGCATCAAAATCACCATCAGAGTTATTTGAAAATGAACATATATCCACCATCAGTGGCGAGTAACATAAGAGTCTCACCCTAACGTGGACACATATGATCATAGAATAAATCAAACAACAAATCAGGCACTCAACCAAACAAACATGCAAATGTAAGAATAACAATAATAATAGCAATAATAATAATAAAAATAACTTGCTTAACTTCACTTGACTTAATCTTATCATAATCTTTGTCGCTATCATTTACATATTAGACCGGACTATGCTCGTACGAACGCATCTTACGCGAACGAACTTTCCTACTATGCCAGGAATGAGAATCTTACTCCCAAACCCATGAACCCCATCTTACGGAAATCCATATCATAAAAACGACATAGTAAGTATTCACTATCCCAATACCACGGTTAGGATAGGGGCAACGTCTTAACCCAAGTCTTAGAATCTTACTCTAAGGTTAGGCGTCTAAGAGTAAATTTCAAACTATCTTTAACGTTCTTACATCCTGGTTAATCTTAAGTTGCATCTTACGCCTTTACTTAAGACTAACTATAAAAACCATAATCTTGGAACCTCTTTAATCAATCTTTATACCTTCCTTAACTTTCTTTAATTAATCTTTAATTACTTTTAACCTTTCTTTAATCAAGACTACAAGATCTATACTTAAAGACTACGAAATCATAATAAATAATAATCAAGATTCACCATAGCATAATCAAGAAACCTCAAGAACTCAAGAATCATCAAACAACTCATCAAGATCATCAAGAATTATTATCATCAATACAACTCAAAACATACGCATGACATGGCTAACTTGCAACAACATAATCATCAATTCTATGCATCGAAACTCCATGAAAATCGAACATGAACATGATCAAACATAAAACTATCATATCCAATCATAAAATACATAGAAACAAGGCAAGAACATCACAAAAACAACCTCCCAAATCAGCCCATAATTCACGCATAATAAGGGGTTAATTTAATCAACTTTCGGTCTAATTTAATCATCTAATCTACCCTATAAATCATGGTATACAAATTAGGATAGGATAGCATGTTACCTTAATCAAAACGAGTCGTTAACACTTACAACACTCGCTGCCTAGATTCGTATCACACGACCCAAACCACGTACAACACACACGGCCACAGCACAAACACACGGGCACCACCTCGAAGCACCACAGAACCACCTTGCAGCAACCCCCAAACCACCGTGCACCACTCAAACACCACGCAGCACCACCCACACGGGGCACCACCGTACACACGGACCCAAACCCAAACACGAACCAACCCGGAATAAGCCCGAACAAGGAGTCTTGAATGAAATTATTGAGAATTAATTTGTGTTTTGATACTTAAAGATCAATGGAGGTTGAATCTTTAAGTTTGGGTTTGAAAAAGATGATGAACAAATTGGTTGGTAAAGGTGCCAAAAATGGCGTGGAACAAGGAGGACAATGGAGAGTGTTTTGTGTTTAATTTGTGGCAAAGGATGATTAAGAATGGCAAATGATCATTAAGCCTTACTACCACTTCTATTTAAAGAATTTGGTTAAGGTGTGAACACAAGGTAAGTGGCATAACCAAGCCACTCAACATAAGGGGGCCGGTTGGGCTAGGCTAGAAATGGGCCAAAAGATCACTTGGGCCATTTGCACTTAAGCATGACTAATCATGATCAATTTTGCACTTGGCCCAAAACTTAATTAATTAATTAGAAAATTAAAATAAAATTCTAATTAATAAAAAATAAAATAAAATAAATAATAAAACAGTTAATCATAAAATAAAATAATCATATTCAAGAAATAAAACAAAAATAAATAGTCTAAATAAATTCGGACCATACATAAAATAAACATAAATAGACAAATAAACATAGCAGAAAATACCGAAAAACTGGGGCGTTACATCCCAATTCCCAATAGTAACTTGTGGTAGATTATATAAATTAATAAAATTTTTGATGTAATTGACTTGAATAAGAGGGAAAATTGGACTTTGGGAGGGAAAAATAAATTCCTAGTGGTTACCACTTTAGTATAATATATATATATATATATATAGTCAGGATCTACTAAAAATCTAACTTAAGTTGAAAACTAAAAACTATTTATATACGCCGTTAGATTTAGATCAATGGTTGAAAATTGTTTTAAAAAAAAAATAGTAAAAGGGGTACATACAAGATTAAAGGGGTGCATACAAGATAAAAAGGGTACATAGTGTAGGAGAAACAAGAAGCAAAGATTAAGGAACATATTCTAAAGGTACATATAAGATAAAAGGGATACATATAACATTAGAGGAGGTTCACAAGTAGCATTACAATGAAATCATCTAAAATGATTGAAAACCAATATGGTACATTTTACAAAACAAGTGGTACATATAAATATAAAAGGGTACATGTAATTCAATGATATTCTGATGCTATATATCAACCTATGTAGGATTTGAACCTACATCTTTTGTGTGATTACACAAATGCTCTACCAATTGAGCTAATAGGTTTATGATAGTAATCTTACATGACAACAAACAGTATATACCCCTAATTATTCATTATCACTTACAAAGATATAAAAGGGTACATTTTTAATTACAGGGGTACATGTTAAGTTAAGAGGGTACATGTTACCAATCCATAGTTATTGTGTTCATCCTTCAAGGATGAAACAATGGACGATCTTAAATTAAAATGTACCCTCTCAAATTAAAATTTGATATGTAATTATAATATGTATGCTTATAAAAACACCAAATTAAGAATAAAGATTTCTCTTACACATTTTATCGAACACCATATATGCATCATCAATTATCATGAATTACCATTAGTGTAACCACCGAATGCTGAATTTGATCTGAAGTTGATCAAATTGTTTGATCCAAAACAAACAAGATTCGAATTTTATTAATATAAACGCAAATAAAACAATCATGATCAAAATCTCAAGTGGCAAATATTCATCCCAAAAACCAACAAAAGGTTTATCTTCAAAAATTGTGGATTTGTGGTTCACCATATTAATTACTCGATTCACCAACTTCATTCCTCCTTCAAACTAAGTTCTTGAAAACCTAATTTCAAATAATTAGAAAAGGTAAAACTTACAAAGTTAAGAAATGGATCATCTTCAATTATCTACCATCTCTAAATTTCAAAAATGTTTGATGAAGAATGATGGGAAAAAAATTGAGTTAAGTGACTAGGAGATTAGAGAATGACGAGAAGGCGGCGCAAATAACGAGAGTAATATAATGGGAAGTTTGAAAGAAAATACAGAGTATACTGGACTACTAATATATTATACTCCCTCCGTTCCCATTTGTTTGTCCCATTTGGAATCGGGGAGGGATTTAAGAAAAAAGAATCTTTAATTAAGAGAAGTAATTAATATGGTATAATTCTTACTTGAAAAAAGAGTTATTGGTTTTTTTTTTTATTAATATTATGGAAAAATGTAATAATTGTGCATTGAAAAGTGAATTTTGTGAAATATTTTAGATAATGGTTAACCTTTTATTTAATTTAATAGTTAAAAAAGCAATAAATATGACTCATTTTACTATATTAGAGGTGAATGATATTGGACTTAAAAATAAAAAAGATTCTAAACAGGACAAACATTTAGGAATTCCATTTCAGGAAACAGGACAAACAAATGGGAACGGATGGTGTATCAACTTAGGTATGCGGTTCAGATTCATTCCTATCTATTGATCGACGGTCAAAATTAGTAGTTTTTAGTTTTCAACTAAGTGACTAGTTTTTATGAGATCCTATTAATATATATATATATAGGGTTGGGTTCCAGTGAGAAATTTCTTATCGTGAGAAATGTAAGAAGAGATAAATACATCAACTATGACCTAGAGGTACATTAATTAACAACCATAGGTACATTCAAAATATATTATAAATACATTGAGTAAAAATAAATTAATTTAATGCCATAGATACATTGACTCCAAACAATGGAAGGAGTAAGGGGGGAAAATCAAATTTAATCTTAGCCATTCATTTGTTGATCCAAGGGTTGTGGTTGCTTCTCACCCTTCTCACCAAAACTTCATTTCTCACATGAGCCTACTTCTATATATATATATATATATATATATATGTAAGTGTTATGACGTAACATATAAATAATAAGTTTTATTATATTTTGTCGGAAATATTTTAATTAGGTTTTTTTTGAAGGTAATAATGTGTTTTAATTTTTTTGACGGGTAAGTTTTATTTTATTAAAAAGATTTTAATTTTTAAAAACGTTTTAAGCTGTTGTAAGCCCGCTACATTTTCCCTCCTTTCCACTCGACAAATTTCAAAAAAATAATAATTCTGCAGCCCAGCCAGGCAGCCACCGCCGAGGACCACCGTTGCCGCGGCCTGCTGGACGCTGCCCTCTGCCGCCGCTCCGGACGTCGCCCGCCTGCCACCGTGCTCTCCCCTGCCGGTCGACGGTACTATTAAAAAAAAACTATTTCTCTTTTCTTTTTAATTTTTCTTCTTCTTTAATCTTGATTCAAACCTGAAATTTTATACATGATAATTGTATGTTTTAATCATTGTTTTGGATGGGTTTTGTTGATTTTTAAATTCTGATTTGTTATAGTTTTTAGGATTGAATTTCAGATTTTGTATATATTATATAAACCCTAAAATTATGTTATTGCATATGTAGATTATACTGTTCAAAGTTCATATCAAGATTTATGGTAGGAAAGTTTAATTCTGATTTTTATGTTAATATTAATGAAAAATTCAGATTTAAAAAGGGCTTAAAAACTCGAATAAACATGTACGACAATCGTATTTTTGTAATTTCTATGCACCGGATTTGCTATCGGGAATCAGGGTTTGAATTATGATAATATTATGATTCGAAAAGTATGTTCACAACGTTTAAAGGGTGTTTGAATGAGTAATAATATTCTGTAATTTTATTTAAGTTATTATATTTAATATTCTTTTAAGTATTTTTGGTTAGAAATATATCTTACATTATGTATTGATGTTATATGAGAAACTAGGACTTAAAATGTTAATTTTATGGGTTTTATCGGGTTTTAAAATTGTTGTGATTTTTGGAAAAATGAATTTAAATTCAAAGGTTTTGTCGTTAGTAGTGTATAAAGGTTCCCGGTAGTATAGGAACTTGCCGGGTGTTGATAGAACGGTAAAAATCGATGTTCAGCACGTTTTAAAAGGGTTTACGATGTGTATATAGGGGCTGGAATTTTTATTTAACCGTGCTTAAATATTATTTTATTGAACAACCATTCAGCCTAACTTATCTCTTTTTTCTCCATAACAAACTTCATAGTATTAGTAGTTTTTGTTTATTTTAATTTTCGGTGTGGACGAAAAGATTTCAAATTACTCCCTTCGTCCCAATTTACTTGCTACATTCTCTTTTTCACATTTTTCGAAACACAACTTTAAATAAAAATATCTTTAACTATATATAATAAAAAATTATATATTTAAATAGTACATTTTGAGATGAATTAAATTAGATACTATGTTTTTTCTTATGTATATTAAATTAAATAAATTCAAAATTCACGTGTAAACAGTGCCTAAAGTCAGAATGTGACAAATAAATTGGAACAAAAGGTGTAATTTTAAAACCCCAAAGCCCCAAACCCTTTATAAATAGGCTCGTTAAACACTGCAAATCTGCAATTGTTCAGGGTTTTTTACTTTTTTTTTTTTTATTTTTATTTTTTTATAAATTTTCTCAGTTAACATCACTACTACTACTGTACTACCATTAGTGAGGAACTGAATTTTCAGTTTTACTTTCCTGTCGAGAATGGACTTCGATGATTTAGATGATCCCTTTCAGTCTAATAAACCGAAACCGTCGAGGTTCGCCCCTAAATCATCTAAGTTTCAACCCAAGGCTAAAGCCGGCGCCAAAGTCCAGCCGCCGTCGACAAAAGCCGAGCCGAATACCGAGTTGCCGGTGATTGTGGTGAAGAAAGAAGATGATTCGGTTCCTCTCTCCTCTGCCGCAAAAATGGATATTGACGAGGAGAATGAAATTGCGGTCAAGAATGGTGGAAACAATAAGGAGAGCGAAATTGTGGAACCATCAAATAACGAAGATGTCGTTATGGAGGAAGCAGATGATTATGTGGTTTCCGAGTATGATTTTTATTGCTGTCCTAGTGACCCTCAAACTCAGGTCAGTTGCTGAAACAATTTCTTTTGTCGAATTAAATTGAATTGAAGTATCGAATTCTTTGATTTTTAGTTGTTGTATGTGGAAATTTGATGATGTTCACTGTTGTTGTTGGTAATGATTGAAGATATATGTGGTGCAATATCCTTTGCGACCGTCATGGCGCCCTTACGAATTGGAGCAACGTTGCACAGAGGTATAGTGGAATTTTAAATGCAGTTAGTGCTAGTAATTATTGTGTATGTTTGTACGTGTGTTGAGAGTGATGTTTGCTTTGTTGTACTGGTGCAAAGGTGAGAGTGAAACCTAATAGTGGAGCGATGGAGCTGGATTTGTTGATTGATACTTATTCCGACAATTATGATCCTAAATTTTCTGATGCTGCTAAAATTGACAAGCAGGTTGGTCTTTTTATTATTTTGAGTGTTAATAAAAATGTGGCTTGTTTTTGTTACCAACTATTTCCAACTCAATTGATGTTGTTTGTTGACATGCATTGAATATTGAAATGTTAACCTGCCATTAGCAAACTAAGGGCAGCATCACATTGTATAAAATTAATGAGCATGCAAATAGAAGTGTACTAAGGGGCCGTTTTGTTGTTGGAGGGGAAAGAAAATCACTTTAGGGATAAGAATGAGAGAGAATGGAAAGTAAAAGTGTTAGATTTAATTAGTTTTTTGTAAAAAAAAAGGATGAACGCACCACCACCACCATACACCCCAACCCTAACCCATGCCCACCACCACCGAAAACATCCCTTCCCCCACCCCTCGCCGGCGCCACGGTAGCCCAACACCGAAACCACCCCCTCCCTTTCCCCACCCCTCGAAACCTTAACCCTAACTACCCAAACTCAAAAAAACCCTCCCACCCACCTCCACCACCCCCAAAACCACCCCAGCCTTGCTCGCCACCCTTCGCCGCCCAGTCGCACCCCTTCACCACCCCCTTATAACCCTCCAATGAATCCAAAACCACCAAGTTCGAAAACCCTAGGTTAGGGGCAGCCCCGTTCCTGAGTATATAGAGGCCTAGGGGCGAGATCACGATATGAGGCCCATTGAATAACTACTATTAAATATATAAAACTTAAGGGTGTGCAATAAGTGAGACTTCAATTTGCAATACTTAATTTTTATTAAATTTGGAAGAAGAAAATAATACATAATCTAGAATTAATCGATTACAATGTAGGAGTAATACATAATCGTAGCCAATTTGCCCAATTCCAAAATTTTCACCAATTTTTCAATATCAAATTTAGTAATCAAGAATTATGAACAAATTACAAATAATAAAAGAGATTGATGGGATATGAAGGACATGAAATGTGGGCTTTTTATAGACAAATTGCTATATAGAAATTGAATCTGTAAATGGCCGTTGATTATGATGGCTGATGCGTTGGAGTAATGGAGTTGTTGCCTACTTTTGTTTTATTATTTTATTTTATTTTTGTAAAAATTACCTTAAACCTTTTATTGAACTTGGAATTTTCTTCTTGGGCCCAGGGCAGCCGCCCCACCTGCCCTGCCCTAGGAACGACCCTGGTTAGGGGCGCCGGTGATGGGCTGGGAGGCTGAGGCGCTGACGAGTGGTGGCGGAGGGGAGGTGGGTGGTTATGGTTGGTGTTAGGGTGGTTTGTGGGGTGGTTGTGGGGTGTTTGGGTGGAAGGTGGGGAAAGAAAATGGAAAAGATGGGGGGGTTGGGTTTGGGAAAGTGTTAGGATGGGAAATGGGGAGAAGAATGGGAATGACAAAAGTGGCCTAACAAACACAATCAAAGGGAATGGGGGCAGTTGATTCCCATTCCCTTTGATTAATACCCCAACCAAACACACCCCTTTATATACTCCGCATTTACATTAAAGCCTTTGGTAATGTTTCATTTTGTTAATTAAAGGTGATTAGTAATATCGCATATTCACATTTCTTGTTCGAGTTTGCTAATTTGCAAAGTTTATTCCTCTGTCAAAATTCTGCCTTTTCCATTATAGGCAGCCATAGTTGGAAAATAATCCGATATCTGGTCCATGTTTTCTTTCTGCTTTCAGACTCTGTCATCTTCGGGTGCGCTGCCTCAAGTTACCACATATGCTGTTGCGGTGTTTTCTGGCAAGAAGGTGCGTTTAATTTGCTCATGCTCTTTCTTCCTACAATCTCTGCAACGAAAGAGTTTACTAAACAATCTAAAACATGAGTTTTGCCTCAAATGGTTGTGTGCATTATCTTGGCACCATCTTATGTCATCTTAAGAGATGTTTGATTTCACATATTATGTAATCACATCACATTTTGTGGTAGCATACATAAGCTATTGGGAACTAGACACGTTGATCATGTTTTGGAGGTTTGGCTAGTATGTAATGCTTGATGCTTTCAATTGCTGTGTGGTTCAATTGATTGTTTGTGTAATATGCGAATTTACATATTAGCTTGAAATGATCCTGTTTTTTGCCCCAAATGCTTATTGACTTTTAATTTCTTACTATTTATAGTTTTCAGTTTCTCTAGCTAGTTATCTTATTCTTAGGTAGGCTCAACTACCTCATAGTTTTTTTTTTTTTTTTTTTTTTTTCCCGACGGGAACTACGTCATAGTTGGAGTAAGCTTGTTTTAGATTATGCTAAGATGAATTTATATTCAGTTTGTGATTCCAGGAGGCCTGAATGGTTATTGAGATGAAAAGTAGCATAAATGTTCTTTCTTGCTTTCGAGTTAATTTGTATGGGTGAGGCTGTTAGAATCTGGATGTTTGTAAGTGTGTAACAATAGGGGCCTGCCATTTCAAAAAAGAAAGCCCCATTTTAAATGGAGACAAGGAGAAAAAAGATTAGTCATGTTGAAACTTTGGTTCAATGCTTGTTAAGCTTGATAAATATTTTGGTTAACAATATATGGGATTACGATGTGATCTTGCACTCTATAGATTATATCAGTAAATATTTTCCGAGAAATACCTTAATGATTGATGGTCAACATTGATGGTCAAATGTATTATGAATTATTTGTAAAAGTCAGATGTAAATCATTATTTTGGGATGAAGGGATTTTGGCTTTGATTTCAATGTCTACATATGAATTTGCTGTATGATGGTGATTCACCTGTTAAAGTGTGGCCTTTTTTTGGGGTCTTGCAGCTATTTGTAAATCCCATAGATGCAATTACACAACTACGGCCCTCAATGGATTATTTGAATTCTGGTGGGTTAAAGAAGAAAATAAATCCAAACAATGATGCTCTGGCCGGGCCATCAAGGAAGCAGGTGTGCACACCCCACCCCCCACCCCACCACACCCCCCCCCCCCCCCAACCCCACACCTCACCCCTCTTCCGTTTGGTCAACTTTTAGTCATTTAGTCTATCAGGTTGTTCAGGTTGCTTACTTTTTCTTGAATAGACAGGCAGATCCTGCAACAAATTTATTATAGATATTGATATGTATTTATTTATTGATTAAAGAAGGCATTAGCATTTACGTCTATAAAGGTGGTCTTGGATGCTCCTCTATTTTAGGCATGATTCTATGAGGGTAGTGCTTCTGCTTATATATATGTAGGAATGATAACGGGTCGGATTATGCACAATCCGACTCCGACCTGACATTAGTTGGAGTCGGAATTTTTAGGCGGTGCCGGACGCGGATTTTTATTTTTCGGATTTGAATCGGATTTTTCTAGCGGATCGGGTCGGACTAGGGTCGGATCCGGACTAATAAATTATCAATCGTAAATGAAATAAATGTCTAATATGAAATCAAATTTACTTTGTATTTTATACTTAATATAAAATTATATCTTATATTTAATAAAATAAGTAATGAATGCCAAATAATTTATAAAAATTTATAAAATTCAGTTAAAAACAACTTAGAAAAATGAAAAATCTAACTACATCTCGGAGTCGGACTAATTTGTTGGATTTATTCCAACATCTGACTCCGAATCGGAGTCGGATGCAGGTTTTTATTGTTTAGATTTGAATCATATTTTTTCTTGCGGATCGGGTCGGACTAGGGTCGGACAAAGACTGAATTGCCATCCTTATATATATCTGTGTGTGTATATATATAGAAAGCACAAGATGAGGTTGATTGTAAATATTTTTGATAAAGTTGTGAAGCACAAAAATTTGAAGGTTCAGGGCTGGCTTTCTGAATAGTTTTTTTTCTATTATTATCAATTTGACATTGGATTTAGTATCACCATCTCGAATTACTTTATATCACCCATATATGAAGGGGAGCTTCTACAATAATCCTAGTCCCCCCTCCCTCCCTTCCATCATTGCTTCCGACCACCATCAAACCACAACACTTATGGCACTGCTTTGGCCTCAGCTTGGTGCGGCTGGTTGGTGGCCGATTTTTTTATGTCCACCTTTCCAAACTTGCATCACCTTTTCTAAATGAAGTGTTATTGTTTTCCTTCTATAGTTTTATTAGCTTTCTTTTTTCATTTGGAAGGGAAGAGACCTTTTTTGTCTAGAAAGTAGGGATGGAAGAGTTATAAGTTGGATCTGCCTCACTATAGGGTTTAGGTCCTTGCTTTGCTGGAAAGGGATTGGATATATGTTTCAACAGTTTCCCCTGTTCACTTTGTGGTTTTGGCACTTATGTCTTTGGACATCATGAGCATGTAAGCTAGAAAATATTTTGAGTTTTCATAGAGTCAAGATGCTGCCGCATCAAGTCCATGCAAGCTTGCTTTAGAATTTAGTGTTATTCATTGGCTTTATGTGACAAAGTTGTTTATGGAGATTACTAATTCATAATGTCTTATGAGGGGCACATCCTTGTCATTCCAAGTGAATCTCCGTTACATGTCCTTGCAATTTGTGATGCATAATAATGCCCCAAAATCATTCAATGTGCAAACAAATAGAATTGACAACATCAAAAAAATAATGGATAAGAAATTGAACTTAGTTCATGCAATATTAAATCCAAGAACTAAAAGCAATTTCTAATTGAAGCACATAGTGAATGATTAGAAATTGAGTCACAACCACAAAGGATTGGAGATTTCATTCATCCACCAATGATAGTTTCACCAAGCACCATGGAAACAAAACTAAGACGTTGCGTAGGAATTGGCTTCAGACTCACCCTGTTATAGAATGGTAAGTTGGGACTTGGGAATCACACCAAAATAACCGTGGCAACTTTTCTGTTATAGTGGAATGCCTGTTATGTTGAAAGTAAACGAAATTAAATAAAAAAGCTTAACTTTTAGTTAAAAAGTAAAAAATAATTAAATTTCGTCAAATACCAACTTACCGTTGTTTGGAAATGTATAGTCAAGCAAAAACCCCAATTTAATTTAATAAGTTACTTCAATTGAAGCATTAATTTAAAAGCCCTAATTTAGAAGATAACCCGAAATTGCAAACTAAGCCAGATGTCATCGTTGTCGACAAGCTATCGATGACAGAGGTCACTGGTTGGAAAAATTTGGTGGCCTATGCAACAACTGCCAATGATCTCGTTGTTTTTCTTCTTGTTCCGTGTCTCTTCATCTTCTCTTCCGTTGTGGCTTCTATCCACTTCTTTAAGAAAATTGCTTTTACTTGTTTTATTTCTTTGGTGCTTTCACGTCATACTTTTTTTTTTTTTTTGTTAAAGCTCCATGTAATGACTGTTTTTGTGAGCGTGAGGAATTCTCATTCATATTCAATAAATGATGATTAAAAGAAGAGCTTTAGAGCTGTTTATATTATGGAAGCATCCCTAAGCAAAGCTTTAATCTAGGACCTTAGATAAACAACATACGAGTATACGACCAAGAGTGATTAGGAAATAAAACAAGCTTAATAAAAATGGAAGTCAACATTGTCCTAGTATAAGCTGCACGATTTTGTTGAAACTAAGTTGCAACTCTGGAAGCATTCTAGGACACGATTGTGCACTTTGGAAGAGCATGGTCGTGTTGCTCTATTTTGCACAATCGTACTGCATGGACAACTAAACTTCAAATTCTCATAATTCACAAATTCGTTGTACTTGGCCAAATTGAGCATATGACCTATCACTGCGAAGATTTCAAATCAAAGTTTCATCTCTAAGCTCAATCAACCCAAATTTATAATCATGCTGAAAGATATTGCTCCTTGAAGTTGATCCTTTTGCAAATATGACTATATGAGTTTCCTAACTTTGTTGCTCTTCAATTTAACCCATCTTAACCTTAAGACTCCCAATGCAACCAAGGCTTTTTGTAAGTATAAAAATAGAGATCTTCCCATCACTTATATTCAAGAATCAACTAATCAAGAGTGCCTAAAATGATACCACAATTTACCCTTAGAACCAAAACCATCCTAAGAGCTGAGTTTCAAAGATTTTCCGACATCAATTTGTGTTGCTAGTTTTTAAAGATCTATTTTGCCTCTAATATATACTTTTACTTTGTTAAATAAGATTCATAAGCGAAAAAATTATTTAGTACATGAGATGAAGCATCCTATAAGGCTCTTAGTTTTAGAAAGTAGTGGGTCTATGTCACTTTAAATCCTTTTATTTTTTTTAATTTTTTGACAGTTAGTTTATCTCGTTTGCACTTTCCTTTTATCTCATTTTTTTTTATATCTCTTTCAATTTTACCCTTTACCTTTACAAATATCTTTGTTTTTCAAAATTTAAATTATAACTTAAAAAAGGGTAATTATAAAATTTGTTAAAAAATACGCGACATTATCCACGTTGAACGCATCATTACCGTTTTCGTATCACCGCGACCGTTCCCGAGACTGCGACCGAAACCGCATTTTCGAACCATGCACCCTATACTCGATAGAGAGTTAGGAAGCCTTTTTATGCTTTGGTATAGATTATTAGTTATATATATAGAATAAGCACATGCGTTTGATGTATTGTTACTTTGTTGGATTGTCCTTGGGAGTTTTTTGGAGCATTTGTAATTGCAGTGAGTCAGTTACACAAACTACTCTATAAAGATGTTTTTATAGAATTAGGTTGTTTAGCATCTCATGAAAAAAAAGAGAATCAAGTTGGATTTTTTTTTATTTTTTATTTTGTATTTTGCTATGTCTTTAACTTTTGAATCAATTTCATTCTCTTGTTGATTTATTTTATCTTTTTTTTGGTGAGTTGTTTTTTCCTACTTTTGATTGCGAGGAACAATTTATGTACTTCCTCAATTCCTTTTATCCTTCTCAATTTTCTTTTTCTCATTTTTTTAATGCACAATTTAAAACATAAAACTATATAATTCTGTGATATTTAATTTTTTTTTGAAAACTATATATTGAGAGGAATAAATTAATGTCCTAATGGCATGTGTTTTCGTTATTATATTATTACTAGGAATTGTATTCAAAACTTTGGCCTTTTGTTCCATACATGCTCTATAAGAAGCAGTGGTATCCAGGATTTTCTAGATGGTAGGTCACCATCAATTATTGATACTTTGTGAAAGTAATTGTTTTTGGGTCTAGTTCATAATTGTAGATGAAAAAAAACTTAGCATGCCAAGGTTTTTATTTTTTTTATTTTTTTTACATTGTAGATGATGCTCTAACGAATATCATATACAATTGATACTAATTGAAATTCAATTTTTTCATACATCAATTTGTAATATATTATGATGTGAATTGATAGTGTGTGTATATGATAGAATGAATATGAAAATTTTACAGATAAAAAGTTATAACATAATAAGGAAATAAATTTAAATACTTTGTATAAAGAATGTAATTTATTTCAGATGACTATTCTTCCTCCATTTCTATGACTATCTTCCCCCTTCCTCTATTTATTTCAGATGACTACGTCTTCCTCTATTTCTATGAAGGAAATCAGAGCCGATCATAAGTTAGTATGGACTAGTATCATATAACAACCCCAAAGTTTGTATTATACTGTAATAAACAATAGTTAGGATTAATATTGGAAGACCTTCACTAGGTGGGATTTTTCGTATAATTTTTTCCTTTTTTCAAACTTTAAATATTTATAATTCTATAACAAAAAATATTTTAAAAATACATATTTGATAACCACACATTAATACAAAAAAAGAAAGTTATCAATTGATATACTTTTTCCTTGTGGATTCGCGATCAAAATTTAGTCAATTCAGGCAATAAGTTGAGATTGGATCAGATGAGAAAAAAAAAAGTTAAAATCGGTTCAGATAAGCAAATATCCATTGAAACAAACATATCCTAAATGTAGCTTCGCCAATGATAAAGAAGAGTAAAAAGGGGTGGCGAAGTAAAACAATAATAAAACATATAGATTAATAATTTTGTTGTCAATGCTATTTGTTAGCTATTTGTGTGTTTTGTTGTCATCAAATTAAAATTGAATGTGTTAGTTTATAATCTTTACTATTAGGTTTGTACTTTGAATAATACGATTTTTTAGTTTTTGCTTTACTTTCAACAAATATAATTGGTTCTTCATTTTTTTAAATTGCTCTATATACATATACTAGCTAATATCCGAGCAAATGCTCGGTTTATTTAACTAAGTATTTAGATCTAAATTAAACCTTTCTATGGTAAAAAGTTATTGTGGATGAAAATTTTATTTAAGTAATTTATTTTAGTTATATTAGACAATAGAGAATAAGTAATATCCGAAATGTACTTAATTTTCAAATTAACTTATGCAATAGATTAAAATTAGTTCAGTAACTATAATTTTTCTATAGTCATTTCAAATTTGGATTGATATCAATCAAATTATTTTATTTTAATAATTAAAAATATACCCTTCAATACGAAGAAAAAAACTAAAAAGAAAGTCATGTATGGATATCCAGTTTTTAATTTTAATAACTTTTAGAATAAATAGTATTCATGAATTTCTCTTTCATATTTTGTTAAAATACATAAATATTTCCAAATGTAATAAAAAAATTTATTGACAATCAAAACACTTATTTGAAAGTTATATACAAAATAATAAACATATTTAATATAATGGTCCATTCATTTTAGAGGATTTTTTGAAAAAAATAAGGTGAAATTAAGATGGAGAAAATCAAGTTTAGTCAAAGAACATACAACCACTAATGAATTAAGGCTGACAAAGAATACTTTAAAAATTGAATAATGAACGCTGATAAGAATTTTTTTGAAGATGAATTGGTGGTATGGTTTTTATTGGAAAGTAAAATAAATGTAATTATAATCATTTTAGGAAAAGAAATAAAACAAATGCTTCTTTGGAAAAAGGGAAACATTTAATTATTATACTAAATAATACTCCTTCCGTCCCAATTTACTTGCTACATTTTCTTTTTTACACCTCCCGAGACAAAACTTTAAATAAAAATATCTTTAACTATATATAATAAAAAATGATAAAAATTATATATTTGAAAAGTACATGTTGAGACGAATTAAATAGATCCATCATGACTATGTTTTTTCTTACGTATATTAAATTAAATAAATAAAGTCAAAGTTCACATGTGAACAATGCCCAAAGTCAAACTGGGGCAAGTAAATTGGAACAGAGGGAGTAAGTAGGGAGGGAAAACATTTTTTTAGTGGCTTGTATTCTAGGTGTTGTTTGGTTGGAAGAAATTTTCTTGAGAAATCTAATTTCTTAGGAAATACAAATAATGGGTTGTGTTTGGTTTACACTTTCATAGGAATTCCAAAATCCCACAGGAATTTAATTCCTCCAACATGTAGGAAATAACGCACCATGACACTCCCCTTGGTAAGTTCTAATTTCATGTGGGAATTATGAATTCCCATGTGACAACCGAACACATACATTTCCTATGAAATTTATAGGTGAAATGAATTCCCATGAATTAAATTATTTCCTATGTCAACCAAACGACACCTTAGTATATACTCCCTTTGTTTTACTTTTGTAATTTATCTACTTGTGTTTTTATCAAAACCAAGAAAATATTGGGAGTAGGAGAAAAAAAATGATGCTTAAAAGTTGTATAAAAAGTAAGAGAGAGAGAGAGGGTATTGAAAAGAGAGAAAATAGGTTAATTTTATTGAAGTTAGTCAAGAGGAAGAGAGAGGGTATGGAAAAAACACTTGGGAATCATAAATTAAAAAATGTAGGAGAATAAATGTGAGAAGTGAGTAAATTAATAAAAATCCAAAAAAAGGAAAGTGAGTAAATGAAAAAAATACGGAGGGAGTAGTATAGAAGATAGTTTGCAAAACAAAACAATTAATGCAATACATTGAAACTTGTGCTATATTTCTGTTAAAACAAACCCATTTACCCACTACTCTTCATGCTTAACGGAGGGAGTAATATAGAAGATAGTTTGCAAAACAAAACAATTAATGCAATACATTGAAACTTGTGCTATATTTCTGTTAAAACAAACCCATTTACCCACTACTCTTCATGCTTGTATGGAGTTGTGATGGGGTGTAGTGCTTAACATCAGTATGACTAAGTAGCAGTCATATCACTCATATGTGTATCTGGATTACAGTATTTCCCTCAAATTTTCAGAAAATATAATAATGAGTGCTTCTGTTGGTTTTATTTAAAAATAGAAAAACTAGTACGTATTCTTGTAGAATTGACTGTATTTAGAGAGTGTATGTGAGTTTTTAAAATAAAAGGTATTACATTCTAATAATTGAATTTATCCGGAGGAAGGAATGTATTACTTGTTCTAATATAAGTTTGAATGTTGTTACTATAAGAAATCGTGTGAATTATGTCGTTTGGGGTCTGATGGATGAATTACATAACATCGTCATATGTATTTCTGGTTAATAAAAAACTAGAAAATGTAGGTACATAATCTGGCAGAATCGACTGTTTGTATTTAGTATGTATATGTGTGTGTGTATACATATATATGTTTTAATAATTATTGGTATTACATGCTAATAAAGTATGAATTTATCTAGAGGACAGAATGTATTTCTTGTTCTAATGTAAAATTACAAGGGACGAGAATCGATTCGAAACGCGGTACGAAAACGGATACGCGGTACACTACCCTTAGGTGAATCGGGAACGATGATCCTTTTTTAATATATGACAATAAAAGTATATAATTAAATGAACCCAACAAAATTCTAAAATGACTTTAATATTGATAAAACTCTTTGTATTTTGGTTAGTAAAATAATACTTGTACAATAATATTTTGTAATCCGTATGACTGAACGAACCGGGTCGTCGCCTGCAGCGTTCTGGGTCGTGTTCGTTTCGCGATTCCGTATGGACGATCCAGATCGCAGTTCGGGCGTACGTTCCACGTTCCTTGTAACAATGGTTTGAATATTGTTACTATTAGAAAACATGTGAATTATGTTGTTTAGCAAGTGTTTTGTTACCTCTGTTTACATGCTTGCCTGAATTCTTATTTTGAGGATACTTTGTTGTGCAGAGCAAGCAACTGGATCCAAAATCTGTAGAGGTAAGAGAAACAATTCTTCTTTTGTTGATTGGTGTCTTATCCCCACAAAGACAAATTAATCTTGGTTCATCTTTTGACATTTAAATTCATTGGTTTTGTTTGACTCTTTGGCATGATACTTCTAAAGGTATGCCTTCTAGAAGCTCTGAAATTCATGAAGTGTATCGTGTAGTTGAAGGGAACAATTCCTTGGTGGTAGATATTGCTGTCTCCTCTGTTAACACACTATTTTGTGGTACGATAGGTTGATAACACTCTAATTCGGGTAAGCAATAACATACAGTTGACCCTAATGATAAACCTATGGTAATAAAATCCTTAGTTATAAATATAGCAATAATATAATCCCTCTCTACTGACTGCCACCACTCGACCGTCGCCGGATCGCTGCCGCCTCTTTCATCGGCGCCATTTGTTGCTCGCCAACCACCGCCAACCACATGGTTCGAACTTCTCCCCTTTGCCTCTCGTTGTCAGTTCGAACTCTGAAGTTCGCTCTCGTTGAAGATTGGAGCCCACCGGCGAGTTGGCCACCACCATCGTCGACGGTTGGAGCCCACCGGCGAGTCGGCCACCACCTTCTTTGTCTTCTTTCTCACCTTCTTCTCTTCTTTCTCTCTCCCTTGTCTTGATCTGCTGCTGCTGCTCCTTTTTGGGAAGTAAATGTCATTTGCTTTTTTTTGGTTGAGGAGTAATTATTGTTTGCTTTTTAAAAAAATTACCGTACTTTTTTCCTCTTTATTTAATAAGTTGTTTTTTTTTTTTTTTCTATGTAATTGTATTTAATGTGTTGGGCTTTAAATTTTTATTGTACTCAACATTTTTTTTTACTGTCTTTTTTTCCCCACTTGTTGTGCAAGTGGATATTTTGTATAAGTATTATTTTTTGACTTATTTTCACTTAGTTTAAATCATAACTCATAAAATTAAAATTAAAAAAAAGATATTTTTAAAAAATATATATTTATTGCCGTCCTCCAGCCGTACCTGTTTTTAGAAATTTTCATTTTGCCGTTTCCCATCCCCGTCCCCGTTCCCGTTTTTGACCCGTATCCATCTCCGTGCTACCTAGTTCCCCCCTCCCCCCCAATTAGAAGGAAAACATTTTACATTACAATTTGAAGGAAAACATTTTCCTTCACAAATGAAGCAATTGATTTTCAGTTCAACCAAACAACGAAAAATGCTTAAAATGAAAAACCATTTTACTTGCAACCAAACAACCGAAAACCTTCATAAAATAGAATCTTCCAATGTAAAAGGTTTTCCATGGAAAACCATTTTCATTTGAAAAAGTCTTAAACCCTACTAAACGGACCTTTAGTGTTACATAGTTCCCTAACTCCATGCTAATTGCGAACCGAAAACGTGAATTATGCTCGGTTGTGGGCTATTTTTTGGCCATTTTGGGCGAACTGCAAATTATAAAAGCGAATTAGGTAGCAATGCTTTTAACTATTAAAACTTTACTTTTTTTAAATTTCGTAATTCAAAAAATCAAGATAATTGAGACACAAAAAGTTTTCTTATGATATGTAACAAAAATTAGACTAAAATGGAAAGTGAAAAAAATTCTTAGGATATGTGCTAACGATGAATATATAATGAAGAAACTTTTATGATATGAAGATACATATTGTGTTTAACATTTGAATTTTGTGTGGAAGTATCTCATGGAGTAATTATTATTTTATCATAATGTTTCAATTTAGGTTACGCGACCATTTCTTTTTCAAAAATTAATACAAAATGATTATATAAATTGGAATATTACAAAGCCACTTCTGTAAGATTTTTACCTCTTGTTTGGAAATAGAAGGTACTCCCTTTGTTTCCTAATCATTGCCCTATTTTCCTTTTTTGGTTGTCTCATAATCTTTTTTCCATTTCTTTTTAAAGTAAATTTGTTCTCTAAATTTTGTACACATTACAAAATCTTTTGTCGAGTTTTGTGATGGTGTGACAAAACTTTTGACTACAAAAGAATAAGGCCATCACCCCGTACTGGAAAAGGAAAAGTTATGTTATTATGCTATTATGCTAATAAGTTACAATTTTTCCAGCAATACGCTATCTCGTCTGATTGTATGGAGACTTGCTTTTTATACATAATGGGGGCCCATATTAACTCTTTTAAATTTTCTCTATACTTTTGTCTTTCCTTGGCTTGAGTGCATTCCCCCAACACGGCAAAGATTTAGGGATTGAAGGAGTATTTAATTAGTAGGAATAATATAATAGATTATGGAATGCAATAATCTTAATTATGAAACTAAATCTTGGCTAAGAACATACTTGTATAGACATTATTCTTTCACATGATCAAATTTAATACGAAGTGTACTGTGTTGTTATTATGATCTCTTACTAGAAATAAGAGTTTAGGGTGTGTTTGGTTGGGGTATTAATCAAAGGGAATGAGAATCAACTAGCCGCATTCCCTTTGATTGTGTTTGTTGGACTACTTTTCCCAAACTCATCCCCCTATCTTTACCATTCCCTTTCCCCAGTACCACCCACCCTCGCCTCACCCAGCCACCCACCCTCATCCCACGAACCACACACCCTACGAAATCTAACTACCAAAAAACCCACAAAACACAATAAGTGATATTTAAAAAGGAATGAGTTTTGACTCCACCACACCCCCAAAATTTACTAGATCTTTTCAAAATCTGAAAGATTATCACTAAAATTGCAAAATAGAGGTTTAGACAGGCCGACAGGGAATTTGTTAACCAGTAAGTGATATTTAGTACTCCCTATATCCCATTATAAATGCGCCAAGTTGACTTTGTCTACTATTCACTTTGTACCTTTGGCTCTCCTTAATTTCATATATGTTAGAAAGAACATTGTCATGTGAGATCTCGTTTGATTCGTCTCGATACGTACTTTCCAAATATGTAATTTTTTATAAATTTTTATGATATATAATTGAATTTATTATTGTTTAAAGTTGTGTCTTGGGAGATGTGAAAAAGTAAATGGAGCATTTTGTTTGGGACGGAGGGAGTAGTTGTGAATTGATTGTCTTCTTTTTTAGTAGTGTATGTTGATTTCTTGACTTCAGCTGGAGCCTTGTGCATTGAATACTTTGAGACACGGGTGCTTTTCCTGTACTTGTAATAAAGCTATAGCAACTAATAAATTATTCTGTCTGATTTAACAGTCATGGATTTCTCTCAAGTATCACAGCTCAGTAACTGAACTCGCAGAAAGACATTTGAGGAATATGATGTCGCAACAGAACAACCAGCTAGAATTTTCAATGAATCCGTAATTTTTTTGCTTCCCATTATTGGTTTTATTGTCATTTGTAATCGTATGCTTAATATTTTTCTTTTTGCTTTTGTGTGTGGGTTGGGGGGGGGGGGGATGTTCCAGCATATTAGCTCTAGCAACAACTACAAGTCTACAACTGATAACAGTATGTGTAATATAACTAACAATCAATTTATGTGTAGGTGTGATTACTTGAACTCCTTCTGTCCTGAAGCAAGCAACAAGAAAAAGTCAGCAGGACAATCTAGAAGGTATATCTGCTGATACTTTGGGCTTTGCTTTATTAATAAGTGATGATTATGTCTTGTAACTGTTTTTCATATACAATTAAATGATACCGGTAGAAGTTGAAACCTTTTCTATTTGACAATCCGTTTTAAGCTTTTTTCCTAGGAATATGTATGTTATCAATTATACTTTTTTTTCCTTCTTGCTTTCATCATTTATTCCCTTATAAATATTGCTTGCCTTGGTAAACTAATGACTTATTAACTATGGTGAACTTGGGTTATTAATAGGCAAATGTTGTCTCTGCTTCCCTGAACCATGTAGGAGGTTTTTTTTGCAAAGTTTTTAATGAGGTTTCAATGTATCTAAAATCCTAATTCCTAATTTCATCAATTGAGTTTTTGGTTCATTTCTGTATTATGCTCTTACGATGGTAGCTGCATATTTTTAGTGTTGATGATTTTTGGAAACTTCGTATTGCCTTGTCATCTTGTCGGGGAGGGAAAGAGGAGATGGATGGTGGTTTCAAATTACTGCATGTTTTCCTATGCTGCCTACCTTAGTTACTCTTTGCTTTGTTCTTGCCTTTTCTATTTACCCAAATTTCAGGTTAAGACAGAGAAAGTTTTGCGAGGTTTAAGGAAGCCCCATCAGGCATAAAGATCCTTTTTGAATAATAATGAATAGTTAAAGAGCATCAAAAGCAATTAAAATGCTATAAAGAACATTTCCTGGTTTTTTTTTTTTTTGTTGAAGTACAAATCATGGTGCAATAAGGTGATATATGTTTTCAACGATGTACAGTGGTGTAGTGAGGTTTTCAAACTTGGGGGGACGAATTTGATAATTTTACTAGAATAATTAAGATACATAAATTTAGACGTAATCAGGCATTGGCGGATCCAAGATTTGAAAAATGGGGGATATGGAGTACTTGCATAAGACATTAGGATAAAATCAAACCAAAAATTCACATATCAAAAAAAAAAAAAGCATATATATACTTATCAGGCTAAAACAACCAAGCTAATCTACCAATTCAAACTAAAAAAAAAAACCAAAATAATCAGAAAATGATACAAATATTGAAAAATTAAACTAAAAAAACAAAATCAGACTAAAAAAATTAAACTCAACCAGAACTTACAAACTCAAAAAATCAGAAACTAAAAACAATCAAAATCAGACTCAAAGTGAAGTTACAAAATAGACCAGAAATTACAAACTCAAATCAAACAATCAGAAAAATAAATCAAAATCAGATTAAAATAACAATCAAATTAAATAAATCGAAATGTTCAGGTCTGAATTTCACAACACTGTGTACACCTCGTGGTAGCAATTTAAGGATATATTGATAGCAACCAAAAGTAGCTAATAGCCTAATACTCATAGAAATCAAGGTTTAAGCTCTGTAAAATTTTCGGACCAGCATGACTTTATAAACATCCTTGATAAGAAACATGCAAACACAATAGAAGCATAAATTGAACAATTTAAGGTTACAATAGAAGCAAAAAAATTTAAAAAAAATTAAAAAATCAAAAAAAAAAAAACACAAATTACCGACCATCAAATGGTCGCTAAAGTAAAATGGCGGTCGGTAAATTGTGTTGTTTTTAAAAAAAATAAGAAAAAAAATTACCGACCGCCAAGTGGACGGTAATCCGTAATGGCGGTCGGTAATTTTTTTCCAGTTTTTTAACTTGTTTTTTTCAAAAAAAAGTTGGGGGGACAACTGTCCCCCCATGTCCCCTCTTTAGCTACGCCACTAACGATGTATCACCAGTGTGTCAACCCTTTCTAAGAAATGTTACAATGGTTCTAGCATTAGCTAAAATGCGAAGTTTTATGACATGATCACATGGGGTTAGTATGTTTTTTTTTTTAAACTTTCTCTTCCTTGGTTTATGATCCATTTTACTTGGCTGCAGCTACATAAATGTACTTAATACCTTTGAGGTCTTTATCAATCATTGCTGGATAGTTGAGGGAAAAGCGAGTCAGTACAATATGATCCTTTGGGATGTATGAAGTTATGTTTCTTGGAACTTTGTAGTTTTAGATTTTTGAGTTGGGAGAGATGGCAATTCTTTTTTTTCAAACTCAGAAAGGGGCTCCTTATTACTTTACTGTGACCGATTACTCAGAGTCTCAGACATGAGGATCTATTGCCTAAGCTATTATAGCTCTATGCGGTATCTGGTTCCCGCCCCTTAGGAATATATTTTTCCAGCAGGGGTAGGTTATTTTGCCTGGGGTAACAGTGCAGGATTTTGACATATGATTTAAATCACAAATTATTGAAACAACTAGTAGTTTAATAAGGTAGAATTCTTAGGGCAGATAGAAACTGATTTTCTGCAAAGTCCAAAGAAACCCCAGTCCTACGAAAATTGGTGATGGGGTGGTCAGCTTAGCTTTATTCAGATATTGTAAAGACTGCAATATCTCACTTGTGTTCACGACTTCGTATGCCCTGCAATTCTTTATATTACTGGTCTGGTACATGCTTTTTGATAACTTGTATGTTTTGGGTCCATTAAGATAATTGGAAAGTCAATTTTTGGTCTTTGTTACAATTGAACTTTATTGGCTTGATATTGTTCTGAATTTTTGGTCTTTGTTACAAATGAACTTTATTGACTTGATGTTGTTCTATCTGTTTTTTTTTTTGGTGCTAAAGAGGGGATATTGTTCTATCTTTAAATCTGTATTTCTTAATAACTCTTTGGTAGTTCCTGAGTTCTAATCCTAGTCAATCCCTTCCTGGTTTGCTGATGCTTCTGCTGGCGATAAATGTATTTTTGTGTGTATTATTTGTTTTTGGTCACTATTTCATGTGGTCCTGCTATGGTGCTAAGAAATAAAAGTTAGATACATTCCTGAGGTTATAGAGGTTATAATTGATGCAGGTTTCTGCTTTCTCTTCCATTGGAGGAACGGATAAAGAGATGGCTTCTTGAGGTTCGTTTTATATTGATATATTGTCTAGTAGATTGAGGATTTATGCAGAAACTATGTGACGTGAACTAGTACCATAATTTTATGGTTTTTGTTCATGTCTTGTGTCATTTTAGTCTTACCTGAACCATCTTTGGAATGCATACTTGGAAGCATAACAGAGTAACAGGTATTAATGATGTCTTGCGATGTGTTTGTCAACTGCTTTTCCCACATCTCTCTGCAATCTGCATGAGTAATGATGATTATATTGCTAACGGATAAAGTTGTAAAGTTTTTTTTTTTGGTAAATAAGTATATTTTATACCAAAGAAAAGTGAACTATACAGCCAAAAAGTATCAACCCAAACTACTAGTTAAGGTTGATACTAGATCAAATACTGAAAGCACTTTGGTTCATGTAGGAGGAAAATATTTGTGGACGACCACCCGGGATAATCACTTTGGTTCATGTAGCTGACCCCACTTATGGGAATAAGGCTTTGATTGATTGGTTTATGTCCTTTAGTTTCTTGTATGCTCCTCTTCAATGAAATCAATGCAAACACACTTTAAGAAACTATATGTTGTTACTTAACCTATGTAATTTTCAGGGACCTGCGATTCATCGGTTTAATGCCATAAAACACCTTGCACCTGAAGACTCTGACGAGAATATTCTTGAAGTTCTTCAAAAATATGCTCTCTTAATACAAGGACTTTGGGTGCCGAAGACTGGCATCCGATATACGAAGTCAGGACATGAAGCTCTAGCAAGAGATTATGCTCTGATTTTATTCAGCCAGAATCCAGTGATCAAAGATGAACAATTGAATATTTTGGGATCTTCGAAATCTACTGGAAAAGCTGTACTTAAAGAACTAGCAGTTGAGAGACCATATTGTAAAGATTGGAAGTTCAAAGAGCCTACAGATGTTGCTTTTATGAAACTTTATCCAAAAGTTGTTGAGCAACAACAGAAACTATTGCGAGATCATGAGCAAAATAAATTACAGAAACTCGCTAAGCGTCAAGCTGGGCATAGTTTATTAAATTCTACTCGGCCTGTACCTTCTATGCCTTCTGATGAAGGTGCTTCACGAACTAATAATGTAGTACACTCTTCAAGTACTTCCATGTCAAAAGAAACTCGAGAAGCCCTACATAAAGTTTTGAGAATGCTTTTCCAAACTCACAAAGCTTGCAGGTAAGAACTTCCTGTATTTTTAATTGTTAATTTACGAAACTGCTTTTCTTGGAGTTTTTGAAAAATGTGGTGCTGGTTGAAAGTATCATGTTTTAGAAAGTGTATACCTTTTCTCTATTTGTATGTTACGCAGACATGGATAAAGTGTCGGATCGGATCGAGTGTCTAAGTGACTATCTTTGGAAAAAGTAGCAAGTTCTTAGATAAAACTTAAGTAACAAGTATCTTGTTGTGTCCAACACGACATGAGTCTCCCACAGGTTTTGAGGTAAATGAAGGTTTCAAAGTAGCATAGTTTGACACTGATCACATAATGTAAACTGACCACTTTGGCCATAATGTAGGATCTTGTCAATATATGTTCCAAAATATTTTTTATTTAATTTATTTTTGCTATTATTATTATTATTATTATTTTTCTATATTTTTTTTATGATTGTACTAACGATTTGGATTTTGTTTGGCAAATATGGAAGTCAAAATGTTAACTTCAAAATATGGAGGAAATTATTCCTAAATTGAACAATATAAGGTCTAAATAGATTTTTAGCACTGTTGGTCAAACTATGGTTTTGTTGCTAGGAAGGTAGGACCCTTGACAGAACATTACTCTTAGGCCTCTTGTTTCACCCTTTCTTTTAAGCATAGGTTTACCTTTTCAAGTTCCTTATTTTCCTTTCTAAATTCTAATAGAATTTTATTTAAATAATCTCAAGTTATGCTTGGTATGTATCATGAAGTTGAGTGATGTATTTTACATGCAACTCTTGAAGTTTTTCTTATGCTTCATCAATGATGAAATCATGAGTCAAGTTTATTGGGATCCCTAACAAGTGCTTACTATTTCTTTCTTATCTATTTTGTCTTCAAGTACATTCTAACAATTAGACTAAGTAATTTCAAGATAGTTTTTGAGTTTTTTGCTCCATTGACTTTATCAGTGTAGAGATTTATAGAATTTGCTTTATTTATCGGTTTACAAAAAGATTGGTGTTTTCATTAATAGTCTTTAAGCAAGTATACTGGTTTGGTTGTTAGTAATAAATTGTAGTATTGAAAATGAACTTATATCATAATTTACAAAGGTAAGAAACATTATAATCTCCATGAAAAGACATTCACATTCTCAAGCTTGAAATTTCTTCATACTTTTCCACTACCATACATTACTATTGGTGGTATTGGATGAGAATAGGTATTTCTGAAGAAAATTGATAAATTGGAGGCAAGCTAGCTCCACCATTAGTTGCGGTTTTGTCATTGTTTTCATTATTACTTGTGTCAGCAACAAAAGAAAATTACAAATGCCTTATCATTTTGTTAGCTTTCAAACAATTTGCGAATGCCTTAGGGATATGGCTGTTTCTATATCTTGCAATCCAAAAGTTGATGTCAGTGCTACTGATGCCAGGGCCGTTGATGTTATGGCTGCAGCAAAGGGTGTTGTTGATGCCCCTCAGGAAGATATTCAGGCCGCCATAAGTGAAATCGCAATTAATATCCATGATGTCTACGTACTGAGGTCATCTTCAGAGCATCCAGAAATTAATCCATTGAGGTGAGGGTGTGGGGATTTCTTTTATTTTTTGCTCTATCTCTGAAGGGTGCTCAAATACTTTAATTTCTGTTCAGGAACCTAGTTATTGACCTTTTTCTTGGAAGTAGACCGAAAGCAAAGCTTAAGAAAGGTGAAGTTTTAGCAGCTGCCAAGAGCAGATTTCAAAAGGAGCCCACCAATACTGAATTTCAGAAGGTCAGTGTGATATAATCTATGCAATATAAGTACAGTTTCTATTTTCTTGTTGATGCTGTATAACGTGGTGTACATCTTAACTGATGAGAAATCTAAATGGTCGTCTTTAATGAATAAATCTACTCATCCGTTTGTGATTTTGATGAATCATTGCTGAAATTAGTAAATGTGGCACTATGCTGGGCCAACCTAAGGCACATGGCCCTACATGAAGAAAAAGCATGGCACGATATGTCATGATAATGTAATAGCTAGTCATTGGTTAGTTCCAGGCCATTTTTCTGGAAAATCCCAATAGGTTACAACACGACTAGTGTTGGACTTGGGCCGAGCCGACTCGAAGGCCAACTTGGCATGGCACGACCGGTGATTTTGATGGACCATGAACTATGTATGGAATACATTTTAAAAACTTCGCACAACTCTAAATTTAAAAATTTTGCACAACTTGACCAACATGTTTGCCCACTCATTATGAATAAAGTCCATTCTCAATACAATTCATAATACTTCAACTCAAGCTGAAATAATTGACCCAATAACCCTAACCGAAATTACCGAGAGAAACTCGAACCCGACCTAAGCCAAGCCTGAACAACCCAAATTCAACTCGAACCCGACCTAAAGATCATATTTCGTAATAATATTATGTTCTACGCTATTCTGGTTAATTTTTAAGCACTACTCAAAATCGGACCATATGACTTGGATTATCACCTCTAATATTAAAAACAATGCAACAATTGTACTTTTGGCACAATTCACATTTTCACTTTGCGATTTTCTATTTACATGTAAAGAAAAAAATTAGTCATGTGAGGTGACTGAGGTCTTTTTAATATCTTTTTGTTAGAGAAAAATAGTCAAAGCGTAACAAATAAAGTGAAACAGAGGGAGTAGTTTTTCTAATATCTAGTTTTCATCATTTTCACAAATATACATAATTTGCAACATTAATCTTTAAAGGTGTCTTGATATGTGTGAAAGACTAAAAGGTAAAATTGTTGACTGGTGTTTTTCGTATGGAGGGGTCTATAAATATTCTCAATAGGATACAAGGCATGGCACTAATTGACACGGCATGAAATGTGGGTTGGGCTATGCACGGTCCTTACTTCCTAAGAGCATTTGCAGCCCTGGGTAAACAAGTTGCCCAATTTCACTTTTTTTCTTTGTTTAAGCAAGCCCACCAATGTGGAAGGTTGCCCAAATATAGGGGAAGCACAGGTTTTTGGGCACCTCCCCAATTTTTTCAGGCAAATGAGGGCTTGACATGTGTATAGGTAGGCTATATAAAAAGTATGAGAGGAAATTAATTGGGCAAGCCTTGCATTGTGAGAAGGTAAGGAATAAAATTAATGGAAAATGAGGTGGAAAAATAAGGAAAGGAGAGAAATTTTTGGCAAGCCCAACATTGCTGGTGCTCTAAGATTTGACACGAGCCCGCATACCGCGACTTTTCCTTCTCCGGTTCTCCCACTCTACACAAGGACCACTGTGGCATAAGGCAAGTGGGCGATGCGCCATCTCGGCGTGCCCAGTTTTAAGCACTTTAAAGTATTCTAAGATAACTAAAATTTGAAGCACGTAATCACAACACATCATGGTAAGATGGTGTGTGAGTTTGGACCATGTCTGGGTCGTCCTTTTAAAATTTTCGGCGTGCTGGGTAGATAGTGGCCTGGACCTAGTTAGCTTCCCAAGCACTTAGTTTGAGCAATATGCATGGTTTAACACTGCTTCTAGCCCAACCTTAATCTCAAGTTTAGGTCTTATGAGTTTCACAAGTTTGTTCAAAGTAGAGGATACTAAATATGTAATATTCAAGTCATAGATTATTTTCTTTTGTTCAAAATGCATATGGTTTTTGCTATTTTTCACCTTCTTTTAATCAAATTTTGATAGCACATTGTTTTTAGGAGCTAACTTTCTAAGTATTAGGTTGTACATTCCAATACTAAGGGGCTGTTTGGTTGCCAATGGGGAAAGAGAATCACTTTAGGAATGGGAATGATGGAGAATGGAAAGGAAAAGTGTTAGATTTAATTGGTTGTTAGTTACAAAAAAAAGTATAACCACCTCCATATCACACCACCACCACCCCAAACCATGCCCACCACCACTGAAACCACCCACCCCACCTCCCCTCCCCACTTCCGCCGCCACCACCGCCGCCCCACCCTCACCCTAGCCCTATCTAGCCCAGCTAGCCCACCCCCACCGTGAAACCCTAAACCCCAAAACGACCTCCACCACCTCCACCACCCATGAAACCACCCTTCCTCTACTCGCCACCCTTCGCCCCCCATATTTGAGTAGGGGAAAGGTGGTTTAGGTTGTTGGAGGGGTGGTTTAGGTGGTGGAGGTGAATTTAGGGTTTTTTTTTTGTTTTTCGCATTTAGGGTTTTGTGGGGTGGGGTGGGGCGGCTGGGCAGGGTGGGGCTGTGGTGAAGGTGGGGCGGCGGTGGCTTCGAAAATGGCTGGGGGAGGGGAGGTGGGTGATTTTGGTGGTGGTGGAGGTGAATTTAGGTTTTTTGTTTGTTTTAGGGTTTCGGTGGGTGGGGTGGGGTGGGGTGGGGCTGGGTGGATGTGGGCGTGGGATGCTGTGGGAGGGGCTGGGTGAGGGCGTGGGGTGGGGGTGGGGCTGTGGTGGGGTGGGGTGGGGGTGAGGGAATGTGTGGTGGTTGGGTGGAAGGTGGGGAAAGGGAACGGAAAAGATAGGGGGAGGAAGGATTTGTGAAAGTGTTAGAATAGGGGAATGGGGAGGGGAAAGGGAATGGCAAAAATGGAATAACAAACATTATCAAAGGGAATGGGGACAACCCTTTGATCAATACCCCCAACCAAACACACCCTAAGAGTTTATATTGTTATGCTTTGTTGTTAATTGATATTCTCCACTAGATAGTGCAACAGTGAAAGACGGAATGATGAAATGGATTACATATAGAAAATGTTGAAGATGTTAAGTTTTAACCAACTGCTTATTATCTGAAACTTGTAATTCATTTATTGATAGTTTGACACATTAAAATTGAGGATAATTGTGTTTTCCTTGGAAAAGGAAATGTATTTATCGTACTCAAAATATAGAGAAAAACAATTATCATGTTTTTTTGTACTAAAGCAAGCATGATTGGTCTGAGAAATGGGCTTCAGCAAGGGCCTTAAGGGAGGCGCATCATTGCGCTTTATGGAAGGAAAATAACTCGGGCTTAAGTTGCGAAGACCTGGTTAGTAGGATGAAAAATGTTTTCCATGCAAAATTGCTTTCCCCTTTTTTCCTTCTTCAATTTTGGCCGAAAAATTAGATGGAAAACTTTGCTGAAATTTTTTATACCTTGTTGAAATTTTTTCCCCAAAATTTGAAGGAAAATGTTTTCATTCTTCTCTTTCCACAACCACTTGCCTTATTTGGGTCACATTTAGGGTCCGTTTGGTAGGGCGTAAAACATTTTTAATGTAAAATGGTTTTCCATGAAAATTATTTTACAACGTAAAACTCATTTTAAAAGGAGTTTTCCGTTGTTTGCTTGAATGGAAAATGAGTAATGAGAATAGAGAATAGATAATAGAGAATGAAAAACAACTTTCCTTTGATTTTGGGAGGAAAACGTTATCAACTATAAAATCATTTTACACTCTAGCTTTTCCATTTCAATTTTCAGTCCAACCAAACAGTGTAAAATGAGAAAAATAGTTTTCTGGGAAATCATTTTACGCCCTACCAAACGGACCCTTTAAACTTTTTTTTGCCCTTTTTTAGTTCAACTAAACAATAAAAAATGCTTAAACTAATTTGCACGGCGTTGGTTTCAGGGTCAAAAACGGGTACGGGCACGGCAATAAAAATATTTATACAAAAATTCTGGATACAACTACAATATAAAGCATTTGAAATAATTATCTTGATGTGTGTAATAAAATATGACATTTACATAGGTCTTCCATCACCGTTAGTATGCACTAGTACTACCAAGGGTTTAACCTATTTTTAAAATAAAAATAAAAATAAAACTAAGAAAACTAGAAAAGTGATGGGTCTCATGCTGGGAGTTTCAAACCAAGGGGAAAAAAAAAGAAGAAATAAAACAGGAAAATTAAAAGCTGTACAAGACTACAAAGTGAAATAAACCAGCTGTAAAGTGTAAAAAGTGCATCAAAAGATGCTGATTGAAGAAAGAAATAAAAGAGAGAAGAGGAGAAAATAAAGATTATTCCCCTTTTCCTTACCTATTATGGTCACAAGGGATGACCGTATGACAGCATTACCAATATGACAAATCCAACTTCATGCTTCATCTATGTAGTTTTTTGTATATATAATTTTTTACAGGACATGTTCACATGTGTAGGCGTGTAGCACGTGCCACGGGGTGCCACATTGTCGGTCTGCCTCTGATTGAAACTTATCATGGCTTTACATATGCCCCATACTAAAAAATTTATTGATTTTAAAATTAATATATAAATACTACAAAGAAAAAATTAGTTGTTTTTTTAAAAAATAAATTATAAATGTGCTTTGTCTACACTTATCAAGCCTTCGCCTTGCCGTTCGCACCTAGGCTCCCTGGGACCTAAATTGCGTGGATACATACAACTGATACAAGTATAGAAACGGGTACGAAATATATTGATTTGAATAATACAAGATACGAGTATGACAAATAAATGTTATAAAATAGAAATTAAGGAATTTTTTTATTAAAATTTCAAATTCATTTGAAATATTTAAATTTAAAAAATTGGGTAAAGCTATGGTAAAATATGTCAAAAAAAATGGTTTAGGTGGAGTAGAGTACCAGGTATCTTAGAAGTATAAATAGAGGGTATAAAATAGAGGGAGTATAAAATATGAATATTAATGAAGTATAGATTGAGATGGACCAAACAAGATCCATAAATGAGATATCAAATAGAAACAAAGGGAGTATTTAGTATTGATTAGTGTTGTCAGCAAATTCAATTTTTTTAAATGGTGTAGTTTGACTTGGGGGGTTATTTGACAATTGCCTGTTGACTTTTAGTTTTTGGCTAGTTTAGTTGGCTTGTTTGATTGGCTGTAAGAGTATATCTTATATGAAATGTTTGAGTAAGTGGTTGTAGTTACTCCCTGCCATTGATGTACTTTGTTATTCTCTGTTTTATCACATTTTAGTTATCTTTATATTATTTTTACAAAGAATTGTTAGAGTGAGTTTATAAGTAGCCATTACAGCAATAAGGGGCCGTTTGGTTATCAAAGGGGAAAGAGAATCACTTTAAGAATGGGAATGGGGGAGAATGGAAAGCAAAAGTGTTAGATTTAAAAGGTTGTTTGTTAAAAAAAAAATACACCACCACCACCCCATACCCACCTCCATCACCCAAGTTCAAAAACAACCCCCACTTCCTCCACCACCAACGAAACCACCCCCCTCCCCCACCCCTTGCCGGCGCCACCCCCTCCTCCACCACGACAGCCTCCTCCCCTCCCCCACCCCTCAAAACCCTAACCCTAACCACCCAAATACCCAAATTAAAAAAACAACCCCCAACCACCTCCACCACCCCCGAAGCCACCCCCAGCCGCACCGCCTCCCCCCGCCGCCCCTTCGCCACCCCCTCCCCACCACCCTACAGCCCCCAACCACCCCCCACGAACCAAAAACCCCCAAATTCGAAAACCCCGGTTCTTGGGGGGTGGTTGGGGGCTGTAGGGTGGTGGGGAGGGGGTGGCGAAAGGGCGGCGGGGGGAGGCGGTGCGGCTGGGGGTGGCTTCGGGGGTGGTGGAGGTGGTTGGGGGTTGTTTTTTTAATTTGGTGAGGTGGGTGTTGTGTGGGGTGGGGCTGGGCGTGAGTGGGGCGTGGGTGGGGTGGGGTGGGGTGAGGCGGGGCCTGGGTGGGTGGTGCTGGGGTGGGGTGGGGTGGGGTGGGGTGGGGTGGGGCGGGGCCTGGGTGGGTGGGGCTAGGTTGTGGTGGTTGGGTGGGAAGGTGGGGAAAGGGAATGGAAAAGATAGGGGGGAGGGAGGGTTTGTAAAAGTGTTAGAATAGGGGAATGGGAAGGGGAAAGGGAATGACAAAAGAGACATTACAAACACTATCAAAGGAAATGGGGGTAGTTGATTCCTATTCCCTTTGATCAATACCCCCAACCAAACACACCCTAAGATGCTTTACTTGGGAGCATTTGGTTTACAAACTAGTATGGGCTTGGAGTTAGGAATGAAACCAATGTGATGTGGTTTTACAACGTAATTCTTAAAGTTAGTTTGATTATTACATATTTACATGGGAGAGAATACCTTTCTTTTATTTGCTTGCTGTATGTATTGGTATGAGCCAAACCTACCTCCCCTTTAGGGTTTTTCTAAACCCTATACCTTTTGCGGCCCGTTTGGTAGCCGGTCATAAATAATGGGAATGAATTTATACTAAATTTGGAAGGAAAATCAAAATCCATTCCCATGCTGTAACTAGTTTAACCCCAAATTATCTAATTTTCTTCACAAATATCCATTCCCATCAAATACTACCCTCCCCAATGATAATGGATGAGAATAAAAAATGATAAGAAAATTGAATCTTGGGAATGAAAATTGTTTTACCATGGGGATGCTAAGGTTCCTCCTTAACAAAATTACACTATAAATGCAATACCATTACCACAATTTCTTACCAAGAACCAAATGGGCCGTTGGGGTTTTCAGTTGTGGGTTTTAATTATATACTTTGTTTTAAACAAACACAATGTATAGGTTTGAGTCACACTAAAACCATACCTCATACCTTATTGCCTTAAAACAAACACCCTTTTAGTATGAATAGAGTAGGACTACAATCATGGAAATCATAACATTAGAACGTTTGGTACATATAGTAGAGATCATTTCTTATTCCTTTGAAGATCACGAGCATAAGATTCTTTGCGAATGGCGATACATAAAGTGGTCTTGTTATTCCCATATTTTTCCTAGTCATGAGGCTTACTTTTCTTGACATAAAGAAGTGTTACCAATTCACCATTCAAGTTGTAGCAGCATCATGAAATAGCACAAGGCAATATGTGTTAGCATAATCATGTTTATTTTCTCATAGTAACATGAGAGCTTAAACATCAGTTTCTAGCTCCGGATGAGTTATTCCAAAATCGAGAGCAAGACTTAATCCATCTTTTATTCTTAGATGAACTCATAGTCTGAAAAATCCAATATGCCTGTCTCATCTTTTGCCAAGTCATGAGCCACCATATTTTGACAAAAGGGGATGTCCTATCAAAGTATAACTATCCACCATATAAAGAGCAATATTTTTTTTTTGTGAGAAAAAAAGGAGCAACTTGATAAATCCAACAAAAGAGGTAGAATTAAAGCAAGTTTAAAATACAAAATTGGTTCCTTAACTAGATTTATAACTAGATTTGGAAGGAAAATCAAAATTCATTCCCATGGTGGTGCTACCTTAACTCTAATTTATCTAATTTTCTTCACAAATATCCATTCCCATGTAATACCACCCTTTCACATGGTAATGGAAAATAAGAAGAAATTTTAATTTTGGGAATGAAAAATATGTTTTCCATGGGGATTTTGAAGTTTTTCCTTAACAAATTACACTTTAAATCCATTACCATTACCACAATTCATTACCAACAACCAAACGGGCCGTAAAATTAATTCTTTCACTCAGCATAGCTCCTATCACCAAAGTTCCCATCACCAAGAAAGCTATTAAAACAATGCTTATTACTAAGGCCTTGTTCTTTTGGAATAGATTAATCAAAAATGAATCGAACTGAATTAAAATGAATATTGAACTCAACAGTAGCTGAGCTGGATACCCATGGGAATAAAACTCGAATCTGTATTTCCAAAATACTAATTTAGCATTAATTAATGTAAAATGACTCAAGGATTTTTTTTTATTATTATTATTTTTTTTTTTTTATTTCTAATCTTTTACCTTTTCCTCCATCAACAAAATCATAAATAAATTTGGAAAAATTGAAAAGAATAATCCCATCTGTAGGTGGTCAGCTCAAAGTAATGCCACCTTCAGTTTATTCCAAAATAATCCCACCTTGTACCCAGTCTTCTCAAAATGGACCTTTTTACTGGATACTTGTTTAGCAGGTTACCTTTTTTTTAATCTTTTGTTTTCTCCTCAATTTTTTCATCCTTCTCTCCTCTCTCTCCACTAATTCTCTCTCTTCATCACTTCTCTGCCTATTTTATTTTTGAACGACACTTCTCTTCGTTTTTTAATGGAGTAATAAGATAAGGAAGTGAGTGAATCGTGGGGAAGGCAGTTAAGTGATCATAAAATAAACATGAATGATTGAAATTTTAATCTGTGATTAGGAAACATTGTCATCTGTGAAGTACGATTTTCAATAATTAATTTTCAAGCAGACTACTTTCTAGTATCAGTCATTAGTAAATATTTTGTAGTTTATAATGTCACTGCTCTATCTTTCTCTGTTTTTTATTTTAAATGTTGGTTAGGTATAGGTGGGATTAAGTGTTGTTTGAATTTTGCCTCTATCCCAACGCCCTTCAAGACTTCACCTGAGGATACTTTGAATGCTTAAATGTCTGGGATTAATGGTTGTTTGGACCTTTTTTCCCAAAGAACTGTTGTTTGGCATTGGTTGCTTAAATTTGCTCATGTTGGGTTTTAATGGTGCTGTTGTTGGTTAGCTTTTTGGATTAATGGTGCTGCTGGTGGTTGGGATTTGGGAGTTGCGTTAAAGGCAGTAGATCAACCTTTTGGGTTATGGTGATGGGCTATCCTCATTACAGAAGCAACCCTCCACTTCAGAGTTGATGTGTTGGTTTATTGGTGGTTTGTCAGTGGTTGGGTGGGTTGGGTTTGGGGTTGTTAGGGCGGTGGTGGTACATTAATACATGGAAGGATAGAGAGGAGTATATAAATCGACACATGTCCAATTCACCTACTAAACTAGTTAGAAAGGGTTATTAACAGTTTAAGGTCCATTTTAAGAAGATTGGGTATAAAGTTGAGATTATTTTGGAATAAATTGAAGGTGGGATTATTTTGAGCGACAAAAGAATAAGATTGAATAGTTGGTGCAAAAATCAAAATTGCTACGTTCAAGCACGGTCAAGGGAAAATACTAGCTTTGAAAGTTGTGACACTGCTTGAATTTATGATACCTAAAAGTTAAACACTTATTTAAACGACCAAACAATAACAACTAAATCTTCCCATGTATAGACCGTAGCTTATTTTTATTTTGTTTGTCTTATTTGGTTTAGATTTGTGTAGGGAGTGTTTTGTTATCATGGTATATAGGATGATTTCACCTACATGAACCCTTCCTAGAAGGTGGCATGAATGAAGCTTGAAATATGATAATCTTTCATTTCTCTTGGGATTCTTTTTTTTTTTTTGCCATTAGTTTGCATGTTGCCTTCAGGTCAGTTTTGATTTGTATATATACAGTATTTTCTTTTAATATAATCCTTTCCTTCAAAAAAAAAAAAAGTAATGACAACAAAACTTTAGTTCTAGAATAATTTGTGATCAGCTAGACATGAATCACTATGTGAAATCACAAAAGTCATTTGCCCGTATTTTCTCCCTCCACACTTCCCTATCTAACATTGGCTGTTTTCCTTGAGCCCCGACAATATCATATTCCCAGTAACCATCTTCAATTAGGTGTGCTTTGGTCTTCCTCTACCTCTCACCTTCCCACCCATTTATCACTCTTCAAGCCTGCTTACTGGTACATTAGAAGACCAAACAAATGCAAGGATTTCAATTGCTACATGATACATGCTAATTCATCAAAGAAGAAAGAAACAGGAAGAGAAACCAAATTAAAGCAATAGAATTCATCAATAGAGATCAATTGCATAGTAGTAAGAAGAGAGTAAGGGGAGAGGGTGAGTTGTATAGAATATGAATGGAAATTTTCAGACTGACTCTTATGTATGAGCGGCATTCCAGCTACAAAAGTCTGAAAAAGCAATGGAACCATTGATGAGGGAGGAGGACAGAGATTGAAAGATAGATAGTAGAATGAAAGACTCGAGCCAGGTTTTGTTTTGATGCTCAAAGCTTCAAAGGGATGTATTATTGTACTTTCCTCTAGTATAAAAGGTTGTAAAAGGTTATTTCTTTGTTTAGTCTCCATTATCTAGACAAGTAGTAATAACGACAATACTTGTGAAATTCCAGTTTTGATCCATTAGAGCTCTTATTACTTTCTTTTTGCTATCTATCTTGCCTTAATTTCCTAGTTGGTTAGGCACATGGCGCCATGTAAGCATTGGTAGAAGGATGCTACATGGCGGATGGACAAAATTCTCCATGTGTTTTAACAAGGCCATAGGGCACATGCTAATCCCTAGCTAGCAGGTTACCCGCTCTAACTTGTACAAATTTTCTTGAAAACGTTTGAGCGAGTAATTTAATCTTGGACCCGAAGGATGGAGAGAATTAAAGTCATTACTCTAAACTTGTTGCCTCATTGCTTTATGTTTCAACATTTATACCTCATAAAAATTAAGAATATTATTTTGACATTTTTGTTATATTAGGTCTGGAATAGGTTGAATTTTGTGATTTCAAGTTTTTTTTATTTTTTATCAAAGATTAAATATCTTTAGAACTGTTTATTTTTAGCATGTAAAGTTACTGTGGAATGAGATTACAGGCAATAGGGTCACTCCTCCTTTACCTTTGATCCCATAGCTTAGACCAGTTATGAGTTATGATATCAAAGATTCAAATTCTTATATAAATCTAAAGCCACTGACCCTGTTTCTAATGTGATGAACTTATTTATATTTGCAGGTTATCACGGAATTATGCGTATCAAATGGAGGGGGGTGGGTGCTAAAAACTGGTGGTTGAGCCGAAAATGATCTTTTCAGCATTTAGAAATAGATTAATAAAGTACATATGATACAAACGGTATTGAAGTTGTTCTGCTTCTGCTGTCCTGTGCAGTTAAATATGTTGAAGAGGATGACAATGCTACTGGTTAATATGTTGATCCTTGCAATTTTGTCAATTTTACTCTTCCCAAATAATATGCTTTTGTACTTATTTATTTATTTTTGGAGGGGGGTGGGGGATCTCAAAATAATATTTATTTTGCAGTTTTGTTTTTAATAATAATTACCAATTGAAGGAGGAAAATTAACATTGGTAATGGCGTATAGCCTATGCATAAGCAACCAACAAAATCTCACAATCTCTAGTAAAAATCGTTCACAAAATATCACCCAAAAATAAGACACCCGAAACTAATTGAATCCAAGTATTCAAACTCAAAAGTAAGCACCAAGCATTAAGCATTAAACATTGAACATTAAATAACAAACCATATATTTATTATAAAAATCATCTACACTAATTATAGAGTATTACTAGTATAGCACTCATGCGATGCACGACTTATAAATTTTAATATTAACTTTGTAAATAGTTTTTTAAGGATTTACATAATTCATTAATTGTGTGAAATATTTTATTTTTTATAAAAAAATATGATTTAAATCTTAGACAGTACAATATTGTCAACTATATAGTTGGAAATTAAAATTTTACTCTATCACTACAACCGCACATTCAAGAAAATAAGTGTTGGTTCATCCATGTATTTTCAAATAACAAAATATGAGGAAAAAAAATCCACGTTCAATTTTTTTAAAAGGTATTTTTTTCACAAATTTTCCTAATATTAAATAAAACCTAATATAATCTGTATATATTTCACAAAAATCAATACAAGTTCCTTTATACCTGTGATCATATAAGATAAATTGTTTGAAATAACATCAAATATATATTACATATTTTCGTAAAAAGTGAAAATTAAAAATTAAAAATTCTTATCAACTACATAATTTGTCCTACTCTAACAGTTTTCTACCACTCACCCTATTATTTTATAAATTCATGACGACTTTTGACATATATAATTATTGTAAAGAAAATATATTCTTTTATTTCACCTACTTTTTTTAGTTTCAAACTTTTAAATCTTTATCTTCACCAATTTCCCATGAAAGCACGGTCTGACATTGCACCCATTATAAGTGGATAGTTCATAAATTGTTGTCTCACATTTTCAATCACATATAATTAAACTTCTATGACTTTTGGTATTCATGGTTATGATTTAATATACTTCCTCCGTAACGCAAAACTGTATACTTTGAAAAAAAACACGGACACCCATGTAAAACTTTTAAGTGAGTTCATTGTGTTGTAATTGTAATTGAAGGAGCAAACTTAACATTGTTATAGGCGTATAGCCTGTGCATAAGCAACCAACAAAAACTCACAATCTCTAGTAAAAATAAGACACAAGAAACTACTTGAATCAAGTATTCAAACTCAAAAGTAAGCACCAAGCATTAAACATTAAATAAAAAGCCATATATTTATTATAAAAATCATCTACACTAATTATAGAGTATTATTAGTTAGAAATTATCAATTTAAGACACTTTCCTAAAAATCACAGCAATAAAACAGTAAGTAAAACCTTCTAAAATCATTGAAAAACATGTTTTTAAATCTCAACTTTCATGTGTTAACCACTAGCATTCTTCAACACAAATCTTTAGCCAAAATTAATTAAAACTCACTAAAATACATGAATTTTCATAAAATTCCTGAATATTATAACTTGTTTAAACACCTTTAAAACATCACCAAATCATAATTAAGCCTTAAATTTCAAGAAATCATTCTATACAATCCATACTTAAGTCCTAATACTCAAAACAAAAAAATAGTTCAAGTAATAAGGTTTAATTAGGATTTAAACAAACTTTATAAGATCTGAAATTTATACTCAAAAGACAATAAAATCTGAATTTATATTACTCATTTTTAAATTAAAATCTTGAGTTTAAAACGTGATTAAACAACAATATTAAATCAGATATTGATTAAGTATAACAATTTATAAACTTTAAATCAAGAATTAAAATAATAAAAAGATTTTTTCAAAAATAAGAGGACTCATGTAACAGTATAGTCAGGCGGCAACGGCATGGTGGCGGCAGCAAGGCCCGGAGTAGTGGTGGTTGCTGCGGTGAAGGATGTTGTCGTGGTGGTGTCGAAGAGGAAGGAGAAATCACAGTTTATATATATATATATATATATATATATATATATATATATATATATATATAGGATCATGTAAAAATTAGACTCTTAGTTGAAAACTTAAAACTTTTAATCTGAAATATTGAACAATTCAAACTTTTCATCAGAGCCATTGAAAACTAAATGCGGATTGATTAAAATTCTTCTATAGTAGTCGAAAAAACGACCACCGAAGTCAAGCAAATCTAGGCCGTCCATCTTGTTGATTTGACTTTGATTTTTATTTTTGATTAAACAAACCTTTTAAAATTATTTTAATGAAATAATAATTCATTTTAATTATTTTTTCTTTTACCTAAATTAATTTAATAATTTGGTTAATAAAAAATTTAAATATTTTATTTAAAAAAATAAATTAAAACTTCAATTACACCTTAATTTCACGTGATTGAATTCAATTAACAAAAAATTAGGGCTAATTCCCTTAGATGAATCGTTAAACCCATATAAGAAAATCAGAATCACTATCTTAATTTATCTCCAACCTCAACCCTTACCTTCAACCTCAACCAACATTTAACCCAAACTCTATTAAAGCTTCAACCAACCTTTATCCCCAACCTCCATTGAAGCTTCAACTTGAAGCTTCATAATTTTAATCCATGATTAAAACAATATGCCCTTCACATTCATCCCCAACGTCAATTATAGATTGAACCTCCATTGAACCCTTCAATGGCCTTCAACCTGCATTGAAGCCTTCAACCTCCATTGAAACCTTCAACCTTCATTGAAGGAGCAATTAGTGCAAATCTATTAAAGCTTCAACCAACCTTTATCCCCAACCTCCATTAGAACCTTCAACCTTCATTGAAGGAGCAATTAGTGCAAAATCTCCATAAATCAAATAAGTTAATGATGCCTATTTTTTAAATGTGGTAGCGAATTGATTCAAGTCATTATTCACTAATTCGTTAATTATTCACCACAATTAATTCGTTGCATTAGATCTAGATGTTAATATTTTGTTTAGTTGTTAATTCGCTTGTACAAATTTGAATACGTCATTGGTTCTAGTCACAAAGATGACGATTCTCATTGAATAAGCAAGTCTTGTAAATGTTTTTTGTTATAACCCCCATTGCTAATAAAACTTAATAGTCGAAGGAAGAAGATGATGTAGTAGCGTTTTCATTCGTAGTTCTTTGTATTTGGTAATGTCCACAATGTAATTGGACATTACCGAATGGAAATTAAAACACTTATTTTGAAAGCAGAATTAATCAAATGTAATGTCCATAACACCATATGGACATGTCCATTGATTTTTAGAATGTTATGTTCATAACATGTATTGATTGTTCCTTGTTCGTTTCTAAACTTTCCAAATTTGAAAGATTTAATTACCAAATTTCAAAAATTTATGTCCTACTTATTGGTTGGTAATGGAATATTTTTTAAACATAATTAGATAACATAGTTATTTACTTCCTATTATATATGTACCCTAACTACTTTTAAACTTTAATTTTTAAATTATAAAAATCAATGTTTTCAGTTTTAAAAATTATGTCTAAAAAAATCTGTTTTTTTTCTTACCTACTGTTTTAGCAACCATCCCCCTAACAAAAATTACATTGCACTTATCCCTAATAAAAATTTGATATGTAACAAAAACTTCTGTCTGAATAACTTAGTTTTTTTTTTTTGTTACATTTAATTTTAAGCTATTTATATTGTTAGAGTATTGATATTATTATTTTGTAGTTTTCAAATTAAACAATTACATTGTATATTTTGTAGTGTTTAATTTGAAGTAGGTCAAAAGTAACTTTTACAATGACTTATCTTTGAAATATTGTGAATTGCTTAGTATTTTAACTATGTCCAAATATAATATTGGGCATTGCAAACATAAACTTAGCTAATGATATTTTTTAAATAGTTTTCGGTAAGGATACATTATCATAAGTAATAATCAAAATATATATTTATATAATAAATAAATATATGGAATATTAGTGTTACATGGCAGACCCTTGTCGTATGCGCCCAAACCAAATATAATTCTCTTACTTTCTAATACAAATAAATGTCGTAGTAGGGAAGCAAGGTTCGTATCTACAGGGAACTAGGGTTACTAAAATGTACTTGAATTAAACTAAGATGAAATAAACTAAAGTAGTGAAAAGAGGGGGTTATTGAAATTGTTATGCTAATGATTAAACTAATTAAGAAACTCAATAAAAACAATGGTATTGATTTAGAATAAATAGGTTCAACAATCGGTTAATTAGAAATCAAAGAAGGAGGTCTTGGCTCCGATTAATATCCACTTCCGACTAGAGTATCGATAATTGAAAACAACTCAAAATCTATAATCTTGATCACCTAATGTGAAGAATAAATCTTCTAATCTCCTTATGATTAGCTAAGTAGTAAAATTTCTAATACTACAAAACCCTTATTCAAAGACAACCTAAAAGATCGGCTTCTAAGTTCAATCCGAGAATAGCATTAAGAGAAGAGAACAATAAGATCGTTTATGTCAAAAAAGCTTTTAACATATAACAACACACTTGATTTCTTAAGGAGAAATAAGGATGTAGCACATCCAAACCAAACCCTAACTTGCTACTAATTGACAAGAGATTTCCTTAGCAAGGCAAATCACAAATCTAGCAATAATTCATCAACACAACAATACTAGTAGTACTCCTAGCAAGCTATGCAACAAATCAATATATTCAAACATAAAAAACAAGTGATAATCAAGTATAAATAAAGAGTAGAAATTCTCACAAATACAATAGAGGAAGCTTCAATAAATCTTCACCAAGATAAAGTTTAAGCTACAAGCTTCATAGAAACCAAAATATACAAAGCTTTGAAGCTCATCAAAAGTGTAAAAATGGTGAAGAGTTATGTAGAGAGGAAGAAGATGTGTAAATTAATTCTAAGTGTGAAAGTGTGATATGTTTCACCCTTCTTACACTAGTAGAAAAAAGGCCATTTGCTGCGGGGTTTTTAATTACCCTCTCTCCTAACTTATTATTTCCCTCTCCTACGTGCCTCAACATTCAACCAATCAAAATAAAAGAAAACAAGCCAACTTGCAAGAGAAGAAAACAAAAAAAAAGCCGCCGATTAGGGGTCTCGAATCGCGACCAAAACTCACGACTCGCGAGTTGCTACTGACCCTATTCTGCTCTGGTGAGGCACCCCAAGGCTGGGTCGCGAATCGCGAGGGGACCCTAGCCTCGTTGCTCTTCAGCTGCTTCTTTGCTCTAAAACGCAATCCCGGACAATCATCGAAGCAATACCAATCCAAAACCAAAAATACATAATAATCGTGGGAATAGGGGTACAAAAATTAAAGAACTAAAATTCCTAAACCCTATAAATACCTAAAGGATTCTAAAATCCAGAAACTATCTAAGTAATAAACAAAAAGGAAAACAAATCCTTCTAAATATAGCGTATAACTTGGACACATCATTACACATCAAATTTGACAAGTTTTTCCTCAAAAAGAAAAACAAAACAATGGTTAGTTGCCACCATTACTGTCCATAATACACAACATACAATAGATATACAATAGTGCATGCTTATATACAATAAAAATATGTTCCATAATATTGTATGATTATACACAATAAATATACAAAAATGCTGTCAAAAGTGCTGATATACTGATATACAGTAACGATATTTCTATAATATGGTTTGGCTATTACCATTTAACAACATATTCAATATGACTTACAGGCCATCATTACTTTAGTTTAGCTAGTGCTATTGACCGATGACCAGTTTATATGTGTAATCCCCCGTATTTTTATACCCTAATATAGAATTATCTATACATAAATACGCGATTTTTATACCATTAAACAGATATTTTATATGTTTTCTGGATTGGAATTAATAAAATAATTTAATTATTTTATTTTATGGAAATATTAATATTTTAAATGTCTTAAATTATTTTTATAAGAATTTTTTGGGGCGTATTTAAATTAAGTTTAAAGGTTTTAATTATCTGTTTTGGGTGTTGTACAAAAAAAATTATATACTTTTTATATATAAAAATATATATTTAATTTGAAAAAGTATAAAAGTTTTAGGCCTTCTGTCACAAGCCCGACCTAATGGCAAACCCTAATTTTTCAGCTTTTATCATTATATATACCCTAGGTGAGCTAAAATAGGTCAAAAGCCAAAAAGGAAAAAAAAGAAAACCCAAACCCTCATACACTCTCTCCTATTCTCTCTCACGTAACAAGTAAAGAAAAAAAAAATCAAAATTTGAAAATACTCTAAACTCCATAACCACCAAACCTCCATAAACACCTTCTCCCTCACGCACGACCACCACGGCAACCACCATCACCGGACCTCTGCTTCTGCCGCGAACTGCCTCGCCGGAGCCGAGCCACCACCTGCTGTCGCCGTTCCTGCAGTGTTGGAAATTTTTTTTGGGTAAATAGTATGACGAAACAATTGAGGCGTGTACGAAGCACTTTCCTGGAAACAATATTTCCACCCAATACTTAGGCCGGGTTTCAGGAAATTCGTTAACAAGATACAACAATTAACCGTAGCAATCGAGCCTAGTTTCAATCACTACAAATGAAAGTTGAATGTGTGTGTTTCACTTCTATTGTAATAATGGAGAAGCTTGGTTTTGTAAGAGAGGGAGAGAATGAGTGAATGTAACTTCTAAGTATACTCTTTGATTTGTAAGTTATATTATAACTTAACCAAAACGTACAAACAATGCATTGAAACGACACAATGCAACGGGAAAATAACCAAGCAAAACTGACGCAACCGTCAGGCTCGCGAGTTGCGACTCGCAGCTCGCGAGTCGCGATTTGCTTCTGTCGATCTCTTTTTGCACTTTTGCACTTCAGACTGTTCTCGCATGTCGCGACCTTAAGTCACGAGTCGCGATTTTCCACTGTTGTTGCTGCACTTTACCTCAACGTTTAACGACATAAATCGCTAAATACCTTCGCATAATTACGAACTTTAAACACATAATACTACGGCTAGTATTATCAATATTCATAACTATATACATTTATATTCTAAATCAATAAATCTCTACATGCAGTGCGTGGTTCCTCTCTGTTTAATTTTTAAAAAAAACAAACAGAAACAGAATAAAGCCTTCACGTAGCACCACCCCTCGCCGCCGCGTCGCCGGAGTTCCGTCTGACTGTAGCCGTAGAGCCGTCGTCACTACCACTGCCTGCTGTCGCCATTACTGTAGGTATTAATCATGTATATATGTTATATGTAGGTATGCGTATATACATATATGAAAAGAACAAAAAAAAAATTCTTTTATTTTCTTTAATTATTATCTTTTTAATTTTCTTTTAAATCTTGGATTAAAGAATGTATTTATACATATAACTAAGTAATTAATACTATTGTCTAGTAGTTTATGGGAGGTCTTAGGATAGGTTAGAGCTGCTGGATATTTTTAGGACTCGAGTTTAATATTATTGTCTTTTATATTATAGGCGAGGAATATTACTTAGGCGAATTCTAAAGGAAAGGGTGGAATACCACCAAGTTTATTCGAGGTACACGTAATTGATAAGCTTTCAGACGTAGTATCATGTTAGGATTTTGCATATTTCTATCATGATTGTCAAGATATGTGAATTTGTGGAACATGACTATTTGTGATGAATTTAATTGTTTGTATAACCTGTGTTTGCCAACCAATCAAGAAAAGAATAGGAAGGATTATTTCATGTTCCCAATTATAAAAGAGAACATTGCATGAATAGGTTCTTTGAATATTTCATGCTTTATTAGTAGCAATTTATTTTGCATATGGACAGGTTGTCCCTTTCAAGTTCATTAGTAGCAATTTATTTTGCATATGGACAGGTTGTCCCTTTCAAGTTTATTAGTAATGCAATTTATTTTGCATATGGACAGGTTGTCCCTTTCAAGTTTATTAGTAATGCATGAATAGATTCTCCGAATATTTCATGCCTTTTAATAGCTTTGGGATACCACTTAAGACATAAGTTCTTAATGGGAATCTCGTTAAATAGACAAGAGTTCAGTGTGTTTTATCTGAACAATAAATTAAAACAAATGTTATGTGGATTGTATGATATGTGTGTGCTTGTTATGTGTAATAACTCTCAAGACACTAATCACTTAAAGTGAAAGATTCGGGTAAGTATTAAAACTCTAGACAAGTGCACGTCTGGAGTATTGGCATGGATGTGGGTTGGGGTCACGGCAGGTCTCGTGACTTTAAGGGAACCGTAGGATCCACGTGTTCCATTAGCGGATTGAGCTCATTCCTTTATCTGTGACGTGGGTAGCTCCCATTGTCACCGTCTAGGCATAGACAACTCGCCCGGTGCTTACACTGGCTTCGGCTCTAGAGGGCCACCTAATAATCAATGTGTTTAACAAGGGAATAATAACTAATTACTCACCACAACAATTAAATTTTGACGTGATTTTTATATACAAAAGATTTGTATGCTTATTTAATTGCCGTACTCAGCTTTGCTGACGCTGTACAAAATTTGCTCTTGTTAATATCTTGACCCTGTGATGACCCATTTATTGGTGAGCAGTCGTTCAGGGTCAAGGTAAGATTGTGCAGGAAAACAGGGACGATTATGGGCTTGAGTGATGAGCGGTGTTCCCAACATTAATAAATTTTGAGAAATATTTTCTAAACTTGATTTAACTTTAAACATTCCTTTTTATTTAGGTTGGATTTATTTTACAATATCTTTCGTTTGAGTTTGATTTAATAATTCCAGGGCCTCAATGGTTCCAAGTTGTAATAGATTTAATTTTTAATTTAATTTTCGTATTATTTTATTTCCGCTGCAAAATTCTGAGTAAGCCGATACGTTTCCACACGTGGCGATAATACTTTAATAATTCTCAGTACTTCTTGAAAATGGCATTTATAATTTGATGAGAATTATTGGGGTGTTACAATATGTTCATGTTCTATCTCTTTGGTATTCAACAAATCAAAAGATAGACAATTTGTTTAAAAACGGATAAAGTAATAGAATTTATATACCCTATTACCTTTTAATTTAAGATGTGTTGGTGTAGCAATAACTATACATAGTAGAGGTGTACATGTTATTACCAAAGTTATAATATTTATTAAACGTTACCAGATCTTATATTTAAACTCTTCATGTATTATTAGCTTATATTGATTATATTATACCTCGTACATCAATGTATTATTAGTTTATTGGAAAAGAATTCATACATTGTTGTAGTAGTGTTCATAATACGTATAGGATAGTACCAAATTATTACGCCAAACCCTAAACCTTGAACCTTAAACCCTAAACCCTCTACCCTATCTAAATCCTCAACCCCATAAAAATACTTTATACATTATACCCTTAATTTAAATCAATTGTGGTTGTTTCAAAGAAAAGAATCAATTATGATAACGTTACTTTATTTGGGATTCAATTAATTAATAAATAATTTCTTAATTAATTCAATACAAAAGGTAAATTTAACTTTAACACACTCAAATTTTATGTATTTAGTTAATTCAATAATATGTGTATTATAGCCTCAATAATATGTGTATTATAAGATATTGTATTTTATTAAAAAGTGTTTATGAAAATAAATAAATTTTTATGTTTGTATAGCCTTGTGTTTTTAGTTTTTCATACAATATCATTTTTATAATTTGACTGACATTACTTGATAAATTTTTATTGTTTTGTATTTTTGTTTTTCTTACTCCACCTAATTGCAAATTTTAGATGTTGTGTTAAAAAAAATACAAAATAAAAATAAAAAGATGTTATTCAAACTCGTTGTAATACCACGTATTTTTATACATTTATATATGTATTTTTATACGTATTTTGATACACGTGTTTTATACACCTAAATAAATATTTTATATGTTTTATTAGTTAGTGTTAATAGAACGGTTTAAAGTAAGTATTTATATAAATACTATAATTTGAATATTTAAATAATTTATAAATATTTATAAAGGAATTTCATTAAATCATATTTGAAATAATATCAAAGGTTTTAATTATGTATTTTGGCCGTCGTTTATAAAATAAAATATTCCGGTTTGAAAAAGGGTAAAAGTATTTATTCGTATTGTCGCAAGCCCAACCTGGTAGGAAACTCACATTGGACCCAAGCTGTATATATACCCATAGCGAAAACAAAAACAGGTCAAAACCCTAAAACGAAAAAGAAAAAATAAAAAACAAAAAAAAAAAAAAACTCATGTTAATCATCTTCGTTTTGGTTCACGTACCATTTAAACAAGAGAAAAAAAAAACTAAACCTCCATTGAACCTTCGTGAACCACTGCAGCCCAAGCACCACCACAGCAACCATTAGCCTCCCTTTCCAGTCGCCCCTCCCAGTCGGTGCCGCCCTGCAGGTTGCCACCCTTGGCGCTGCCACCTGTGGTGCCGTGACCCGTGAGTCATATAAATATGTATAAACTCCTTCTTCTCTCATCTTTAAACCACCGCAGCATAGCAACCACTGGAGGCCGCTGCCCACTCACCACCAGACCGGTGTCCCGCTCCAACCGTTACTGCTGTCGTGCTCCGGTGCCCGGCCGTCGAGCCACTGCCGTTGCCGTGTTCTTCCCTTGCGTGAGTCTTGTTGAAAAAAAAAGATAGAGTTTTTGTTTATTTGTTTTAATTCTTGATTTCATGTTATAAATTATTATACTTAATTAATTTCTGATTTAATTTTGTTGTTTAATCATGTTTTAGACTCAAGATTTTGATTTAAAAATAAATAATATAAATTCCGATTTTATTGTCTTTTGAGTATAAATTTTAGATTTTTATAAAGTATGTTCAAACCCTAATTAAACCTTGTTAATTGAATTATTTTATTGTTTTGAATATTAGGACTTAATTAGTGTGGATAATATAGAATGATTTCTTGAAATTTTAAGGATTAAATTACGGTTTGGTGATGTTTTAAAGGTGTTTAAAAAGGTTGTAATATTCTGAAATTTTATGAAAATTCATGTATTTTAGTGAGTTTTAATTATTTTGGCTAAAGATTTGTGTTGTAGAATTCTAGTGCTTAACACATGGAAGTTGGGATTTTTTTTTGGTTAAAAGGGGGGAATTAAATAGAAATTAAGAAAGAGTTTAATACAACAAGAGTACCATACCAGGTGCTCTGGAGTTAATACTAACTACATCATGATTACAAGCATAACTAAACAAAAAATTACATCCATGCCTTGCATCCTTCGCCAGCCTATCTGCAATCTTGTTAAGCCTCCTATCCACGTGCTAAATTGGAGAAGGTGAACAACGATCTAGGATCGGAGCTCTCTACAATCATGAAAAATATTAGCCAAAGCCATATAACTCTTAGCATGGTGTTCATTCTTGATGCTTTCCACTGCATTTTTACAGTCTGAACAGATAATGCATCCCTTTAGATTTGAAGTACTGATCCACTGGAGTGTAGTTCTTATAGCTAACACTTCTGCCATGAGAGATGAAGAAGAGATACAAGCACCCCATTGACCTATTAACCAACAGCCTGCATTGCTAATAATAGTGAAAGCGATCCCTGTTTTCCAAGAGTCAGCATCCCAAGAAGCATCAACAAAGCAAATTGGATTAGAGTGGGAGTGAAAAAAAAGATTGGAGAGAAGGAATAGGGATCGGATAGTGGAGCTGAGAGTAGAAGAAGTGATGGTGGACAGAAGGTTTGATGTAGATAGTGCATTTGAGGAAGCATTGAGAAACTCCCAGGACTGGAAGAGGGCTTGGACAAGGCAATCTTTGGCTGGGTTGTTAATCTTTTTGAAAACCCTAGCATTTCTTCTCTTCCATAGCCCCCATAAGCAGTAAGAAAAGAAGAGGTTAAGGGGAATCCCATCAAAAACATTAGAATTGGAGAGTTGTTCTTTTAGCCAAGAGAGAGAAGGGTTTGGAGGAATGGTGATGGAGGGGTTTAGGGCCCAGAATTGAGTTGCTCTTGGGCAGTGAAAAAGGATATAGAAGGCATTCTCTTCAACATTCTGGCAAAAAGTACATGCACCCTTGATACCAAAAGGTCCCTGACTTAAGGTACCATGTTGGGATTTAAAAACATGTTTTGAAATGATTTTAGAAGGTTTTATTTATTGTTTTATTGCTGTGATTTTGTAATAGTAACCTAATTTAGTAAATTTTAATTGTTAGTAGTATAGGTTTGTCTACGATAGAATTTAGGATCTATTGGGTGTAGTTAGAACCTTAAATTTTGTGTTCGGAACGTTTTGAAAGGTTTTTAAATGATTTTATATGGGCTGGAATTTTAGTATTTATACGCTAAAATGATATTTAAATTAGTGTTTGTTTGGTATTTTAATTAGAGGGCACAAATTCGGAATTTTAAATTAAATGAAGGAGTCGGAAATGATTTTTGAAATTTATTTAGAGGCTGGAATATTGTAATATGTATTTAGGTTAGTTGTGGTGTTGAAGGGATATTGATTAGCCCCAATGTTTAATTTTAGGGACTTTGAGTTCGGAGAATTCCATTAATTGTGGCTAGTCGGAACTATTACAACAGGTACGTATGTACTCCGATCAGCAAGTTGTTTGCATGTAGTAGCATGTCTAGGGCATGATTTGAACAATGATGACTGGTTATATGTTATATCTGTGATTGTGGAAGAGGAAATTATATATATTATCATAACATGTTGTCCTGGATTGAGTATTTTATCACAGTTTGGAATATGAGTTCAATTATGAACCTTTATACCACGTAATGTGGGGCCAGTAGGCATCCATATATTATTTTACTACCATTGTGTGGGGCCATGGGCATTAAAGGACTTGATAATTATGTGGTCGCTAAATGAAAAGATAAATAAACCTGCAATTGTGTGATTTCAAGTGTGATGGTTTATGTTGTAGATTTTAGGGAAATTGAATTAAATCAGATTCTTCATAATATTGTAAACCACGTAAAGTGAAAGAGGATTCGCACCAAAACTCTTGGAACGTATATACCTTGAGTATGAACATATGGGGGAGGCTATCTAGCATCCTACAAGTGGTACAAGACGTTGTACACTCTTTTTTTTATTTTTAATTTTGGGATCCCGCCACTCTTAAGTGGCATCATTTTTTCCGCTCGATTTGCAACCGAGTGTGGCCCTGAGGGCGTCTTGACAGGCAACTTATTTTTTTTTTGGAAACTCGTTCGATGTGAATCCAATCTCTTAATAAAATAAACAAATAATAATCATCTCACCATTATTTAATCTGACCATTATCATTTCCCAGTCTTATCATGGAGTCCATAGTCTTAGTCTAATCACAAATATTTATTTGTTCATTTATTTATATATTCGTCTATTGTATATATGTACTTAGCTTTTGCTGATTACGTGCTTTTGTGTGTGTCTTCTTTGGTCATGGCCCTCGCCTTAATGACCCTGTGATGAACCAATTTATACACTTGTATTATTGGGGAGTAGAATTGCACAGGTTAGCTTGATGGGTGAAGTCCAAGCATTCAACATATGCATTGTCGTGGGATGAGAGTTATTAGAGAGTTACTAATTCTTGTATTTGAGCTTGTTTTAAAATGCATTTCATTTACGCTATTTGGTTTAAATAATTGTTAAAGTTTTTCCGCTGCAAAGTTCTGAATAAGCCGAAACGTTTTCACACGTGGTAGTAATGCTTTGGAAATTTGCTTTCAAATGTATTTTATGTCATAAACTCATAACTACAAAAATTAGGGTTATCAAGTAGGGAATTTTCAGGGTTTTACACTCGTGCACAAGATTGGTGAAGTAATGACCCTAATCATAAATATGATATTACCAAATGAGGTCCTTGCTTAAAAATATTAGAGCTACTACTTAGTACGAGCATGTACAACTACGTACACAAAATAAAAATATCTACTAATATGGTATGTATTATGAAGTATAATTTTGGAACATATTATTATCATGCACAAAATCATGCTAAAAAATATTCATTCTCATTCGTATAATAGATAGATTGTATACCCAAAATAAACCCAAAAAATTATTATTATTATTATTATTATTATATTTTTAAAATACTGTCTTATTCGATCACATTACCATAAGTAAATAAGTAATCAAAAAAAAATATATCAAATAAATAAATATATGGAATATCAGTGTTACACATCAAATTTGACAAGTTTTTCCTCAAAAAGAAAAACAAAACAGTGGTTAGTTGCCACCATTAATGTCCATATAATACACAACATACAATAGATATACAATAGTGCATGCTTATATATAATAAAAATATTTTCCATAATATCGTATGGTTATATACAATAAATATACAAAAATGCTTCCAAAATTTCTTATATACAATAACGATATGTCCATAATATCGTTTGACTATTACCATTTAACAACTTATTCAATATTATGACTTACAAGCTATCATTAATTTAGTTTAGCTCTTGCTATTGACCGATGACCAGTTTATATGTTCATGTTCTTTCTCTGTGGTAATCAACAAATCAAAAGATGGACAAGACCAGTTTATATGTTCATGTCCTTTCTCTTTGGTAATCAACAAATGTAAAGATGGACAATACATAACATGCACTAGATCAAGTATGTAATTAAATAGTTACACTACATTATTTTATATTATATCTTTTATTTTTTTGTATGCAAATGGAAACAATGGCATATACAAAGTCACAAATAATGTTGTTAAGTAATAAGTATAATTTTAAAATCTTTGATTATATTTTAATGTTTCATATAAGTAATGTTTGTTAAGTTTTGCTCAAAAAAGGGGTGCGGTGACCCATGGGTAATGTCCTGTTAACAATGTGGATATTACCAAATTTCTGGTGCCTATTAGCAATCTAACTTTGTTTTTTTTTCTTGAAAAACGCAATCTGAATATATTTGTTAAGTAATGTATTATAGTAATGTTTCATGCTTTTTAATTAAGTATTTTCCATTTCCTCCAAAAAAAATATATATAGTTTTTTTTACAATGTCTATATAAAATATTGGGTATTGCCAACATAAACTTCTGCTAATAAAAAAAATCATGCAATAAATATTTAGAATATTATTGTTACACATAAAATTTAACAAGCTAAGTTTTTTCTCAAAAAGGAAAACAAAAGATGTCATTTCTCTTTGGTAATCAACAACTCAAAAGATGGACAATACATGTAAAGTGCGCTACATAGAGTATATAATTAAGTAGTTACAATGCATTATTTTATACTATATGTTTTATTTATCGAAGTCACAAATAAATTTTTTTAAGTAACATAGTATATTTTAAAAATCTTTGAATAAATTTTGATGTTTCATATAAGTAATGTTTGTTAAGTTTTGCTCAAAAAAGGGGTGTGATAACCTATGGATAATGTCATAGTAAAAATATGGATATTACTAAGATTGTGGTATTAGCAATCTAACTCTGTTTTCTTTTTAAATGAAAAAAGCAATCTAACGGAAAAAAGGAATTTTTGTGAGGGGGATGGTTGCTAAAACATTAGGAAAAAAATCTGATTTTTTTTTCAGACAAAAGTTTTTAAAACTGAAAACATTGATTCTTATAATTTAAAAATTAAAGTTTAAAAGTAGTTATGGTGCATATAAAATAGGAAGTAAATAACTATGTTATCTAATTATGTTTTTAAAAATATTCCATTACCAACTAATAAGTAGGGCATAAATTTTTTAAATTTGGTAATTAAATCTGTAACGACCCGTCTTTTGGGGGCGGCGTTAGCGGAATTAATGTCAAGACAGATTGTTACCATACAACACACTCGACTAAAAATATGTCTTTACTTGGTTAAAGAATAATTGTAAAGTCTAAAATATATATTAGGAAATAAATCTAAACCTTATACAATGGTTGTCGAGACTCTAATACAAAGGTAAATGGAAGAAACAAGTGGGATGTCCTAAGCTCACACGCACATCCGGGACCACGTTCCAACTACTTAACTTGGTCACCTGAAAAAATTGGGTCCACCGTCAGTGGGGAGTCACTAGACTGTCCCACCTAAAAGTGGATTCAAATAACCGAAGCATAATTCAAACAATCTAACAAAGTCACCCAACATACACGTAATCAGTCATAATAGAATACATATACCTAAGCTAGCGTCCAACACTACAAAAGCATTCATAACATACATCCATAGATTAATCATAAGACATCAACAACACGCAGCGGAACAAACATTTATACATGCATTATCCAAGTAACAGATGATAAACTTACGCAGCGGAAACTCATCAATCATTCAGTCCAATTAACACCTTAAGACTTCTATTTTTGTGACAACTTTACCTAGAGTCTACCATATTCTTATTCTTATCTCAATAATTATCGTTTGCTTAACCCAATTCAGATCAGTTCAATTCTGTTCTATTAAGTTCAATTCAGTTCAAGTTTTTTCAATAATTTTACTAATTACTTTCTATTATATTATTTAAGTAATATATAATAATGATAACGATAACTAGAGGTGGGAAAAATTGATACGACCTACTAACCCGACACGAAATCAACCAGTCATTAACAGGTTTGGGTTGAGGGGTTTGACCCATTTAAATAAGCGGGTCAACCTGACACGACCCGCGGGTTAGGGTAAAAGGATTCAACCCGTATATGTAAACGGGTTGACACGAAGCAAAGGAGGGCTACGGGTTGAATACACGGGTTCTTCCCGGCATGGTTTAGGAAAGTTGGGATGTACACGGGCATCCGTACGAGCTATAATGACCGGTCCAATAAGATGGTTAAAAGAAGGGTTTTGGGTAAAATATGACAAGATAAGTATTTCACGGGAAGGATTATGTTATATGTGTATTTATGTATATTTTCGTGTGTACAAGTTGTATTTATGTAATGATAAGTCTTCCGTTGCGTACGTCTGGTAAGTCTGTATTTATATGTATTTTTGGTGTACCTTGTACGTGTATTTCATGTATTCTGTACGAGTATCTTTGGCCTGTATTTATATGTGTATCGTATCCGTATTTGTCTGTAATTAGTATGTATTTTTATCCGTATTTTATACGTATATTGTATGTATTTCTAACCGTATTTTGCAGGTACTCTATACGTATTGTACTCGTATTTTGTACGTATTTTTATACGTATTTTCCTACGTATTTTTCTATGTATTTCGTATGTATTTTATACGTATTTCTCTACGTATTTTTCTACGTATTTCGTATGTATTTTATACGTATTTTTCTACGTATTTCATATGTATTTTTATACGTATTTTTATATGTATTTTCTACGTATTTTTATATGTATTTTTATACGTATTCTCGTATGTATTCTTATGTATTTTTGTATGATTTTCCTGGTTGATTCTATGCTATTATATGGTTAGCGGTCCCTCATTTAAGCGGGACAGCCTAGTTACTCGCCACTGACAGTGGACCCCCCCTCCATTTCAAGTGATGATGCAGACGCATAAGTGGGCTCCTAAATGATTCGGGTTGAGTGTTGATGAGAGCAGTATAGTGAACCCGGAGTCTAGTTTATGCCTTCTTTTATTTATTAAGTAGTATATCCCAGCCTGTTGGGATGGAACAGTATTATTATTACATATTCTAGTATTTGTTTTTGGACTTTTAGAATATTATTTATTTAGTTTGGTTAATAAAAGGAGTATTGGATTTTAATTATTAATAATGCTATTTAGTTTATGTTGGTAATGATCCATTTGTCGATTTCCTTCGTAAATCGACAGTCTAGAAAAGTCGGGTCGTTACAAGCGTCACAACAATATTTATCGAGCTAAAAGAATGTCACAATGGTTGAGAATGTTGACCAATAAAAGCGTCATTATATACTCACTAAATATAGGGTCGCTTTTTAAAAGCGTCATAATGCAAAATTATGACGCATTTTCCCGTCACTATTCGACATAAAAAAGTCAAAATTGGCCATATTTTCTAGTAGGGGGTGAACATTTGAGAAGTGTATGTGTTATGCAAAAGGTTAGAACCACCTAAGAACTGTTTCCTCTGAATGTTTTAATATTAAGTTTATTCTTGATTAACATCATGCATGTGTTTTATGCAGGGAATAAGTTTTATAGCTTATTGAGAAAATTGGCCAGGAACCAGTTGTATTGTTCCCTGGACTATAGTAAAACAAGCCTTTTAATTTTGCTATGCTTTAACCTTGTTACATGTGCATCAAAATACGAGATTCCAAGAATTGAAGCTTTGAATCCAATTTGAAGACATTCAAGGAAGCTTTAAAGACATGGAGTACATAAAGATATAGATTAGGATTTAATTTTAGTATTTTAGATCTTCATGTAATGTTTATGTGTAAACTTAGTGGATTATGGAAGGTATTTGTATGTGATGAAGTAAAGTTATGAATATTAGAACCAATTATTATACTATTCATAAAACTACTTATTATGGTAACAAGTCTGAGACTGGTTACTATATGAGTTGCTGTCAGATTTTTCAAAAAAAGTGTTTCTATAAAATGTTTCTGAAACGAAGATTTAGGGTTTTGAATCTACAATTAAATTTGATAAGATTCTAAGTATAATAGATAGCCTCCATAAAAAATAAGATGATCATTAGGGTGGTGTAACACCCCGTATTTTCGGGATTACAATTTTAGGAATCTAGTTAAAACTTTCGGTTGTCATCAAAATTTATTTTGAAAAACTATTAATAAATTTTCTATTTATAAATGCAAAAGCTTTGGTAATTTATTTTCCGAGAATTTATGATATTAACAATTTAAAATTTTCCAAAAAAATTTCATATAATTTGTTAAAGATTAATTGTCAATTTTTAAGCATGAACCAATGCAAATTGGATCAGTAATTTAAAATCCCCCTTTTTCTCCTTATAATGTTTGGCCCTCTAAATAATATTTACTAAAAATAATTATATTATCTTAATTCATTTTTAAATTATTATTTTAATTTCTAATTGGCCGGAATAATTTAACCCTATATATTTTATCTATAAATACCCTTTTGATCGGAAAGTTTCTGTTTTTCTTTTCTCCATAATTCCACACGCCTGTTTCTTATTATTTCTCTCTCAAAATATTCAATCCTTTCCTCTCTTCTTTTCCCCTTTTTCATATTTGGAAAATAAAATGGTGAATTTTTGTGCATCGATTTGAGGTAACTAGTTTTTCACTTAGCATTAGGATCAATCTACATAGAATAATTAGATTAGATAGAAATTGTTGTTGTTCAACCTTTTATGCATGAATGTCGAGTATTTTGGTGAATTATATTGATGATTTTCGTGGGATTCATGTAACACCCCGCATTTTAGCAACGACGTTATTAGTGATAGCGTCGTAAACAGGTAGTTACCAATCGATTTATAAAGCAAGAAAATAACTAAAACTCATGGAAATAGTAATTATTATTAATAATAATGGAATCCCAAATTACAAAAGGTTAAATAAACCATAAATCTAGTCCTAAAAACTGAAATAAAAACCTATTGCAAAAGCAGGAAATAAAAATAGGGGCCTAGACGCTCATCAACTCATCCTGCTACTAGCTTCTATCCTGCTTACCTGCAAAATAAAATTGGGGGTCAACCATCAGTGGCGAGTAACTAGACTGTCCTACTTAGAGGTAGGACCACGTTACATACAATAATAGGGTTAGAACACAAGAACGACAACAAACGCAGGATACAAGTTCAACCATCAGAATTAGCAGCGGAACATAACATTCAATATTAGCAACATCATTCGAAACAAACTAGCACACGCACTTTTCAACATACATGAATACAAACTCAATATCATGACAACGCTCGGTCTACAACCGATAACAAGACTAGCAACAAAGGACTTGCCCCGCATGATTCATTACTGATGAACCGATAGACCCGCACGGTTTATCACCGATAGACGCACGATCTTCAACCGTTTGACACGACTCTGACACACAATCAAACACACAAGACTTGCCCCGCATGATTCATAACCGATGAACCGATTGACCCGCACGGTTTATCACCGATAAACCAATAGACGCGCGATCTTTAACCGCTCAACACGACACGACTCAACAAGACTCAAAAGACGCCAAACAAAACATCAAACAAATCAAAGTACACGCATAGTTCCACTAATTATCAAATCAAAACTCATGCTTCTAAGTATATATATAATTACGCAATTAATTAACATATTGTGGTCATCTCATCTACATACACGGCACTAGCAATAACATCAATGCAATTGTTCATAATTCTTACAGCAATATCATAACAAAATAGTCAAAACAAGTTTTACCAAGATTCACGGACTAGTTATATATTAAGTATAAAAGTCAAATAAAAATTTTAAAAAAATGCATGCTTGCTAATACTAATGATCATTACGCATGACATGTCAATTAAGAAGGAAAAATCAAGCCTTTTTTAATCCCATAACACGCATAAAACAAGAAGTCCAAGCCAAACAAGAATTATCATCAAGATTCAAGATTGATTAACAAGAACTCAAGTAAACCATATATTAAACACTCACATATAATCTAATCCTATTACTCCATATAATCTAATCCTAATCCTAAGTAGAATAGCTAGTTACTTATTGATTGAATTGGTGAAAGAAAATTAATTGGTGGAGTTTGATGGGTTAGCCGTGAGGATTGAGAAGGATGAAGAAAGAGTTTTTGACTGAGTTTATGATCATATATTGAATAAAGAATAAAGGGTGGGTTTTTGTAGTATAAATAGAATAGGATAAAAGGGTTTTACTAAATAATAGGAGTTAGTTTAGGAAATAAAATTAAAGGAAAATAATTATGGTGGTCGGCTAGGGTGGTTAAAAATAGGAGTTTGTTTCCTAAAATCTAGTGAGGTGGTTAGGGAATAAAAATAGGATTTTAAGTTTCTAAAAATAAATAGATCTACTTGGATAATTAAAGTAGAAAAATTAAAAATAAAAATAAGGGGAAAAATATGAAAGGGGCCGGCCAAGAGGGAAGAGATATGGGTTTTTGGGCTTAATTCAAATAAACAAAATTAAATCTTTGGGCCCAAATCGAATGATTCGGACTTTAAGGTTTAATTTTACATGAAATTTTTCGGCCCAAAAATTTGGGTCGTTACAATTCAAATGCTAAAGATTGTATTTTTGATGTTTGAATTATTATTAATGATATTTAACAATTGCATGATTATAAATATGTTGTTGAGTGTATGAATTTATTTCTTGATCAAATCTTGATATTTCTTGATGAATTTTCCGTGGGAGTTTCTTTACTGGTTGATTATGAATCAAGATTTATTTCGTGGAAAAATTCGTTCTTTTCTTGCTTATAACAATTTAATCTGTCAAACCGGTAAATCTGTCCAAATTTAATTTACGGATTTATTAAAATAGTTATTCAATTATGATGGCTACTAAATTTTTGGTGGAAATCCGAATTAGTGTATTATAACTTGTGCTAATTTTTTTAATTTTTAGAGGTCGTTTTCTATGACAGATAATTCTGAAACTGATTCGGGTCTAATCTTATCAGTTAGTTATAAAATCCCTTAAAATTAGTAAATGGTGATATTTCTGGACGAAACTTACGCACATTAAACCTTGAACCCAGATTTAACTTTCATGAAAATTTCTAGAATATTCGAGGCCTTTAAATGGTTGTTTTTTTTTAATTTAAATCTTTAAAATCAGATTGTGTAAAATGGTGTGATTAAATTACTAAAATACTTTTAGAGCATATTTTTTCGAATCCTTTGAGATTAATTTGAATTTAAGTTAAATCAGAAGGTACGTGATGCATGTCTATTCTTGAATTCTTGATCTTGATTTGTTTCTTGATGACCGAATTGCATAGGTTGTTTCCTTAGATTCTTTTCTTGGTTTTCTTTAAGTATTGTTATGAAAGTTTCAATCTTGTTGATGAATCTTTTGTTGAACTAACGAATCTTGTCTTGAATCTTGATGAATGCCTGAGTTATAATTTTGTCTTGAATTGTTGCTATATTTTCGTGCTTGATTCCATGAATGTTGAATGGCTCCTGTTTCATGGATAAAGTTTGAACCTTGCAATCTTATAAAAGTCGAACCTTTATGTTTTTTTCCTGTTTCATGGTCAGTCTACAAAATTGCTTGTATGAATTGTTGAACTTGTTGTGTCAATTCGTGAGAGTCATGTGTGAATGTTGGTACTCGTTTGGCTTCGAGTCGTGTCATATGTTGCTTTGATTTTGGGTCGTGTCATTTATCGCTTTGAGTCGGTTGTGTCAATGTCGTATCGGCTGAAAGCCGTGTCGGGGACTTTGTTTTTTGTATCGGCTTAAGGCCGTGTCGGGGACTTTGTTTGTTGTATTGGCCTCGAGCCGTGTCGGGGACTTGTTTGTTGTATCGGCCTCGAGCCTTGTCGGGGACTTGTTTGTTGTATCGGCCTCGAGCCGTGTCGGGGACTTGTTTGTTGTATCGGCCTCGCGCCGTGTCGGGGACTTTGTTTGTTGTATCTCGAGCCGTGTCGGGGACTTATTTGTTGTATCGGCCTCGCGCCGTGTCGGGGCCTTGTTTGTTGTATCGGCCTCGCGCCGTGTCGGGGACTTGTTTGTTGTATCGGCCTCGAGCCGTGTCGGGGATATTGTTTGTTGTATTGACTTCGGTCGTGTTGGGGATATTATTGTTGTTTACTGATGTTGATAGTTGCGTTGTTGATTAAGTTCTGTAATCGCTTGGTATGGTTTATGCCGATCATATTGTTGTTTCCGCTGCCTATATATGTTACCTGTTATACGTTGCTGTTGTTGCATTACTTGATGTTATGGTTGATGAATGAATTGTTTATGCTATACCTGCTATTTGATCTATTATTTTATGTTGTTTGGTTCCACTGCTAAGTGGAACATTCTAGTTACTCACCACTGATGGTGGACCCCCCTTATTTTACAGGTGAGCAGGTTGGGGAGTAGTGCCGGGCTGGTGTGATGAGTGATGAGTCCTAGGCTCCTAACTTCTGTTTGTTAGGATAGTTTACTTTGAGTTTGTTTTGGACTTTTGGATAAAGTTGTAGAACTCTACTTTTATCTTTTAAGTATGTTTTTCAGTTGTTGGACAAACCTTTTGGGATATACAATAATAAGCTTTCATTCCTTTTCGTTGAATATATAGTTAATCCTTTAATGATTCAATTGGTGACAACGTGCTTTTGACGTTATTTCCGCTAACGTCGTTGCACAAAAAGACAGGTCATTACAGGTGGGGACTATTGGAATAGGGGGAGTTTCTAAGCAAAATTTGTTAATGATGGATAAATGTGTAGTTTGATAAAAGTATATGAGAGAAATAATATATGAATAGGTAAAAAAACTGAATAAAAAGTAAAAAACAAAAACAAGTTCAAAATGGGTGGGGACTATTGGTATTTTAATGTGAAAATTTTCACCATAAAAAGAAACTAGAGAAATTGTTGCAACTATTATGTTACAATTATTTTTGAAAAAATGTTGCAAGTATTGTGTTATAGAGGGAGTATTTTCAGGAAAGACTTTCTATTGAGAATATTCTCCAAAATTGGTGGTATTTGCAATAGAGGCTACATATAAATACATGGCATCATATCTTCAACTTCTTTGGACGTCTCTGTAAAAAAATCTCACTGAAAAACCTTGAGAGATAAACACACAACCTCCCCAAGTAATTCATTGAGCAAAAGTCATACAAATACTTGAGCTTAAACATAGGGTTGTTCAAAATGATTCGATCCGAGCATCCGCGATCCATGCGATCCAATCTGAAAAAATCAGATAGTTTTTTAGGTAACAAAAATTTTGGATATATATTTTGGATCGGATGCCCGAAAACTTTCGAATCGGGAAAACTCATGTTTCAAACATCCAAAATTTATAACATTTCAGGTCGGTTATCTGAAATTTCGGATACAAAATGTGTTTCTAGATATTTTGGATCAGGTATTCAGATTTTATTGGATACTTTCTGCGATCGGATATATAACATATAAAATATTTTTCTGTAACAAAAAATGGATGCTAATATAAAATATGACAAAATTTAAGGTGATGAAAATATTTTTCTCTAAAGATCACAAGATTTTTTTTTTAATAGAGTATATAACATAAATCTTATGACTCAACTATCAGCTTAAGTTTTAAAATTAAAAGGTTCCTCTGACATTTGCTTATTCTAAATTATACTTAACATTCACCAACACAATTTGTTGTCAATAACCAAACAAACCAAAAATGAAATCCTACATAGTTTTTTTTATTTTATTTTTATTTTTTATTATTATTTCCCAAGTACTAATAAAAAACAAAGTAGCAAGATTGAGTCTTATGTGATCGATGCAAGTTACGCCATGATCTTTGGACCTAGACTTCAACTCTCTATATATATACATATAAAATTGAACAACACCCCATTAAAAAAACAAATTTCTAAATATGAAAATGTAATCACATGATTTAATGTTTATTTTATTTTTAAATAAATAGTACACATGCAAAACGACGCGGTTTAAGCAAGATAGACACCAACATACATACTATACCACCGACCGCAGAAATCGATTTACAGACCCGCGTCCAACATTTCAATTTGTTTGGACTCAGACAACCCAATTACCGGATTTAGGGGTCCCACATAAGGGTATTTTCGGAATTTTGACCATTTCTTGTAAGCAGCCAGGATGCTTAACTCTGTCAATTTTAATTTAATTTAATTTAAATTACCCTTTTCTTATTAATTATCTGCTTAATTCTTTAATTAAACTCCAAATATTCTGCATTTTTTAGAAAAAAATAAAATGAAATTATTACAGCAGTAGGTATTAAGGAAAGATGGTAGTAGAAGCCAAACAAAATTAAAAAAGAGCAAGCAAAATTATCAAGACTTATTATGTGTAATAATAATAATTAATAATAATAATAATAATAATTAATAATAATAATAATAATAATAATATAAACCACTTCTGTGTGTTTTGAGCAAGATTTTAACTTTTAATCTTGTTTCTCTCTCTTCATTCTTCCTCACTAAATCTTGCTTTTTCAGACAAATTTATATTGTGGGAAGATTGAAGCTTGACAGGTTCAGCATTTCTTTGCTCTTCTGGGTTTTTTTTTCCCCTCTATCTCTTTTTTAAAGAAAGAAAGATTGCATGTTTTATTGAAGGGAAGTTTGGGGGTGAAGCAAGTAGAGAGAAACAGAGTTTAGAGCAACTTGGTTTAATTTGATTTGGATATAGTTCTTAAAAACAGGTGGAAAATTTTTGAGGTTTGATTTGGGTTCTTTCTTGTTTTTGGGGATTAATTTGAAATTTCATTTTTAATTCTGGGATTTGTGTTTTTTTGATGAAGTGGGATTGATTGTTGAAAGAGGAATCCAGATCGAGTAGCAACCAGGGGACTTCGATCCAGATTCAAGCAATATGGTACTTTTGTTATTGGTTTTCAATTTTTTTTTGGGGGTTATTTGGTTTTGAAAATTTTAGTGGCATTTGTGTTTTTTGGATTAGGTTTGATGATTAATTGACTGATTTATAATGCTTATTGACTCAGCTTGACTGATCTGTTCTTCATTTGAGCATTGCGTTTACTACATTTGAAGTAAAATTAGAGCTTAATTTTTCCATTTTTATTGGTTTTTATTCTAAATAATTACTCTTTTGCTAGTGAATTTTTAATGTTATATTAATGTTCTTGGGATATTGTGGTAAGCATTATACGAAGTATATACTTCTAGCTATATATATGGGTGTATTTTATATTATATATTCGAAATAAAGGTTCCATAAAATTTTTCCTGCAAGAATGGAGTAGAAGATATAGCAATGTATATAGACTGTAATATGGGTCTTCATAGACCAGGTAGGGCGTAAATTACACTTTTTGGATAGTTGATAGCTGGAGTTTCAATGACATTGAATTGAGATTTAGTCCAAAATTGATTTCTCAGCATTCTCTGATTCCTATATTGCTTGAGATATTAGACTGTCTTTTGCTGGTATGGCGGTAAGTAACTAAGAATTGAGTAACTCTTATTGTTCCTGGTCTTAGTTGCGTTGCAGCCGTTGCTGCTCCCACTCTTGACCTCATATGGCTTTACTTTTTCGGGGATGGGATTTATGCTCTAAATCACAATGGGTATGGTCAGTGGCATGAGCTACTGGAAGTGCTTCTGTCTATCTAGTGCCAAGTGATATCCTACACTTTTCATATACTTATGTATATTTTATGCGGAACACTGTTATTGAAATTCAATTCTCAAGTGTTAATGTAAAGTTGATGTCTGAACTCCTGGCATTTCGTGATAAGGATTCATAGGTCAAGCCAATGTGGCTGTAAAAGTCCGAGACAAATCAATGGACTCCATGATTTTATTGCTTAGGGTTGTGTAGGAAGTAATGAAGTATGAATTATTAAAAGTAGATGGAAGATGCTATTATCACTTGAAAGACTGGGAGGTGTCTTTTAAACTTAAGCCACATATTTGATTGAATGCTAGAATTTAAAGATATCATTTGGAAAAGATGATAATCAACAATACAACCTCCAGCAAAGCCCAAAAGCTAAGAAAGTTGCGTTGGTTGAATTACCACAAAGGACAACTGAGTGCTTGGGGTCAGTTCAGCTCATCTCAGCCCTTGCCAAGTCTAGGATTTAGTTCAATTTTCAGATTAATTTAGTCCAAAGGAGCAGGCCTGATTAATTCATCTCAAATGCTCAACGATAACACACATAAGGTGATTTTAGTGTTACCTGCTTTCATTTACGAAAATTTGCCAAGGGATACCTTTTATCGGCTGGAAAATGGTAAAATAATTTGAAAATACTCAGCAACAACTTTTGATATTACTAATTATTCCATGTTAATACCCTTTATGTCTAAGGCCTAGAGGTGTGACATATAGAGGTGTGACATAGTGATCCCCATTCCCACCTCGTATCACATACGAGGTTCAAACTTTATTACTTGCATTCTCCTTCCCCCATATGTATGCTCGAAGAGTGGATTTGTTACCCATTAAAAAAAAAAGCCTTCAGGTCTTTTCATGAAAGTATTTTATGATTTTTTTTCCAGGCTATTAGCCTGAGCTAACTTCCTATCTAGAAAAATATATCGTAATTCACAGGCCAAATGTCGATGGCACTACACCTTGTGGTTTTAGTGGTAAATGGCTATGATACAAGTGCTAAATGGGTCAATTTTTTTTATTGTTAGAAGTTAGTTGTTACAACATTAAATTTAATAAGTTCAAAGCTGAAAGTAGGGTGGTATGAAAAATAGTCTATAAATCAATCTTCATTTGAAAATTACATGCATACTCCACCTCTCTGACATTTGCTTAGTATGTCCAACATTAAGAATTTAAGATGCATAAAGTTTTTGGGAACGGAATCGGATTTGAATACGGATACGGGGATTGAATACGGCAAATCTAAAAGTTAATGTTAATGGGTACGACCAATTATAATATGAAGAATCTGAATCATCTCCAATACGGGGACGAATCAGGTTTGGGGACGACTACCCATATAATTACTCATGCTACATAGGTCATAGACTTCTTCCATTCTTTAATTATTGAAACAGTTCCCTTATTTGGAAGTTTAATATCAATTGCGAAATTACTAAATTTGGCTTTTTCATAAGAAAATTTCTCTCTATCGCTCTCCTTATCACATTGGTCCACCCTTTTTTCTCTGAATTAGGATCATCTCCATTACTTTCCGTCCATTTCCTATCCTAAGATGTTGACACCTAATTTAGCATTAAAATAAAATTAAAAAAATTCCCCTCTATTCCCACTTCATACATCCTTAATCATTGATTTAGGAAATGGAAATAGGGAGGATCTTGACTATTTTTCTCTGTCTCTCTCTGCTCCTAAATAGTGTGCATAGCTTAAATATTTCAATTTAAAAAGAACCGAGGAAGTTTGGTGCATACTTTTAATTATAAATATCTAGAGGTGTTTTGCTGTAATGCTCGTGCTCGAATTGAGCTGGAACTAAAATTCTTGATGAAACTAATCATTGATTATGTATTTTTCAGGCTGCTTCAGTCAATTTAGCTGTCAGATCTCTTGTTTGGATCGAGGACCCTGATGATGCTTGGATAGATGGTGAAGTAGTTGAGATTAATGGCGAGAACTTAAAGGTCCTTTGCACTTCAGGAAAAACGGTGAGCACTGAAATGCTTTATCTCACTGCATAAATAATGAATTTGCTAATTGCCAGTGTATGTGTGTGGCCTACCGTTTCTCTTAGAAGCAGTTGTGCATAAAGCCTCTCTACTCTCTTGTATGAGCTATGTGCATGGATACATCGCTGTGTATTACATATACACCATATTATTTTGTTTTTGTTTCCTATTTATTTGTAAATCTCTTTCCCCAATCTTGTTTGCTCAATTTGAAGAATAGTTTTTCTACGTTCACTGATTGATGATGCTGATGATTGACTTAAAGTTGGTGATATATATATATATATATATATATATATATTTTGAAAATTCCGTAGCACTGTAGTTTACCTACGATAGCATTTTTTTTGCTTTGTTGATGAATTTGCTCTTCCTCTTATTATGCAGGTCGTAGTTAATGCTTCAAATGTGTACCCTAAGGATCCCGAGGCCCCTCAGTGTGGGGTGGATGACATGACCAGGTTGGCTTATTTACATGAACCTGGTGTATTGCAGAACCTGAAATCTAGATATGACATCAACGAAATATATGTAAGTATAGATATTGTATTTAAATGTGTGAAGTCTGTGCAGTTAATTAATGCTGTTATTATCTTTTTCAGCGGCAGAGTAACGTTCTTGTGTTGTAATGAGATGAGGATGGGATCATTTCTCTTTATGTATCTATTTTCTCTGACATTTTTTGACTCATTTGGGTCTAGTAAATAATTTCATAGTCATAGATGTATATTAAGAACAGTTTGATTTCTTTTAATTGCATGATTTGCATATATGGATGTGATTTAGGCTAAGTTTTGATCGTGGGAAATACATCAATTTTAATATGTTTTTTTTCCAGTGTGATGTTGAGTATGGGCTGAATTAATGCGAGTGCCAATACTATAAATATTATTAGGTTTTTGTTTTTTAAGGGAAGAAAATTTATTATTAGTGTTGTTAAGTTGTTATCAGTATAATTTATCATAATTATACTAATAAATATGCTAGTAATACTAATATGAAATAGTTTCTATAGTAATTCTAGTAATAATTTATCATTATTATTATTACTAGATTAGATGCCGGTGCAATCATGGTTGACAATTATTTTAATCAATTCTATAAAATAATACGTAATTTTTATCATAATAATTTTAAAACAAAACATTATAAAAAATAAAGCAAAATAATGGCCACAACTATGATTCTACACATAAAAAGGAGATTGAAAATATAAAAGAAAACTTTTGGAAAATTAAAAGATATTTTTGGAAAATTAAAAGATGGTAGAAGTAGATGGTAGAAGTACTAAGTCAAACATAACATCAATAATTACATAAAATAATGACATGTATACTGGATGATGTAAGCATACTCCATTTTAGTATATAGTTATAGAGTTTTTTTTCCCTTTGAAGTGAAATACAGTTATAGAGTTATAGATGATAGATAGATGCTTTAGGCTTATAAAGACTTTTTTTAACAAAACATTAATTAAAACATAACATTGAAAAGATAAGAATTAATTTAGTTTTTGGAGGAAAAAAATTGAAGGAGAACATGACACATGTCCTTTTTATGAAGTATTGATGATGTTAGCTTCACTCTGTTTTAGTATAGATTATTATTATTATTATTAAAACAATAAAAAACCTACAAAGTCAAAAGGATTACAAGAAGTTGGTGGGGAGTTGAGATACAATCTGGGCCCCACCCCTCTAGCTATAGCAAACCCGAGCCTGCTGAAGATGTGGGCAGTAGCGCGAGCTCCTATATCATGAGTCCTAGCGAACACCTGTACCCGCTTCAGCAACGCCACAACCCCCTTCTCTAGTTCCCCTAGGGCTCTAATGAAGTAAAGGAGAAAGGGAGAAAACCATAGCCAATTGCCTTACAACAAGTCTCATACTTGTCTCGCTTCCACTGAGCTGCAACCGACACAACCCGCCAGGCTCAAAGTCAGCTAGCCCTGATTGCGTCAAAGGAGAAAACCCAGTCAAGTCAACGCAAACATCGGACCCCCCGTCTTAAGAATAAAGAAGCACATCTGCAGGTCGAAGAGCCCCGTCGTTCCCTCCAGCCAAACCAAATTAATTTAGTTATTATTATTATTGTTGTTGTTGTTGTTGTTGTTTTCTGTTACTCCGTATTATATATTAATCTTATTCTTATTAAAGGTCAAATAATAAAAACAGAAGAAAGAAGCCGCCCTCACCGCTATCATTACCACCTTAAGAACAAAATTGGTTTGCAAACATCTTTTCCTTAGTTACAACATGTGATATCTATCAGCTTCCCATTCCAACCACTGCACCAACAGAATTTTATTGTTCTACTTGGCAATTAATATATTGAAAAATTTAAGATTTACATGGGCAGATAACGCACCCTTTGCTCCAACATAGGTCCACCTATGACGATACTCCGATAGTGAATTAATGGTGATGGATGCTATTCATATTTTTGTAATTAGTTTTTAGTGAACTTAAGGTGGTATCAATTTTTTTTATATGAGCTGATCTGTTATCATTTATGTTATCATCTCTAGCATTAAGTGATCCCTGTTATGGATGCATATGCCATTTTTTTTGAAACTCATCTGATGACCTCTGACAGACTTATACTGGGAGCATTTTGATAGCTGTAAATCCATTCAGAAAACTACCTCACTTGTATGACATACATATGATGGAACAATACAAAGGGGCAGGTTTTGGTGAGCTAAGTCCACATCCTTTTGCGATTGCAGATACTTCTTACAGGTACTGTGCTTCTCCTCCTTATATATAAGCTGATTGGTTTCTAACTGTTCTCAATGCTGGAATGAGATAAAGGGGGGCAAGAGTTGAACTTATTTGTTTCCTTCCTTTAGATTTTTGTTTGTTTCTTTGGTACTACTTCAATACTTGTACCTGTTCAAAAAATCACAGAGGCATGTTACATCTGCTTACAGACTTATGATGAATGAGGGAATCAGTCAGTCAATTTTAGTCAGTGGGGAAAGTGGGGCGGGTAAAACAGAAAGCACAAAAATGCTTATGCGTTATCTTGCTTATATGGGGGGTCGAGCTGCAGCTGAGGGAAGAAGTGTTGAGCAAAAAGTCCTGGAGGTAATTTTACCTTTTGTTTTTCGCCTCTAGGTATTATGGTTTAGCATTGTTTAGTGGAATTCACAGTTTGATTTTATCTGTCTGAACTTCTTATGCTTCTGTCCATATTGTTATATAAATTGTCTTTCATGTTGCAGTCTAATCCTGTTTTGGAAGCTTTTGGAAATGCCAAGACTGTCAGAAATAACAACTCTAGGTAAATAATCTTTATACTTTTGGGAGTTGCTATAACTTTTTTCTACCATGGTTTATTAATTTATATAAATATGTAGTCGTTTTGGGAAATTTGTGGAGCTCCAATTTGACCCGAAGGGAAGGATATCTGGAGCGGCAATCAGAACATATTTGTTGGAAAGGTCACGTGTATGTCAAGTATCTGATCCAGAGAGAAATTATCATTGTTTCTACATGCTTTGTGCGGCACCAACAGAGGTATGTAGATTTCAATGACTAACTAGTTATTTTTCTCCATTGGTCTTTTAGGAAAATGTAGAAAGCAGTCTCTCTCTACTTCCTAGTGGACCTTACATCCTTATTCTTGTACAAGGTTGAGACCTCCTAGGTGTCCCTTTAAACCAACATTGTTTTGCTTATGTAATAAGGGGAAAAAGATTTAAAGGAGGTGGTTTGGGAAGTAGCTTGTTAGCTGATTGTATTAGTTGGTTTGATTGGATAATTAACAGAATTGTAACCCAAAAAAAAAAAAACAAAAAATCACTTTATCCTCACGCTAGCCCTCAACTATTTACTGGAATGTAACCAATAAATAGGTAGTATGTTTGAGAGAAGGTGTATATAGGATTACAAAAAATTCTATAATCGTAAGATTCTATTCAATTATATTATATTACTCCCTCCGTTCCACTTTATTCTTTACTTTGCAATTTTTAGTGTTTCTTTTTAATCTTTACATTTGCTTTATTCCCCTTTATGTGCTTTATTCTCAACCACTCATTTTACCACTTGTAATTCTTATGTCTTTTTTTCAATTTAATTATTAATTAACATTACCAATTCCAATAATAATTTATCTATATTTTGCACATTTTCCAAAGGCAATTATATTCTCAATTCCAATAATAACTTATCTACATATTTAATTTTCCTTAATTCACGTGCAAAAGTCAAAATGTAAAGAACAAACTGGAACAGAGGGAGTATTAATTTTGGAATCAAATAGAAAAATCGCAATCCTTTGTCAACTTTCACGTATATGTATTAAAGTATGCAATCGAAGTATAATAACTATTGCTTAATTTGGATCTTGTACAATTGGTATGCATAGATACTTAAATTCTTTTTGTTAGTTTGTATAAGATTTTTAGGTTCCATAACTGTAAAATTCTGTCTATTTTATTTTTATTTTTAATGATCTAGATATCATGTGAATAAAGGCAAATTAGACCTTTCATGTGGACAGCTTGTGCTCAGCCCATGCCTTATATGTTAAAGATTTAGAACAATCCTTTATTAGGGCAACGTTAATTCACCAAACTAACCATTAGATGGGTAGGTATATCCGTATATAGACCTATTATACAATGTAACTATGTAAGGTAGTTACTTTGTTCTTATTCAGTTGCTCCATCCTCCATCTAAACTGTGGTAATGGGTCGGTTTTCAACATTCCAAGGATCTCCAATTATCTTAGATAAACAAAGGTGTTCTGCTTATTCACAGTTTTAAAGGCATGATTTTGACTAGAAACATATTAATTCTCGTATTAATGAAAAATATAAAAACAAATGTTATGAAGTTACATTTGGACAAATGCAACAAGATCATACATGACTATATTTTCTTTTAAATATTAGTGAGAATAATTAGTCAAAATTTCAAAGTTGCCTTGCCTAAAGATTGAACCGGAGCAACTAAAAAGAAATTGAGAGAGTATTTCTATGCAGTCATGATTAGAGGCACATTAATTGGCATGTAGCTGGAAAAAAAAAGTAAGAAGTAAACTGCAATTCAGTTAGAAAAGTTTATTTGGCTTATCATTTTTGAAGGCTGCAAGCCTTCGATACTGCTGATAGTGACGCTCAAAACTTTATAGCATACAAGAGCACCCTTTCCCCCACAATGTGGAGTTCATATGCAGTCATTGCTTTTTGTTTGATCTTGATTATATCTTGTTTGATAATTCTTTCATTATCACAGGTTGTTCAGAGGTATAAGCTAGGAAATCCTAGTACATTTCACTATTTGAACCAAACAAAGTGTATTCAGTTGGAAGGGCTTGATGATGGGGAAGAGTATCATGCCACTAAAAGAGCAATGGATGTGGTTGGAATTACTCCTGAACAACAGGTACGTACCATTCTCCTTCCATTGTTTAGAAAAAACCGCAATGTAGGAAATTAGGAACTCTACTTGAGGTAATATTTTTGATTTCAGGACGCAATTTTTCGGGTTGTGGCCGCAATTCTTCATCTAGGAAATATTGAATTTAAAAAGGGGGAAGATGCAGATTCATCTGAGCCTAAAGATGAGAAGTCTCAGTTTCATCTCCAAGCGGCAGCAGAACTTTTTATGTAAGCATGTTTCCTGTTTTTGCTGAGCACCAAGTCATGATTAAACAGTCTTAGCAGTGCTACCTTTATAGGGAATCTGAACTATTATGATGTTCAGGTGTGATCCAAAAGCACTAGAAGATTCTCTTTGTAAACGCATAATGATTACTCGTGATGAAACCATCACCAAATCTTTGGATCCAGAATCTGCTGCCCTTAGTAGAGATGCCTTGGCTAAAATTGTCTACTCTAGGTTGTTTGACTGGTAAGAGTAATGACTTGTGCTTCCATCATGTCTCCAACTTTTTATGAAATTTTGGCCATATTAATTGTTGAATATTTGATAGTCTCTTTTCTTATCCTCTGACAACTTATTCTATAGGCTTGTGGATAATATAAACACTTCAATTGGTCAAGATCCTAACTCAAAGTACATAATTGGAGTGCTGGATATCTATGGATTTGAGAGTTTCAAGACAAACAGGTGCTTAACCGGTATGCCTTAACTTTCGTGATTGATGTGATTATTTTTGTGATGCATGAGGGCAACAGAAATCAATTGTATATTTGCAGTCTAGGGTGGACGATAATCTTACTGAGTTACTGAATGTTGGCAGTTTCTTCAGTGACTTTTATATTGTATTCTGTGCAGTCTAGGGTGAACTTGAATTTTGGAATTTTTTGCAGTCTTTGATGAACTTGAATGTTGGCATTTTGTCAGTCTAGGGTGAACTTGAATGTTGCAGTCTAGGGCGAACTTAAATGTTGGTGCCTTGAATGTTGCAGTCTAGAGTGAACTTGAACGTTCACCACAAGAATGCTATGATATTTTGTGTAGTCTAGGGTGAACTTGAATGCTGCCTTCTTACTGATTGTTGCATTTTTTGCAGTCTACTATTATAAAGATCTGTTTCTGTGAACTACTGAACTTAGGTAGAATGATGGACCTACTTTGGATTACTCCATTTTTTTTTGCAGTAACATTCACTTGGTGACTTAATTCTATCCCTTCTTCAATCTTTTTTCTGGAGATAGTGTTATGAATGCTAGGCAAACATGAAGCTGGCACTATGATATTGTGAATTTTAGTGTTCTTGTTGGCCAACTGAATGAAGATGTTGATAACAATAATTGTAACTATTGTGATTTGTTTGTATAATTGTTCAATATAAAATTTTATTTGGCTCAAAGGCTACGAGTCACTAATTAATACTTCGTACAACATTGGTTGAAAGTGATGTGTTAGGATCAATATGGTTGTGATGTTTATTTTTTGTCCCTTGTAACTAAAATAGTTATTACTCAGTAGTTCTTTAGGAAGTTTGTTAGGATATTTATTAGATTTATTTCTATCGGGGATACATATTATATGTGACTAGGAAAATTGTTATACGTCCTACTTTTTAGTGTTTGAGCTTCTCCTTTTTTTTCACTTCCCCCCCCCCCCAAAAAAAAAAATTGGGAACTGTGAAGAGTCAGCTAAATTTTTTGAAAGGAAAACAACATTATGATTGCTCTGTTCGACTTATCTTCTTGCATAGTTGGTGTATGCTTATGTTGGATGCTTACTGATCATCTTAGTTGGAACTGGGAAAAGAAAACCTTTTAAAAATTGTTAAAATTATGGACTTAAAGAAACCAATGCATAACTGAAACACAAATTTATCTCTACTGATGGAGTCTTTTCAAGATACACGTGATCCTTTCAAGATATCTCTATGTATTGTTGCTCTAATGTTTTTGGTGGTGTGAATAATGTGATATTTTCATTGATCATAGCTCAAGTTTTGAATTGTTATCATCTTTTTGTCGTTTTTTGACTTGAAATTGAAAATTAATGGTGGTAGCCACTTTCACATTAGAAATTGTTGTAATTTATAGTGTGCGTGTTTTTTTTTTTTTTTTTTTTCCGGTTTACTTATTCGTCATTATTGTTAGTTTTGTTTATAATGAATTATTCTCATTTGTTGGGTCAGTCAACTAGCATTTGTAGCAGCTCTTGAAATTGGCCTCTTATATTCTTTTCTCCCCAAATATATAATGTGGAAGCAAAAGAATTGGAAGTTATTTAGTTTGATTTTTAATTATTATATTATATATGCTCAATTACCTGGAGGAATCAAATGGTGTGGTGAGATCACACTTCTTTCAATTGAAATCTATTTCAAGAGAAAGCTATTTATAGTATTTTACTCTTTACTTTGCTATCTGTGCTTGATTTTCAAATATGATGCTACATGCCTACATCTGTCTGACTATAGCTTGGTAACTTTGCAGTTTTGAGCAATTTTGCATTAATCTAACGAATGAAAAGCTTCAACAACACTTTAACCAGGTTTGCATATCAATGAACTTACACTTTACTGCTTGGGATAATGTTTACCTCGTTATTGCCATGTTTTGGTAACACTTTACTGCCCTGCAGCATGTCTTCAAGATGGAACAGGAGGAATATGAGAAAGAAGAAATTGATTGGAGCTACATTGAATTTATTGATAATCAAGATGTGCTGGATCTCATTGAAAAGGTTGGTGTACTAGTGTTGGTCTAAAAGGAGTAATACTTTTGGAATACTACAAAATCAGTCTCTAGGTTTTGTCCTAAAATTTTGATTCTTCTACAGTTATTGCTATATGATTGATAATTACTACTTCCAATAAATTTTCTTGACTTCAATTCCAAAATGTAGCTTCATGCAGTAAATTGCCCAAAGTTGTGGCTTGTTCTTCCACTTTCTAGCTATTACAGTTCTTGGTATCTTCAGAGGATGAGTTGTGTGTTAAAGAAATGTTTTTGGTGGCATATGTTTTGGCTGTTTCTGCTCTTATTAATGCGAACAATAGGGGGCTATCAATTAATCTCCATGAAAATATGTAGAGTTTAATGTTGAGTTTCAAAGGCAGCTTTAGCAATTTATCATATACTCTCTTTGCCCCAATCTCTGTTTTTGTTTGTTTTTTTATTCTTTGCCCCATACCAAATGAAGTTATTTATTCCTCTCACTGAATCCCTGTACTGCATGGTATTAAGTCTGTTCATGTATCGGTTCCTTTTCCTTGCGCTGTTTTGAGGTTAGGAAGCTTTATTTGTTGGCAGCTGATGTTTGAGTTTCAGTATTCATTCTTTCTCTGTGTTCAAGTAAAAGAGCATATCCTTTTCAAATTCTTTTCTACTTCACAAGTTCTGTGTCCTCTTTTTGCACGTGAAAAGTACATTCCGGTTGCATTATCTGACATGTTTATGTGGATCAGACCAGATAAAAGGAAGTCATCAATATGTGTTTACTAAGCGTTTGTAAGAATTGGAGGAAGAATGGAGGTGTTATCCATTTTCATTGAGGATTCTACCTTAAGTCAAGTGCCTTGTTCTAGATGATCATGCACTATATTTTCTAAAGGCTCCTGCTTGCCTATGCTTCTGATTCTTCTTTAATGCAAAGTTATAAGCAGTATCTTCTGAAGTTATTTGTCAAATTGTAAGTCTGTATGCTTTCAAGAGTAAGGTTGCATACATCTGTTCGTTGCTTAACTCACCCTGTGAAGGTGCTTCTTGAAAGGCCATTCCACGCTTGCTTAATGGTAGCTGTATGGCCTTTTCCCCCATCAGCCACCTTGGTTTCTTTATAATATATTTTTTTCATTACTTAGGCCCTGTTCTTTAGGACTTAAAAGCTACAGTAATCAGATCAGATAAACTCAAATCAGATCAGATCAGAAATTATTACTCTTTATTATTATTATTATTATTATTAATAATGATTTCGGGCATCGTTTTTCTGATCGACATTTTTCGACGACGGTTTTCGGACGAGTTTTCCGGCGACGGTTTTCGGACTGACTTTTCCGGTGGTGATTATTCGGCCGACTTTTCCGGCGGTAATTATTCGGCCGAGTTTTTCGGCGACGGTTTTCGGGATGACTTTTCCGACGACGGTTTTCGGACTGATTTTTCCGGCGGTGATTATTCGGCCGAGTTTTTCAGCGACGGTTTTCGGGACGACTTTTCCGGCGACGGTTTTCGGACTGACTTTTCCGGCGGTGATTATTCGGTCAACTTTTCCGGCGACGATTTTTAGGCGGAGTTTTTCGGCGACGGTTTTCGGAATGACTTTTTCGGCGGTGATTATTACTACTATTACTATTATTATTAGTATTATTATTATTATTATTGTTATTATTACTACTACTATTATTATTATTATTATTATTATTATTATTATTATTTGCTGTAAGAATAATTTCAATATACTAATTATTAGTGGGTCGGATACCCCTTAATTAAGTTATGATTCTACCTTTCTGGGATGCTGGGGCTTGAAGAACTAGGGTTTTGAAGTTTTGGAGTGAGATTGAATGAAGGGTTTGGAGTGAGATTGAATGAAGAGGTGAAATGAAATGGGATATCATAATAATAATTATAATAATTATTATTATTATTTTAGTAAATATAATCATGTATTAAATTTCTCATAAAAAAATAATTATTACAATTATAAAAATAAAAATAAAAATAAAAATAAAAATAAAAATAATTCAAATCAGATCAGACCAGATCAGTCCTAAAGAACAGAGCCTTACAACTTACAAGACCGCATTTGCTAAGCAGTTCATTTTATCCTTTGGAGTAGTGGTACTGTGATATTATTGATGGATTTTCCTGCAACTTCTTGTTATATTGTGGATTTAGTGCTCTTCCTTTTCCTTTCACATTACAGTCACCCAGAGTCTTCCGTATTTAATTTTTTGCTTGCTGCTTCTAATTCACTGTATTGCACTAAAATCAACATGGGAAACGAATAGGTTCATGTGTTACAGGTAGTATGTGTTTGTGTGTATAGTGCTCATTTTAGTTGCCTGAAGTAGCCTGTATTGCTCTTTGTATCTTCTACTATCTCCTTTTTGACATCTTTTCCCTTTTATTGGAATCTCTTTGTCAGAAACCTGGTGGAATAATTTCTCTTCTGGATGAAGCCTGGTAAGCAGAGTGATGAACATTTAGAAACATTAAATGTCCAATTAATGCTCTTTTGGTTAGAGAGAATAATTCTCATGATGTTAACATTTTCCCGTTTTTTCTTTGGGCAGTATGTTCCCAAGATCGACCCATGAAACATTTGCCCAAAAGCTGTACCAGACATTTAAAAACCATAAGCGTTTCAGCAAGCCTAAATTAGCTCGCAGTGATTTCACTATTTGCCACTATGCTGGTGATGTAAGTCACAGCTTTCACAGCCACATGTAGATTTCAGTCATCAAGTTGTGTAGTTTAAGCGATTTTATTCCTTTTTGTAGGTAACTTATCAAACTGAACAGTTCTTGGATAAGAATAAAGACTATGTTGTTGCTGAACACCAAGCACTTTTGAGTGCTTCCAGATGTTACTTTGTAGCAAACCTATTTCCACCTTTACCTGAGGATTCTTCAAAGTCATCAAAGTTTTCATCAATAGGAACTCGCTTTAAGGTATGTGTTAACTTTGTTATATTTTCCTTGCATTTATGGTTTTATATAAAAGTTTGTATTTGTAATCTTCTTCTGTTTTTTCCCATGTAGCAACAACTGGTATCACTACTTGAAACTCTGAATGCTACTGAACCGCATTACATTCGCTGTGTGAAACCAAATAATTTTCTTAAGCCAGCAATTTTTGAGAACCATAATGTCCTACAACAGTTACGCTGTGGGGTGAGTACTCAAGAATATTTTTATACTTTATTTTTTGATGTCAACATGCTATATTGCATCTTTTCATTTTCCTGACCTCTCGTATCTATTGTTGTAGGGAGTCTTGGAGGCTATTAGGATAAGTTGTGCTGGATACCCCACCAGGAAACCCTTTTTTGAGTTTCTAGATCGATTTGGGATTCTTGCACCGGAGGTGTTAGATGGAAGGTAAACCATAAACCATGTCTCATAAATGAGGTCACTAAAAAAGAAAAGAAACTGAGCATTTTTACTTTTTTTATTAGTTCTGATGAAGTTTCTGCCTGTAAGAAGCTTCTTGAGAAAGCGGGACTTGAGGGTTACCAGGTAATATGGAATATTTAAATATCATGTTGAATTATTAGAATATAAGGCTTTTCTTTCTCTGGGCATATATTGGTTATTAGATACTTTGTTGGCATTTTCCTTTGTGTTTTCATATTTCCGAGAACGTTTTGGTCGTTTGTTAGTTTTATTCATTTATATGTTGTGTGTGTGTGTGTGTGTGTGTGTGTGTCTCTGTGTGGGTGGGTGGATGTTATCTATGTAGATGTAATGAGTTGTGTCATACAATCTGTTACTGTTTATGTCAAAAATCTATGATGATTTCAGAATTTCAGGCACATGGCATTTTATATTGATTATTATGAAATTGCTTACTGGGTAGCCTGATTTTAGATTACAGCTCTAGTTGTTTGGCATAATAGAATAATAGATGTGGCAGTTGTTCATTACTTTGTTAACACTACCGTTTTTTCTCAACATATTATGAGTCTAAATGCAGCGCCCCAAGCTTTTAGCTTCTGGAGGTCATTTTCTAATATGAAGGCACATCTTCTGTGTTTTCATAAACATTTCTTTCATCTACTAGTGTTTAATTGCATAAATTATCCGAGCAGATTGGCAAGACAAAAGTTTTTCTCAGAGCTGGTCAGATGGCTGATTTAGATGCTCGAAGAACTGAAGTGTTGGGACGATCCGCAAGTATCATCCAGAGAAAAATTCGGTCCTATTTTGCTCGCAGAAGCTTTGTTTTGCTTCGCCGTTCAGCAATGCATATGCAAGCATTTTGTAGAGGTAACTGTTGTGCAGTTTTTGCATGCAAACTCTGTCTTACCAACTGGCTGTATGTAATGCTCATGGAAATCTTATTGCTTTGACTTTATGATTTAATATACAGGACAACTTGCTCGTCATGTATATGAGGGCTTAAGGCAAGAGGCTGCATCCTTGAGAATCCAAACAGCGCTGCGGATGCATCTTGCACGAAAAGTTTACAGGGATTTATACTTTTCTGCTGTTTCCGTTCAAAGTGGCATGCGTGGTATGGCTGCTCGCAGTGAGATTCGCTTTAGAAGACAGACTAAAGCGGCAATTATTATTCAGGTAGCAGCATGATGCTAATTACTAAATTTATATTTCTGTTTGGGTTATGTCTCTTTGTAAGATCCATATGCAGAGGATGCATTAAGGTTTTTTTTGCCTCCCTTTCCTTAGTGATGAGATTATATATGGTTGTAGCGTTATGCAAAAGATATGATTATTTTTTTTTTTTTTAAGATTGATATTCATACTAACTTAATCTTCCACTTCCAGAGCCACTGTCGCAAATTTTTAGCTCGTGTGCAGTACACAAGGTTGAAGAAAGCTACTATTAGCACCCAATGTGCATGGAGATGCAAAGTTGCTCGCAAAGAATTGCGAAATCTCAAGATGGTAATTAGTTTTCTATGATTTGAGCAAAACACTATCTTTACTATATTACATAGAGTGTTCCTTAATTATATTACCCAATACTATATATAGAAGTAAAAGAAACACAAAACTTGCTATTTTTTTGTAGAGCAAAACTCCTGTTTTGTGTGTGCTTTCATCAATAGAGCAAATTAGAGATTTACACACTTTTTTTTTTGTCATTAATACTATCTGTCTAAAAGATGAGCTTTGTGTTCTATGTTTGGGTAGTTTTACCTTTCTTTTGTGGCATATCTAGTTTTACCTCAATAATTCAGAGTACGTTTACCCTTTTCCTTTTGAGGTGGGTTGGTGGGTGGAATTAGGTTCCAGCTCGGTCCTTGTACAGAAATCAACCCTTTTTTGGCAATTGCAGGCTGCACGGGAGACAGGTGCTCTCCAAGCTGCGAAAACTAAGCTGGAAAAGCAGGTTGAGGAGCTTACTTGGCGCTTACAACTGGAGAAACGCATGAGAGTCAGTTTTTCTTCCGTTTACTTTTGCTTTTGTCAATTGCAAATTTATTTATTTTCTGAATAAGTGCAACTAAGCTCCAGTAAGATTTGAAACAGATTGGTTTTCTATTTAGATTTCTTCTATTTGAGGGTGAAATTGTTTCTGTTTGTTAACTTAGTTCAATATCATGAACATGCGTAGCTTAACAAAATAACAAGTATATAGATTGAATTCAGACCGGTAAGAAGTTATAAAAGCAGGGTTATATACTTCAGAAAGAGTAACAACAATAGGGACCCATTATGCTCAATGAGATTAGTGAGTCAATATGAGAGTAACAAAATGATGCAGTCATCTGATGAAGTAGGAAGATGTTGAAAATTTATTTCACTTTTTCTTCATGAAGATGGATTGCAATATTGGGGTTTATTAGCACAGTTGTTTAGGGTAATGTAGAAAATTTTGGGTCACTTGCTTCAGCTTGTAAAGTGTAGAGGAACATGTTCGCAAAGCAATACACAAATCTTGATGGAGAAAAATCCTCATAAGCAGTAGCATAAATGTGGGCTACTGTGTATGAATTTCTTTGTGTCTTTACTTGCTTAATATATCATTTGTAAGTCGCAGGCAAATTATATTTGTGTGTTTTAAACTCATTTTGTTGCAAGTAACACATCAGATTTCCCTATGTCATCTTGAGTGAAAATACTTTATTTGCAGGCTGATCTGGAAGAAGCTAAGACACAAGAAAATGCAAAATTACAAGCTGCCTTACATGATATGGAGCTGCAATTCAAGGAAACTAAGCAGTTACTTGTAAAGGAGCAGGAGGCTGCAAAAAAAGTAGTTGAACATGTACCTGTTGTACAGGAGGTTCCAGTTGTTGATAATGTTTTAGTGGAGAAGATTACTGCTGAAAATGAGACTCTCAAGGTAAGTTGTCCATGTGATGTGTTGGTTATTTTCTGTGCTACAATCTTTGAATAAGTTTTGCTTTCAGTTGAAAGGTTGATTATCTCTCTATTTATTGAGTTGCATCTTGATTTAATACATTCTTTTAATCCTTTTTTTTTTGGCAGGCCTTGGTCAGCTCTCTGGAGAAGAAAATCGATGAAACAGAGAAAAAATTTGAAGAATCTAGTAAGCTCAGTGAAGAAAGGTTGAAACAGGCACTAGATGCGGAATCAAAAATGATAAAATTGAAAACTGACATGCAAAGGTCTTTACACTGCTATGTGATTGTGTTCCTTCAATTATGTTTTTTTTTTCTGGACGTACATATTATATCGTAGTTTGAATCATTGTCCATCTATGTTACAGGCTTGAAGAGAAAATTTTTGATATGGAATCAGAGAATAAGATCCTGCGGCAGCAATCATTGTTAACTGCACCTCGGGGCTCAGTTTCAGAAACAACTCCAATATCTGGGAATCAGGTATTCTCACTTGTCTGCTATTCTTCTGTGATCTTAATTTCCTATTCACTCGTGTGCTAAAATTATTTATGTTTTCACCAACTATAAATACTTATGTTTGTTTTGCTCCAGAAATTGCCCAATGGTCACACAGTCAGTGAAGATTTCAGAGTCAATGTAAGTCTTATTCTTATATCCTGTGTTCTTGTGGTATAACTATTTGTCTATTATGTTTGCCGCTCACTCTACATATGGTGATATTATTATATTTGTAGGAACCACAAAGTCTGACTCCTGTCAAGAAGTTAGATTTTGATTCTGAACAAAAGTTTGGAAGATCTCAGAATGAACGTCAACAAGTAGGTTATGGAAATGTTAGGTACTGCTTAATATCATTCATGTTCATGTTCTAATTTAGAAATTGTTGATCATATTGCAGGAGAATGTTGATGCCCTTATACATTGTGTGACAAAAAATATTGGCTTTAATCAAGGAAAGCCTGTGGCCGCATTTACTATATACAAGTGCCTTCTCCATTGGAAGTCATTTGAAGCAGAGAGAACTAGTGTGTTTGATCGCCTCATCCAAATGTTTGGTTCTGCCATTGAGGTAAAAGAATTTGTCGTACAAAGGGGTCAAATTAGTGGGGTTTTTCTGTTTTTGTTGATTAAGATAATGGATTATTGGGTAGTTATTGTTTTCTGCAATATTTATCTGTTTAGGGTTTACCACATAACATTTGTTTTCGATTTCAGCAGTATAGTTAGTCTGTTACTGCAATTTTCTTTAGATATATTTACTTTTACCACTGTTATACTAAAATGTATTTCCTCATGTTGATAAACAAATATTAGGACAAGTTACAAGGCCCTGCAATTATTGGTTTCTCTGGAATTATAAATCCTATAATTATTAAAGCAAATTTTAATAGGGCAACATTTTCAAGCATGACACCCTTTATAAGATGGAAGCAGTAATATTGTTGATCAACCATTAATGGTGGATACTAGGACAATTATTGGTTTTTTTCCCCCCTTTTTTTCTTTTAAAATTTCGGAAGGGAAAAAAAATGCCATTTCACTTATTCTCTTTCTTTCATTTAAATAACAATTGCCCTTTTCCCATAAGAAATTCATTGTAATTTTGCTGTCATGTAGAACCAAGATGATAATAATGAGCATTTGGCTTATTGGTTATCAAATACATCAGCTTTGTTGTTCCTTTTGCAACGAAGCCTTAAAGCATCTGGTGCTTCTGGTGGTTCAGCGCAACGTAAACCTCCACCACCAACATCTCTGTTTGGAAGGATGACTATGGTATTCCACTATTGCTTATGTTACTTTCTATTATTTTGTGCTGTTAATTTGTGGCCTGAGAGTTTTTATTTTTATTTTTTTTATAAAGTCTTTTCTAACAATCTATGTGGCAAATAATATTCCAGGGTTTCCGCTCCTCTCCTTCCTCTGCTAGTCTATCTGCAGCAGCAGCTCTTGACTCCGTTCGACAAGTGGAGGCCAAATATCCAGCTTTGCTTTTCAAGCAGCAGCTCACTGCGTATGTGGAGAAAATTTATGGCATTATTCGTGACAACTTGAAGAGAGAATTGTCATCATTACTTTCCTTGTGCATCCAGGTATTGAAATTATTCTTAGCCACTGCCTAGTATTTTCACAGGAGTTTAAGATGTGAATACACCCTAGTAGATTGGTGCCATTTATTTCACCTTACTCCTAATTGGTGAAAATTTCCTAAATTTTATGGGTTTCCGCTTTTCACAAGTAGGTGATCATGGGTTTTAGTTTCTGATAAGTAAACGTATAGATTCTCAAGTATGCTTTATAAGATTTACAAATACATTGATATTATTTGTAATCATCAGGTATGGCGCTCTTGATAGTTTTCTCAGTACTAAAGTGGTCATGAAAAAGTTCCTCTCTGGTATTTGCACATTATTTTAAGCCAGAGACAGAGAGACCTTCACACTGTAGAAAAACAATTTTCTTATAGATCTAGTGACCATTATGAATGGTGGGATTTAATACAAAAAAATCTGAAAAGAAGCGAGAATTACACATCTTATGGCATGTAAGAGGATTGATGACTCGACATGTTGAACATAGTTTCAGCTGTGTTTCATCTGAGTCATTACTGTATGATGTTTCAGAGTCGTCTTTGTCAAAATATCATTATCCTACATCCTTGATTTGGCATTGACTTTTTTCACAATACTAATCTTCAGGCACCTAGAACATCCAAGGGAGGTGCCTTAAGATCAGGTCGATCTTTTGGGAAAGACTATGCTACAAATCACTGGCAAGGCATCATTGAGAGTCTCAATTCGCTTCTGAAAATGTTGAAAGAAAATTTTGTAAGTAAATCATTTTTCTTTCACTGTTTCCCTTAATATACATATTGGCTTCTTAATCTGAATCTACCGTTATTTGCTTCATGGCATGTGATATGTAGGTATCTCCAGTTCTTTGTCAGAAAATCTTTACCCAGATATTCTCATACATCAATGTACAACTATTCAATAGGTAGACATCGACATGCATTTGCCTTTTCCATATATGAGCCTTTATGCAACATGTATGGCGGTATGATGTAGTAAGCTTCTTTTTTATGTTTCAGTTTGTTGCTGCGTCGTGAATGCTGTACTTTTAGTAATGGGGAATACGTGAAGGCAGGATTAGCTGAGTTAGAACTCTGGTGTGCGGAAGCAAAAGAAGAGGTAGGCTTCCGTGTTATCCTATAATAATTCATCAACATGCTTTTTCTTTTCTTTTTTCTTGAAAGAATCCTAGGCTTTTTCTTGATTCTAATATATTCTGCTAATTTGCATGATTTGGGATCTAAGAACAAGTTATTATCTGGTTCTGTAGTATGCAGGTTCATCCTGGGATGAGCTCAAGCACATAAGACAAGCTGTTGGCTTCCTGGTATGTTTATTATGTTATCTTGCAGTCATTAGTTTCCAGTAAGTTGGTCTTGTTTCCTTGCACACCCTACCTTGTTATGCTACTATTCATACTTATAAATAGGAGAGGAATCAAATATGTTGTAGTCGTGTAGAAGTATCTGTAAATATTCCGTAGTGTACTTTATCCTTTATTGTTCTCTTATTCGATGTAAGAATTTGGTTTGTCAATTGTGACAACGTTGTACTTATTGAGGGCCTTGCTTCCTATCACAGGTTATACATCAAAAGTACAGGATTTCCTATGACGAAATTACTAATGATCTCTGCCCGGTAAGTCTTTCCCTTTTTTTTTGACTGCTAATGACATGGTACGTGATGTTTGAGAGATCACTAATAATCTACAGTAATTGCAGTCAATTTTTGTTGGCTAGATGTTATTTTTTAGATGAAACTTGCAACTTTTGTAATCTATATAGACTTTTACTAGCTCAAGGTTTATTTGAACTTCTAAGATTTGGTTTATGGACTTGATGCAAGAAAGAAAAAATATGTTGAATGCAAATATCTGCTCAGTGATCAACTTGATTATGTGTTTCAGGTATTGAGTGTCCAGCAACTGTACAGAATATGCACCTTGTATTGGGATGACAACTATAATACTCGAAGCGTTTCCCCTGATGTAAATCTTCCTCTTTCATTCTCTATTCATGTTACCTAGCTTATGGTGTTTTATGTTTTAACGCCCTTAGATGCTTATGAAATTCGCATATTGTTTTTTTTTCCTTCCCTGCAGGTTATTAGTAGCATGAGAGTCCTAATGACTGAGGACTCCAACAACGCCGATGGAAATTCCTTTTTGTTAGATGATGGTTCCAGGTACCTAATGTTACCTAATGTCGATTCCTTCCCTATCGTATACTGTTTTTCTATGTTACCTAATGCTCTTCCAATTGCATATCCTTTAATTTGGTGACGAATTCCACCATCATGTGACATGTGTCCAAATTTGTCTTACCTTTTCATCTTTTTGTCACTTCAATCTTTTTTCTACTTTGATTACAATTCCTACACTATAATTTTCTCATAAAAAAAAGCTTTGTACTTTGGGTATACAATAAATTACTGTACAACGGATTAAAAGTTTCCCTTACAACACTAATAGTTACCCCTTGACAAAAAGACCAAACTTAGTGTACACCTGATGTGTTTTAGAATTTATCTTTTCTCGATCTACTCTAACATCTTATATTCTTAGCAATTTTTATGTCCTATGCACCTGTACATTTTATCCCCTTAAAATGCATATAACGCTCAACAGGATTAAGGTTATGGGAGAGTCAATAATTGGCCAAGAAGATCTGTTGCTTTAGTAGGCTGTAATAGTATTTATGTATATAGTTCCTTCAATTATTTTCCATCAAAACTTATCTAAGCTTATCTGGACGCAGCATTCCGTTCTCAGTTGATGATATTTCCGATTCAATGCAATCGAAAGATTTCGTTGACGTAAGACCAGCTGAGGAACTTCTTGGGAATCTAGAGTTTCAGTTTTTACACAACTGACTAGTTGGTTTCAGAAACTTATAGACTCCAGATGGATCCTTTTCTTCTTCTTCTTCTTCTTCATCCCTTTTGGCACCTAGGATGATCTTTATTTATTTGTTTGGAGTCTCATCTTGGTAAATTTACTTTATTCTTTATATATATCTGTAAATTTTCATAGTGTAGAAGGGGCTGAAACTTAAAGGTTGTATTTTTCTCCCTTTTTTTTTTGGTTTTATCGTAAAGCGTATTCATTCTTCGCTTCCCGATATTTATTAGCAGGGAAGCTGGGTTGTTTTGTTTGTTGGAAAAATAGGGTGAGAGGTGGTTGAAGGGCTAAGTCTATTTTTTTTCTTGTTTTTGTACAAAGAAGCACTGCATATATGAAAAACTTGCAATTGTAATGACTGTTCATTCGCAAAGAAATATGTTTCTATTAGTATGCGTGCTCGCGTGTGTATATGAAGTGGTGTAACATGGGCCATAATGAAAAAAATGTTCTTTCGCTGAATTGTTCTTTCTTTCTAATTTTGTAGCATGGGCCATAATAAAAGAAATGTTCCTTTGGTCTAATTTTGAAAGTCTAGTTTTAACAAAAAATGTTTGTTACAACTGATAGTAATATTCATTTAAATTGAACTAATGTACAGTCTTTATGTGCACCTTCTAATTTTTACATATAGGGTCCGTTTAAAATATTTTCATTGTAAAATGGTTATCCATCAAAATCATTTTTGAACGGAAAACTCATTTTCAAAAGATTTTTTCGTTGGTTGGTTGAATGGAAAATGAGTTATGAGAATAGAGAATAGAGAATGGAAAACAATTTTCTTTGATTTTGGGAGGAAAACGTTTTCAACTATAATGTAAAATTATTTTACACTAAATTTTCCATTTCAATTTTTAGTCCAACCAAATAGTGTAAAATGAGGAAAATAGTTTTCAGCGAAATCATTTTACGCTTTACCAAACGGATCCATAATGTACCAAATTTGGTTGCAAAGCAAACATTGTTACTGGGTTTCTATTACATTATATCCTTCATTCCAGTTCGATTCAACCATCTCTATAGAGCTCAGTTAGATGTTTCATCGTCAGTAGGACGTTCGTGTGAGCAAGTTCAATGTTAGCACCCCCCATAGTTTTGTTCCTTTCTTGTTATTGCTATTTTTATTGTCATTTTCTTGTTATCTTAATGTTTTTTATGCTTGTACTGCAACCATGTTATCAGTTACTAGAGCAAGCAAGAGGTTGTAGTATGGTTTTATTTTATGCTTTTGTACCGTTGTAAAAAAAAAAGGGTCGGGCATAATTGATCCAATCTAATTACTATGAGTAGTTTTTAAGATGATTCTAAGACTTCGTTTTGTTGGAGATTATTTTCGAGGCTTGACAATTTTTTTTTTTTGTTGATAAAACACGGGAGATGGGGAGAATTTATTAACTCAAAAAAGCGGGTTAGGTATGATGAGTTTTCAACTTTTTAAATTTAAAATGGGTTGATATTTTAATGTAGCGAATAGGGCGTATAAATTTAGGCCAATTAGTCTTTGTAACACAAGTTACAAGATCATCTCCAATTGTCTCGTCAACCGGCTACAACTGATCCTGGGGAGGCAACTAATTGACAACTCCTTTTTGGGCCATAATATACTGCATTGGGTGAAACATTGAAAGAAAGGAAATGAGTATGCGATAACAATGAAGGTTGACCTAAGTAAAGCTTACAATCGTTAGTTGGGAATTCCTGGAAAAACCCCTTCTAAAAATGCACTTCTCCCCAGGGTTAGGTAAACTTCATCATGCAATGTGTCAGTATAGTATCCTATGCGGTCTTGGCTAATGGGTCTCCCACGAAATTCTTTCGACCACAACATGGATTGCGGCAAGGGGATACCCTCTCCCCCTACCTCTTCATTCTAGTAATGGACACCCTATCCAAGAATTTGGAAAGGGCGAGAAGGGAGAGCTCATTGCAAGGAATTCGTGTGGCCCGTTCAGCTTCTGAGATCAATCACTTGTTATTAACGGATGATGCCCTCTTCTTTTTCAAAGTGGACATTAACTCTACAGCTTCCCTCAAACAATTTCTAAGCAACTTTTCCACCAACGCAGGGGAAATAAGTAACTACAACAAATCCTTTGTTCTATTCACCCCAAACACCCCTTCAAAATTCACCAAACTAATCAAAAGAAACCTCAGGATGCAACATAAAACAAAAATTGGGAACTACATGGGTTGTCCAATTGATGTTACAGGAAGATCAAATAACACTCATGCCTAAGCTACCTCATTGAGAGGATAAAAAACAGAATCAACTCCAGGAACTTCTGCCACCTCTCTTTACTGGGAAGGCTCCTTTTGGTTAACAACGTCCTAGTGGCCTAAGCTTCCATTCCCAATCTCAATGTACCAACTCCCTAAGAGAACGGCTAAATCCATTGACTCATTATTGTTGAGATTCATCTGTGGAGCGAAAGGGGAAAAGCGTATGATTTATTGGACCAAGAAAGAAGCGCTATACTCTCACAAAACACAAGGAGGATTGGGTCTGCGTCGAGTGGAAACCCTTAACATAGCTATGTTTTTTAAACAGGCGTGGCGAATCCATACCAATCTGTAATTGTTAACTGCTAAGGTGTTCAACTCAAGGTATAAAGAGGATTCATTCTAGATATACAACTTTAAATAAAAATATACTCCATCTTTTTTTTTTAATTTGCTCACATTCCTTTTTTTTGGATTTTTTTTTTTAATTTACTCACTTCTTACATTTATTCAAATACATTTATTAATTTCTGATCCCCAAATGTTTTTTCCCATACTTTATCTCATACTTTGGACTAACTTCAATAAAATTACCTTTTTTTCTCTCTGTTCTGTATTCTATCTCTCTTATTTTTATACAACTTTTAATCATCATTTATTTTTTTCTACTACTTCCAATAATTTATTGGTTTTCATAAAAAAAAAAAACCCAGAGTTGAATCAAAATAAATGTATTTAACTAAAAAAAAACGAAGAGAGTATTTAACTATCCATATTAAAAAATAAATATATATAAGAAAATTTTGAGTTGAAACAAAATGAATAAATTATGACTACTTTTTTTAATTATATATTTTAAAAAAAAAAGCTAAAAACAATAAATGTTTCAAACTGAACAATTTCAATTTATGGAAGTAAACAAAATTTGATATTACTCGGGATATACATATTACAAGTTGAATATCTACTGAATCTCTCTCCGCCCAACCAAAAGTGCCAAAATAAATAGGACAAAACACTCCCAAAACTCACCATCACTCATATGTTTCATAGAGTTAAATGTCGTGGAATTTTGAAATCTATTCAAAATACAACTAGTGCACCTACGGGCTCTATCTTTAACAAGTGATTCAATTTATCTAATCTAAAATACAAATGCAAATATTAAAAATGTAATTATAAGCTTATAAATAAAATAGGGATGTCGGTAAGATGATGTTTTGGTTATGTAGTGGTAAATTTCTAATAAGGGGAGCAAAAACTAATTAAAATAAAAAGAACGATCAACCAATTTGATTATCTAAATAATTACACTTTCCAAATTAAACCAACTCAAAAAGTGTAAAAAGTTGAGAAATTTTTTCTTTATTTAAAAAATACTTCGCAAAACTATAATCTTATCTAAGTATCTATTTTTTGGTCTTAATTTCTTTCAAATTCAGTTCATTTCACTTATATTAAATTTAATTTTTAGTTAATTTCTTAATGAGTTTCGGCAACAGTATAAAAGCCTTTGGTACATAATAAATATTTTGTAGCTTTTGGTACGTAATAAATATCTTGTAGTTTATGGTACATTCAGAGTCTCATCCTATAAGGTTGCACTTTTCAGAGCATTTTCCATTTGGCTTAAACACACATTTATAAACTTTTCTACCTACAATTAACCGATGAAATCGACAAGTTTAATATGATTGACGGAGTTCAAATTTTAGGGTGCGTTCTTTTCAACTTATTAGACTTGAACTTATCTGAAGTTATTTGAATTGAACTTATCTAAACTTATCAGTCCTGATTTAAGTTATTAGACCTTATTTAACTTATTAGACCTTATTGGAACTTATTAGACCTTATTGGACATTATTAGACCTTATTGGACCTTATTGGAACTTATAGGCCATATTAGAACTTATTAGACCTTATTGGAACTTATTAGACCTTATTGGAACTTATTAGACTTTATTGGAACTTATTAAACCTGATTGAAACTTATTGGAATGTATTTTATATGATTGAATAAAATAAATTAATAATAATAATAATAATAATAATAATAATGATGATGATAATATTCTATACATTTGAACCTATGTTTTTTTTTATTGTTGAATTACGTTCAAGAAGGTAATAATAATTAATTAGTATATCTTTTTTCAAACTCATTATTAATTAATATTATCAATTCCAATAACAACTTATCTACATATTTAATTTTTCTTAATTCACTCGTAGTAAAATTAACAAACTAGAACAGATTCAATAATAATAATAATATGGAGGATGGGTAAAGTTTAATTTGGACCAATAAATCAAACCCAAAATAAAAAATAAGTTTTTATTTTATAATATAAAAAGAAATAGTTTAATTCAATCTAACTCTGATTGGTTTCTCTAAAAAAAATTATAAAACAAGAATAATAAAATAAAATTGGTTTATGTTGTGTAAGAGTGGTTTAAGTTAATTATTAATTTAATTAATTTTATTTGATCAATAATTAAAAATAATAATCTAGACCTGATTTGAACTTATTAGACCTGATTGGAACTTATTAGAACTTATTAGACCTGATTGGACCTTATTAAACCTTATTAGAACTTATTAGAACTTATTGGACCTTATTGCAACTTATTAGACCTTATTGGAACTTATTAGAACTTATTGGACCTTATTGCAACTTATTAGACCTTATTGAACTTATTAGACCTGATATAACTTATTGGAACTTATCTGAACTTATCTGAACTTATTAAACCTGAAACTTATTTTTTTAAGGTGAATAGAACGCACCCTTAATATGATTTATATTTTTAGGGTTAAAATAAAATAGGAGTCAATTTATGTGCATAATATTAGTTTGATAAATCTATTATATGTACATTTTTTAGAAGGTATTGTGTTGGACAGGTTTGACAGTAAGCTTACTGTCAGACCAATCCTACTCAACCTTATGACACATGCCATACTGACCTGGACAAATGTGGACAAATCTTGACAAATATGGACAAATCTGGACAAATCTAGACAAACATGGACAAATCTGGATAAATCTGGACACACCTGGACAAAATCTGGACTAATGTTGACAAACCTGGACTAATGTTGACAAACCTGGACACACCTGGACAAACCTGGACAAATGTGGGCATATGTAAACAAACCTGGACAAATCTAGACAAACATGGAAAAATCTGAACAAATCTGAGCACACCTGGACAAACCTGGATACATATTGTTAACCATGGACACATATTTGTTCAACCTGGACACATATTGTTAAACCTGGACACCTATTTGTAAACCTGGACACCTATTTGTAAACATGGACACATATTGTAAAACCTGGACACATTTTGTAACTAACTTGGACAAAATATAACCTGGATACATTTTTTTTTTTTGCATTTTGAGGCCTTTAGAGGCCTCGTTTGGCAATTTCCGGTGGCCAAATCCCCTTCGAGTATTTGCAACTGCGTTCGTCTCGAAAAATTAATCAATTTCGACATATTATATGTGCCAATCCTATAAATATGTTCTCCTAATCAAACATGGCGGGACTACAATAAATTTTTAGCCTACTTTCGTTTGCAATGTGGCTAATCAGAAATGAAGGACAAAGCTAAAAATCTCAAGGAAATAAACACCAGGAAATAAATACACAAGAAATGAATCCATTAGGCATAATTTTTTAACACTTAACAACTATCAAGTCTAAGATCCACAGAAATATATTAGAAGGGGTAAAGTAACCAAATTAATAATTTACTAATCCATGCACAAGATTCAAAATAACAGAGTCAAAATAGATGGGATAAAGTAATCATGTATTAAACATTACATTTTTTAGTTACATGTAAACTATTGAGAATATTGGCCGATGTAAATCATGCAACAATCTTAAGAATCCAATAAAATATATAATAAGAAAAATAGGATAACGATCCTCGGCCCCCAAGCCAGACTCAACTATATCCTCGGAGTTGAGTGGAAATAGAGATAGGGACGAGGAGATCCGAACCGGACAAGTAGTCGTGTAACTTAGCGCCTGAGGCACCTGATGGATCCATTGAGAGACATAAAGCTAGATTGGTTGTTCTAGGCAATAATCAGAAGTATGGTGTAGATTATGAAGAAACATTTGCTCCAGTTGCCAAATTGGCAACAGTGAGATCATTCCTGGCTGTGGGAGCAATTAAGGGTTGGCATATTCATCAAATGGATGTGAAAAATGCCTTCCTACATGGTGATTTGGAAGAACAAGTTTTCATGAAACTACCCCCTGGTTATCAAAGTTATGGTCATAGAATGAAATGCCATGAAGAAAGTGTACTCAGTAATGGTGTCCAAGGAAAAGTATGCAGGCTGCTCAAGTCTCTTTATGGACTAAAGCAAGCACCCCTATAGCGGTTCACTAAATTAAGTGCAGCTTTGAAAGAATTCAACTTTCAACAATCCAGATCTGACTATTCTTTATTCACAAAAACTGAAAATGACACATTCACAGTGATACTTGTGTATGTTGATGATTTATTAATTGGGGGAAATGACCTGAACAAAAAAAAAATTCTTGCTTCCTATTTTCACATGAAAGATTGAGGAAAGCTCAGATATTTCCTTGGTATAGAGGTTGATCATACTGACAAAGGTTTTTTCCTATCTCAGAAGAAGTATCTCAATGACATGCTCCAGTATTACAACATGAAGGACAGCAAGCCAGTCAGACTTCCTCTTGATTCACACATCAAGCTGACTGAACTCACACGAGATCCACTTCCTGATCCCTCTAAATATCAACAACTCATTAGGAAATTGATCTACTTAACACTGATCAGACCAAACATAGCTTTTCCCATACATGTTCTGAGTCAGTTCAAACCAACAACCGCTCATTTCCAAGCAGCCAAACGAATACTGAGGTATTTAGCTGGATCATCTCAGCAAGGGATTCTTCTTACATCCACTACCAATGCCCAGTTGTCAGCCTATTGTGACAGTGATTGGGTTGGCTGTCCCTCCACCAGAAAGTCCACCTCTGGCTTTTGCATTCTTCTAGGTAAGTCTCCAATTTCTTGGAAGAGCAAGAAACAAACTGTTGTTGCTAGGTCCACCACCGAAGCTGAATACAGAGGCATGGCTCTAGCAATTTGTGAGGTCATGTGGCTCAAACAACTCCTGAAGGACCTAGGCATGACTAAGCAGTTCTCTACTCCTCTCTACCGTGATAATCAAGCGGCATTGGCTATGTCAGCTAATCCCGTACATCATGAGAAGACCAAGCATGTAGACATTCATTGCCAAATATAATCAATATAAACTTTAGTAGTAACCAAGTATTTAAAAATTATAATTTAGTATTGTTATAATTTAAAGTTAATTGATTAAATTGTATTTAATCGACCCATTTCATAAGATAATCATTGTAATCATTAAGTTTCAAAATTGTATTGAAAAAATTATGAAAACAATCGGAATCGATATATGAATCATTCACAATGAACTAACATCAATTGAAATCGTTCGGGTAAAACTAAAGACCAGCCATAACGTAAACCGAATACAATCGGAACTGTTATGTCAATCGTTCACAATGAACTGACAACAACTGAAATCGTATGGTTAAAATCATAATTGAACTGATTTGAACTAAAAATAAAAATGACTGAACTGGTTTGGAACTGAAACTGAAAAGTTAAAAATGCATTGGTTAATTTGAAAAAAATTAACTGAAGTCAACTAAACTGAAGTCAACCAAACCATTTGGGTCCAACCATAACTGAACTGATTAATTGAATTGACACCTCTAATTCTAGTGGAGCTCAAAAATCCAAGATCAATTTCTATTGGAGCTTTTGGAGATGAACAATCTCTATGGAGTGAAAAAAAAACAATTGAAGAAGTATTGTTTGGTGATTGTATTGCTTTTTTTTTAGAAACAAAGTGTATTTGGTACTTGGTTTTGTGATTTGTATCATTGATGTATGGGATTTGAAAGTTGTTTGAAACCATTTATTATTGATATTAAAATTGTTATTTCTCATTTGACATCATAAATAGTTTTTATCTTTTTTATTAATTGAGTTTCGAGTTTCGAGCCTAGCTCAATTTTTAAGCAATTTCGAGTCGAGTTCGAGTTCGAGCCGAGTTTGGAAAAATATCAACGAGTCAAGTTCGAGCTTGGTTTTTGGAACTCGTTAGGTATCGAGCTCGAGTATTTCTTATCGAGTTCGAGTCGAGTACATCAATACTCGAGCTCGACTCGCTCGATAAGCACCCCTACTCGGCGCAGGTATGCCTTTTGTTTATAATAGAAATAAAATGAATGATGAATTTGGTAAATATGTTATTCTTGATGAATTACCTTTTTCTCATTGGAGTATGTAAGCCCCAATTTGAGTATTTTAACCGAGTTGATATGCAATCAGCTTTTAGAAGGATTCATACGAACACCCTTAACCGTCATACCCAAAAATATTTCTATGCTTATCGTGGTTTTTTGATGGAAATGTTCCGCACTTTTGATGGTCGGATTAGCATAACTAACTTCTTTTGTCGGGAAATCATTTATTACACCTCCAAGACATCAGGAAGGTTTTGTAAAAATTTCATGGTTTATCATTGAGCCAATTTTGTATGAAAAATCAGAGAAGACAAGTTGGACAGATTTTGTGGAAATTAAAACAAAAGAAAATAAAATTCTTGTGGGGTGACAAAGCCATCCCCAAGCCTTTAGAGGCTTCATATTTGATATGTATCTCATTTACTTAATCATGGAAAGCTTAATTACATAAACTCTCATCATTATTGTTTTTTAAAAGATTATTTTTGTGTTTCAAAGGACTTAATTTTGAAATAAAAGTGCATGATAACAATGAAAACATGTATGAATGGAGGTTTAGAGATGAACATCACTTGTTCATCCTTGTTTCCCCCATTCTTGATTAAGAAGCTACATCTTTAAGCTTTTTTGAAGAAAATAAGGTGATTAGGGGTGTTTTACAAGATTAAAACCAATTTAAGCAATTAATAACTAATTAAAACAAATGATTATCTTGTTTTAGTCACTAGTTATAAAGAAAATCAATGTAAACAAGAAATATGAAACTAATGAAATAGTAGAATTGGATTTTTAAGGATCTCGGTTTATACCTTAATTGGTTGTTAAAAATGATTGCACTTGATTAAGGGTGTTGATTAGTTTGATTTTGGTGATTTGTGATTTTTTTGTGATTCTTTGGGATTTTTGTGGTTTTTTATGATTTTTGGATGAATTTTTTGGAAGAGGAAATAAGAGAGGATTTAGAGAGGGAAAATGGTGGAAAGTTGAATGAGTATCAAAAGTTTTAGAGTTGATCAAAAGTTGAAAAAAAGGAGGGAAAAGAGGGGTATTTATAGGGGGAGAAAGTCGGCAAATTTCTGGGAAGGAAGCAGGCGCATTGCTGAAGGAATATGTCCTCAGTCGTTGACGACAGTTACTAAATATAATTAGGATTATATTATGGAGATAATAATTAAGTTAAATTAGGAAATTATATTTACTTGCTAGAGAATAAATATAATTAGTGGATCATATTATTTGGGCTCACAACTATACTTGACTTAATCCTATGAGCTCACACAATATAGCACAGGATTGGGCATAAATTAAAAGGGCCCAATGGATGCTAGGATTAGGGTTTCTGTGATATGACTAATGAGGTGTATATATAGTACCTCATTAGGGTTGTAAGCAATTAATTGATTCTGATCAGTTGTCACACACAACCAAAAACCCTAAAACCTATTGCATTCATATGGTTTTTTCCCTAAAAAGTAAGAGAGTGAATATTGATCATCTTTTCCGTACTAGCATACGTGGGATCTAATCCAGTGCTTGTGGACTGATTAGAGGAGCAACAATTGAGGCTCTAGATCTCCGTTCTTGACATTGAAAGCACACATCAAAGGTTGTAATTACTATTTTATATACTTGATTCATATTGATTATTATTATTGATCTTGATTTTATAGATGTTAGGAAATTGTTTCCTGAAATTCCGCTAATCATGTCTATAAACCCCTACAGTGGTATCAGTTAGCCCTCTAATAATTTTAATATGATCATGTTTTCAATGATAAAAATTATTATTTTCATTCAATTAAGGGAGGATTAAATATATGGGTTAATTTGTATAATTAAAATAGTGATTTTAATTGTATTTTAGTTAAATTATACTCGAAAATTAAAAAAAAAAAATAGTTCGAATAGTTCGAACTTCGAACCAAAAAGACTCAGATTCAAGGATTAATACTTGTTATTGTCCCAAATTACATTAGGGCTTTTGTTTCTTACATCATTAATTGCAAATTCATGTCAAAAATTTGTTGTTTTAATCCCTAAATCAAACGAATTGTCTAAGGTTTTGGTTCGAAATTTTCGAACCCTAACTTTGTTCAATTCTTCAAAATCATTGTTTGAATTTGTTTTTTTGCAAATTAGTTTGTGGGAAATGTAGAAAACAACCAATCCAATGTTATTCAAGAATCAATTTGAACAAAAGTTGTTCAAATTGTCCCAAATCACGCTCGAAAAGTTCGAACGATATGGGAAGTTTTTCGGGCTTTTTCCGGCGTCGCTGGTGGCATGGGTGGTGCTCCGAGGCCGGGGATGTGATCGCCGACGCTTTCTGGTTGGGGCGAGGCTTCCGGCGGCGGTCGTAGGCGACGATGCGGTGGTTTCCGTGGCCCTGCGTTGCTGCCTGCTGCTGCTGCTGTGTAATTGTCATTTTTTTTTTATTTTATTTATTTATTGTTAAAATAAAAAAAAAAAAATTATTATTAACTTCCTATAATTAAGCATTGACCCCATTTTCTCTAACTATACACAAAATAAGTTTTTTTTTTTTGAGAAAAACCTTCTAAGGTTAAAGATTCATTAAGCAAACATCCTCGACAATTACATCCTCAAGCTCATTTGGCACACAACCAATCCAGGCTTTAACATCAGAATCACCCGGATCAAGGCGAGCCATAGTATGAGCCGCTTTATTAGCTTCTCTAAAAACATGAGCAAAAACTATAGAATTAAAACAAGGAACTAAACTTAAAGCTTCTCTAATAAACACACCCAAGTAAGAACCATCCTCACACTTGTTATTCAATAGATTAACAACTCAAATGCAATCACTCTCCAGCAAAACATTTTTGACGCCACCTTGAATAGCTAGTCGCAAACCCAATACCACTGCTTTTGCCTCCGCGATTACCGGCTCCAACACCTGTTTGGAACGTCCCACTGCCATTCTGAATACCTCCCCCCTATAATCACGCATCACCACTCCAAACCCAGACCCACACGTGCCCAATATAGCAGCATCAACGTTCACCTTCATCACCTCACCTTCTGGTGGTTGCCACGCCACATTACTTCGACACTCAGCCCCACCCCTAACCTCTTGTCCAGCCACCTTCCTCGTGGATTGGAATGCTTTTAACAAGGACATGGCACGCCCTACCACCTCTTCCCCACACCTTACATCACCACCATGGCCAATCTCATTCCTTTGATTCCAAATCCCCCATGCCACCATACAATATTTTTCACTCACATTCTCATTTTCAAAATTTAGCACCCACTCTACCCATCTAGCAGCATTTTGCATCCTATCGCCCCACTCTAGTCCCTCCCTTTCAGCCACCTCCCACACACCTTTCGCCCAAGCGCAGCCCCATATCGCATGAAACCCATTCTCTACCTCTCTCCCACACCGCCCACATATCGCTGACACTCCTTCAATTCTTTTGCCTAAGTTTTCCGCAGTTGGTAACTCGTTACAAGCAAGTCTCCAAATAAACATGCGAACCTTTGGTGGGACATTCAGCTTCCATATAGCTTGCCACATTGTAGAAATTGACGACGATTGAGCACATCCTTCCATCAGGTCCTTATAATAATTAATGAAATAATATCCTGATTTGACCGAGTACAACCCATCCCTCGAGTATGCCCACATAAGCTCATCTTCCCCTTGAGTTGCCGCCAAAGGAATATTCAGAATATCTTCCCTTTCAAAAGGTAAAAACATATGACCGACCATATCTTCCCTCCACCTACCCGACACCGTATCAATAAGCTCCGAAACAAACGTATATCCATCATCCCTCCCTGATATAACACGAAATGAAGGTGGGCGAGCCAACCACGGATCCTCCAAAATTCTAATAGAACTTCCATTCCCAATAACCCATCTACACCCCTTCTCCAACACCCACTTTGACTTCCATATACTCCTCCAAATGTAGCTTGGCCTCGCACCTAAATGAGCCCCTAAGAAGCTAGTATTATGAAAATACTTCGCCATTAGTAATCGAGAAGCTAAAAGATCTGGACTCTTTAGGAGTCTCCACCCTTGTTTTACTAACATCGCCTCATTAAATTCTTTAATTCTTCGAAAGCCAAGCCCACCCTCCTTTTTTGATTTACTGAGCTTTTCCCACGAAATCCAATGAATTTTCTTCACCTCATCTGAATGGCCCACCAAAATCTTGCAATCATCTGTTGGATTTTAAGACAAATACCATCCGGGAAGCGAAACAACCCCATCAGATAGGTAGGAACCGCTTGGATCACAACCTTTACGAGGATTTCTCTACCTGCAAAAGACAGAATTCTCTGCTTCCACCCTTTAATTTTCTTCCTAATTCGGTACAACAAAGTCTTGAAAATCTCCTTCTTCGATCTCCCTACCCAAGTCGGCATACCCAAATACTTCCCCTCATACCCAACCAACTTAACACCCAAATCACCAGCAAGCAAATTTTTTTTTTATCTTCCTCCACATTTTTACTAACTGTTAATTCAGACTTATCAAAATTCACCAGTTGACCCGACACCTTACCATAAACATCAAGAATTCTCCTTATCGCCATGACATTAGCACTATTAGCCTTACACAAACTTATGCTATCATCTGCAAACAAGAGATGAGACACCTGGGGCGCTCTTTTGCAGATCCTCACACCTTGAATCGACCCTCGGGCCACCTCCATGGAGATAAGATGAGAAAAAGCCTCGACAAATATAATAACTAAATATGGAGAAAGTGGATCACCTTGTCGGAGACCCCTCTCTGGACAAAACCCCACCGACGGCTCGCCATTTACACAAAATAAGTTTTGGTAAGTTGACAAAGTTTTTTTTTTTTGTGTTTTGTTTTATTTATTTATTTTGGAATAAATAAAGTTATTGTTTAAAGAGTTCAAATAACAATTAAATAAATATTTTAGTTTTGTTTTTATGAGTATTAAACGCCTCCAAATAATGCAAATTAATAATTAATGTTGATTAATTCCATATATGAATTTTAGTTGAATGAAAATAATAATATACTAATATATGGTATTAGTTGTTATTGCTTTTATTTGCAATATTTTTTAAATGCTTGCAGGTTTATAATATATGACATTATTTACATATTATGACTAGTATGGCCCAAAATAGGATAGAAAATACGATCTGCACATCGTGATGTATTCTTTGTAAATTAAATACGATTTGCAAATCGTTTGTATTTTTGTAATGTTATTTCAATTATTTAAGTTTAAATAATAATAGTAAATAATCAAGAGTGGATGTCCATGAAGAATTGAGGAAACTGGTCCAAGAAGATTCAAATGGAGTTAATGAAGATTAGATTTTATTCATATGGGCCATACTAGGATCATATTTATTTTGCTTTATTACGCATTTATTTTATGATTAAATGCTTATAAGTTTATGTTTGTGGTTTAATTAATTATATGTGTTCACTTGTTAATAACCACATTTATAAATTTGATCCCCACTAATAATATTGAGTTTTACTTGCTTTTCCAAACAAACACCTATAAAGACTTAGAATCATAAGTAATAGTTTCTGCCAAAGCAGGGTGTTGCTTGTAATTCATGGATAATAGGGTAGTTTTTTGAAACCTACATGTTAATGTTTGGTTTAACTCAACAAAATTATCAAAAGACAAAGTTTTGAATTTTGAAGCTATGAGATAAAATTTAGCAAAATATTGTTAAATTATCTACCAAGAGTTATAATAAGTTATAATTAGTAAAACGTTTCCTTACCTCAATTACTATTTTTAAAGGCAGGGCCAAAGTCCGTTTGATTGTAGTGGGAGAGGATCTTGGTTATTTCTTTATTCTCTAAGGGGATTTTCTTCTGAATAAAGTGTATTAGTTAATTAAATTTTATTTAATAACTATTTATTGATAAACATATTAATTTTGCTGTATTATACTGTTGTAGTCATCATGTCCGGATCCAATAACAACAATAACAATACTTCTGTATTCAATCTACGAAGTGTACTAGAAAGGGATAAGTTGAATGCAAACAATTTTCTCGAATGGGAAATGGCTGTAAGAATTGTTCTTTGAGCTGAAGGAAAGGAAAGTGCACTTGACACCCCTCTCCCTGCACCCTTTCCAGAAACTACTACTCAAGCTGAAAGGAGAGCAAGAGAAACTCTTGAGGCTAATTCCGTGCAAGTGACATGTCTGATGTTATCTGCCATGGAACATGAATTTCAAAAACCTTTTAATAATCTAGATGCCTACACCATAATCCAGCAACTGAAAACAATGTTTCAGAAAAATGCCAGATTAGAGAGGTTTGGAGCTAACTACAAGCTACTAGAATGTAAGTTAGCGAAAGGAAAACCAGTTGGCCCACATGTGTTCAACATGATTGGACATTTTCAGGTCATGGAAAAACTAGGTTTTCCTTACACACAAGAGCTGGCAACTGATATTATAATCAAGTCCTTGCTTGAAACATTTCAAAGCTTTAAGTTGAATTTTTACATGCAAGGAGGGGAGGCTACATTGCAAGAGTTACATGGTATGCTACTGCAGGCTGAGAGGAGTTTACCTAGTGAACCTGCACACAAGGATGTGCTAATGGTCTAAAAGGATAAGCGATTCAAGAAAAAAGGGGCTCCTAAGAAGAAAGGGAAAAGTAAAACAGTTGCTACTCCTCAAGCTTCTAAACCAAAGCCCACTCCTAAGGTTAAAGTGGCAGCACTACATGTGTGCTTCCACTGCCACAAGATTGGACACTGGAAAAGGAAACTGCCCCATTGGCCTAGAAGAAAAGAAGAACGGTACTTTATCTTCAGGTATATATGTTATTGAAATTAATTTAGCAACAACTACTACTTGGGTATTTGATTCTGGTAGTGTTTCTCATATTATTTGTAATGTGCAGGGACTGAAAAGAAGTAGAAGCTTGAGCAAAGGTGAAGTGGATCTTCGAGTAGGCAATGGAGCACGAGTTGCTGCTTTGGCTGTAGGAGAATATAGTTTAAATTTGCCATCTGGTTTAATATTAAAACTCAATAATTGTTATTATGTTCCGTCTATTACTAAAAACATAGTTTCAGTCCCGGTCTTGGATTTGGAAGGTTTTTCATTTAATATTAAGAATAATTGTTGTTCTGCATATTTCAATGATATATTCTATGTTTCACCTAAATTATCAAATGGTTTATATGTCCTAGACTTAGAAACTCATATCTATAACATAGACAACAAGAAACATAAATCAAATGAATTAAACCCTACCTACCTATGGCATTGTCGATTAGGCCACATAAACTCAAAACGCATAGAGAAACTTCATAAAGATGGAATTCTCACATCATTTGAATTTGAGACACTTGATACATGTGAGTTTTGTTTGATGGGAAAAATGACAAAATCACCTTTTACTGGTTCCAGTGAAAGGGCCAATGATCTTTTAGCACTCATACATACTGATGTGTGTGGACCTATGAGTGCGTTGGCTAGGGGAGGGTATAGTTACTTCATTACTTTCACCGATGATGTAAGCAGATATGGATATGTCTACCTCATGCGGCATAAGTCGGAATCCTATGAAAAATTTAAGGAATTCCAAAATGAAGTACAGAACCAACTTGGAAAGAAAATCAAGGCATTACGATCCGATCGTGGTGGCGAGTATTTATCCACAAAGTTCAATGATCATTTGAAAAGTTGTGGGATTCTCTCACAATTGACTCCACCGAGGACGCCACAAATGAATGGAGTCTCCGAAAGAAGGAATCGAACTTTATTAGATATGGTTCGAACCATGATGAGTCTTGCTGATCTTCCTATTTCATTTTGGGGATTCGCGCTTCAAACAACGACATTTACACTTAACAGAGCACCTTCTAAAGCAGTAGAAAAGACACCATACGAATTATGGACTGGAAATGTTCCAAAATTGTCTTTCTTAAAGGTTTGGGGATGTGAAGTTTATGTAAAACGTTTACTTTCCGATAAGCTTGCACCCAAATCAGACAAATGTTTCTTTGTGGGCTACCCAAAAGAGACTAAGGGATATTACTTCTATAATCCAAGCGAAAACAAAGTGTTTGTTGCTCGTAATGGTGTTTTTAAGAAATTCAAGATAAGCAACAAATTGATGAGGATAACACCTTGTTAGACGCGGCCCGGCATAATAATGCTAAGGAGGCAGTATATTCAACGCACATACCTTCTACCGTCCCACGTGGAGAAAATCCATGGAGAAACTTCTTCTGTTGTTCCCCGACGTAAGTCTAGTAGGACTATTATTCCTTCAAAAAGATATATTGATTTTCTTTTGACTGAAAGTTCTGATATAACAATGTTAGAATCAGAAGAGCCTACTAGCTACAACAATGCTTTAGAAAGTCAAGACTCCGAGAAATGGCTTGAAGCCATGAAATCTGAAATGGATTCCATGTCTGCAAATCAAGTTTGGGACTTGGTTGACTTGCCAGATGGGGTTACACCCATTAGATGCAAGTGGATTTATAAACTTAAAACAGACAAGGATGGAAACATTAGTGTTTTTAAAGCAAGGTTGGTGGCGAAAGGTTTCAAACAAATTCATGGCATTGACTATGATGAAACCTTCTCACCAGTAGCAATGCTAAAATCCATTAGGATAATTCTTGCGATTGCTACCTTTCATGACTATGAAATATGGCAGATGGATGTCAAAACTGCTTTCTTGAATGGATTCTTGAAAGAGGATGTGTATATGACGCAACCACAAGGTTTTGTAGATCTTGAAAATCCAAGAAAAGTATGCAAGCTTAAAAGGTCCATTTATGGACTAAAGCAAGCGTCTAGGAGTTGGAACCTCAAATTTAATGAGTCAGTCAAGAAATTTGGCTTCCTCAGAAATGGTGAGGAATCATGTGTGTACAAGAAGGTAAGTGGGAGTAGTATTACCTTTCTGGTCTTGTATGTAGATGACATACTTCTCATCGGAAACGATAAAACCATGCTTGAGTCAGTCAAGGAATGGCTTAGAAGTTGTTTCTCGATGAAAGACCTAGGAGAAGCTGAGTACATTTTGGGAATAAAAATCTATAGAGATAGATCGAAAAGACTCATTGGACTTAGTCAAGAAACTTATATTGATAAGGTTCTTGCAAGGTTCAAATTGGAAAACTCTAAAAGAGTATTCATTCCCATGCAACATGGCATAACACTGGGTAAGACACAATGTCCTTCAAATCCTGAAGAAATCAAGCGTATGAATAATGTTCCTTATGCTTCTGCACTAGGATCAATTAAGTATGCCATGATGTGCACCCGAGCAGATGTTGCATATGCTTTGAGTATATGTAGAAGATACCAGTCAAACCCAGGAGATGCGCACTGGATGGCTGCCAAGAACATCCTTAAGTACTTACGAAGGACAAAGGATAACTTCTTGGTTTATGGTGGAGAAAATGAGTTGGTTGTTACTGGATACACAGATGCAAGCTTTCAGAGTGACAAAGATGATTTCCGATCCCAATCTGGTTTCATATTTTGTCTCAATGGAGGAGCCGTAAGCTGGAAGAGTTCTAAGCAGAGTACCATTGTGGATTCAACAACAGAGGCTGAGTATATTGCTACAGCAGATGCTGCGAAAGAAGGTGTTTGGATTAAAAAGTTCATAAGTGAGCTTGTTGTAGTTCCTAGTATTGAGGCTGGCATTGAATTATACTGTGACAACAATGGTGCCATTGCTCAGTCTAAAGAACCTAGGTCACGCCAAAGGTCCAAACATGTGCTCAGGAAATTCCATCTTATTCGAGAGATCGTTAGCAGAGAGGATGTAAAAATAAGCAAAGTTCATACTGAGGATAATGTAGCAGATCCACTGACTAAACCGCTTGCTCAAACTAAGCATGAATGTCATACTAGGTCTATGGGGCTTAGGCATATGGGATATTGGCTTTAGGTTGTTTACTATATGTTTACAATTGTAAAGACAATCATTTTAATGTTTATCAATTTAATAAAATATTTGTTTCTTATTTAATCTTTGGTTTAGTATTAAATAAAATGTCTAAATAACTTGTGATTTCAAATAGAATTATCGAAAACGTTTTGATAATGGAACTCTATAAAGTGGACTGAAATCACATTTTATCTAGAGTCCCTAGTCAAAATCACTAAAATGGACATAAGTGATTTGTTTAAAGACTGGCATATAATCAATTGATAGCGTAGTTCCATGAGCTATAAAAATATAGTGATGCTTAATTGATTGTATGGATGTATGTTCAATACATTGAGACTTGATCTAACAGATTCTAAAAAGTAGAATCGAAAATCTATATTTAGTGGATTCCTTAGACATTAGTATGTCTTAATAACCACAAAATAATTAGCTTAACCTTGACATTGTTAAACGCCGTGCCGTAAAAGAAGGTTATAAAAGCAATGATCAAGTGGAGTTAAGAGTTGAGTGTGAGTTATGGTCATACTAGAGTGAATAAGTCCTCCTAATTAGTAGGAATGGTGTCAGGGCCTCTTGATGAGCTAGAACTGGAAAATTGCATGGCCATGCGAAAGAAGTTTAAATGTTGAACTTCGTTTGAGCAGTTCGAACTCAGTGATCAAGGAACATAAATTGAGAATACCAAAGTATTGTCAATTTTACATTAAGAGACTTAGGGAAGTTATAATTGCGATATTGTCTTCAGACAAGTGGGAGATTGAAGGATATGTCCTCAGTCGTTATCGACAATTACTAAATATAATTAGGATTATATTATGGAGATAATAATTAAGTTAAATTAGGAAATTATATTTACTTGCTAGAGAATAAATATAATTAGTGGATCCATATTATTTGGGCTCACAACTATACTTAACTTAATCCTATGAGGTTTCACAATATAGCACAAGATTGGGCATAAATTAAAAGGGCCCAATGGATGCTAGGATTAGGGTTTCTCTGATATGACTAATGAGGTGTATATATGACATGATCCTACCCACATTATTCCAGTGGAGTCGGCCACGTTTGAGCCGAATCTGGCTTTTGAGGAGCGACCCGTCCAGATCTTGGATCGGGAAGTGAGGACCCTTCGGCTTAAGCAAGTCCAGCTCGTCAAGGTGTTGTGGAGAAATCAACACCATGAGGAGGCGACTTGGGAGACAGAGGCGTCCATGAGGCAGAAGTACCCGGAGCTGTTCGAGGGTGAGCGATCTCCTTTGCCTTAAATTTCGGGACGAAATTTCTTTAAGGAGGGGAGGTTGTAACGACCCTGATTTTATTGGTATTTCTGTCGTATGTTTATATGTATTTATGTGATTTTATGTATGGTCCAAAATTTATTTTGGATTATTTATTTTATTTTATTTGAATAATTTCGATTAAATTCGAATTATTTTATTTTGGATTAATTATTATTTATTTTAATTATTATTTAATTAATTAGAATTTTTATTATTTAATTATTTAATATTTTTGGGCTAGATCGATTTAAGCATGATTAATGATGCAAGTTTGTAATTAGCCCAATTAATCACCAAAAGCCTATTTTGGCTTGTAATAACCGGCCCTCCATTGTGCATGGCAAGGATTTGCCACTTGCCTTGCTTTCACACTTAACTTCTATAAATAGAAGTAGTTAGTGAGGCCTTGAGATCATTTGCTCATTTGCCATCTTAAACACTTGCCCATCCAAAGTTTAAACACAAAAAACTCCCTCCATTTGTTCCCTTGTCACACGCCATTTTTGGCTCATCAAATTCAATCAATTGTTCATCATCTTCTCAAAACCCAAACTTAAAGATTCAAATTCTATTGATCTTTAAATATCAAAACACAAACTAAACCACATAATTTGCATTCAAGATCTCTAGTTCGGGTTTGGTTTGGGCTCTTGTTCGTGTGGGTGTTTGAGTGGTGTGTGTGTGGTGAAGCTGTGCAGCAGGCCTTGTGCAAGAGGTGAGTTCGTGGTGGTGCACGTGTTCGTGTGGTGCTCGTGCGTGGTGGCAGCCGTGATTGGAGCCGTGGTCGTGTGGTGTTCGAGCCAAGCTGTGCTTGTGTGCAAACCGTGTGGGTGATCCGTGTGGTTAAGGTTCCGGGCTGCAAGATTGTCTTGATATTGTGTGTGGTCCTTAATAAGGTAACATACTTTCTCAATATAATTGGTATACCATGTTGCATAGTATAAATTAAATGATTATATTAGACTATTTTGATGATATGTAACCATGTTTATGTGTGTGTTATAATCTGAATTTTTGATAAGGTTTCATGATGATTTTTACTTGAATATGTTTATTTCACGATGGATTATGTTAGTATTAAGTTTGATGTTATTCATGTTCAAGTTTGATGAATTTTGGAGATTAGGAAGGTGATGAATTTTATTGTTGAATATGTTGAATCATGCGTGTATTTTGATGGTTTTGGGATGAGTTCTTGAATCTTGAATGAGTTCTTGGTTGAAGTTCTTGAATCTTGATTGAGTTCTTGATTGAAGATCTTGAATCTTGGATGAGTTCTTGATGAGTTCTTTAAGTTCTTTATAAGTTCTTGGTTGAGTCTTTGAAGTTAAAGTAAGTTAGTTGTAATATAAAGAAAGATAAAGAAAGTTAAAGAAAAGGTTAAAGATTGATGTTTGGGGTTCTAAGTTTGATTGGTTTACATGTTATTTCTTGAGTCAAGGCGTAAGATGCAACTTAAGAATTAACTAAGAATGTAAACTTCGATTTATAAGTAAAGATTAGCTTGATTTCTCTACAAAACTTAGAGTAAGATTCTTTGTTTTTGGGTTAAGACGTTGCCCCTATCCTATCCGCGGTATTGGGATAGTTGGTGGTCTTACTATGTTGTCTTCGGATATGGATTTCGAGTAATATTGGTTTCATGGGATTTGGGAGTAAGATTCTCAATCCTGACATAGTAGAAAGTTCGAATGCGTAAGATACGTTCGTACGTGCATAATCCGGTCTAGTATGTGAATGATTGCGCCAAAGTTAAGATTGGTTAATTAATCGAGTCAACATGATTATTTGTTGTTCATTGTTGATAGTATGGCATGATGTTTCGTATGAATTGATGTATATTGGTTGTTGAATTTGGTTGTTTGGTTTGTGCTCTGTTCTTGTGTATCCCCATTAGGGTGGGACAGTTATGTTACTCGCCACTGACGTTTCAGGTAACTCTGATGATGAGGTCCTTGCTTAGCTTTGGGTTGGGCGAGTGCCATTATTACATAGACTTTATGTTATTGTTTTACGATGTTTTCTAGTATTCAACTATAGTAGTAGTACTTGTATAGTTTTCTATAACTCTGACATATATTTGGAGTTTACATTTGATAGTAGTAGTTGTATGACATTTGGGATTAGAACTCTGACATATATTTGGAGTTTACATTTGATAGTAGTAGTTGTATGACATTTGGGATTAGATATGTACAATCTTGTGGGTGTTGTACTTTTGGTTTAGTAAAGATATACTTTTGAGATTTTGTTTTTTACTTTTAAGTATTTAAGTTTGTTAGATTTGACTATTCGACTCGTCGGTTTGACTATTTGACTCGTCACACAGACCGCGTGTCAGTGGTCCCCGCACCTTGGGCCTGGCGCATTGCGCCAGGTGGCTGGGCGTATTGCGCCAAGCCTGTTTCTGGTAATTTGCATGGACGTCGAGACAAATGCTTATGTAACGAGGTAAGTTTTGGTCGGTTGACTCTTTGACCCTTGCTTGGGTGTTAAGATTTCCGATTTTCCGATTTTGCTCTGTTTCGGAAGTTTCGGGTTTCGACCGCAATTTTCCTCGGTTTTTGAATTTTCGTCATAACGTCGTGCTCGTAACTCGGAATTAGGCATGCCGCATGGCGTTGGAAAGCTCTCGACAAGGGCTACGTAACCGTGTAGGTTCCGTAGATGGTCGAGGCTGGACTCAAAAAAGAGGTTTTTAGACTTTGATTTGGAGTTGACCGGAGGTTTGACTTTGACTTTGGGGGTTGGCTAGGGCTGGTTTAGACTTGGTTAGGAATGGTTCGGAGATTTTTGAGGGATATTTATTGTTTCCGGAATAGTGCAATCATATTCTAACCCGAATTAATAATATTTTTAAGATTGTTGCACAAATTCTAGTTCAGTAAACTTATTACCATAGTGTTTCCCACATGAAATATTAGTGGAGGATTATCACCCTTTTGCAGCTCTAGTGCTTGATTTATAAAACTTGAGATATAGAAAAATCCCAATGCTCTTGCTTCAGTAGGATCAACTACCCATGGTTGTCTTTTGCATATTGGATCTTTCATCTTAGAGCTTTCATGTCCTAACAAAAACAGATAATGCGGTGGACGAACCCCTTCCTCGGAGACTTCTATATTGGCACACTGTATCTCGATTTCTAATCTTCCTCGTTCCATTCCATGCTTTCTATTTCTGTTGAAGATATACTTTTGAAACTTTGTGAGTTCTGGATATAGATAGTTGTCAGGATGTGGAGTTGCATAGAATCCATGAACCATTCCATATTTCCACATATTGATGTTTGTCTTTGCATAACCAATTATGCTCCCTGTAAGATCTAGTGGATTTGCATTAGCCTTCATTGAGCCTACTCCTGAATTTCTGGGAAATCGGGTGTGTTTTCCCCACAGATCAAAGGTTTTGTAGAACCTTTTGTTTCCTGTCACAACTTCACGGTACCAGGCCTTGAAGTCATAAACTCTTATTTTTCTTAAAATTATATTTTGTAAATCAGGAACAAGATTTCTTAAATTATCACAGAGTTCTAAAATAAGAAATCTCTTTGTTGCTCTATGGCAACGTTTTATTAAACCATCTCGATGTTTTGATTTTGCTGATGCAATTAAGGCCTGCATCAATGCCTGTGTGGTGGGGGAAACCCTCACCATATCTTATTTAGTTTCTTTGATTAAAGACTCCCTTTCTGCAGTCAATTGGATCATTGTCCTTGTAGAAGGTTGTATTCTGGGCCTTTTGCCAACTGAGTTCTTTGGCCTTAGGCTGTTTGACGATGCCATTTGCAAGCTCTCTTGTCAAACTATCCGCTAAAGAATTCTTGGTACCCTGGATATGTTCAATAGTAAAGGAAAACTGGCTAAGCCATAATTGCCATCTTAGAAGCCTACCTTAAGCTTCCATGTTAGACAAATTCTTTTTAACAAAACCCAAAATTCCTTTACAATCTGTTCTGATTAAGAAATGTTTAGGGGCTAAAAATATAAGAAATTTTGAAATTGCTTTCATAATAGCCAATATTTCTTTCTGCATAGTAGGGTAATTGCATTCAGCTTTGTTAAAGCTGCCACTGCTATACCTACATAATTTTTCTCCATCTTTTACCTTTAGCAATGCACTCCAATGTTCATTGCTTTCATCTGTTTCAAGAACTAATTCGTCTTCGTTGTTAGGCAATGTTAATACAGGAAGATTATTGCATAATTTTTTCAGATTTTTAACAACTTTTGAATCATTTTCTAACCAATTCCAAGTTGTATCTTTTTTCAATTTTTTCTGTAAAGGTTTTCTTAACAAGGCAAGATTTTTAATAAAATCAGAAGCATAAGTTAAACAACCAAGAAACCTCTCTAGCTGCTTTCTATCTTCAATTTTAAATGGAAAATTTTCTATTTTTTCAAGAATATGTTTTTGTAAAATAATTTGTCCAGCTTTAATTTCTAACCCTAAGAATTCAACTTCTTGTTTAGCAAACACGCATTTGTCTTTTCCTAGGATTATTCCATGTTTTAGACATTTTTGAGTTACAACTTTTACATCCTTTTTATGTTGCTCTAGGGTTTTTGAGAAAATTAAGATGTCATCTATATATACTAGGCAACAATAATTAAGGTCTTTAAAAATATTATCCATTCTCCTTTAGAATATTTGAGGTGCATTTTTTAATCCAAATGGCATGACTAACCATTCATAATGCCCTTGAGGAGCACTGAAAGCGGTTAATGAAATATTATCCTTTTCCATTTTTATTTGCCAATATCCACTTTTACAATCCATTTTTGAGAATCATGTTGCTCCTTGGATATTATTAAATAAAACGGTTTTATTAGGGATATAATATCCATCAAATATAGTATTCTCATTAAGTTTTTTGTAATTGATTACCATCCTTGCTTTTCCTCTCTTCTCCTCTGCATGGTTTCTTACCATAAAAGCAGGACTATTATGGGGACTTTCACTATTCCTTATTAATCTTTTTTCCAAGAGTTCTTTTATTTGTTTATCAAATTATAATATATCCATTTTAGTATAAACCATTTGTTTTACCCTAATAATTGTATTAGGATCTTTCAAAATGATTTTTGCATAAGTCAAATCTCTATTTCAATGTTTTAAAGGATCTGTAGAGTATAACTCATTACACAACTTCTCTTGTTGCTTAATTATTTCTTTCTGGATGATACTTTCATCTTCAGATATTCTTAAAGCTATTTCGCGTTGTGTAGGAGTAACCCTATCACCACGCTGGCTGCGCATAAATTCCATGGTTTTATGAGTGTAAACCTTTTTCAATTTTTCAACATGAACTTCTTTTCCATCTATGGTGAATATAATCTTATCAATCGTTTGTGTACATGGAGAATATAATCTTTGAAATTTATTCCCAATAATCATATCGTGTGATGGTTGATCTGTAACCCATAATATTGGAATTTTAAATAACTCACCACTTATTTCTATGGTTAAATTCTCAATTATATCTGAGTGTTTCATGACACTATTATCGGCTATTTTTACTTGCATGGGTCTTTCAACTCTTTTCCACATATAATCAGGGAATAAATTTCTTTTACCAAAACATATCGAACATCCATTATCCATGTATGCACATAGTTCATATTTATTAGACTTTTCCAAACATATACTTACTTTAATGTAAATACTATTTGGATTTGTACTTACTATTTCATGACAATTTTCTAATCTCATATTTTCCTCATCTTCATAAACTGGTTCGCTTATTGTTTTAGTTTTATATCCAATTACCTTCCTTTTATCTAAATTTGGATTAACTCCTATATTCATAGAAGATGTTGAACCCAGGTCAATGCTATGTCTCGAAGTATTCGAACCTAGGTCTATGCTAGGCCTTGCCGAGGATGATTCTCTTTTATTTAGATAATCCTGAACATTTTGTATTCTATTTTTCTTAATCTTTATTCTTTCTAATAGTTCTTCTAATTCTCTTTCTTCATCTTCGATACTGGTTATAGTTTTTCCTCGCCTTATGTCTCCTTTTATAGAATTATGTTTATTTATATCATTTGTTCTCAAACTTAAATTCTTTTGTAATATAGGTTTGTTCCTTACTCCTAGGTGTAGCCTTCCTTGATCATCAATTACCATTTTACTTGATTTATCAGTTACTGCTGGATTCATTAGTGCTTCAATCCATTCTTGTTTTGATATTATTTGGCTAGGATCAATTCTTGTAGGTATTATTTCCTTTTTTGTTCTTCCGTTATTCTCATAAAATTGGGCTTCCACCATTCTTTTCTTTTGACGAATGTCTATAGTGGTAGATAATTTATAAATAATTTTCCACCTTAGTTGTATTGGTCTAGCTCCCTTATGCATTTTTATGCCTTCTGTTTTTATTTTGATTCCTAAAAAGTTTTTGATATATGCGTCTTCAAGACTCACATAATATTTAGGTTCACAAATAAAGCTCACAGTGCCTTGGCTGAGGTTACAATTTACTCCGCTTACGACTCGATCTTGAAGCTCGATATGCCTTATATCACATATAAGACATACACAATTAATATTTTTACCAAGATCTTGTAATGGTGTTATGTAGACTTGAGCTGCTCCAATACAAACATATTGATATATCTTTTCAATTTTCCCTTTTAAATCTTTTTCCACTCGATGTTTTTTTATATTATTCCAATCAATCATGTTTATTAAGATTGCTTCTTTCTCACAATCTTCCACAACCATACTGCCTTCCATTTCTTGACAAATATATTTTGAGTTCAACTTTATAAATGATTATTGACAATGTTGTCATGTAGCCGCCATTAACAAAGAAATGCATAGTAAGGATTCTGTTTCATTCATTTCATATTGTTGTGTGTATATCACCCTAGCAGTGCCTACACCAATATATATATATATATATATATATATATATATATGAGGGAATACACTTGGAGCAACCCCTAAAAGACACCTACCCTACATCATGTGACCTTTATTAAATGCCACATGATCCTAGGAAGATTACATTGGACCAAAAAGAAAAGAAAGGCTCAGCTAGCCCAAAAGGCAAAAATAACAGGTCATAGCCTGATTTGTGTCCTAGTACTCTGCTTACACCATATTTATCCTTCCTACACTCCCCCTCAAGCTGAGAGTGGAGGGGAGGACAATCCCAGCTTGGAGAGTAGTGAATTGTGTTGGGAAATTGTGAGTTGCTTAGTAAACACATCAGCCAATTGTTGAGTGGAGGGAATGTAGGTAGGATGAACAGTCTTGTCTTGAACTTTGTCACGTATGAAGTGGCAATGAATGTCTACATGCTTGGTCTTCTCATGATGTACGGGATTAGCTGACATAGCCAATGCCGCTTGATTATCACGGTAGAGAGGAGTAGAGAACTGCTTAGTCATGCCTAGGTCCTTCAGGAGTTGTTTGAGCCACATGACCTCACAAATTGCTAGAGCCATGCCTCTGTATTCAGCTTCGGTGGTGGACCTAGCAACAACAGTTTGTTTCTTGCTCTTCCAAGAAATTGGAGACTTACCTAGAAGAATGCAAAAGCCAGAGGTGGACTTTCTGGTGGAGGGACAGCCAACCCAATCACTGTCACAATAGGCTGACAACTGGGCATTGGTAGTGGATGTAAGAAGAATCCCTTGCTGAGATGATCCAGCTAAATACCTCAGTATTCGTTTGGCTGCTTGGAAATGAGCGGTTGTTGGTTTGAACTGACTCAGAACATGTATGGGAAAAGCTATGTTTGGTCTGATCAGTGTTAAGTAGATCAATTTCCTAATGAGTTGTTGATATTTAGAGGGATCAGGAAGTGGATCTCGTGTGAGTTCAGTCAGCTTGATGTGTGAGTCAAGAGGAAGTCTGACTGGCTTGCTGTCCTTCATGTTGTAATACTGGAGCATGTCATTGAGATACTTCTTCTGAGATAGGAAAAAACCTTTGTCAGTATGATCAACCTCTATACCAAGGAAATATCTGAGCTTTCCTCAATCTTTCATGTGAAAATAGGAAGCAAGAATTTTTTTTTTGTTCAGGTCATTTCCCCCAATTAATAAATCATCAACATACACAAGTATCACTGTGAATGTGTCATTTTCAGTTTTTGTGAATAAAGAATAGTCAGATCTGGATTGTTGAAAGTTGAATTCTTTCAAAGCTGCACTTAATTTAGTGAACCGCTATAGGGGTGCTTGCTTTAGTCCATAAAGAGACTTGAGCAGCCTGCATACTTTTCCTTGGACACCATTACTGAGTACACTTTCTTCATGGCATTTCATTCTATGACCATAACTTTGATAACCAGGGGGTAGTTTCATGAAAACTTGTTCTTCCAAATCACCATGTAGGAAGGCATTTTTCACATCCATTTGATGAATATGCCAACCCTTAATTGCTCCCACAGCTAGGAATGATCTCACTGTTGCCAATTTGGCAACTGGAGCAAATGTTTCTTCATAATCTACACCATACTTCTGATTATTGCCTAGAACAACCAATCTAGCTTTATGTCTCTCAATGGATCCATCAGGGTTATATTTAATTTTGAATACCCACTTACAACCAATGGGTTTCTTCACTTTAGGCAAGTCTACTATTTCCCATGTGTTATTGTCCTCTACGGCCTTCAACTCTTCATTCATGGCTTTCACCCATTGAGGTTGTGTTATGGCTGTGTTAAAAGTTCTTGGTTCAAAGTTGGTGTTGATTTGTGTCATTAAACAGGAGAATTTTTCTGTTATGGTTGTGTCTGTGACATCACATATTTTTATTGGTTCTGTAGTACACACTGCATGGCTGGTATAATAATCACCAAGCCTGTGACGACCCGACTCGCTTAAACCGACGTGGAAGAACCGACGAGTCAAGTTGTCAGTCCTAACATACTAACATGCTTTAAAAATTAGAAATAAACCTCAAAATATTATTTACTAAATCCAAAAGTACAACACCCACAAGATTGTACAATACTAAACCCAAATACTAATATTATCACAAATAACAGTATTAACTCCAAAATAACGTCAGAGTTAGAAAATACAAATACCACTACTATAGTCTATACTAGTATCGTAAAACAACAAAACAAGTACAAAATAACATCGGCACTCGCCCAACCCAAAGCTAAGCAAGAACCTCATCATCAGAATTACCTGAAAAATAAACAACAGTCCACCGTCAGTGGCGAGTAATATAACTGTCTCACCCTAACGGGGATACACATGATCATAGCATAAATCAAACAACCAAACAACATTCATCCATACCAACATGTGAACCAACATATCATACCATCAATAATTATAATAACAACAATAGACAACAATGTTGACTCGACTAACTTTAATCATTACTTAACATTCTTAATCTTTAGCGCTATCATTTACATATTAGACCAGACTATGCTCGTACGAACGCCTCTTACGCGAAAGAACTTTTTACTATGCCAGGATTGAGAATCTTACTCCCAACCCTATGAAACCCATCTTACGGAAAATCCATGTCAGGAGACGACATAGTAGGATCTCCAACTATCCCAATACCGCGGTTAGGATAGGGGCAACGTCTTAACCCAAGCCTTAGAATCTTACTCTAAGGTTAGGCGTCTAATAGCAAAATCAAGCTAATCTTTAAATCTTTATTTACATTCTTAGTTAATCTTAAGTTGCATCTTACGCCTTGACTTAAGACTAACATGTAAACCATCATTGTTATTCTCAAGATCACTTCTTTCGCCTTTTCTTGAGTCTAACCATAAACATTACTACTTCTTTAATAAATCTTTAATAATTCTTTAACTTTTCTTAAATTTTCTTTGAACCTCATTCAACTTTCTTTAAACTTAACTTTATTTAACCAAGACTCAACCAAGAACTCATCAAGACTCATAAATCACTCATCAAGATTCATAAAGAACTCATCAAGATTCATAAAGAACTCATCAAGATTCATAAAGAACTCCTCAAGAACTCAACCAGAACTCAACTTCAAACATAAGCCATACGAAAATCCCATCAAAACATCATGAAAACTTAAACAAAACATCATAAAATCAACACCCAAATCATACTTAGAATCCACGCATAAAATGATGAACAATCATCAAAAACTCATCTAACATGATTACTTAATCTATCCTATAATCATAGTATACAAATTAAGGTAAGATAGTATGTTACCTTATTGAAGATTAAGGAAGTAAATACACAAAAAGTCGCTGCCCGGAAACCCAAGATACACGCCCAAGCAACACGGTGCAACCCTAGCCTCAATACGAACACACACGGCTTGGCTCAACCACCACCACCGCCACGGACCACCATCCTCTGCACGGCTGCCCCACGAGCACGGCTCCGATACACGGCCACGTTGCTGCCCACACGGCCACTACCACGCACGACCCAATCCCAAAATCGAAACCAACCCAAGACTTGATCAAGGCAATGAAGGCTACTTATTTTTTGTCACTTAAGGATCAATGAATGTTGAATCTTTAAGTTTGGGTTTGGAATTGAAGATGAACAATAATTGGGTGTTCAGAAGCCAAAAATGGCGTGTGAATGAGAGGCAAATGAAGAGAGAATTTGGCCTTTAAATTGTTGAGCAAGTGTTTAAATGGTAAATGAATCATAAGCCTTACTATCACCTTCTATTTATAGAAGTGATTAAGGTGTGAACATGAAGCAAGTGGTAATTAGCCCACTAAGCATGAGGGGGCCGGCTATAATAGGGCTCAAATGGGCTTTCTAATCATTTGGGCCATTTGCACTAATTCATGACTAATCATGATCAAATTCGCACTTGGCCCAAACCTTAATTAATTAATTAGAAAATTAAATAATAGAATTCTAATTAATTAAATAATAATAAAATAAATAATAAACAACCAAGAATAAAAATAATCGAAATTATTCACACATAAAATAAAATAAATAGTCCACATAAATTTGGACCATACATAAAATTACATAAATAAACAAATAAATCAATGACAGAAATACCGATAAATCTGGGTCGTTACAACCTCCCCTCCTTAAAGAAATTTCGTCCCGAAATTTAAGGCAAAGGAGATTGTTCACCCTCAAACAGCTCGGGGTACTTCTACCTCATGGACGCCTCGGTCTCCCAAGTCGCTTCCTCATGGTGCTGATTTCTCCACAACACCTTGACCAGCTGAACTTGCTTACGACGGAGGGTCCTCATTTCGCGGTCCATGATCTGAACTGGCCGCTCCTCAAACGTCAGATTCGGCTCAAACGTAGCCGATTCCACTGGAATGATGTGGGTAGGATCATGTACATATTTCCTTAGCTGGGAAACATGGAACACATCGTGAAAATTAGACAAACTAGGTGGTAATGCCAACCGATATGCCACCTACCCAACTCGTTCTAGTATCTAGTAAGGTCCCACGAATTTCAGTCGGAGTTTCCCCTTTTGACCAAAGCGTGCCACTCCTTTGAATGGTGAAACCTTAAGCAAGACTCTATCACCTATCTCAAATGTCAGTGGTCTACGTCGGTTATCGGCGTAGGATTTCTGACGACTCTGCGCGGCCTGCATCTTAGATCGAATGACTCGGACCTTCTCTACGGTATGTCGTACCATCTTAGGTCCTAAAGCCACAGTATCACTAATATCATTCCAACAAATCGGACTCCGACATTTCCTACCATATAGGGCCTCGTACGGAGCCATATCAATGCTGGAGTGATAACTGTTGTTGTACGAAAATTCCACCAAGCAAAGCATACGTACCCAAGACTGATGGTACTCCAGAGTACATGCTCGCAACATATCCTCCATAGTTTGGATGGTCCTCTCAGTCTGGCCATCCGTCGCCGCGTGGAATGCGATGCTCAACTTCAACTTCGTCCCAAAGGCTTCCTAAACTGATTTCCAGAAACGAGACAAAAATCTCGGATCACGATCAAAAACTATCTCCCTCGGAACTCCGTGAAGTCGAATAATATCCTGGGTATAAGCCTCTCTAGGCGCTCCATCGACCAAGTCATCTTCATCGGTATGAATCTAGCGACTTTAGTCAACCTATCCACAATTACCCAAATGGCGTTCATACCAATACAGGTAGGTAGGCTAACCACGAAATCCATAGATACCGACTCAAATTTCCAGGTCGGAATCGGTAGTGGCTGCAAAAGACCTCCAGGTCTCTGATGCTCGATCTTAACCTTCTGGCAGACTAAACATCGAGCTACGAACTCTGCTACATCCCGCTACATCTTAGGCCACCAGAACTGGCCCTTAAGGTCCTTAAATAGCTTGTTACCACCAGGATGAACAGAGTAGAGCGAGTTATGTGCCTTAGACATGATCCTATTCCGAAGATCAAAATTGTCCGGTACGCACCATCTCCCCTAAAATCGCAGACTACCATCGGAAGAGATTTCGAAGCCAACGGCTTTTCCTTGCCGCAAGGCCTCTTGAATCCTAGTTAACTGCGGTTCATTCTTCTGACCCTCGCGCAATTCCTGAAATAATTCAGGCTCGACACTCATAGATGTCAGATGAAATCTGACAGAACTACGACTTCTACTAAAGCTCAATCTATTCTTGCGACTCAGTGCGTCAACGACTAAGTTCGCCTTGCCTTCGCAATAATTAAGCGTCTGGTCGTAGTCCTTAATAAATTCAAGCCATCGTCGCTGCCTCACATTGAGGTCCTTCTGAGTAAAGATGTACTTGATACTCTTATTGTGACGACCGACTCGCTTAAATCGGCGCGGAAGAAACCGACGAGTCGAACAGTCATAACTAACAACTCAAATACTTAAGAATTAAAAACTAATACCTCAAATATTATTATTATAAAATCCCAAAAGTACGAATACCCACAAGTTTGTACAACACTAAACCAAAAGTCAAACTACGAGTCTAATATACGATAAACTCCAAACACATGTCAGAGTCCAAAACCAACATATACAAGTCCATACTACGGCCTAATACTATCCAAAATCAATAAACAACGAAAATACAATCATATCAAAATATCGGCGCTCGCCCAACCCAAAACTAAGCAAGAGCCTCATCATCAGAATTACCTGAAAAATAAACAACAGTCCACAATCAGTGGCGAGTAACATAACTGACTCACCCTAATGGGAATACACATGAACATAGCACAAACCAAATAACCAAATCATAACACCAAATCTACGAAAATCATCCAATAACAAACTCGACTCAAATATCTTATCCAAACTTATCTTTGGCGCAATCATTCATATACTAGACCGGACTATGCTCGTACGAACGCATCTTACGCATTCGAACTTTCTACTATGTTAGGAAATGAGAATCTTACTCCCAAGTCCCGTGAAACCAATCTTACTGGAAATCCACATCCGAAGACAACATAGTAAGATTCCAACTATCCCAATACCGCGGATGGAATAGGGGCAACGTCTTAACCCAAAAACATAGAATCTTACTCTAAGTTTTAGGCGTCTAGCTACGAAATCAAGCTAAATCATTAATTACATCTTTAAATCTTAATCATCTTAATCATAACTTAATTAATTTCAAGAATTTCCTTTGCGCCTTGATTCTCGAAAATAATCAGTTAAATCACGAAGTTATTCTCAAGATTGCCTTTACGCCGTGTGATTTAACTGATTATTATTATTCTCAAGATTGCTCGGCTTGAATATTATTCTCGAAAATAATAATAATAATAATAATAATAATAATAATAATAATAATAACAATAATTATTATTATTTTAGTAAATATAATCATGTACTCCCTCCGTTCCACATTATTTTGTGCATTTACTGTTCATACGCTTCCCAATGCACATTTTGTATCATCGATATCTATAATTGCATATTTGTTAAAATTATAACAATAGGATATTAATGTTAAACACATTGAGACGAATCAAACAAGATTCCACATGACTATATTTACTTTTATATGTTGATAGATATATTAAATATTCTCTCTACATGTGAATAGTGAAAAAAACCCAAATGCACAAAATAATGTGGAACGGAGGGAGTATTACATTTCTCATTAAAAAATAATTATTACAATTATAATATTAAAAATAATAATTACAATTACAATTATAATAATAAAATTAATAGTTATTATTAATATTATCATTATTTTAAATAATTCAAATCAGATCAGATCAGAAAAACTCAAATCAGATCAAATCAGATCAGACAAACTCAAATCAAACCAGATTAGATCAGATCATTCCTAAAGAACAGGGCCTTAGTCTCTTCCAGTGGCGGACCCATGCAGGAATTCCAACTTGGGGGTTCGAAATACGAACACCAAGTCGTTCGGATTGTCGATCGGATAATCGAGTTGTAAATCGAGTAATTTTTCCCTAAATAAAATAATTCATAATAATAAATTGAGTAATTTTTCCCTAAATAATATAATTCATTAAAACTTTACTTAAAGTATTGCAATCCCAAATAACAATATTAAAGTTTCACATTAAGTATTACAACCCAAAATAAAAATATTAAGGTTCGACAATCCAAAATAATAAGTCTCTTGTAAAATGTCTTACAACCCAAAATAGCAATCCAAAATAACAAGTGTTCAAATGAAAATTACACATTCATTCTTCTGAGTCTTCGTACTTTTGAAGTGATCAACAATCGATTCATCGGAAACTTGTAGAAACACTTCTTTCTCAATGAAAGTAACCTTTAATGATGAAGGGGATTCTTAATTATTTTAATACTTCCTCCGTTATAAAAAAAAAACGCAACAGTCAAATTTTTGCACTATTCACGTTATGCACTTTGAACAAGTTTTGAGCCTTGCACATAATAAAAAAACATAGTCAAGTGGGATCTTGTTAGATTCGTCTCGTTAAATACTATGTTAATATCAACTTTTTATAATTTTTAATTATTCATAATTATAGATATTAAGGGTCAAAGCTTCGTCTCGCCATTCGTGAAATGTTGACTGTTGCATTCTTTTTGAAACGGAGGAAGTAATTTTGTTTAAAAGGGAAAAATTTGACAAGACATGGTGGAAGAACTGAGACATGCACATGGGAGTACTCGTACTCGTACAGTCGTTTACTAATCTCGCTTTCTACTGCTTTCTTTCTTACACTTGTGAACCCACTCTCTCTCTCTCTCCTTTCTTCCTCTTTCGCTCCATTGACTTGCCATCTTATCAATTACTTGCCTCTTTTTTTTTTCTCTGATTTTTGTTTTTCAACTTGGGGGTTCAACTGAACCCCCATGTACCTTTATGGGTCCGCCCCTGGTCTCTTCTAAACATGAGGCATGCAAATGATCCATAGAGCATTTTGCATGATAGTATGTAAAGTAAAAAAAAAAAAACTAAATTAGCATGATCGAAATAGAAAAATAGCCAAATAGGGCTATTAAGATTATCTTTAAAGGGAAGAATATTTAGCTCAACAAGCTTTTGGTACTGAGTATAACCCAACAAGCCACAAGCACTAGCAGTCCAAAGCAACACCTCTGGGACCCCAAGCTCTCGAGCTGCATCAAGTGTAAAAAACATGGCCCCATCCGAAATTATACAGCTTACAGGGGGCACATTGCCCGCCTCCTTTAGGCGGGCGAGGACCTCCTTAAGCGGACCCAGACTATGCTGCTCCATTGTTACACACAATGATGGCACGTCCTTTGTGGAGTCCATGTCATCAGTTGTGGGTAACCCCTCAGGCATGGTTTCAAACCGGAAAGACGGGTGATCCGCAACCGCCTCAGATCCACGTGACCTTAAGAAATGGTTGTGGTTGTACTCAGTGTTTACAAAGGTGATATTGTAACGACCCGTATTTTAGCAACGTTGTTTTCGGAGAAAGCAACAACATGAAACATTATTAACCATAAACTTTTGATATCAAATTCATTAATAACAGCGGAAGCTCTAAACTTAATTTAAATTATTCAATATAAACAATAAATGAACCAAAATAGCTATATCATCAAAGTCCAAGGTTACTAATCAAGTATGGAAAATCCACTAAAACTTTTACAAAGGCTAGAAATTGACATCAAGATAATTAAACTACTATTCTCGCTTACTCACAATCCTAGCCCTTGCGTAACCCAATCATTCATCTCTTGTACCTGAAAAGGGATTTTGGGATCCACAATCAATGGGGAGTAATTAGATTGTTCTACTTAATCAGTAGAACACAATCAGAAATATAATCACCAGAATAAGTCAATAGAACAACCAAACAAGTCAACAAGATAACATTCACAATTAAATAAATCAAGTACGCAGCGGAAACAAGACACACAAGAATACCATAACAAGACTCCCAAGACAAGACCATACCAACTCTAGACTTCTAGACTTTCATTACTGACTCTCAGATTCTAGTTCACTTCAAGTGCTAATCCATGACATAGTCATATGCTCGTAAGGTGTCAACCACGAAGGATCTACTTCCCCCAACTTTCCTTGTCTCATGCCGGGTCAACCACAAAGGATCTACTTCCCGAGCACTGGTATCCTGAACTGCCCCAAAACCGCAGAAGGGACAGTGGCTTCGACTATACCCATGTTCATGGCTCTTTAGCCACTAGATGGGCGGTCACTTCATAGATTAATATCTTTTCAAGTTCACTTTTCTAGTTCACAATTTAACTTTTCATGACAAGGCTTGACTTCTAATTAATTTTAGTTCAACTTTTACTGACTCAAAACTCTAGACCAGGACTCATTATACTCGACATTGACCAATCATCACACGTTAAAACATCAAACAACAATATTCATTCAATTCAACAAGTTCAAACTTAAAGGTATACAAGAATCATAATTCAACAACATAATTTAATCGTAAACAAGTTCAGAAATCGAAATCTTACCCAAAGCTTACCATAGTCACACGGCTCCTTGCAATAATATCAATACAATAATTCATCATCATAATTCATATAATCCATTCGATCATCAATATAAAATTAAGGAAAATTGGAAACTAATAATCCCACCTTTTGCATTTATGCAATTAATAATCCCACCTTTTATTAATTTAGGAATAATCCCACCTTTGTCTGTCGTATTCAATTAGTGGACCTTTTTACCGCCAACCTGGAGAACAAGTTAAGGCTACGTGCTTTCCCCCTTTTTAGAAAATGAACAAAATAATACTATAGTAAATTGTTTTCTCAAGATTTTATGGATCATTTTAACCCTTGACGATCAGATTTGAGGTCAAAATTTGCAAAAAAAAAAAAATGACTTGTTATTTTTACTCTTTAATTTATATTTAATTTTATTTATTTAATTGTTTAGTTATTTATTTACGTCAAATTTGTCTCGATTTGTGCACATTAATCTGTGTAAAAAAATGTCATCCTAAGGTATTACCCTTTATGAGTCAGATTTGAGGTCATAATTAGCAAAGAAATGACTCGATCATCCTTGATTTTTGTTTCCAATTCGCCTCGATATGCACGCGTTAATCCATGTATAAAAAAATTGTCCTCCTAAGGGTTTACAGGTTATTTTAAACCTTTCTAGGTTAGATTTGAGGTTAAAATTTTCAAAAATGAACCGATTTGCGATCCCGATTATCCTCGATTTGCGCGGATTAATATATTTTTAAAAAAAAGTACATTCCTTAGGTTTTGCAATTCATTTGAACCCTTTATGTGTCAGATTCGAGGTTTAAATTTGAAAAATGACTCGATTTGTGTTCCCAATTCGTGTTGATTTGCTCACATTAATCTTTGTGTCAAAAAATTGTTTTTCTGAGGTTTTATGAGTCATTTTAACCATTCGTGTGGATTTACGTGCATTAATCTTTGTGTTAAAAAATTGTTTTTCTGAGGTTTTACGGGTCATTTTAACCCTTTATGAGTCAAATTGGAGGTCAAAATTTACATAAAAGACCCGAACAACCTCGATTTTTTTTTTATTTGCCTCAATTTGCGTGCATTAATATGTCTATCAAAAAATCATCCTCTTTAGGTTGTAAGGGTCAGAATTTAGCTCAAAATTTGCTAATTTGAGGCCCAAATCGTTGGTCGGAAACCATCATTGAAAATTTCGGCCGAAAAATCGTCGTCGGAGAAGTCAGCTGAAAAACCGTCGTTGGAAAAATCAAATGAAATAAATTCGCTGTAATATTTGGCTAGATAATGGCCAAAAAAAGTCGGTTGGAAAGCGTCGCTTAGAAAACATCGGACATAAAAACAATAAAAACAACAACAACAACAACAATAACAATAATAATAACAATAACAATAAGTATAATAATAATAATAATAATAAATTAATTAATTAATTAATAATAACATTAACAATAATAATGATAATAATAATAAATAAATAAATAAATAATAACAATAAAAAGTAACATTGATAATAATGATAATTTTAATAATAATTTTAATAATAAATAATAATAAATTAATATATAATAGATGAAAAAAATTACTTTGTAATTGTTTTAACCGGCTAAAACCGGTAACATCAGGTTATCAAACGCAAAAGGTCCATCAATGGAATATGATAGAAAAAGGTGGGATTATTCCTGAATTAATGAAAGGTGGGATTATTAGTTGCATAAGTGTAAAAGGTGGGATTATTAGTTTCCAATTTTCCTAAAATTAATACAAGTTTAAAATAGTTAAAAATAATTCCAAGAACATAATCATCAAGTTCTAATCTTTTAATTAATTGAACCATAAAAATCCAATTTTTTATTCTCTTGTTTTACTCGACATTTTCGAATCAAACCAGTCAAATAATCCAGTTTTAATCTATTTGAAAAACATAATCTTTAATTTATTAAATAAAATAAATTTCAACAATAAGTTCAGACACTAATCTTTTATCAAGAAAAATAGTAAAATCCACTCTTGTATTATAACATACCATTCGACTATTTCATAATTTAAGCAAAATTAATTCTTTCTTTTTTAATTCTAGATAAATCATGATTTTATTATTTATACCAAATTAATTAAATAAAAATTAGTGCTTTTTTCTATTATTCACGATTTACAATTACGAGTTGTTTAAACCAAATTATCACACAGTTTTAACCAAAAGAGAAATCAAGATTAAATATTTATATTTCAAGAATTATACTAGATTAACAATTAATTCAAGACTATTATTAAAGACTAATAATAGATCAAGATTTAGCATAAAGAAAAAGTTTTTATCATGAACAATACTCGAACCAAAGTCGTAACACACGGCTATCATTCAAGAATTATTTCAACAATTCTAATAATCAAGAAACATTAAGACAAGCATAAAATATGGTAAAGACATGAAATAAACTTATCAAACAATCATAGAATATCATCATGTCACTCGACATTTAGGACTTGAAATAATAACATGTAATTCTAAATTGAATACTTTTGATTTTAAGCAATTCTACATAGTTCTAAACCTATTCCAAGAATTATATTACTAATCTATTTTACTAATTAAATAAAAGCAATCTAATTACCTATTAATTAAGTATATGGTTCGAAAGCACACGAGTGTCACACGGCTCTTTGATGTTCTTTGACTTCTTGCTTCAATCTTGAGGGTAAATTCCAAGCTAGAGGTTTCTAGAGGTATTTTTTTGAATTGTTTGATAAGGGAAAAGATGGTAAGAAATTGTTGAATTCCCCTTTAAAATGTTATGGGGGCCGTGTGGAATGAGAGAATAAAAGGGTTTGTTTTCTTCCCTAAATTTTAGTAGGAAGGTTAGGATAAAAACTATATTTTTAGGTATAGTAAAAAATAGATATGGTTTACTATTTTAGGTTGAAAAAGGAATTGTAGAAGTTGTTGTTGTTGGGTTTGATTAGCCGTGTAGTTTAAGGGTATTAGAGGGGGTTTGTTCTCCTAAAATCTAGTAGGGTAGTTAGGAGATAAAAGGTGAGTTTTTAGGATGAGTCAAAATAGATATGGCTTGCTAATTATGGTTGAAAATAGAATAAAATAAATAAAAGAAAAAAATAACGGGGCCGAGTAGTATGACATGCAAAAAGGTTAATGGGCTCTGATTTGGCAAGGCAAGGTTGTAAGATTAAATAAATAGAAGGAAGGAAAAAGAATAGGGACAAATTTAATTAAAAGGTATTAAAAGAAATTAACAGGAATGGTTAAAATAAATAAAATAAAACAGGATAAAAGAATTAAAGGAACATGAAAGGGAAGGTAGAGGGAAAAATGATGGAGAAATAAGATGATCCTGGTCCAAATAATTATAAGGAGGAAAAGGGTAACAGCTTAGAGTGTAATACCCCGCATTTTATTTCTTTTAAAAGTACCGCTTTTAGCGATTTAAATAATAAAAACATTATTCATTAATTTCTGATAACTACATTTTGAAATAAAATATTTATCTATTTTCTATTTATTTATTTTCTGGGAATACATTGCTAAAAAACAATTGTATTTGGTTAACGATTTTTGGTTGTTAATATAAATATACATATATATATATATATATATATTTGGTATGAAAGTTTTACTCTTTATTTCATACATATCTCATTTGCATGATTAAAATATATTTATATTATGCAATTAGTTATATTAGTCTTTATCGTTTGGCATTAATGAGTCAAGTATTCGGTAACTTCTAGAAGGTTCTAGAAGGTTCAAGAATATTATGGATGGTGGTAGAATATATTCTAAAGAGGGTGACTCTAGAATGTTCAACAGTATTCTTATAGGAGTATTCTAGAATGGATGCATCTAGGATCTTCCAAAGGGTTCTTGTATGTACTTGAATTTGAATGACTCTAGGTTGCTCTACTATGTACATGTAAATTCTAGAACCCTCCATTTGAGGAGGTTAGAATATTCTAGAATTAGACATGTAGGAATATTAATACTCCATTATTTCATCTCACCTTTCCCCTCCCCTTTGGTCAGCAATATAAACAGCCTATAGGCTGATTTGTTTCTAATTTTTCATCTCTCACAATCTCACAAAATACACTCAAAGTTCTAGTAGGGTTTTGGGCATTTTTTTTCCTTGGTGATCTTTGAAGCAATTTCGGTGAAATCTAGTGCATATGCCCCATTCTTTTTCAAGGTAACTAACACTATCTCTAATCTAGAAATCATATAGTTTAGGATGATAGTATTTGGGTTAAAATTATGTAAGGAATTGATTAGAATCAAAGTAGACTATTTTGTGTTGATTTTAGCCTTAAAATTTGGATTTAACATGGAATTATGTAATTATTTTTATTCTGAATTTTTGTGTGTTTTAGAGTATTTTCAGAAGGTATTTTTAGATTATATTGGTGTGAAATTTTCATGAATAAATTAGATGGAGTTTTATGCACAATTTGTTAATTATGATAATTGTTGTGAGAAATTTTGTACAACTAATTTCATGAAATTTTTGTGTGATATGTGTGATTATATAATCTGAATTTTTATAGGCTTTTAGGCTAAAATAATGATTTATGATCTATGTTGGTAATTTGTTCAATGATTTGTTGTAAAAGTGTTTTAATGAATTGTTGGCGAATTTCGCTTTAGTCCAATTTCTAGGCGGAATGCTGCCCAATTTTTTTTAGTGATATCATGCTTTAATATATTCTGGTTTTATGGGTTAATTTCATGATTTTTAAGGTTAAATCATGCTTAGTTGTTGAATTGATGAATTTAAGATTTATTGAATTAATTTAGTAATTTGTAACGATGCTAGTGTAACTATTTTCTGGAATAATCAAGCTGTTGGCCGTGTGGTTTGGGAAAGTGTTTAGCATGTTTTAAATTTTATTTTGGGCTTAAATTAAGCTTGGTTATGACCTTGTTGAGTTATAGAATTAATTGTATAAATTTAATTATTTTTGAGCTTGATTTGGTGGTTGTTTTTCTTGTTGTATTAATCTGGACATCAACTTTGTATGTTCTAAAATTTTTTTTAATTGATGTATTTTGACCCTTAATTATGTGTTAAATGGTTAATAATTAATAGGAATTGTTTTGGTACAAGTTTGGTTGGAATTGATAATTTTACGATGAGTTGTCGAAGTTACTTGTTGCTTATTTTGAGTGTGTAAATGATTAAAATACTATTTTGGAATTTAAATTTGATTAAGTATTGGGCACATGTTATTAGTTGTGGGTGGATAATGGAAGTTGTAATTTTGGGTTTTATTAGTAAATAAAGTGTGGTTTAGAATGAGAGATTAAGAACGATGTATTTTATCATACATGTGTCTAGGAGGTGATTTATAATTGTTAGTTGGAGCCATTGGGCTGCGAGATTCAATGGTTAGATCAGTTATGTTTCTTGGGCTGCGGGATCCAAGAACAATATTTATTTACCTGGGTTAATTGTTGTTGTCCGGGAGTTCGGGAGGTGTAAGACCATATTTTGGGCGTCCATCCGGCACCGGGAGATCTGGCCAATCTTAGACACAATCGACTTCGTGTTGATTGTTGTTAGTGTAAGTCCATATTTTGGGCATCTACCTGACAAACCTTAGGAAGTGGTACTGCGGGATACCACTAACGATCGTTCCATCTACAATTACAATTGCCTGTGTTTATCGTTGGTAGTGTAAGTCCATATTTTGGGCATCTACCTAACGTACTTTAGGAGTGGTACTGCGGGATACCACTAGTGGTCATTCTGTCTTCAGTATGTGTATTGATTTGGGGAGTCGGGATTTAATTGTGTTCATAACACTTATTTGTGAATTTGGGTTCTTTTGTGTTATAATAGTTTTATTGAGATGTCATTGGAGTTCTTATCTTTTGGATGAAGCATATGTTTGTTGTAATGTTTTATTGTACTAATTAGTTCTGCAGGTGGGTTATGGACGAGGTTATGGTAAGTGGTGGTTGTTTGTATTGAATGACATGAATGCCTCTTGTTATTTATGGATACTGATTTGACTCCCTGATCTATGATTCTGAACTTGTGTTTTCTATGTTGGGGAGAACTATTAGTTACTCGCCACTGACAGTGGAGTTGTATTCATTTTTCAGATGCTGATTGACCGCAGGATTGTAAAAGTTTGGGCGGTGTGTGTGTGTGAGGATTGGTATTAGGGATCCTTTCCATTAGTTTAGACATCCCAGTTTGTATAGCATGGCCATAATTCCTTACTTTATGATTTCTGTTTAAGTATTTTTGATTTCTAGACTTATGTATAGGTGTTTATACCTCGTACTTTGGACTTGTAATGGTATTGGAATTTCTTTAATTGGACTTTATTAATTTCTTTTGGGTTATGTTTCTTAGAACTTAAGTGGCATTCCCGTCCGGTGCCCTATCTTTCGCTTGTATCCTCTGTTTTTAAGGACAGGGTGTTACATAGAGAAAGTAGGGAATGACATAATTAAAGGGTATTATTGGTTAACAAATAGAAGAAATAATTAGGATAAATGTGTAACCACCTTTAGGAAAATATGGGGTTACATCCATTAAAAGATATAATAGAATAAAATAGGATAATAAGATAAAATAGGATAATAAGATAATACATGCTTGAATTATTTTGGGCCAAGGTAAGAAGCATGGTCCAAACATTGAAATAGTTTTTGGGCTTGAAATGAATTCCTGAACTGGATTATTATTCTCAAAGCCAACCTTTAACTTGGGCCAGAAATCATATGAAAAGGCTATTCAAGTCCGGTTACCAAGAAGGGACTAAAATTACTTCTAACCCCTACTTAGCCAACTCGTTATTAATTCAACATTAAATTTGAGTCGGTCCACAACCTTGAATTGCTTTAAGATGGGGTTTTAGGAACCTAACGGTTGAGGTCAAATGAAAGAATATAGGATGGCTGTAACGACCCGACTTTTTAGCTTGTCGATTTACGAAGGGTAATCAACATTCGGATCATTACTTAATCTAATTAGACCATAATTCAATATTACAAAGGAAAGAATTAACCTTTATTAACTATAGCTGCTAGAATCCATAATAAACCTCTAATTAATATTACATCAAAAGTCTGAAAAATACTGTCCCAACATGCTGGGATCTTAGTAACAAACTAAATAAAGGTTTAAATAGTTCTGACTAAACTAGAATACTTAAATAGAGGCCCAAACTCTCAAGCCCATCCGGCGAAGCCCGCTCTAATCTGCTGCAACGTCACCTGAAACTGAGGGGGGGGTCCACCATCAGTGGCGAGTAACTAGGCTGTCCCATTTAATCGAGGGACCACCAAACACATAATAGCATAGAAATTATCATAAAAACTGTAAAGAACTTAATACATGTTTTACACATAAATATACAAATTACGTATAAATGTACGTATAAAAATACGTATAAAAGAACGTATAGACGTACGTATAAATGTACGTACAGAAATACGTATACAAGTACGTATAAAGATACGTATAAAGATACGTATAAATACACCTGCAGAGATACGGTTAGAATACGTATAATCTTCGTATAGAATACGTACAAACAACCCTGCAGATACGGTTAGAATACATACAAAATACATTCAACATTCGCATACATACACACGCTAACATACTCGAATAATTACAGAATATACACAGCGGAAGACTTATAATATACTGAACTTGTACTTTATATTATACAACTTAGAATTATACCTCACCACCTTCTTACATGATATCATCAGTAAATCCTAATCATATCTTTTCATAATCTTATCATCGAATTTCATATCATAATCTTATCATATCATAAATTATATCTTATCATAATCTTTCTTAATCGTAATTCATATCTTATAATTACATCTCATCTTATATCATAACATCAATCTTATAATAAGGGCATAATAGCTTCTTATCTTAACATATGCACTTATCATATCATTACATCAATCTTATAATAAGGACATAATATCTTCTTAACTTTACATATGTACTTATTATATCAACTTAACTTAACATATCATCTTTGCGGACTGTCTTCTTCAGCTCGTAGCGAACCTTTGCGTTCGCAACTTTCCTAGAACATGTCGGGGTGAACCTTTGCGTCCCACCCGTAGCCCTCCTTTGCGAGAACTAAGCCTAAGCTATGGCCATAACTCCTGGTAGCGGCTCGCAGATACGGTTACCAGACGGCTACATGTTCTAAGACCAAGAACTGCGCGGGGGAACCTTTGCGTTCGTCCCATGTGAGCAGTGGCATCGACTAAACCCAATTGATAACCTTTGCGTTATCGCAAGGGCGTCCTATCTTATTTAACCCGATTGATGACCTTTGCGTCATCGCAGGGGCGATCTTTATATTGTATCTTATATCTTTATTTAATCATATCATATCATATATTGGGAAATACTAGGTGACCGTAATAGGAAATGAAATGTTCGGAGTCCCAGGAAAGAGAGGTGCGGCACGTATATTGGCCACCTTAAATACCAAGTCTTTCCTAGCCAGAGACCGAAACATAACATGTATATCTATTACTCTGTTTCCTTTCTTATCCCTAGTAATATCTTATATATCTTCAAAACTCATATAATATATTATCCTTAAAATATATATATCATATACTTATAATCTTACCCTTTCGGATACTAATTTTAATATTATATCATATACTAATTTGTAACATTATCCAAAGTAAGATAATTGTATTAATAACACTATTAGTATTTGGCCCTAATAAACATGTTACTAATATTATTATTCCTTTTTATCCCTACACTTTACAACTTATCCCCAATAATTATTTTATCCGTAACTTATATTACTAAATTATTCCTAAATTAATAACAATTCAAAATCAACTAAATTTGACTATTTCCAGCAATTTTACACGGCATTCCCAGAATGTTAACAAAATTTAATTAATTTCTTAATTTATTTTAATTAAACAACTAATTACTAAAAATTAGCAAATTAAAATAAAAAAATCATACTTTTCCTAATTTTCTTCCACACGACGTTTTAATATCTTTTAATAAAAATTATTTAATTAATTCATATAATTTAATCTACAGCAAACACTTAAATTAAATAAACAATTCTTACGAAAAATTATACTTAACATAACATAACAAGATTAAAATCATACATACACGGCATATACATATAAACAAGAAATAACACAACTTTTAATGTTTTAATCTTTAGCTCACTCGGGAGAATCCCGAGAGTAAGTAGATTTTAGAATATAATTCAAGAACAAATTTACATATTCAAGAATTTAAAGATTCATGGAATTAAATAAAGATTTAAAATAAAGATTCACATATTTAATCTAGCATGTTCAAGTTTAGTATAAAAATAACATTTTTATTTCCTCCTTTAAATTTTGTACCACTCGAAAATTCAATAATTAATAATAGCATATTTTAATAATTCAATTGCCCTATTTTATACAATCTGATTTTTAAAGAATTAAATTAAAAACGACCATCTAAAGATCTCTAAAAATCTGGAAATTTTTATGGGAGCTAAATATGGGTTCAAGTATTTACGTGCATAAATTTCGTCTAAAAATAACATCTTTTACTATTTTTAAGTGATTTTATAACTAACCAGTCAGATTAGGCTGAATTCGGTTTCAGAATTTTATGCCATATCAAACGATCTTTAAAAATTACGAAAATTTAACACAAGCTGTAAAACATTATCACTGACTTCCATATAAAATTTCGTAGCATTCCGAATTGATTAAGTACACTAATAAATTCGTAAACCGATTCTGGACAGTTTTACCGGTTTGAAAGATTAAAATATTATAAATAATAAACGGACGAATTTTTCCACGAAATAAATCATGGTTAATAATCAAACAGTAAACAAGATACCATGAAAAATTCATCAAGAAATAACAAGATTTGATTGGTAAATAAATTATACAAGATCATACATAAAATCAAGAAAATACATAAAAATCAATCAAGAAATTCATGCTTCATGCTCGACATGTTCATATGAAAACAATATTAAATTTCCTACAATGTTCATGATATGATTCCTAATTAACTATGTGTTTTTCTACCCATAGATTAAAGGAGAAAGCGAAGTTACCTGGATTCGCTTAATTAATCCAAGGAAAAATTAAAGGGGTTCGACTTTTGAGAGGGGAAGAAGAGAGGATGATGATCTTTAGAATTTGGAGTTTATGTGCTTAAATGCATAATGGCAAAATAAGGGACAAGAGCCCTATTTATAGAACAAAAGGAAGGGTTGCAAGTCCTAAAATAAGGGGAAGGGGGAGCTGATCGTGTGGACTAAAACAAAGGGGCCAAGTCATGGGCTTGGTTGATAATTACTTAGGCCTACTTAATTGGTAATTAACATAATTACCCAACTAAATTAAAAATACCCATTGGCCCAAATGGAAGAACAGAACCGGCCAAAAGGAAATAAAAGAACAAATTGGGTATTTGGCCCAATTTGATGAAAAAGAAAGGGCTAAAAATAAAACAGTCCAAAATTAAATGGGCCTTTTGGACTTAGAATTAAGACATATCATTAATAACCGCGAAATTTTCTGGCCCAAAATTCCGGGTCGTTACAATCACCCCTCCTTAAATAAATTTCGTCCTCGAAATTTACTTAAAGAAGCTCACGTAAGAAAACAATGGAACAACTAAAACATAAACGATCAGCCGTAGACGGAGACCGTACACGTAGTTATGTCAGCTGTGCGTCCGCCTCTTCTTGGTCACGTAGAAGACTCGGTTCTTCACTTGTACTCGGCTCACCATTGTTGCCGGTTTGTTCTTTGGTCACGCCCAAGTCTCGCGCCTTCCTTGTCTGCATACGCAACACACTATTATAACCCGTCGCACCTCTTTCCGGAATGACGTTCGTTCTCGCATCCTCTGTAAACCGGGGTCTCGGGAACGTTGGTTGCTTGCCCGTCCTGCGATTGCGGCTGGTTGGCTTTCCCTGGTTCTCTTCCTTGTAGCCTTTTCCTCCTCGAACGATGCTTGAACCTCTAAAGCGGTCTCGTACGCGTTCTGTAACGATGCTGACCTGTTGCCGGTAACGTGTACCCTAATGCGAGGACTCGTCATTTTGATATACCGCTTCAGCTTCTCAGCTTCTGTTGGAGATATTGCAGCGACAAATCTGGACAGCTTCGCGATCTTGTCGGTAAATGTCTGAACTGACATGGTCCCCTAAGCGAGCGTCAGGAACTCCTCTGGCTTTTGCCACCTAAGCTCGTCGGAAAAGATACGTTCTCGTAGCTTGGAGGTAAACTCTTCTCGTGTCATGGTCTTCACAGCTCTTCCCTGCGGCGAACCGTTACCAACTAGTCGTCTGCTTCTAATCGAAGGTAGTAGCTAGCGATCTGAACTCGTTTATCTTCCGGACAACCGATTGCGTCGAACAGTCTTTCCATCTTTCAAATCCAGCTTTTGCGCATCACGAGTTCAGACGTGCTATCATTGGTAGGACGCCAATGACGAGAAATCCGATCCTGGACCTGTGGGTTATGGGCTTACTACACCTCCGCTGCGCCACTCTGATAACACCGGTCACGGCTACTAATTTGATGGTTCCGGCGTCGAAGTCTGAGGTTAGGCCTTGGGGGCGTCATACTTTACGTACAAACTTAAACATTCCTATGGTTAGTTCACACAAAAGCACATAGTAACGTCGGAGGACGTAAACGAGCAATCCGATCGAAGGAAGACGGCTGGGAATTCTGGACTCGCATGCTATTCTGTGCCAAAGTAAGAATTGCGTCTTCTAAGTTACGATGACGACGACAGAAACTTGAAGGTCGTGGGGTCGACATCCTGAAACAACAATCGCGTTAAGAAATACACGACATACGAAACGGCGCCAACGTGAAACGAAAACGATAAATCGTCTTAACCCTGGCTTCTACCCATGGTTCACTCATCTAGGTTTTCCATATTAGGCTAAGGTTCACTCGGGTTCATAAAGCGCTCAACTTTCGAAGTTACTTGTGAAGAAGTAACTTAGGGTCAAACCTATGGCTCTGATACCAACTGTAACGACCCGACTTTTTAGCTTGTCGATTTACGAAGGGTAATCAACATTCGGATCATTACTTAATCTAATTAGACCATAATTCAATATTACAAAGGAAAGAATTAACCTTTATTAACTATAGCTGCTAGAATCCATAATAAACCTCTAATTAATATTACATCAAAAGTCTGAAAAATACTGTCCCAACATGCTGGGATCTTAGTAACAAACTAAATAAAGGTTTAAATAGTTCTGACTAAACTAGAATACTTAAATAGAGGCCCAAACTCTCAAGCCCATCCGGCGAAGCCCGCTCTAATCTGCTGCAACGTCACCTGAAACTGAGGGGGGGGTCCACCATCAGTGGCGAGTAACTAGGCTGTCCCATTTAATCGAGGGACCACCAAACACATAATAGCATAGAAATTATCATAAAAACTGTAAAGAACTTAATACATGTTTTACACATAAATATACAAATTACGTATAAATGTACGTATAAAAATACGTATAAAAGAACGTATAGACGTACGTATAAATGTACGTACAGAAATACGTATACAAGTACGTATAAAGATACGTATAAAGATACGTATAAATACACCTGCAGAGATACGGTTAGAATACGTATAATCTTCGTATAGAATACGTACAAACAACCCTGCAGATACGGTTAGAATACATACAAAATACATTCAACATTCGCATACATACACACGCTAACATACTCGAATAATTACAGAATATACACAGCGGAAGACTTATAATATACTGAACTTGTACTTTATATTATACAACTTAGAATTATACCTCACCACCTTCTTACATGATATCATCAGTAAATCCTAATCATATCTTTTCATAATCTTATCATCGAATTTCATATCATAATCTTATCATATCATAAATTATATCTTATCATAATCTTTCTTAATCGTAATTCATATCTTATAATTACATCTCATCTTATATCATAACATCAATCTTATAATAAGGGCATAATAGCTTCTTATCTTAACATATGCACTTATCATATCATTACATCAATCTTATAATAAGGACATAATATCTTCTTAACTTTACATATGTACTTATTATATCAACTTAACTTAACATATCATCTTTGCGGACTGTCTTCTTCAGCTCGTAGCGAACCTTTGCGTTCGCAACTTTCCTAGAACATGTCGGGGTGAACCTTTGCGTCCCACCCGTAGCCCTCCTTTGCGAGAACTAAGCCTAAGCTATGGCCATAACTCCTGGTAGCGGCTCGCAGATACGGTTACCAGACGGCTACATGTTCTAAGACCAAGAACTGCGCGGGGGAACCTTTGCGTTCGTCCCATGTGAGCAGTGGCATCGACTAAACCCAATTGATAACCTTTGCGTTATCGCAAGGGCGTCCTATCTTATTTAACCCGATTGATGACCTTTGCGTCATCGCAGGGGCGATCTTTATATTGTATCTTATATCTTTATTTAATCATATCATATCATATATTGGGAAATACTAGGTGACCGTAATAGGAAATGAAATGTTCGGAGTCCCAGGAAAGAGAGGTGCGGCACGTATATTGGCCACCTTAAATACCAAGTCTTTCCTAGCCAGAGACCGAAACATAACATGTATATCTATTACTCTGTTTCCTTTCTTATCCCTAGTAATATCTTATATATCTTCAAAACTCATATAATATATTATCCTTAAAATATATATATCATATACTTATAATCTTACCCTTTCGGATACTAATTTTAATATTATATCATATACTAATTTGTAACATTATCCAAAGTAAGATAATTGTATTAATAACACTATTAGTATTTGGCCCTAATAAACATGTTACTAATATTATTATTCCTTTTTATCCCTACACTTTACAACTTATCCCCAATAATTATTTTATCCGTAACTTATATTACTAAATTATTCCTAAATTAATAACAATTCAAAATCAACTAAATTTGACTATTTCCAGCAATTTTACACGGCATTCCCAGAATGTTAACAAAATTTAATTAATTTCTTAATTTATTTTAATTAAACAACTAATTACTAAAAATTAGCAAATTAAAATAAAAAAATCATACTTTTCCTAATTTTCTTCCACACGACGTTTTAATATCTTTTAATAAAAATTATTTAATTAATTCATATAATTTAATCTACAGCAAACACTTAAATTAAATAAACAATTCTTACGAAAAATTATACTTAACATAACATAACAAGATTAAAATCATACATACACGGCATATACATATAAACAAGAAATAACACAACTTTTAATGTTTTAATCTTTAGCTCACTCGGGAGAATCCCGAGAGTAAGTAGATTTTAGAATATAATTCAAGAACAAATTTACATATTCAAGAATTTAAAGATTCATGGAATTAAATAAAGATTTAAAATAAAGATTCACATATTTAATCTAGCATGTTCAAGTTTAGTATAAAAATAACATTTTTATTTCCTCCTTTAAATTTTGTACCACTCGAAAATTCAATAATTAATAATAGCATATTTTAATAATTCAATTGCCCTATTTTATACAATCTGATTTTTAAAGAATTAAATTAAAAACGACCATCTAAAGATCTCTAAAAATCTGGAAATTTTTATGGGAGCTAAATATGGGTTCAAGTATTTACGTGCATAAATTTCGTCTAAAAATAACATCTTTTACTATTTTTAAGTGATTTTATAACTAACCAGTCAGATTAGGCTGAATTCGGTTTCAGAATTTTATGCCATATCAAACGATCTTTAAAAATTACGAAAATTTAACACAAGCTGTAAAACATTATCACTGACTTCCATATAAAATTTCGTAGCATTCCGAATTGATTAAGTACACTAATAAATTCGTAAACCGATTCTGGACAGTTTTACCGGTTTGAAAGATTAAAATATTATAAATAATAAACGGACGAATTTTTCCACGAAATAAATCATGGTTAATAATCAAACAGTAAACAAGATACCATGAAAAATTCATCAAGAAATAACAAGATTTGATTGGTAAATAAATTATACAAGATCATACATAAAATCAAGAAAATACATAAAAATCAATCAAGAAATTCATGCTTCATGCTCGACATGTTCATATGAAAACAATATTAAATTTCCTACAATGTTCATGATATGATTCCTAATTAACTATGTGTTTTTCTACCCATAGATTAAAGGAGAAAGCGAAGTTACCTGGATTCGCTTAATTAATCCAAGGAAAAATTAAAGGGGTTCGACTTTTGAGAGGGGAAGAAGAGAGGATGATGATCTTTAGAATTTGGAGTTTATGTGCTTAAATGCATAATGGCAAAATAAGGGACAAGAGCCCTATTTATAGAACAAAAGGAAGGGTTGCAAGTCCTAAAATAAGGGGAAGGGGGAGCTGATCGTGTGGACTAAAACAAAGGGGCCAAGTCATGGGCTTGGTTGATAATTACTTAGGCCTACTTAATTGGTAATTAACATAATTACCCAACTAAATTAAAAATACCCATTGGCCCAAATGGAAGAACAGAACCGGCCAAAAGGAAATAAAAGAACAAATTGGGTATTTGGCCCAATTTGATGAAAAAGAAAGGGCTAAAAATAAAACAGTCCAAAATTAAATGGGCCTTTTGGACTTAGAATTAAGACATATCATTAATAACCGCGAAATTTTCTGGCCCAAAATTCCGGGTCGTTACAATGGCCATCAAAAGGGAAATTTGTTTGACACATTTTATAAAATATTAATAGCATAAATTCCCGGAAAATAATTTTAAAAAGATTTTCCATTTATAAAACAGAGAATTCATTAATAGTTTTCGAAATAAATTTTTAAGACAACAGGAAAGACAAACTTATTATCTAAAATTCTAACCCCAAAAATACGAGGTGTTACAGATATGAAACCCTCTAGAGTGGAGAATTTTGGCTAGTTGTAGCATAGGGTTCATGTTCAGGTCGGTTTTCAAGTCCGGTCCAATTTCTGCACACCCCTATATGTGCCCTTGTGCTGGGTACGGAATACAGACCGCGTGAGGTCTTTGTGACACACCCATTAATGAACCCATAATTTTTTTCTAATTTGTTTTTTTTTTTTTAAGTTTCTTGTGTTATTTTGTAAGTTTGTGTTATAAAATGCAATGAGTTGAATTGTGTCTATGTTAGAGCTTGGGTTCGGCATTTATAGGAGATGAGAGTGTGAAAGAACGATTGATAGCCGAATTATGGATCGCGGTTGGACACATATGTCGTGACGTAATAGGATTTAGAGGTGATTTAATTTTGTCGTCCACTACTTTTGAGTCTTTGCTTCATTGGTGGAGAAAGGGTAGGGTTACACTTGGTGTAATCCTACCCAACATACACAAATTAAATGAAATAATGTGATTGGGTAGTTAATTTTGGCTCCTTTCTAAACAATTTCAAAATTTCAAAATTTTAATTCAAATTCAAAAGGTTTCAGATTTTGAAATTCAAATAATTTTTTATGCCTTTTATTTTCTAATAACAACAATAATTATAATTATTTTAATTATTTTGAAGAAATTAAATATTTTCTTATATGAACATCATTTTCGTTTCCTCCCCATGGTTGCCGCCGACCCGCCACTATACTCCGCCATCACTACATTGAAATTGGCGCCACCACCACTAAAGTGCTAAGAAATGGCAGGCAGCACAACCCACCCCGCCAACAACCACAAAAACCTATTCGATGAAAAACAAGGGTAAATCAAAATACCCAATTTAATTTTTGAAATTACGGGCTTTTGATTCGAATTTGTCTGTGGCAGGAGGGGTTGGGGGATGGTCACCGACCATTCCCGAGCAATTTGGTAGTGTTGGAGGTGGTTTCAGTGGTAATGGCGGCAGTTGGTGGTGGCGGTGGATGGCGGCTGGAGTGTTGCTGAGTTTTTTTGTTTAATAATTTTGGTCGGGTTTTTTTGTTTAATAATTTTGGTTGGGTTTTTTATGTTTAATAATTTTGGTTGCGATTTCAAGTATGGGGTTTAGGTCGTCGTCTTCTGGCAACCTGAACGGTGGTTGTCTGGAAGGTTGGGATGTGGTTGGTGGTCTGTGTTCAGACGATGTTGGACAGACACAATGGGGTTCAACAACATCATAAGAAGTACTCGACTTATGAGATAATTAATCTTTCTATTTAATCCCATCAAATACCAAACAAATGATGAAGATTATACTCGTATTAGTGTAATCCCACCTACCAATTATCTATCCCTAACTCTTTTATTATTGTCTATAATCCACATCCCTCTCACCAAAAGTCCCGCAAGTACTCATCATTTCGACTCTTTTTCCCCATAAGTCCATAACTAATGCTAACTAGTTTTTTAGCCCGTGCATGATGCACGGGCTTCACCTTTATATTAAGTGTTATACTAGCCTTGTGTACACGCTTTGCGTGCGATGATATTTTAAATATATCTTTTAATTTTCTAAACAAATAAAAAAAACAAAGGTTGTTTGTTCGGAAATTTTGTACATTTTTCAAATTCAAGCCCATCCACGTGATCATAATAAACTTTTCCTTTTTCATCAGGTCATCCCACAACAATAAATAAAAGAAAATGTTGAGTTCTTATATATTCTATGGGTTATCAAATTTCTAAGATAATAGCCTTCTATGCATGCTTTGTGTGCGATGATATTTTAAATGCATCTATTAATCTGTCTAAGCAAAAAAAATAAAGGTTATTTGTTTGAAAAAATCTGTTAAATTCACACTCAGTCATATAATCGAAAATAAAATTTTTACCTTTTATTCGATCATCCCACAACAATAAACAAAAGAAAAGATTTATTTATCATATTTTATTGGCTACCAAATTACTACGATAATCAAAATGTAATTTTTTATGAACTATATCAATATGGATATCTATTTATAGAGAATTTAAAAATATGATTTTTTGTTTTTTGTTTTATTTTTTAGAATTTTATATTTTGTACTATTTTCATTTTAAAAAGTTCAAATATTGTAAGAACTTTCCTTAATAATTAGGGGTGAGATTTTAGAAAGTTTTGAGGGGTAATATGGTCTTTTCGAGGGGGGACACCATGACTCCCCCCTTTGGCTTATATAATAGAGATATATGAGCTTGTTTGAATTTGCTATGGTGATTTTTTTAAGAGCGAAATCAAGATTTCTTGATTCATCAAAATTAAATTAATTTGAAATATTTTCAATTATTTCTAATACTATCATACTCCATGCATACAAATCTTGGAAAAATAATTCTTCTTGATCATTATAAAAGGGAAAAATAAGTGAATTCGCATGTATAAAGCGGGTTCACATTTAGAATAACTTCATATGGAATAAAAAGTAATTTAAAAAGATTAAACAAAAAAAGATACAGAGTAAAAAGTAAATTCATAAAGATAAAGTGTGTGCAAACTTTAGAAGAATTTCATGTGGAATAAAAGGTATTTTTAAATGGTTAAAAAAAAAGGAGGGGAAAATTAAAGAAATTGAGAAAAACTTTGGAAACTGAAAAGTTTTTTATACTAAAAATAAATGAAAAATGTAATTAGGAAAAATTAATAGGAGTTAAATTTTTTTCATAAAATAAAAGAAGAATATGAATTAATTTATATTTTTTAAATGTTGACACATGACAAATTTTGATTTGAGGGCTAAAATGAAAAAACATGTGGTATTCATATGTTTTGGGTGATTGTTTTTAAATAAGGAATAGAATAGGTAAGCACCACCAAGGGCAACAACATGCATAACTAGCTTAAATCAAGAACGTATCGAAAATAAAGGCACACAACAATCAAGGTCAGACTTTTAATCCATAGGAATCCTCAACTATGCGAATTTCCTACCAAAATTTTCTCTCAATATAACCATTTCAAATGTTGATGGATGATAATGGATGGTAAAGTAAAGAATAGACAAATAGAGATGCTTGTGGGAATGTGGGGTAGATAAGCATTGTCATGAACATCGGCTCATGAATGTCCCAATGACTTCAGTTAAAATTCATTCCCATTACGATCATATCATACTTGTACCAAATGGGCCATTAGACTATGGAATGGCAGCCAATCTTCATCCTCCTTCGCACATTTTAATGCTACTGAAGTCGCGATTTGCAATGAAAGTAGATTAAGCAACATTGTAGTTACCTTCCATCAGTTCTAAACAATCTGCAGTTTCTCAATCCACACCTTCAATGTTTGCACCTCAAACCATTTATTCCTAACCCAAGTCACAGCATCAACCAAGCCCAGGTTTTCACCTGCTACAATCTCCAGCAAAAATATACCCCATCACTGTTAAACATCAACTTCTGAAGTTATAGGCATTCTGTTAATCAACTCAAGGGTATTGGACCCTATAGTTATCCTTGACAAATTTGTAGTATGACTTGCTCCAGTTCAATATTAACTTCGACAAACCTAAATCATCAACTGTTAGTCGAAAATTTCATCCAGCAAGATATTTTGGGGTTTCAGATCACAATGAGACCCACTCCATGCATTCCTCATGCAGATAAGCTAAGCCTCTACAGTTTCCTGCAGCAATATCATATTTCCTTTTCCAATTCAATGAAGAAGACAATAGGACAATGAAATCTGTGCTTGTGATCTGCTTTCCATATACTCTAAGAGCATCCGTCTTTTGCTTTCCATAGACACAATAGTCCCATACATTCATTAGGTTCAAGTGGTTGAGTCTCGCGAGCTGGAACAAGACCGAATAGATAAAGACCTCTAGACGCGAGTCACTAAACTGCTTGCTTAAGTTTCCCTTTCACCGTTCTTACAATCAAGAGCTGAATAGATAAAGACCTCTAGGCGCGAGTCACTAAACTGCTTGCTTAAGTTTCCCTTTCACCGTTCTTACAATCAAGAGCTCTGCTTCACCTTGATCACTCACTACCATAACAAGCTTCTTGATTACAGCAAATCTTCCATCTTCCAAATTATCTTTGTAAACATCTGCATATGCTCCTCTCTCCCAATCTCTTCCTGTAAAATTTTAGTGGCAATTCTCAACTCATCATGGAAAATTCTTTGTGCAATTCTACTGTTTAAAGGTAAGCAATAACACATAAATCTATAATTCACTTAATGAATATAATGAATGATTCTTACCATCCTAGATTCCTAGAAGTATAATATTTCTCAATAAAAAAATCCACTTCATTTTTCAAACAAAGCTAAAAAAGTATATCTATCATTGATAAGACATACTCCCATAAGAAAAGCTTGTCCAGGAATAGAATAGATGCTAATGCTAATCCTAGGCGACTTTTCAAATTTTCGTTCAACTCTATCATTAACCCTTATAAAAGTCGTCTTAATTCCATCAACACAATCGCCGACATTAACCGCGTCAGCCACCACCATAACCAACTTCTTCCTTCATCTCTCTCTCTCAAAATCCCCCTTTTCCCCAATTCTTCCCCAAAAAAACCCTAACCCTAACCCTAATCAATCCATCAATCAATCATGCTTCTTTCACCAGGAAATTCACCTCGTCATCTCTCATCTCCATCTCCATCCCCATCACTTTCTCTCTCCTCTACCAATCATCACCCCAACCCTCCTTCCTCCTAATCCCACCAAAAACCCCCCAAGAAAACCACCGCCAGTTCTCGACGAAGACAACTATGTCGCCTCAATCGAGAAAATCATCGAGCGCGACTTCTTCCCCGACATCCCCAAGCTTCGAGACCGCCTTGATTGGCTCTAAGCCGTTCAAACTCACGACCCTGTTCAGATTCGCGACGCTCAGCTCAAGATTCTCGAGCGTCGTCGCAACATTAGTAGCAGCAATGAAGGTAAAACTGCAACAACAACAACTACTACTCCTGGTTCAACTTTTTTCAAAAATTATGCAACCCCTTTTGAATTTGATCGAACCCCTTCTATAATTGATGGTAATTCTGGGGTTGTTAAGGAGGAGGATGATTCTGGGGTTGATGTTTCATTGAGTTTGGATCAGTTTTTTAGGAGGTATACTAATGAAGATAATGATAGTTTTAATAAGATTATGGAGAAAGATAATAGGAAGAGGAAAGAGCGATTTGGGTATTTGTTGGAAGGCGAGAAGGAAGAGGATCATGATGGGTTTAGAGGGGTGGAGGATGTTAAGAGGGATAGGATAACGGACAGGTACAGGACGTCGGATCAGCCGACGAGTACTTTGGATAGTTGGAAGTATTGCGCCAAGAATTTGCTCATGTATCATCCTGCTTACGGAAACTTAGCGGGATATAAAGTTAGAAGTGCAAAAGCATGTCCAGTATGTGATGATTCCATGAAGAAACAAAGGCTAAAATGTTGTGGTAAGAATGTGTACATGCATACTAGAACGTGGCTCCCTCCGTCTCACCGGTACCGTAGGATGAAAGCACAATTCAATGGAAAAATCGAGGAGAGGGTAGCTCGTGGACCTTTGTCGGGAATCCAGTTGTATAAGCGGATAAAAGATGTGAGGACGGTGTATGGAAAATTTCAAGATGCTACCGATTCCAACAAGGAAGAAGTGTGGAAGAAAAGGTCTATCCTTTGGGACCTACCTTATTGGAAGTACTTGTCCGTTAGGCATTGTCTAGATGTCATGCACATCGAAAAGAATGTTTGTGACTCAATCGTCTCAACTTTGTTAAACTCAGAAAAGACAAAAGATGGGCTCAATGTGCAGAAGGACATGATGATGCTAAACATTAGACCTCAGCTATGGCCACAATACAATCAAGATGGTTCAAAGGCATATTTTCCTCGAGCTGGTTACACTTTTTCTAAAGAGGAGAAAAATAAATTTGGTGAGTGTTTGCATGGTATCAAGGTGCTAACTGGCTATTCTTCAAACGTGAAACGTTTTGTATCTATGGCTGATAAGAAGTTGATTGGCATGAAATCACATGATTTTCATGATGCAAGTGTTTCTTCCCATTGCACTTCGAGGGCTTTTGTCTAAGCATGTTAGGCTGACAATTGTGAAGCTATGCTTGTTTTTTAATAAGATATGCAGAAAGGTCATTGATCCAGTAGAGCTTGACACTTTACAAGAAGATGTTGTTGAGATATTATGCAGGTTTCAGATATATTTTCCACCTTCTTTTTTTGACATAATGGTTGATGTGGTTATACATCTTGTGAATGAGGTTAAAGAGTGCGGTCCCGTTTTTCTACGATGGATGTATCCCATTGAGAGATATATAGGGATTCTGAAAGGATTAGTAAAAAATCGGGCGAAGCCAGAAGGGACCATTGTCACAAGATATACAGCAGAGGAGGCTTCTAGTTTTTGTGGTGAATTCCTTGCTATGGCGGAGGAAATTAGAGTTCCAAAGTCTTGTCATGAGGGTAGACTTCAGGGGCGTGGTACGATCAATCGCAAGGAGATTAGACCCCCTACAGAGCGTTTTTACCAGGCACACCGGCGTGTTCTTCAACACCTTTCTAAAGTTCACCCTACATAGAAAGACATATCAATGAGTTGAGATGCCTTCATCCAAGAGTTACACCTTATGCGTTGATGCAAGAACACAATCGCACATTTGTCAGATGGTTCCAACAACAAGTGCAACTTGAATTAAAACAACCTAATAATGATGTCTCCGACACATTTGCTTGTTTGTTGTCTGGTCCACAGTCTTTTGTTACTTGTTTTGAGGGTTATGACATAAATGGATATTGTTTTTACACCAAGCGTCAAGATGGCAAGAGTGTACAGTAGAATAGCGGTGTTATGGTAGTTGCTTCTTCTACAGAGTATTCTACTCCCAAAGATAGTAGACCAATTGACTTTACAGGAGTATATTATGGGGTCATTAAGGAGATATGGGAAGACTTTAAAATACCTATTTTTAAGTGCAAGTGGGTGGACAACCAACGTGGTATGAAAATTAGTGATGAGGGTATGACTTTGGTGGATTCAAATCGGTTTAGTGATACTGGTGAACCTTTTGTTTTGGCATCCCAAGCTAAACAGGTTTTTTACGTTAAAGACAACGTCGACCCTCGATGGTGGGTGGTTGTACAAGGTAAGAGAAATATAGTCGGTGTTGAAGATGTAGTAGACGAAGAAGAGTATGACCAATTTGATGCTACTCCTCCTTTATCAATTGAGGTTCAACCTTTACCACATAGTGAAGAAATTGTTGATGATGAGGTATATGATGATGATGATGGAATTTATGTTGATGTGTCGTGCCAAAGGAATAGGTAAATGACTACCGTATACGTGCTTGTTTAACTCATGATCATATTTTAGAATTTTCATTTATTACCTTATCCTAATTTTTTTGTGCGATCTTTCTAATTGAATTCATTGCAGTTCATTACCAACAGAAACCAACAACGATGAGTGATATAGAATCAAGTGAAAGTTGGAGTTCGGATGAGCAAACGAACCAAATGGGTGGAGGTTTAACAGAGTATGAGAAAGAAAGGGAATGCAGGATTGCTCAAAATAAGGCTAGAATGGAAGCTTTGGGTTTGCAACAAATGGCAAACCCATGGATGGATGTAGGAGGGAAGACAAAATCCAAAAGTCAAGTAAGAAAAGATAAGATGTTGATTATGAGCCTGACAGGGAAGATGAAGGCGATGATGATTTAAGTGACGAGAGCAGTGATGATATGTCAAGTGAGGTTGTGAAGGATAAGAACGGACGGAAAAAGGTAGTTTTAATGATTTGGTAGTATATTACGTTTTTCCCTGTATAAAGTTAACCAATTTTAGTTGAATGCTATTAAATATTTATTTGTGTATTATTTTTGCAATATTGAGTTTCTATAACATATTTTGTAGTTGATACTGATTTTTTGTCATTGATTTTGCTGTAGGATTTTGCGAAAATGGATAGGGATGAAAATGCAAACTTAGAAGACCATGATTTGAATCAACACCAAAATGCTTCTTCTTCTCAAACAACCAAAAGAAAGGGTAGAGGTCCAGCAAAATCTGTTAAGGCACCTGAACCCATGTTTCTCGAGTTGGATGAAATACATTTTCCAGCTGGTAAATGGCAAAAACAATATGGGCAACAAATTGGGTATTGTGCAACAAAATTGGACATCAACCTTCGTGATTGGGGTGATGTGGCGCAAGACACAAAGGATATGTTGTGGGAGGATACAAAGGTATTTAATTCGTTTTGACTTTTACATGTAATATTTACATTTTTTAATTTTTAATAAAGTGCAAAGGGATATTGTGGTTTGATATTTTAATATGGTTTGCTTTTATTATTTTAATGTAGAAAAATTTCCACATCAAGGAGGATCAAAATGGAAAGAGGAAGAGTAATTTCCTTAGAGCATTGGGTACTCGTTTTCGACGGCGTAAGTCATGGTTGGTGTCTCGTTTTGTGGAAAAGAATACTGGTCCTGCAAAAGATTCTCCAGATTCAAATAAACTGCCTTGGGAAGCATGCGAAGGACAGTTTACACAGGACCAATGGAAGATTTTTGAGGCATACGTTAATTCTGAGGAATTTAAGGTAAATCCATATTATTTTGTTCTTTTTTTAAAAAAAATGTATCCATCATTTGTCTTTAGTAGGTTAGTATTGATATGTGACTAATTATGTTTGGTGCTTGTCATAGGAAAAGAGTAGGAAGGACAAGGAAAATGCAAAACGCAATATCCACCGCCACACCTTAGGACAAAAAGGTTATTCAAGGAGAAGGCCGGAATGGATCAAGGAAAAAAGACTTCCAGTTTCTAGTGATGGTACTAGCGAAGGAAGCAGTGGTCAATGAATCATCGGCTCAAAATCGTGCGCTTGAATGGTGTCTAGCTCATCAAAGGCGTTCAAAAGACGGAAAATGGGAAGTAAATCCAAACAAACCGGAAACCGCTCAAATTGTCGACCGAGTAGTAAGTGATTTTAAGATAAACAAAAATGACAAATTTATTTCATTTTTCTGCTATTTAATTCGAAGTTCAAATTTATGGATTAATATTTAAATTGTTGATATTATAGATGGAACACATTGAAATAGAGGCCAAGGAAAAGGAGGAAGGGGGAACACCCTCCGAGAGAGGTGTTGATGCCTTGACTAAAGCTATGGGCAAAAAGGATCATCGAGGATATGTGAAAGGTTTTGGGAGGTATGGTGTTGGTGTTGGCCATCAACAAGAATTTAGGAAATTAGCTGGAAAAAGTAAAAGATCTAGTTCGGGTTATGAGGAGGTAGAAGCACTCAAAGCTTCCCTAACCGAATAATTTGACTTAAAACAAGCAAGGATGGAAGAGGAATTAGATAAAAAGTTCCAACAATGGTTGCAGGAACGAGTAGCTATGGAAGTTCAAACTTATCTAGCCTCGTTGTCCCTATTGAATATGAATATTGGAAGTAGCTTGGGTTTGCCTACTCCACCACAAGAACCACCAATTGTAAAGGTTAGTTTTTTTTTTTTTTTAATAAACAAAATTCGCTACTGTGTTATATTATTTTTAATTTGTTAGTTAGTATGTTATTTTTCTTAAAGATCTAAGTAGTACGTTCTTACAACCTATTATATTTTTATATAATAGGAGGTTACAAAGTGTCGTCTAGCTGTGTATGATGAGGAAAACGTGGGTAACCTTGTAATTGTTGCTGAAGGTCAGGTGTACCCTGATTTGGGACCACATGTGCACAACTCATCTTTATTGTCGGGTCATTATAGGGTGAGTGTTGACTCACCTTATGAAGAACATTGGTCTGTGCTTGTTCCTATCCTAAATGGTGATAATGTAACAATAGTGGGTGCAGCCAAAGACTGTTTTTTGCAGTGGCCTAAGTCATTGGTTTTGTTTGCGGACAAGGTGAGTACATAATTTAAGAGTATATGTATGTGATGTTGAATAAAATTAAACATGTCTAAACTTGAGTGGTTGTATTTTTTTCATTAAATAATAGATACCATTGTTGAAAATGAAGCCTCAATGGTCACAAAACAAAGAACGAGTGTCTAGTTGCGACATTAGGGTTGAGGAGTCTGATGCGAGCTATGATAAGATGAACATAGATGGAAGCAATATTGCAAACCTCAGTGAAAATTGTGAATTACTACATATTGTGATGAATGATGAAAAGCATGATGCTATAAAAGTTGTATTGAAGGCACCAAGACAAAGATGTTTGGGTCACATCTACTGATATCTCTGAATTTTTAAGAGGTGCATGTGCAAATATCTCTTTGATCCATGTTTATATTCTGTAAGTATTGTTAAACTTTACTTTGATATTAATGATTTCCTATATATTATATTAAAAAAACTTTTTTTTTTTTAATTTTGTCTCTGAACTTAGTAACATGTTTTCTTTGATGAATTACATATTTCTAGTTGAACATGTCATTCCCGCATCCGAAGGTGAAAATATTACCTTTTTATGTCCTCAAAGGATTTCAGGAGTTGAATGCAAGAGAGTTTTCACAGAAGTTACATCGTACGTGAAACATGCATTTTGCATTGAAGCACAAAAGAAAGAGTCCCAAAGCAAATTTGTCTTGGTGCCATACAATGAGGAGTATGTACTCATTCGGATGTCTACTGCATTTGTTCAATTTTTACAACATATTTGCCTTTATGGATTACTATCATGTCTTTATTTTTGTAGCAACCATTGGATTCTCATGGTCATTGACTTGCGGGGTCGGTGTAGCGTACTTGTTTGACCCTCTAACTCCACCAGCAACAAAAAAAACGTCAATTAAGCTATGAAAATGTTTTTCTGTAGTAAGTGAACAATTAAGTGCATATATTTTATTAAAATTGAACATCATAAATAATATGTTGTCCCACACTTGTGAATTGCATTTTTCAGTGCCTACAAGTCGTATAGGGCGAAGCTCAGAGGTTATGCGCTGGAAAACAGTTCAAAAAAAATCTTGTTTTCATACAAATCAAGGTATTTACTTTCAATAATCACACATTATATTTGTTTAATATTAGAACTCTTTAGACTTACATTTTATTTCCTTACTATTTATATTAGTGCGCTCAGCAAACTGGTGGGACAGAGTGTGGGTATTACATCATGAGATACATGTTTGAGATACTTACTAGGTATAGAAGTTGCCACAGTGATCTGAAAAAGGTAACATGATCCATTTGCCTTGTTTTTGTTCTAAATCGTCCTGTTTTTGCCCAAAATCATGCAAACATGCTATTGGTGCCCAAAATCATGCAAACAAGTCATTTTATGTTTAAATAACTATTATAGGACTTTTTTAAATCTTGAAAACTTGAAATAGGTTGGTTCATGCTAACATGGGAGAGAAAACACTCAAAACTAGCCAAAAATGACCCATTTGCCTTGTTTTTGTTCCGAAACATGCTATTTTTGCCCAAAATCATGCAAACAAGTCATTTTATGCTTAAATAAATGTTATAGGACATGTATAAACCTTAAAAACCATTAATTGGTTGATTGGTAAGAAGATGGGCATGAAAACACTCAAAACTGCCCAAAAATGACCCATTTGCCTTGTATTTGTTCCAAAACATGATATTGGTGCCAAAAATCATGCAAACAAGTCATTTTATGTTTAAATAACTGTTATAGGACTTTTTTAAACCTTGAAAACTTGAAATAGGTCGGTTGGTGTGAACATGGGAAAGAAAACACTCAAAACTAGCCAAAAATGACCCATTTGCCTTGTTTTTGTTCCGAAACATGCTATTTTTGCCCAAAATCATGCAAACAAGTCATTTTATGCTTAAATAAATGTTATAGGATTTGTTCAAACCTTATAAATCATTAATTGGTTGATTGGTAAGAAGATGGGCATGAAAACACTCAAAACTACTAAAAAATGACCCATTTGCCTTGTATTTGTTCCAAAACATGCTATTGGTGCCCAAAATAATGCAAACAAGTCATTTTATGTTTAAATAATTGTTATAGGACTTTCTTAAACCTTGAAAACTTAAAATAGGTTGGTTCATGCTAACATGGGAGAGAAAACACTCAAAACTAGCCAAAAATGACCCATTTGCCTTGTTTTTGTTCCGAAACATGTTATTTTAGCCCAAAATCATGAAAACAAGTCATTTTATGCTTAAATAAATGTTATAGGACTTGTTCAAACCTTGAAAAGTTGAAATAGGTCGGTTGGTGTGAACATGGGAAAGAAAACACTTAAAACTAGCCAAAAATGACCCATTTGCCTTGTTTTTGTTCTAAAACATGCTATTTTTGCCCAAAATCATGCAAACAAGTCATTTTATGCTTAAATAAATGTTATAGGACATGTATAAACCTTAAAAAGCATTAATTGGTTGATTGGTAAGAAGATGGGCATGAAAACACTCAAAACTAACCAAAAATGACCCATTTGCCTTGTATTTGTTCCAAAACATGCTATTGGTGCCCAAAATCATGCAAACAAGTCATTTTATGTTTAAATAACTGTTATAGGACTTTTTTAAACCTTGAAAACTTGAAATGGGTTGGTTCATGCTAACATGGGAGAGAAAACACTAAAAACTACCCAAAAATGACCCACTTGCCTTGTATTTGTTCCAAAACATATAAATTGACATGTATAAACCATAAAAATCATATAAATTGGTTCATTGGTAGGAAGATGGGCATGAAAACGCCCAAAACTAGCCAAAAATGACCGATTTGCATTGTTTTTGTTCCCAAACGTCCTATTTTTGCCCAAACTCATGCACATAAGTTTTTATTGATTAAATGAATGATATAGAACGTGATTATGTCCAAATAATATTTGGATCATTTATATTTTATCATCATACAATTATTGTACTGTATAATAATTTTCGTAATTATTTGTTTTTAAGGATTATATTGGAAGATCGACCGCCTACAGCACTGAGGAAATCGGCGAAATTCGAGAGCAATGCGCTGATTTTTTTAGGAGTAACTTTTTAGTGAGTTAATGTATAGGTTTTTATGTTGTTTTTTGGATGTATATTACATAACATTAGCACGCATTAAATGTATGGTTTTGAATTATATTCAATTGCTAGCTAGCGATATATATTTTGATGATGAATGAAGTTATTGACGGCTAAGCCATTTGATATTGCGATCGATTGTGGGCCTCGAAGCATAAATCATTAGTATTATTATTAATAAATAATATATATTTTTATTTTAAAAAAAAATAATACTATTGTAACGGGTTTTGCTACTCAAAGCCCGTTACAATAGTGTTATTTTTTTTTTTAAAAAAAGCATCATTGTAACGGGCATCAGCATGTGTTAGTTACAATAAATGACTTATTGTAACGGGCACCTGATAGGCCCGTTACAATAAGTCATTTATTGTAACTGACCGTTTCCCGTTATAATAAATAGTAGATATTGTAACGGGGCCAATTGTAACGACAGATGACCGTTACAATAGGCCATTTTTGCCCGTTACAATAACTACTTCTTTTACTAGTGTCCCTGCCCCTCTTGGTTTTCCAAATCGGTGGCATCTTGAAGAATTAGTTGCGAAAAGCATGAGTGGATCTTTGCTTATCATCGGTTAGTGCTCTATGATTGTGTGCTTGTGTAGTGTATTTGAGAAGCTTGGCTTTTAAGGACCTGAAATCACTAGCAATCTAAGTTGATTCTATATAACTATGCTTATATGGAGTTCGAGGGAGCCTTGGGATAGGTCTGAAATTTTCAACATTTACCCATCATCTACTTTTGATCAAAGTGCTTGTGAAGTATGCCAAGAAGGATATTGCACACTACATTACACTTGCCTGCATGCATGTGATGTGTTAAAACCTAAATTGTGCACTTAGTGATATTTATTTTGTCTGTTCTACTGGTTGTTCAGGACTCAGTATTGTATATGAATTCTTAGTTCTTACTTTCTTGTGCTTTTGAACGCTCTGGTTCATTTAGTGTCTTGATGGGAAAGACGGGCTTTCTGAGAGTATGCACTTGAACTGTTGTTTCCTGGGAAGTCCTATTATATAATCTAAAAGGAATCATTGTGAATGGTTGTAGAATTGAGCTGCTCTAGGTCATAAGATCTTTTTGCCATTGGCAACCCAGTAAATATGGTGTGAAGTGTTGTTGTGTTAGTCTCGATTCTCTGCCCCTCATGTTTTTCAAGGCATCTTGAAGAACTAGCCGTGCAAAGCATGAGTGGATCTTTGCTTACTTTTGGTTAGTGCTCTATAATTTTGTAGTTTATTTGAGGAGCTTGGCTTTTAAGGACCTGAAATCACTAGTAATCTAAGTAGATTCTATATAGCTATACTTATATGGAGTTCGAGGGAGCCTGGGATATGTCTTAATACTCTGAAATTTTCAGCATTTACCCATCATCTACTCCTTCCGTTTGCAAAAGCTTGCAAGAAAGGGATATTGTTTGTGAGAGATAAAAAAAATACTTTGTTGCAAGTTTTCCAAAACGGAGGAAGTACTTTTGATAAAAGTGCTTGTGAATTATGCCAAGAAGGATATTGCACGTTATATTACACTTGCCTACTTGCATGTCTTGTGTTGAAACCTCAATTGTGCACTTATTATCTATTTTGTCTGTTCGGCTGGATGTTCATTACTCAGTATTGATATATGATTTCTTACTTTTTTGTGCTTTTGAACGCTCTGGTTCAATTAGTGTCTTGATGGTGAAGATGAACTTTTCTGAGAGTATGCACTTCATCTGTTGTTTCATGGCAAGTCCTATTTTTAATGTAGGATTTTTTGTTAAAACAAACCTTTTAAAAGTTTCTTTTTGCAAAAACAAACCTTTTTTTAGTTTTTATTGCAAAAACAAACCTTTTATAATTTTTTTGTTGTAAAAAAAAACCTTTTATAATTTTTTTGTTGCAAGAACAAACCTTTCATAATTTTTGTTGTTGCAAGGACAAACCTAATATTATTATCCGGCATTCACTCTTCGGCTTCCGGTGTTGATTACCCCCACCATCACTGGCACTACCCCCCACTCCCACCACCATCACCGCCGCACCCCCAATTCGACCCCCAAATCAACAAATCCGAACCCGAAATCACCAAATTTGACCCTCAAATCACCAAATTCGAACCACACATCAACAATGGTGGTCTTCGAAAAGTAGAAGAGGAGCGGTAATAGCTTTCGATCACAGTCAACCACCGGAAATGAAAGAGTCAACGTCGGATTTACCATCAGGTTTGTTCTTGCAACAAAAAAATTATAAAAGGTTTGTTTTTGCAATAAAAATTATAAAAGGTTTGTTTTTGCAAGAAGAAACTTTTAAAAGGCTTGTTTTGAAAAAATAAAAGGAATCATTGCGAATGGTTTTAGAATTAAGCTGCTCTTATAAGTTGCTCAATGCCAACGAGTTTTGACATGCAGTGAGAAACAAGGACATTTCTTTTCTTATCAGGGTATGTGAGGGTCTGAGACACAGACAATCGTTCAAGATTCTATGCCATGGTACCTGTTTTCTCTATCATTATTTGAGGGAGTGATCCTGTGGTATTGAGCTGCCCTTGAGGTGAAGGACAGTTCAAAGTCCAGTAAGGAACCACTCTCCTCTATTCACCCAGTCATTAGTGGAAGAAAAGGCAACTTCAGCCTTTATTATGAAATATGTGATCGAAGCTTTTTAATTATTGACACTATCAGTCTACATTATAATGTAACAAGTGTGTTGATAAATTAGGAATTTATGCTACAAAGTAGTAACAGAAAGGGTTCCTAACTATAAAGCCTGATGAGTCATGATAGTTATGGCCTCTGTTCACCTACTTCCTGTCATCTGAGTGCCATCTTCCTTGCTTTTCTGGCACTGGGCAGGCATCAGCCCCCCTACACTGTCTGACCACTCTGCAGAGACTTGTGTATTTGGCAAATAGTCGCCCTTTGACCTCCGTGTGAGGGGGCATTCCTTTTCCATATGTTATGGGATTAATTAGCCAAGTTTAAAGGGATTCGTCTCGCCCCTTTAGCCTTTGGGTATTCTCTAATCTCTAGTGTTTAGGTTCAGAATATTGATACCATGTTAGCAGTTTTATGAGTCTAAACTCTACCCTGTCTAGCGTATTATTTTCAACGTGAAATTGTGCCTTATATTTCCCAGTTCCCACAATAGTTCTTGTTCTATTTTATATGAGACCCTTTGCCATTTCAGCTGGTTAATACTTTGTGAATTAAACGTGACCTAGGATTTCAGGCTATGGTTTAAAAGAGCATTTTGGTGATAACACCATTCATTAGAACTACAGCTTTGATTGTTGCTGGCTATGGGTGCTAAGCATAGAGTGCGCGTTAAGGGATGTCTCCGAGCGCCTGTTTAAATAAAACAAAAAAAAATGTCAATACTTTGTCTGGGGCATGTTCTTTTGTTGTGTAGTGGTTGCTTTAATTCTCGTTTTGGTTCCGATTCTGTCTTAAGACCCATTGGCAGTTCTGCTGGAGCTTACTTAAAGCTCACAAGGGGGTACCTCATGGGGCATTCCTGATTGCTGTATAATTTCTGTGTATGATATTTTCTGTCATTATAACCATGGCAGCAATGTGTGTCTTTGAAAAATGGTGTTTATGTAAAGTATGGTATTTTCATCCTGAGCTTAGACGAGCATCAACACCCAGGCTCCAAGGCACCATTTGTTTTGTAACTGATGCCATTTAATACTTTGAATTCAAGAACCAGCAAAGAATAAGGGATCAGTCCTTTAGTCGAGTTTGGGGTTGTGCATGTCCGCTTCATAGAGTTTGAGTAGGAATAATAATACTGAACGTTGATGGGCATGCTTTTTCAGTCCATTTTACTTAAACTGATGTGTGTCGCAGTAGTGAACTCGTCCATCTGAGCTTTCAGTGAAGCCATTGTTTCTGTTTCGTTGAATGATCTTGTGTGAAACCTTCGGAACAGATCAGGTTCGAGGCAGTTGATTATGGCACAATTACAGGTTTGACAGCTATGAGAATATTGCATTATTATTCTTTTAGTTGGTTGCTTGAACCTCAAAGGCTAAAAAGAGTGGCATACTTATAAGGCTTACAGCTTTCACCAAAGGAAATCACATGATTTCACATGTATTGCATTTAATATTCAAGTGTTTTGACAGCACAATCAAATATATCTCCTGATCGAGATTGCTTGAATGTGGTTGAATTCAGCTTCACTTGCTCGAATTTTGCTCATATCTAAAATGTAGTTTTATCATACCAATTACCAAGTGACATTCAAACCTGCAAATTAAAAAATTTGTGTATCATCTTTGTATTGCTTCTTAGCTATTAAGGTCCCTCCCCACACCATTATAGACGCGATTGATCCTATCAGTTCAACAAAGGAACCTGATGATTAAGCATTACAACTCACACATGGACACATGTATATTAAAGATGAAATAAGTACTTCGTAAATTTGGGCATGGGCCAGGCTTGCACTTAGCGTGGCTTGGCAATGCATGACACTAGTTAGGATTAAGCTCAGCGCGAACTTTCTATTGACATCGTGTAACAAGTTTATTTCTATGGACCTTTATACACACTGTATATGAACAAAAGTATAATTGTGGTGAATTATAGTGTAAAATTCAGTGAAATATCATTCGCGAACTAATTACACATTACCTATATACATCCCTTTTAATATAAAACAAAATAGGGGGCGTGCATCATTATAAGATTGTAAATTTTACTAGTAATTATATAAGAATAGACTTGGTCTTGTTCTTTAGAACTTATTTTCAATTAAATTTTAGATGTCACCATTTTTTTCAGCTCTTAAATATAGAGCCTTATGTCTAAACCATTAATAAAAATAATTGAAATGTAATACTTCGTGCATTATTCATAAATAACTTTTTGATTACAACACTAATGTGTAAAGTATCAGTAATTATTTTTATCTAACTTTTGCCGGATGCCTAGATGTATGAGTTATAGTTATATAGGCTACAAGCCTACAAGTTGAAATGTTTCCTAATTATAGTAGGTGCAAATTTTATCATCAAGATTCACGAGAAGGTTAAGGTTCAAGTTGTAACAGAAGGAAGAAGTAGGCAATTGATCATTTTCACAAGTCATCTATGCAATTGTAAAGCCTTACTTGAAGCAACTTGTATGTGTTAGCCTTTTCAGTTTTCACTCCACTTCCATCTTTGCATTACACTTGCAATTTGCATCATCCCCATGCACTTGCTATAAACAGAGGATCTTGCGTGATCTCCTCTCTCTTTTTCACATTATTATAGTAGTATGTATAATTACTCGTGATAAGAGATAATAGCTCCCCTAGTACTTGAATTGAAAAGTTCAAACACGAGACACTATTTTAGGTCATGTTCTCTTTAACTTATATAAGGGTCCCTGTTCACTTTAACTTATTATCAAATCTGATCAGATTAGATCAGATCTTATAATATCTCATAAGATTTTATAGATCGGATCTAATAAGTAGAAGACAACACGCTCTTGATCTTGTATTGTGTTCAACTGGACACATAATTACACTAAGTTGTACCTATTACAAGTGATAATAGAACAGATCAAACCTCTTATTACTGATAAAATTCCAATTATCTTAAATTTACTTTATATATATATATATATATATATATATATATATTAAAAAAGCTCGAAATTTAATTGTTAGAAAAACATGAGAGGTAGGGGCACTATGGAAGGTGCTACCATTATTGAAAGTGATTGGTGAGGGGCAACGGGAAACACATACGTAGTGTGAATTGAAGTGGGATTGAGTTGGTCCACGACGGGTTGTGTACAATCATGATATGTACAAGTCATCTTCGTGACAGTGATATTGTTTGGTAATATTTTACCTTTTGAGGGATTTTCTCATGTTAAATCTTGTTTTAAATTTGTCATTTTTGTTATCTCTATTATTGTTATCTATCTAATTGTTTGATTGGGGATGATGATCAATGTATGGGCAAATCTCCTCTTACTCGAACCCCTAACACAATTAAATTTTATCGGAGGAAGTACTATTTTCTCTCCCAAATAATAAGTGTATTAATTAACTCTTAAAGAATGAAATATTTATATTTTATTTACTCCATATTTATACTTCATAGTAATATTGGATGTGTTCTTGTTCAGGAACTTTTTCTGAATAGTCAGCGATCTTTGGTGGATGACGTGTACCCTGGACGCTCCTTGATGAGGCTGTAACCTGCAAAACAGTCAGAGATTGCTAACCCGAGGGTGAAACCCGGGAAAACCTCTCCGATGCTTAAGTCAGATATCGGAAGTAAGGAGTCAGAGTAATATGTTTGTGAATTATGAATTGCGTACTGAAAAGGTGATAGGACTGATCCTTATATAGGCGTAGGTTACCCGGTTAGGGTTTTAATGAATTAGCAGGGCCTGTGTGTGGGCCCGACCCATGACATGTAGCAACAACCTGGTCAAGGTTTTACTAAGTCAGCTGACACGTGGCACCACCTCGTTAGTTGTAGAATATCTGACGTGTCCCTAGGCCTACCAAAATTGGGCCTAGGGCTTGGGCCCACTAATACGGGTTTGACCAATTGGGTGGACCCGGAACAATTAGCCCCACGCTTGGCGTGGAACGAGAATCTTTGGACGCTGGATGCCGAGCGGAATCCTCCGGAAAAAACGAGCCTCAATACCCCACATTACCTCGAGGGGGTGACTCAAGGGAGGTCACCTCGATTGAGGTAACCTCGACCGTGGGGGGGGTCTGGGGGGGGAGACCCTCGATCGAGTTGACCTCGACCGTGAGGCTTGCAGAGCTTCCCCCTCAGGCTCGACCGTGCAAGCCCCATGCATGGAGGCCCTGAGGTACCTCGAGGGGGTGACCCCAAGGAGGACACCTCGATCGAGGTAACCTCGACCGTGAGGGGGAGAACCTCGATCGAGGTGACCTCGACCGTGAGGCTTGCAGAGCTTCTCCCTCAAGCTCGACCGTGCAAGCCCCACGTGGTGCTACCTCGACCATGAGGGCACCTCGACCGTGTTGTGGATCTGGCTGGCCATTACCTTTCTGGCTTTTAGTCCCAACCTATTTGAGTACCTGGATGGCGAGCACCTCGACCCATAGCTTCAACTACCATGTTTGCCAGCTACCTCGACCATACCCCTCGACCAAGTGGGGTATGCCTTGACCAACATGTCCCCTTGTTTGTTATGCTGAGCGCCTCAACCATCAATCCCTTTTGTAGGGCTATTGATCACCTCGATCGTGTGGAACATACATCGTCCCAGAGTGCTCTTTATTCACCTCGAGGCTGCCTACCTCGATCGTGTGGGCCCCCTCCTCGACTAAGGTGGGTTCTTCATGAACTTTTGAGAAAATTTCTAAGTGATATTGCATTGCCAGCATTCCGCGACCGTTGGGAGTTTTTGGCATGAACTTCCAAAATTTATCCAAATGTTGGCACCAATCTTATCCTCCGCGACCGTAGTTACCTTTGGTTGCGGTGGGGGGTAAAGTACAGTGAGTCCTCTTGGAAAACTCGAGGGTCTCTCCACCTCTACCATGATAATGTCTTCCGCGACCGTGAAGGACCTCCTTCCTTTGAACCTTATTGTTGAAATTGTCAAAATTTTCTAAGTGTTGAAACCATTTATATCCTCCGCGACCGTTGTTTCCCTGGTCGCGGTTGAGGCAAAACTTGGTGACCTCTGCTAGAAAACTCGAGGGTCTCCTTTACCTTGATCGTGTAGACATACTCAGAGAATCTTTTAGAATGACCAACGAGGTAATTTAGGTTAGGCTATTCCGCGACCGGGATAGCCTTTTCCGCGACCGTGATTGATCCTTTTCAGTCGAGCCTTACCATCTGAAATGGTTGAAATTTTCTAAGTGTTGATTTTCCTAGGCCCCTTCTCCACCTCGAGGGTCTTCTCCTACCTCGACTGTGAGGGACGGACCTTTGGCCTAGGAATTTCTATCGTATGCCCAACGAGATAACCGAGGTGATGTTATCCCGCGACCGTGAAGGACTTCTTTTGCTTAAAATATATTCAAGTGTTTAACCTTGCCAAGGCCCCTACTTTACCTCGACGGACCCCCTTTACCTCGACTGTGAGGGGTGTACTATTTGAAAAGCAAAAGTAAGACGTATTCCATGGTGCTAATGAGCCCCATGGGCTACTCCATTTACCTCGAGGGTCTCTCCTACCTCGACTGTGATAGAGGTACAAGGTGAGGATGGCCCTGGTAACCTCGAGGGTCTTCCCATTACCTCGAGTGTGATGAAGTAATTCAGGAGATGTTTGGATTGTCCATACACTTTGGTTGTTCCCATATTGAGTGGGGCTTTGACCTAAGGTGGTCAACTATCCCTTAGAAGCTAATGAGTCCCCAGATGTGGTTGACACCTATCCAGCCTCCCATCTCCTTTGATGGGTGCCTAACTTGAGTAGGGCTTATTGTTAGCCTTAGGAGCTTTCCTCAAAGCCAAGGAGCTAATGAGCCCCAGGGACTGAGTGTCAAGCCACCTTCCCTAATTACCTCGAGGGTATCAATTACCTCGACCGTGGTAGAGGTAGGAGATAGAGTTGCCTTGACGACCTCGAAGGTCTCTCTGTACCTCGAGTGATATGAAGGTGCTTGGGAAAGATGTCCAGATTACCCATCTGCCTTGATGGGTGCCCACATTGAGTGGGGCTTTGGCCTAAGGTGATCAACTGACCCTTAGGGGGTAATGAGCCCCAAGATGTGTTTGATACCTGTCCAGCCTACCATCTCCTTTGTTGGGTGCCTACATGGAGTAGGGCTTACTCATTGGCCTAAGGAGCTTCTTCAAAGTCAAGGGGCTAATGAGCCCTAGGGACCCTGAATGCCTGTCCAGCCATTCCATCTTCCTTGATGGATGCCTATGTTGAATAGGGCTTTTGTCACCTGGTGAGGTGGAAGGTTTGACCAAAAGTCAACGTATTAACTGACACTGTTCATCTTCTAAACTCAATAACTAACATCGTTTCAGTTGGTTTTTATCATAATGAGGTAAAAACCGTTTCACATTCTTACCTCCTATATATTCATCCCCTTAATTATTTTCTCATAATCACTTTCTCACTCCTAAAATTTCCTCTCTCTAGAAATCTTCTCTCTCCTTGAAGCTATATTCTAAGCTTATGTCTAGGCAACCCAGAAGTAGTCTCCTTGTCCAGGTAATCGTCTTCTCCTCCTTTGTATTTATTTGAATAAGCGAGTCCTTGTCCTGTCGAGTACCTTTTCTTTTCCTTACCTTATTTTCAATAACTTAGGTATTGGACATGTCAAGCACTCCACCCCTTCTTCTCCTTGAGTGCACTGGGGTCCTTCGAGTCGAGGGTGATGAAGGGATTGACTCCCAAAACATCCCTGAGGCCATCCCTCTACCTTCTGACTCGGATGGGTCAATGTCTGGGGGAGAAGAGGTAGAAACCCCCTATCCCTGGGAGCCATCTGTAGCACACCCTAACATTTATCATTCGATATATGAAAAACGTGTAGGTGTTTTAAACATGATCCTCGAGGGTCCATCCACCTCCGGTCAGGAGGAAATAGAAAACATAGTATATCCAAAAGCCACTCCTGAGAAAGGTCAAAGATATTTCTTCCTTGCCACAACACTTAACCATTGTTTAAAGCAAGACATACGTTCCTTTGCTGCCCAATTTCAGTTTTCAGAACCTTATGTAGTGGTTCGACCTATCAACTTTCAGACCGTCCGTTCTCCCCCTGACGGATGTGTAGCTGTGTACAAACTTGCCATGGTCAGGGGCTTAGATTTCCATTACATAATTTTGTTGTACAACTTCTTTGTGAATATAACCTATCATTAGCCTCGTTGGTGCCCAATTCTTGGGCCTCAATCAATTCTTTTATTGGCATCTGCACGATGCTTAGGATTACCCCAACCCTCCGCCTTTGGCGGAACCTTGTAAAATTAGTAGAGAGTGATCAGGCCCTTTTTAGACCGACTTTCCCGGCTATTTTTGTTCGTTTTCAATGCTTTTTAGGCTTAGTTATAGGCTTTTTTTAGCTTAGTTTAAGTTTATGTTGTGTTTTTGTCGAATAATGTGTTTTCTTGTTGTTTTTGATAATAATTGAGCATTTTTGTGTTGCTTATGCCATGTGTTCTTTCATGCAGGTGTTTTGCGTGTTACCAAACGATTCTCGATAGCCGACAAGGATCGTGAGAGGTCCCGGGAAGCTTCGAGAAGCATGACACAAAACTAAGACCACAAAACAATGCTTAAGTACCCCCGAAGGACATGAACATTCTATGATGGCCTAGGAAGCCAAGCAAAGAAACAAGAGCATCCAAGGACCCATGATCCAAGCCAAAGCAAGGAAACGACTCTAAAACCGGGTGAGTCATGGAAGGAAGATCAAGTATGGAAGCATTGGGTGTAAAAGAAGAGGAGAAAGATGGGTCGAAGCCGGTTTTGACCACCGTCCACTATTTTGGGTATATATTCTTTTCTAGAAATCTTTTGGATGCGGGGCCGATTGCGTTGAAGACTAGAGTTCAAGAGCTTTCCAACGGTATATTACACGCTCCAATCAGAGGTCTACATCAAAAGTTATGAGCCTTACAAGATTAGCTCTTTGCATAGTCTTCTCAGAGCGGACGCTCTAAATTCCCTTGCTTTTGGCCTATTTTTGCCGAGACTTTAGAGCGGACGCTCTAAAATTCAGAGCGGACGCTCCGATATTGCCCAGTAAACTTTAGTTTTGTGCCGAAATGTTAGAGCGGACGCTCTAAAATTTAGAGCGCCCGCTCTGAGTTATTAGGACAGCTTTTTCACGGGCTTTCAACTTTACTTAGGGTTAATTTTCTTTGGGGTATAAATACCCATTCTTTTTCTCTTGATGAGATAACATACTTTAGCTTAGTTTGAGTCCCAAAAATCATATTTTAGTTAGGGTTTGAGGAGAGAGAAAACCTCTCTACCTCTTTATTTTAGGGTTTATGTTTGATTTATTTGTTCCATGGATTTAGTTCTAGTTTTAGCTCTTGGTTTTGAGAGTTTATTGATGAAGATGAATGATTTTCAAGGATTGTTCAAGTGAAAAGGCCAATCCAATGAATTTTCTCACCAATTCAATAAGTTTTCAATCTCTCATTTACTTTTGCTTGTTCTTGTTTTTCATTGCTTTCAATCTTGTTTATTTCATGTTTTTCAAGTAGTATAGTGTTTAAATTATGCAATTTCATGTTTGGTTGGTTTATTTCTTTCGTTTTGTTGCAATTATTGTTAGTTTAGCTATGTTTTTCTCCTTCAGAAATTAGATTAGTAGCTAGGGAAGGAGGATAGTTTGGTTTTGTGATTGAAATTGGATGATTGTTGGATTTTCATTGTAATTAGGTTGTGAATGTTGGTTAGTCTAGGTTTTGATGAGTAAGGTTTGAAGAGTAGCTAACTTCATGCTTGAATATTGAGCTATTCATGAGTTGTGCGAGAGCGAGCTCGTGCGTAGCGGATAACTAGACTAAGATTGACCACGACCACCGCGGCGGGGTTGGGTAGTCGGACTATAGGAGCGCACGAGAGTGACTTCTTGATATTTGACGATTTGGATGAATTTAGGGAGTGTGTGAGAGTGAATTCCCAATGTAGTGCAAATCACCCCTTTCATGAGCCAACACTTTGTTTTCCATGATTATTTAATTGAAATCGCATTAATCAAGTTTCCCCCTTTCCCTAGTGCTCGTTTAATGCTTTATTATAGTTTTTAGTGACTTTACTTGTCTTTAATAAAGTTAGTTTTATTTTTTTTATTTATTAGTTAATTATCTTAACTTTTCAATCTTCAAAAATATCCCAAAAAAATAGACCCTCATTAGGTGAATATAATTTTAAAGACAATTCTCACTCACCTACCTCCCTGTGGATTCGACCCCTTACTCCATTATACTACCCTTTAAGGTTAGTTAGGAATTTAGATTTTTATTCTTGATTCCGGCTCCTTAGGAATTAACGACGCCTAAGGGACCGATCAAGTTTTGGTGCCGTTACCGGGGAGGTACGGCTTGATTGATATTGTTTTTGAGTTATATTTGTCATTTGAGTTATTGCTTTTATTTTACTTTCATTTTTTTTTTTTGTTTTATTGATTTTAATTTTAATTTTAATTTAATTTTATTTTCTTTTCATTTTCTTTTGTCATTGCTAACTCTTTGCTTAGCTTTGGTTTTACAAGTTTGAAAATCTTGTGGCACATTTTCAAGAATGGCTAGTTTCTCAATTCCTCAATTTGAGAATGAGCCATTTTGGAGGTATTTCAATAGGGTGCGTGAAGTACTTCCAAACAACCGTTGTCGTGGGCTACGGGAGATATGTGAAGTTATTTATACCGGATTGAACGAATTCACTCGATATGTGGTTGAGGATATGCATGATAGAGGATTTCGAGCTCTTTCTTTGAAGGATGCTTGGGACTACTAATTGGTTAGCTCAAGACACATATGAGTGGGACATGGGTACAAACCCAAGGCAAGTTCAACCAAACTATGGTATACCTCCTTCCTCTTCTCCTAGTTGTAATACAATGCATTCTATCTACAATGGCTCACATGTTTCAAATGATTGCATGAATTACAATGATGACCCTTATGCTTATAATGCTAATTCTCACTCGTCCACTCTTGATGTGAAGCTTATCTTGGAGACCATGAATAGTTTCTTAGGGAATCTAGATTCTAGTCATGATGCTACCTCTACCCCTTCCCCACATGTTAATCCTTCACCCAATCTAAATGATGTGAAGCATCCTTAAGGCTATGATGTGAATCTTCTTCTAGATGCCTTGAATCATTTGGGAAAGCAAGTGAACAATAGCTTTTTTGAATGTATTGAATCTAATCTAGATGCTTGTTATGCCCCTCTACCTCTTTATACCCCTAAGACAACCTTAGGTGATTCCACCCCTTAACTCATTAATGAATGCGATGAGGTGATTGATGAAATCACCGAGGAACTTATAGGACATGAGTATAGAGGAAATGAGTGTCTAGAATTAGCGGATGCTTTAAATGGGCTTGTGAAGCAGCGTGACTTGAGGAATCCTAGGACCCCCTAAGATGTGAGGACGAGGTTTGTGAGACTTTGAAGGTCGAAAAGGAGAAATGTATTGAAAATGATGTTTGGGATTCTATGACTTCGATTGATTTTGATGGGAGCATCCCTTGTCAAGAAGGTGCTTTAGGTAAGAGTGATGCTTCCTATGATGATGGAATTTGGAGTGGTGATGAAGATGAGCCATCCTTAGTTTCCCTTTTTGCATCTCCCTCTCCCATTGACTCTATCATTCACTCTCTTCCTACCCCTCCTCAATCAATTGATGATATAGATTGCATTGAAAATGAAGATGATGATTCTTGTGATAGTGATGATGATGAGTTATGCTTAGAGTTTAAAAACCCCCTCTTTGAGGATACTTATGAAACTCGTGACTATCACAACCCTCTGTTTGAGGATGACGATGATGTAGGTGATAAGTTGAGAGAAAAATCTTTCGGTGAAGAGGTTTTGAGTGATAGTGCTCTTGTTAGTAAGCTTTGTGATGTGAGTGAGAGTTTTTGTGAGGAAAATGTTCCCATTCGTCCCTCTCATGTCATTTTTTCCAAGAGACTTGATATTACTCCTTCTTTCCCCGTCTCTCTTCCTCACTATGTCATGTGTCCACCACTTGAGGAGTCTTCTACTTTTAGTTTCTCCCATGATTCTCATGAAATTACCATTGACGCAAAGTTGTATAGTAGTGATGATTTTTCTTCTTTTTATTTTATTTCTTCTTTTTGTTTCGTTTCTTCTTCTTCTTATTTTATTTTCTTTCCTTTTAATTTTTTTTCATTTTTCATTTTCATCATCATTTAGGCATAGAGTTTTACTTTGCCTTGTGCCTACTCTATTTTATGCTCTTGCCTATTTTATATTTATTGGGTCATTTGCGAGTGCATTTGACAAGCTTCTTCGAGCTTTGTGATGCTATTTACTATATGGCATCCTTCTTCCTTGCACATAGTTTTTCCTTAATCTTCCCCTCTTTTCTTTGCTTTCTTTTTGTAATTAATTTTTCTTTGGAGTTTGGTTTTTGCTTTCTCTTCTTTTGCAGGTTTGATGATAAAGCAACTCAAATGGATCATTTGAGGTACTTAAAAGTGAAAACAAGGTTTTTGTTGCTTATTTTCAAGACTTATTTTGGTGAGATTGCTCCAATCCCTACTCTTCTTTAATTTTCCTTGTTTGCTTAGTTTTAGGATTAGTTTTAGGAGGAGATGATTGTTCGAGGATGTTTGGCTTTTAATTTTGGCTTTTAAGCCCTTGAGGACATTTGGATATCGATGGTGTTGGGCCTCGATTTATTTATTTGTTTGATGCTTGATTGCCTATTTGTGAGTCATTCATGCTTGGATTTTGTTTCCCTCACTTTTGGATAGTTTTCTTATTTTGTTTTTCCTTTTTTCCGCTTCTTTTTCTTTTCTTTTCAAGGCAAAGTGTATTTTTGGTTTTGTTTTTAGTTTGGACTTGATCACTTTAGAGTCTTGGACATTGAATGCATTCTTTCCTAATTGTTAGCGGTCCACATGGTTTGAGATAATGGGGTTGATTTTCAAAATATTATGTGCTAGGTTTTAGAGCTTTAGAGTTCATGAAACTTAAACTCTTGGGTTGTGGAATGATTGGTGATGCTTTGCTAGCTAGTTGAATCCCTAGAGGTAGTATTTGCAATCCACTACCCTTAACATGTGAGGAAGTGTTAAATCTTTCAAGCCTTCAACATTATTTTGTTTGAGTGGCGATATGATCCTTGTCATAGCTTAGCTTGATCAAGAACTTGATTCATGATTCGCCAAGACCGCGACCGAGCTACTCTAGGGTAGGAAGGAGGCTTTCATTTTCTTAGTTATTTTTTTCCATTTTTTCCCTTTTTGATTTCCTTTTTTGTTTTATTTGTCTTGCTTCTTTCATTTTTCTAGGTTTTTGCTTTGCATTTATCATTTGGAACCCTTTGAGCTTGGCCTTTCCTTTCTTCTAGCCACAATACTAGTCATCTATCCACTTTGTTTTGTTTTATACCTTTTAGGTGTAGTGATGCATTTGGAGCATCTTGGTTTGAGTTTGATTTGTATCGGAAATTTGTGGAGAAGTAAGGAGGTTTCCTAAGCGCAAACGTGTTGATTTGCATAGTTGCAAGCAAAAGCCGACCTAAGTTGAAAAAGGCAAGGTCATGTTAAATAATTGAAAAAAAAAAACTGATGAAAAATCGACAAAAAAAGTGGAAAAAAGAAGGATAAAAGAGAAAAAAGCGAGCATTTATTCCTTTTTCTTTCACAATGAGGACATTGTGTCCTTTAAGCTTGGGGGAGGAGGAATATTGCGAAAAATTGTGTAAAATTTTTCAAATTTTGTTTATTTCTTTGAATAAGCTTTGGGGATTCTGTGTGTATGTGTGTGGCGTATTAGGAGTTTGTTTACTATTTGTTGCTCATTGGCGCTTGTTTGCTTCACTATTTATGTTTTGAGCACCACAAGCCAAATTTATTCCTACCTTACCCTAGCCCTACATTACAACCCTTAAGCCCTCTTGATCCTAGAGAGTTGAGTCATAGTCGGTGGAGAAAGTTATGGTTCAAGCATATTGAGCGGTTTTGTTATGATGAGATGTCGGGTAGCCTAAATTGTTCTCCTTTTTGTTTTTCTGGCTCCTTCGGGGAGTCATGAGGAGCTACCTCAAAGGGTGGAGACGACACTAGCTTAGCTTGTGATTGTTTGGTTGTAGAGCGAAAAGGGGATTGTTCCTCTCTAGTTCTTCTATGTAGCATGTTTTATTTGACTATCCACCTTAGACATCTTTCAGCATGTTTTCCGCTAGTACTTAGAAAGGTGTGCATTCATTGATCCTTGATCCATTTACAAGTCCAACTAGGGATTTTTGTTTTATTTTTCTTCCTTTTGTTTTTCTTTTCTTTGTTTTCGTTAACCTATGCCTTGATCTATTTTTGGAAGAGTTATGGGTTAAACTCTTTGGAAACCCTTATGAGAGCATCACTCGTCCTCTTTGGCGACTTTGAGGTTTTAAATGGCTTGTCATTTACGCTAAAAATGACCATGATTCCTACGAAAGTGAGTTAGTATTTTGCTTTTTAGTTTTTCTTGTTTTTGTTTGCTTGAGGACAAGCAAAAGGCAAGCTTGAAGGAATTTGATCAGGCCCTTTTTGGACCGACTTTCCCGGCTACTTTAGTTTCAATGCTTTTTAGGCTTAGTTATAGGCTTTTTCAGCTTAGTTTAAGTTTATGTTGTGTTTTTGTCGAATAATGTGTTTTCTTGTTGTTTTTGATAATAATTGAGCATTTTTGTGTTGCTTATGCCATGCGTTCTTTCATGCAGGTGTTTTGCGTGTTACCAAACGATTCTCGATAGCCGACAAGGATCGTGAGAGGTCCCGGGAAGCTTCGAGAAGCATGACACAAAGCTAAGACCACAAAACAATGCTTAAGTACCCCCGAAGGACATGAACATTCTATGATGGCCTAGGAAGCCAAGGAAAGAAACAAGAGCATCCAAGGACCCATGATCCAAGCCAAAGCAAGGAAACGACTCTAAAACCGGGTGAGTCATGGAAGGAAAATCAAGTATGGGAGCATTGGGTGTAAAAGAAGAGGAGAAAGATGGGTCGAAGCCGGTTTTGACCACCCTCCACTATTTTGGGCATATATTCTTTTCTAGAAATCTTTTTGATGCGGCGCCGATTGCGTTGGAGACTAGAGTTCAAGAGCTTTCCAACTGTATATTACACGCTCCAATCAGAGGTCTACATCAAAAGTTATGAGCCTTACAAGATTAGCTCTTTGCGCAGTCTTCTCAGAGCGGGCGCTCTCTAATTTAGAGCGGACGCTCTAAATTCCCTTGCTTTTGGCCTATTTTTGCCGAGACTTCAGAGCGGACGCTCTAAAATTCAGAGCGGACGCTCCGATATTGCCCAGTAAACTTCAGTTTTGTGCCGAAATGTTAGAGCGGACGCTCTAAAATTTAGAGCGCCCGCTCTGAGTTATCAGGACAGCTTTTTCACGGGCTTTCAACTTTACTTAGGGTTAATTTTCTTTGGGGTATAAATACCCATTCTTTTTCTCTTGATGAGAGAACATACTTTAGCTTAGTTTGAGTCCCAAAAATCATATTTTAGTTAGGGTTTGAGGAGAGAGAAAGCCTCTCTACCTCTTTATTTTAGGGTTTATGTTTGATTTATTTGTTCCATGGCTTTAGATCTAGTTTTAGCTCTTGGTTTTGAGAGTTTATTGATGAAGATGAATGATTTTGAAGGATTGTTCAAGTGAAAAGGCCAATCCAACGAATTTGCTCACCAATTCAATAAGTTTTCAATCTCTCATTTACTTTTGCTTGTTCTTGTTTTTCATTGCTTTCAATCTTGTTTATTTCATGTTTTTCAAGTAGTATAGTGTTTAAATTATGCAATTTCATGTTTGGTTTGTTTATTTCTTTCGTTTTGTTGCAATTATTGTTAGTTTAGCTATGTTTTTCTCCTTCTTAGGTTAGATTAGTAGCTAGGGAAGGAGGATAATTTGGTTTTGTGATTGAAATTGGATGATTGTTGGATTTTCATTGTACTTGGGTTATGAATGTTGGTTAGTCTAGGTTTTAAGGAGTAAGGTCTGAAGAGTAGCTAACTTCATGCTTGAATATTGAGCTATTCATGAGTTGTGCGAGAGCGAGCTCGTGCGTAGCGGATAACTAGACTAAGATTGACCACGACCACCACGACGGGGTTAGGTAGTCGGACTATAGGAGTGCACGAGAGTGACTTCTTGATATTTGACGATTTGGATGAATTTAGGGAGTGTGCGAGAGTGACTTCCCAATGTAGTGCAAATAACCCCTTTCATGAGCCAACACTTTGTTTTCCATGATTATTTAATTGAAATCGCATTAAACAAGTTTCCCCCTTTTCCCTAGCTCTTGTTTAATGCTTTATTATAGTTTTTAGTGACTTTACTTGTCTTTAATAAAGTTAGTTTTATTTTATTTATTTATTATTTAATTATCTTAACTTTTCAATTTTCAAAAATATCCCCAAAAAAATAGACCCTCATTAGGTGAATATAATTTTAAAGACAATTCTCACTCACCTACCTCCCTGTGGATTCGACCCCTTACTCCATTATACTACCCTTTTAGGTTATTTAGGAATTTGGGTTTTTATTCTTGATTCCGGCTCCTTAGGAATTAACGACGCCTAAGAGACCGATCAGAGAGCCGCGGCATGGATCATGGAAATGGATGATATAGCTTCCAGGTCCGTAGAGGCTATAGATTTGTAAATAGTATGCCCACCAACCAAGAAGGATTTAAGCACGAGTTCTTTGTTTTCAATAGTAAGGGCTGGAAAATCCCTAGGGTGGTGGAGGATGAGCCAAACTTTCACCTAAACCGCCAAGTGCCAAAGATGTCTGCTGAGAAAGCAGTGGTGGCCATCTATTGTGAGCTTGAAGAAAGGGAGGAAAAAGGGAAAACAGTGATGGTCCCCTTTAACTAGCTCCCTTCTACGGAGGACTTGAAGAAAGACTTCTTCTTGTCTGCTATGGGGTTGAATCCATCATATCCTGAGGGTAGGGGCAATTAACTATGAGCACCAACTTTACATTTTTGAACATGTTTAATGTACTAACTCTTTCCTCCTGCAGTCGTTGCTCGATCAAAGATCGATCCACAAATGGCTTCTCGTATGAGCGCTGCTGCCATCAAGGCCTTGGCAATGAAGAAACAAACTGAGGAAGGGAAAGAAGCTATCCTTGAGCCCCCACAGGTACTATTATTACATGTTATTACGTGGCTTTGTTACCCCTTTTCCCTTTCTTAACTTTGTCTTCTTGCTAACTTTTACCTCACCTCGACAGGACCCTAAGCACAAAAAGAAACCCTCAACTAGTGGGGTCCCTCGACCAAAGAGGGCCAGGGAGGGCAACCCCTTTGTTGAGGCATAAAAAGAGGACAAGAAGAAACAAAAGATGATCGAGGAGCCTCAACCAACCCAATCTAAGGGGGGCCTATTCAATAAGGATGCAGACGTTGAGGCTACTCTGGTTGCTGCTGAGAAGGTCATTAGGCCTTCTACCTCGACGGTTGAGCCTGCTGGGGGCGACCGTCCTTTTGGGGTAATAACCCAGAAAGAACGCAACAAGCGTTTGAATAGGGCCTTTAAGGCCTTTTACTCGGAGGCTGATGAAGAGTTCATCAGGAGTGCTAAGAAAGAGGAGCCTTTTGAAGATCTCCATGCGTCCTGGTTGGAGGTAACACCCTACTCTTTTTATGTGTATTCTACCATGTGAATGTCCATTTCTAACATATTTGCTTGCAGATGTCAATCCGGAAGCACGCTGCATCCAGGTTTGTGTACCAGACCCAAGCCCAAGGGTCCTCACCTACTGATGTTGACCAGGCCAAGGCCGACTTGGCCAAAGAGCAAGAGGGACACACCACCACAAAGAAATCCCTCGAGGCGGCCAACTCCAAAGAAAAGTCCCTGGAGGACGAGTTAAAGACGGCCAAAGCTGACCTTGTCGCAGCCAACACCTCCATCCAAGACCTCGAGAAGAAGCTCGAGAATGCTATCTCCCAGCGTGACTCTGTTAACCGGGCAAAGAAAAAAGCTGAGGAAGATCTGGACAAAGCTGAGAAGAGCTTAAATAAAGTCAAGAGGTCTCGGGATAGGGCCATCGAGGCCATGAAAAACAATGAAGAGGCCATTGTCAACAAATGGCTGGAGTCTGAGGCAGGGGAAAACTATAAGTCCGGTCTCCGTATGAACGGGGCTGTTGAGGGTGTTGGCCTCCTGATTGCTGACACCCTCAATAGGGCTTGAAGGGTTCTTGAGGAGAAGTATCCTGGGGAATGGGCCTCTTTCGAATCCAGATACCAAGCTCTGGAACAAGAAGAAGAGGCACAAGAACCGGAGGCTGCTCCTAAAGAGAAACCCAAGGTGGAAACTTCCCCTGGAGATGGTGGGAATGTCACTAACCTTGTTTCTTCCTCAAGCTCTGGCGAGGGAGGTGATATGTCCACTGTTGGAAAAGGTGGTCAGTCCAGCCTCGATGGTGGGCCACAGCAGCAGCAGCAGTAGCAGGGAGATCAACCATCCACTGATCAGTTCCTTGAGGGCCTGAATATTTCCATCTAACTTGTACTTACATTGTTCTCTCTTTTTTTTTGTACTTAGTCTAGGTTGTAACAAATTCAATATCAATGAAATGACCTTTTTTTTACTAAGTATTTGCCTCGTTTATTGCTTTCTTTATCACTTTTGTTAATTTTGTTGCTCGATCGTATAAGCAAAAATTGAAATCATATAAACTCGACCCGGCAAGGGCGTAACGTTATTATACAAATAATCGACTTGAACTGGAACCTGTAAGGGCTTTAGAAGTTAGTGAAAAACTCGACCCTGCAAAGAATAAATAATCCATATGAAACTTAACCCTGTTAGGGCTTTATAAGCTAATGAATAAACTCGACCCTGTTAGGGCTTTATTAAAACAAAATATCCACACTTAACAATTTGACCTAGTGAGGGCTAGCAAAACATTAAATGAAATTGTCTCCCTGTAAGGGACTTATTCTGAACCTAACTAACCCAGTGAGGGTAAACTTAAACATAAAACTTCTTTAGATGATCAGCATGCCATGGTCGAGGTGAGGGCTTTCCTTCTTGATTGACAAGTCTGAATGTTCCTGGCCTCACCATCTCCTTGACTCGATAGGGTCCTTCCCAATTGGGACCCAACTTTCCTCGAAGAGCAGTCTTCCCAATAGCCTCGACCTTCCTTAATACCCAATCTCCAATTGATATTGTTCGAGGTGACACTTTGCGATTGAAGTGGCTTGTCATTTTCTACTTGTAGGCAATAGACTTGAGTAGAGTATTTCCTCTTGTTTCTTGCAATAAGTCCAGGTTGATGGTCTTTTCTTCCTCATTCTGATGGCAGTCATAGAAAGTGATTCTTGGTAAGGGTATCCCCACCTCGACAGGTAACACAGCTTCACTTCCATATACAAGTGAGAACGGAATGTGCCCAGTAGCCTCCTTGGTTGTTGTCATGGTTGACCATAGAATCCCTGGAAGCTCATCTACCCAAGATCCCTTAACTGCTTTTATTTTCTTCTTGATGCCTTGAAGTATGACTTTGTTGGCTGCTTCTGCCTGCCCATTTGATTGAGGCCTTGCCACAATGTGAACCTTGTTTGTATATCATATTGAGCACAATACACCTTTGTTAGGCTACTCCCAAATTGCCTTCCATTATCTGAAACCAACATCCTTGGAATTCCAAACCTGGTGATGATGTTCTTCCAAATGAACTCTTGTACCTGTTTGTCAGAGATCTTCGATAGGGGTTCAGCCTCGACCCACTTGGTGAAGTACTCGATCCCAACGATAAGAAACTTTTTCTTCCCCACAGCTGGGGGAAAAGGACCAAGTAGGTCCATTCCCCGTCTGTCAAAGGGTAACACTGCTTGAACTGTGGTTAAAGCACTCGATGGTTGCCTAGGGATAATAGCATGAATTTGGCATTATAAACATTTCTTAACAAGCTCGATAGCATCTTCTTTGAGGGTAGGCCAATTGTAACGACCCGACTTTTTGAACATGTCGATTTACGAAGGGAAATCGACAACGGATCATTACCAAAACAATTTAAACTATAAATTAGATTATTCAATTAAAATTAAGTAACTTTTATTAAATTAACTAAACTATCATCCAAAAATCTGAGTAATTCCCAAAAGAAACGTAATTACATGAGTTATTCTAAAACCGTCCCAACATGCTGGGATTATAAATAAATGAAATAATCATAAAGTCTAATTCAATTTACTAAGTAACCAAGGTTTACTAAGGTCCTCAGCCACTCAAAAGCCCATCCAGCGGAAGCCCGAATTAATCAGCCGCACCTTCACCTGAAACTGAGGGGGGGGTCCACCGTCAGTGGCGAGTAACTAGGCTGTCCCGTTTAATCGAGGGACCGCTAAACACATAATATCATAGAATATCGCATGAAAACCATACAAAAACCTAATACATGCTATACAGAAGTCAACACGGGGTATGTATAAAAATACGTACAAAAATACGTATACAAATATGTACAAAATACGTATAAAAATACCTGCAGAAATACGGTTAGAATACGTACAAAATACACGTATAACACACTCATACACTCATACATACATGCATACATACATACGTACATACTTACATACAATCTCATACGAATACAGAAATACACAGCGGAAGACTTATACTATTCTCAATACATATCCTTATAACATTATACTCTTATAACCCAATCATCCCAATTCCTTTAAATCATAACCTACATCTTATGTCATATTACAATATGTATATCATATCTTATATTATTCATTAACTTATACTATATCTTATCGAACATGTCATTCATATCATATCTTATCATTCGTATCATTCATATCATATTGTATCATCTTTCATTGGACCGGTCACTATAACTCGTTGTGGATCTCGTGTTTCACCACAACTTTCCTAGAACATGCCGGGGTGAGCTCGTGTACTCAACCCGTAGCGGATCTCGTGTTTCACCACTAAGCCTAAGCTATGGCCATAACCCCTAAATAGCAGCTCGTGTACTACTACTTAGACGACTACATATCCTAAGACCCAGAACTACTCGGGGGACTCTTGTGTTCGTCCCATTGAGCAGTGGCTTCGACTTAACCCAGTCTGACTACTCGAGTCATCAGGTAGGCGTCCTTATCTTATCTTATATCTTTCAAATCTTATATCTTATCTTATATCGGGAAATACTAGGTGACCGTATTCGGAAATGAACCGTTCGAAGTCCCAGGAAAGAGAGGTACGGCACGTATATTGGCCACCTTAAATACCAAGTCTTTCCTAGCCAGAGATCGAAACGATTCGTAATCCTCCTACTCTGTTTCCTTTCTTTCCCTATTAATATCTTATTATAACTTATCCCTACTGCTACTTAATAATAATATAATACTATTAATAATACTATTCGTAATACTAATTATAATAGCAATAGTAATATCTATCCCTTCATATTACAACTTATCCCTGACAATTCCTTTAATTGTAACTTTTATAATAATAATAACAATATTAATTACTAAAATTACCTCAATATTATTATAAGTCCAAAATTAAACTAAATTGACCAAAAATAAAATAGGCCACTCGACATTTTCATTCAAATAGCAATAATTAGATAAATTCATTCAATCATCATATAATCAATTTAATAAATCAAATAAATTAACAATTAATTACATAAATTACCTAAAACATGATAAAAATACTATTTTTCACATAATTTCTAGTCATCGACATTTCTAGTGAAGATATTCAAAATTCCACTTTAAATTATTTAAAGATAATTATTCATAATTAATTAAGTAAAACAGATTATACGACAAACACTAAATCATCAAGATTAATTCAAGAACAAGATCAAAAATCATTCTTTTAAATACTTAAATCACACGGCATCTTAGGGTTCAATCAAGGACAAGATTAAATTCAAGAATGCAAAATAACATGATATAATTAAAGATTAAATTAAAGATTACCAATACTAATTCAAGATTAATCAAGATTCATCATAAAAATCATATTTTTAACTCTTTTTTAATAATTAGGTCACTCGAAAAATTCAAGCATTAATAATAACATATTTTAATAATTCAATCACCCTGCTTTACACAATCTGACTTTTAAAGAATTAAATTAAGAACGACCGTCTAAAGGTCTCGAATAATCTAGAAATTTTAGTGAAAGTTAAATATAGGTTCAAGGTTTAACTTGAATAAATTTCGTTTAAAAATAACGTCATTTACTAATTTTAAGTGATTTTATAACTAACGAGTCAGATTAGGCTGAATTCGGTTTCAGATTTTTCTACCATAGCAGACGAACTTCAAAAATTACGAAAATTTAAAACAAGATGTAAAATACTATTATTCACTTCCACCTAAAGTTTCGTAGCCATCCGAATTGAATAAGTATCTTGAATAATTCGTAAAACAAATCTGGACAGTTTTACCGATTTGAAAGATTAAATTATTATAAGTAATAAAAGGACGAATTTTGCCACGAAATAAATTATGATTCATAATCAAACAGTAAAAAAACTGCCACGAAAAATTAATCAAGAAATAACAAGATTTGATTAATAAATAAATTCATACAAGTAATTATTCAACAATTAAAGATTTCAAGAAACTACACAAAATAATCTAGAAAAATAACATGTACATAAATTTCATGTAGTTTGAAAAAAACCCTAACATGATACTAATTCTTTTTATAATTTTCATGCTTCTAATCCTAATTAACTATGTGAATAGGTTGTTCCAGAATTAAACGGGTTACCAAAGTTACCTGGAATCGCTAAAATTTTCCAATAAAAATCACCCTTTTGGTGATGATAATACACGGCACAAAGAAGAAAAGAAAAGAGAAAATTTTCTTTAGGGTTTTTGAGTTTTTGTAAAATAGGGCTAATTAAATTATAATAGTCCTATTTATAGAAGAGAAAGAAAGAAAAAAATAAAACAAACCCTAAATGTTGTTAGGGTTGCCGTGAACCAAGAGGAAAAAGGGGGAAGAATTTGTTAGGTGGTTAGCTTAAGTTGAATTAGTTTAGGAGTTGTTAAAATAAATAATTAATTAATTTAATTAATTAAATAACATAATTATTAATTAATCAAATAAATCAAAAAGAAAAAATAACACTTGGCCCATAATATGAAGGGGAGCCGGCCAAGTGACATAAAAGAGGAACAATTAGGTCTTTGGCCCAATTTGAGAATTAACTAGGGAGTTAAGAAAATTAATTAATTTAATTAATTAAATAGCATAATTATTTAATTAACCAAATAAATTAAAAGAAATAATATGTTGGCCATACTAGAGAGAGAGCCGGCCATGAGAGGGAACATTGGATCATCGGGCCCATTCTCAAGATAAGCTAGAAGATTTAATTTGGCCCGAAAATCATATCAAAAGGCCATTCAAGTCCGGTTACCAAGAAGGGACTAAAATTACTTCTAACCCCTACTTAGCCGACCCACTATTAATTCAACATAAATTCTGAGTCGGTCCACAACCCTGAATAGCCATAAGGTGAAGTTCTAGGTACCTAGCGGGTTGAGATCAAGAGATATTATATGATAGTCAGATTAGGGAAAGATAGTTTGACAATGGTAAATAACAGAAATTCCGAAAATTAACTTTTAAAAGATTTTATATTTGTAAAACAGAGAATTTACTAATAATTTTCGAAATAAAATCTTAAGGCGAATGGAAAGACAACCTATTTTCCGGAAATTCTAACCCCAAAAATACGGGGTGTTACACCAATAGTATCCAGCTCGAAGGGCCTTGCCCGCGTCCGTGCCCCTTGATGATTGCTACAACATCCTTCATGAATTTCTTTCAGGATATAGTCCCCCTCTTCAGGAGTCACACATTTTAAGAGTGGATGTGTGTAAGATAGCTTGTACAACTCGCCGTCATGCAGCGTAAACCACCTAGACTTCCGCTTGATTTCTTCAGCTTCCTTCTCATCCATGGGTAGAGCCCCATGTTTTAGATATTGGATGATAGCATCCTTCCATGTTTCACCTCGAGCCAAGGTGTGGACCTCGAACTGGTTGATAATCGGTTCTTTCAGGACTTGCCACTGAATGACCCGTGGCTCCTCTCCTTCTACAGAGCTTGCCAACCTCGATAGAGCGTCAGCCTGTTGATTTCCTGATCGAGGAACATGTTGAATGTCAAAAGACTCCGAATTCCCGGCGAGGGTTCTGAGTTTCTGGAGGTACATCTTCATGCTATCTTCCTTGGCTTAAAACTCCCCTTTGAATTGTCCCACGACCAACTGTGAGTCAGCCTTAGCTTTAACATGTTTTGCTCCGGCAGTGAGGCACATTTGTATTCCTAAGATTAGGGCCTCATACTCTGTCTCGTTGTTTGAGGCCATAAAGCTGAATTTGATGGCATATTCCAGTCGATCTCCATTATCAGTCTTGATTAATATTCCTGCACCTCCTCCACTCTGAGTGGTGGATCCATTAGTAGATAACTCCCACACCTTATAATTATCTGGGTCAAATGAGTTTGGCCTTGTAGGGGTCGTTTTTACCCGGCCGCCTACGTCTCACGAGTATGTTTGAATGCTCGTTAACGTCGTATGTGAATACGGACTAGTAGGAGTCGCCACCGTGCGTTTTATACGGTCCACGGACACCGAAGAAATACCAATGCCAGGAGCAATTGGCCCCATATGGTCTTGCACCAGAGTATGGGTTCGGGGACAAGTTACGGGCCAACCGTGCATTGGGCCCACCCGCCTGTGAGTGGTCTCTACTAGGTCTCTTTTTGTGGTCAAATTATTATTAATCCCGAATACAAAGATATCTCAGTTTATATCCTAAAAGCGCATATTACTAAGTGGGTTTGAATTATTTACAGATTAGGACTATTATTGTGACCACTTTGAATTAAGTCCGTATTAAAACCCTAAGAAAATAAAATACAAAAAAATGAATATGTGCAGGGTCAAAGTGTGTTCCAGGAGAAGTGGTTTGATGTGCTGTTGGGTTAGTAATAATAATTATGATGATTAATGACAATGATTACAATAATAATTATAAAAAAAATATACAGATTTATACACAATAAATACAATTCAAAGTGAATTCTAATGATTAAAAACGTTCATCATATTAATATTAATGACGTCAATTGCCAGTTTTATTACCCGCTGGGCCAGATCTATACATTTGACTCGGCAATAAAATGAATTAAACCAGATCTATTTATTTACGCTAATTCAGGACTATTATATGAATATATTATTATTTACAAAATATGCAATTTAATTGATAAATCGAAAATATTCAAAATATATGAAAATATTATCAGTTTATTTATAATAAAAATAATATATATTTACAGATCTATGAAAATTTAGCGATCGTTTTGTAACACGGAATTTGAACGAGAAAGACCGTGTTGTATAGATCGCATTATGAATTGAATGATAACCAAAACTAAATTATTTTTGTCCTGAATTAGGAAAATAAATAAATATATATGAATCAAAGTTTATGTATGATTATACAAGATACGTGAATGAATCAAACTCATTATACGTTCATATTGCAAAATCACAAATCATAGCCAACCGGGTTATAAAACGACAATTATGAGACAAAAAAACGTTATTATGATAAATATTGATTTGAACATTAGAATTCACATGAATAATTCAGATTTTTTGCGATATTAACCATTATCATAAATCATGTCATTAATCATCATATATAAATGAATAGAAAATAAGTAGAGACTTCAGAAAGATGTACCTAATAATGCCTTGATCAAACAACTAAGAAAGGATCAACGATGATGAATGCAATGTGCTTGTTTAAAGTTGATTGAGTTGGTGTTTTGTGATGTATTTGATGATGTTTTGAGAGATGCTTGATGGAAGAGAAAGGTATAGTATGTAACTATGCAATGTAGAAGGGTGGTTCGTGGTATTGGTGTCCCCTAAAACGCTTGGAAGGACTCGTATTTATAGGCCAGAAGCTGCAACGAAGCTCGGGGGAGGACCAGAGTTGCGCCCAGACGCAGGAGGGTTGCATCGCTGCGTCTAGGCGCAGCCCCCTGCGTCTAGGCGCAGGTCTGGCCGCTTCTGGATGCTTCCGTAGACGTTTTTGGCGATTTTGCGCGATTTTCGGGATCATGATTTGGTTTTATGTGATTACGAAATATTCTGTAATATTTTAATATTCTGGAATATTCCGAGGTGTCCCGGGATGCTCCGGGATGTCCCGGAATGTTCTAGCATTTTCATCGTCAATTTCCCTTAGTTGTATCTTTTGGCAATATGGTACGTTCATCATTAGTCTCAACATTGGGGAGACACATTTAGGTGTCTATAGAAGCCCCCACTTTGACTGAGTCTGGAGAGTAAGTATAAACTCGCAAGACGAAAGTCAAAGTATTCCTGTTGAGGCGGAGGATAACTCAAGACGTTCTGCGACCTTGAGTCACCCTTTTTAACGCCGGATCCTCGAGATGATGGCATATGAAGTGTCTGGTTCCTCGAGATGATGGCATATGAAGTGTCTGGTTCCTCCGGATGCGCTTGGATCCTTTGGAACTACTCCCTTGGGTAAGCATAAACCCTTGGGACAATGACGGGAAGTCGCATAGGCGGGAGCAATCAAGAATAAGCATAAACCCTTGAAAAGGTGAGCGCGAGTAAGCATAAACTCGCGAAAAAATATGTTTAGGGTAGACATAAACTCGTTGTGGTCCAAGAGTAAGCATAAACTCTTGGTAGAAAATGTGACGAGTCAAGAGCAAGCATAAACTCTTGCTAAAATGTATGATGTGTGTTTGGGTCAGCATAAACCCGTGAGAATGATAATGTGTTAAGAGTAGGCATAAACTGTAATGACCCTGATTTTATTGGTATTTTTGCCGATATATATGTGTATTTATGTGTTAGTTCAAATTTATTTTTTTAAACTATTTATGTTATTTTATGTGTGAATAATTTCGATTTAATTCGAAATATTTATTTTCAGTTTTTATTATTTATGTTATTTATTATTTAATTAATTAGAATTTTTATTATTTAATTTTTCTAATTAATTGTTTAATATTTTGGGCTAAATCGATTATTGCATGATTAGTCATGTAAAATATGTAAATTAGCCCAATGGATCACGAGAGCCCATTTTTAGGCCCATTTTACCCCCATGGCCGGTTTTCTTAAGTGGCATGGCAAGGGTTGCCACTTGCCTTGTGTTCACACCTTGACTAACTCTATAAATAGGAGAGTTAGTAAGGCCCTTGCTCATTTTGCCATCAAAAGCTCTTGCCATCAAATTCAAGCACAAATCTCTTCCATTTGCTCTCTAGTTCACACGCCATTTTTGGATATTAAACCCATCCAATTGTTCATCCATCTTTTGAATCCCAAACTTAAAGATTCAAACTCTATTGATCTTTAAGTGTTCAAACACAATCCTAAACACATTCATTTCATTCAAGATCACTAGTTCGGGTCGGTTTTGGGTCTTGTTCGTGTTCGTGATCAAGTGGGTGACCGTGTGGTGGCTCGTGTGAGAGGCCGTGCTGCAGTGTTAGTGGCTGTGCTCGTGGTGGTGCAGTGGTGCTCGTGGTGGTGCCGTGTGTGCAGGCTGTGTGTGTGCCGTGTGGGTGCAACTCGTGTGAAGACCGTGCTTGTGCCGTGTTGTGTGGCCGTGTGAGACTTGTTTCCGGACTGCACTTTTTGTGTTGATTTTGTGTGTGATCCTCAATAAGGTAACATACTTTCTCAACCTTGTTGGTATACTATGTTTATAGTATAGATTAAATGCATGTATGGGTTGTTTGATGATGATTATTCATGTTTTTATGGATTGTTTATATTCTGATTTTTATATGGTTTATATGATGTTTTGATGATGGTTTTCATGATTTTATGATTGATTATATGTTGTTTTATGATCATGATAATTGTGTTAAATTTTGATGAATTTTGGATGAGTTTAAGTGGGATTTTCGTGTGATTCTTTGGAGTTATGCGTGTGATGTAATTGGTTTGGATGAGTTCTTGATTGAAGTTCTTGAATCTTGATTGAGTTCTTGATTGAAGATCTTAAATCTTTAATGAGTTCTTTAAGTTCTTTATAAGTTCTTGATGAGTCTTGATGAATTCTTGGGTAAATCTTGAAAGTTAAAGAAAGTGGTTGATAGGTTAAAGAAAGTTAAAGATTGAGTCTTAAGTAATTAAAGAATGGATTTAAATGATGAATTAAGGTTGGTTAGACTCAAGATCAAGGCGCAAAGGCAATCTTGAGGATAACTTCGTTGTTTAACTAGTTATTTTCGAGAATCAAGGTGCAAAGGCAATTCTTGAAATTAATTTAGTTATGATTGAGTTGAATATGATGATAAAATGATTAATAATAGTTAGCTTGATTTCATTTCTAGACGCCTAAAACTTAGAGTAAGATTCTTTGTTTTTGGGTTAAGACGTTGCCCCTATTCCATCCGCGGTATTGGGATAGTTGGAGTCTTTCTATGTTATCCTTTGAATTTCCAGTAAGATTGGTTTCACGGGACATGGATTTCCAGTAAGATTGGTTTCATGGGATTTTTGGGAGTAAGATTCCCAGTCCTAACATAGTAGAAAGTTCGATCGCGTAAGATGAGTTCGTACGAGCATAGTCCGATCTAGAATATGAATGATTGCGCCAAAGATAGTTGGTTAAGTTGGTTTGAGTCGAGTTCGCGTTTTGGGTTGTTCTCGTACTTTGATTATTGATGTTGATTATTTGGTTTATGCTATGTTCATGTGTATTCCCATTAGGGTGAGTCAGTTATGTTACTCGCCACTGATGGTGGACAGTTGTTTGTTTTACAGGTAATTCTGATGACGATGTACTTGCTTAGCTTTGGGTTGGGCGAGCGACGTTTATTGTTTCTGTTTTGGATGTATTTTCTATTTCTGTTGCTTATAGATAGTATAGGACTGTTGTAAAGGCTTTATACGTTATTTTGGACTCTGACGTGTGGTTGGAGTTATTTGTATTTCGGTATTTTTAGTTTGACTTTTGGACTAGTTATGTACAAACTTGTGGGTATTTGTACTTTTATGGTTTAATAATAATATTTCGAGGAATTAGTTTTAATTCTTAAGTATTTTAAGTTGTAGTTTATAACTATTCGACTCGTCGGTTTCTTCCGCGCCGATTTAAGCGAGTCGGGTCGTTACATAAACTCTTGGAGGAAGAAAAAAAGAGTAAGAATAAACTCTTGAGAGATGAGGGTAAGCATAAACCCATGAGCAAGGATGATGTGTTAAGAGTAAGCATAAACTCTTAGGAGGGGAATCAAGAGTAAGTATAAACTCTTGAGATCAGATAAGGTGTGAGGGTAAGCATAAACCCTAAGCAAAGTTATGCGTTAAGAGTAAGCATAAACTCTTAGGAGAAGAATCAAGAGTAAGTATAAACTCTTGAGAGAACGTATGAGAGTAAGCATAAACCCTAAGTAAAGTGAATGGATTAAGGGCAGACGTAAACCCTTAGAGAGAAATATTTGTAAGCTTAGATTAAGCGTAAAACCGTAAGCAAAGTAAGTGGATTAAGGGTAGGCATAAGCCCTTAGAGGTACCTTTGTGAGGTTAGGGTAAGCATAAACCCTGTGAGAAAAGATGATGAGGCCGTTGAGGTGGAAAAAATGTGTAAGGAAAAACATATACATATGATGATGAGAAGCCCCCACTTTGACTGAGTTTGGAGAGACGAATGTTCTCGCAAGACAAAAGTCAAAGTATTATGGCTAGGGAATTAGGGGTAAACCCTTAGAGGAATTAAGGTAAGTATAAACCCATGAGAAAAGCAAGTGAATTAAGGGTAGTCATAAACCCTTAGAGTGATATTCTTGTAAACGTAGGGTAAGTATAAACCCGTGAGAAAAGTAAGTGAATTAAGGGTAGGCATAAACCCTTAGATGAACTATTGTAAGAATAGGGTAAGCATAAACCCTGTGAGGAAAGTGCTTGTGAGTAATGTCGTTAAGGTGGGAAAATGTGTACGGAAAAACATATACGTCTGATGATGAGAAGCCCCCACTTTGACTGAGTCTGGAGAGACGAATGTTCTCGCGAGAGTCAAGGTATTCTTGCTGGGGAATTAAAGGTAAACCCTTAGAGGAATTAAGGTAAGCATAAACCCGTTATAAAAGATGATGAGGCCGTTGAGGCGGAAAAAAGTACAAGTAGGTGTGTGTATGATGAGAAGCCCCCACTTTGACTGAGTCCGGAGAGACGAATGTTCTCGTAAGACGAAAGTCAAAGTATTATGGTTGGGGCGAGGCAATAACATGTGTGGGATGCATGAGCAAAGATATCAAGGAAAAACTGTACATAACCATATAGGTTCATGCCCAAGTTAAACAAGACAACAATCACATATAGTGATTCAAGGATTGAACAAAGATGGGGTCCAGCCTTACAAAAAGGATGGGCTCTAGCCTTATGTGCTTTGTGCTTTATGATGTACATATGTACAATGTGTGTGATGCTTATGCATGTATATGAATTTATGCATGAAATGATTATGATGAATGATATGCTTGTGGTGCATGATGCATGATGTGATTGGTGTTCATGCAATGTGGTGCATGTAGGATGATATATGTTATGTATGACAAAGCAATGAATGACCAAGGGGGGTCTACTAATAGTACCGTACTTCTCTAAAATGGGAATAGAGCGATCTTAAGCCCCAATCAATCAAAGACATGGCTTTCGATCATAAGCACGCCCCCGGCCTGTTGGGAAAGCTATGTTTATGGTGGAGTAAGTGAATAGGTATAGTATTACGAATGTGGGGAAGTCTATATTTATGATGGGGATGAATGAATGAATAGGGTTGCATGAATGTGAGATGATGGGTAAGTCTTTTTGCGGAGTAGATGGATAGGTAAGCCCCCAGCCTGTAGGCTAAGGATGGATGAACGAAAAATTGTTTTGTGGATGGCATAAAGAGGCCAAAGCATTGAGAAAAGAGGCCGGCTAGCTCAAGTCGTGAACTTGAGTTAGATTTCCCGCAAGATGAAGATTGCCCAATTGATGAAGCTATGCATGGGGTATGACGCGCCCAAATAGGAGAACACAAGAGTCAAATCAAAGCTATGAGCTTGAGAAGAGTCAGAGAAAGCCCCCAGGGCATGGAAAAGAAAAAGGTTGTAGGTGCAAGAAAAAAAAGGCTAAAAATTTGTGACTGAAGGGTGATGATGTAGGGAATTGATGTGGTTGGCTGAATTAATGTTGGTTCAAACTCGAGCCTATGACGGGTGGTGAACTAAGAATTTGTGCTTAAAACCCCAAGTTAATTGAAGGAGTGGACTTCAAAAATTCATATATTAATTGGGTCGAACCTCGAGAAGAAGCTTCCTACGTATCCTTATAGAATCAGATCATCGTAGTTCTTGATGATTATTTGGACAATGCCTCAGGGGAGAGGGCTTTCAGGGTCGTAATGTTTGGCTAGGGTCGAGGGTTAAGAAAGAAAAGGGAAAGAAGGCTCAAAGTTCCTAATTTAACCGCCCATGGTGCGCAGTGTGCTTTTTGACTCTTTTTTTTTTTAATTGGATTGGACTAAGTCGAATTATTGGACTAGATTTATTGAATTGAGCTGGATTTATTGAATTGAGCTGGATTTATTGAATTGAACTGGATTCATTAAATTGAACTTGATTTATTGCATTGAACTGGATTTATTGAACTGAGTTAGATTTATTGAATTGAACTGGAAATTGAGATGGATTTATTGAATTAAACTGGATTTATTGCATTGAACTAGCTTTATTGACTTTTCTGGATGTTGAATTTTTGAACTTGGATTTTGATTATGGTTGTGTTTGAATTGGAAGCTTTGACTCGACTTTCATAACTATGTTTGTTTTGTGTCGAGTATGAATTTTATTTCTTCTTTTTTTTTAGGCACATGTCTTTTTCTACGCACCATTTGATCCCATGGGTGAGGTAGATGTGGGTAAGGAAAGAAAGTAGGCTTATTTGTGTTTAAGGCTCAAAGGGCTGCAAGGGATTAAATGAATACATGTATTGGGAAAGGGTTGATGATTTTTGTGGAGTTCAAGAAAAGAAGGCCTCTCCGGCAATGTCCATTTATTATGTTCAATTTTATTGATTATGAAAATTTGAGGTCGTGAATTATGTTAGAGTTAAAAGCACTAATTAAAAGTGAGGCTAAAAATGAATAAAAAAAATAGAATTTTATTAATATCAATGAAATTACAAGGCTATAAATGGAAAGAAAAATCCTAATGACATAGGCTCGAAAAAGAAAGAAAAGAAATGAATATACCTAGGTGGAGGGACTCTCCGACTCAACCTAAAGAAACAACCCTGACTAACACTTGATTGGGAGTGGGGTGTGCCGATGCTGCTATTGCTCATCGAATTCTGGTGAGCTTGACATATCACCCTTTAGCAGATCGTCCTCTATGTCTACTCCAATGTGATAGACCTTTTGGAAGGTGGTGAGGCCTAAGTACTTGAGGTGATCCTAGTACTTTGGCTGTAGACTGGAGATGAAGGTCTTGACCATTTCTGGTTCAGCAGGAGTAGTGACCATTTGGGCTGCAACTTGCTTCCATCTTGTCAAATAAGCAATGAACCCTTCTTTCTCACCTTGCCTCAAGATCTCAAGTTCTCTCGTTGAGATCTGGGCTTGGATGTTCACCTTGTAACGGGTCATGAATGCATGCACAATGTCTTCCCATGTAGATGTGTCCTTCTCAGAAAGAGAGTAGAACCACTTCTTGCAAATTGGTTCAAGTGAGAGTGGAAAGACTGTACGGAACAGTGTTGGTTCAATACCCTTAAGGACCATGGTGGCTCAGAATCCTTTGACGTGATAACGAGGATCATATGTGGCCTTAAAATTAGGGAGATCAGTGCTTGAGAATTCCTTTGGAAACTTGGAGGAAAGGTTGGGGTCAATAGAAATTGTTTCTTGGTGGAAGGCGGGGTCTCTTGTTTTCTGGACATGCTCGGCTAGGTTCTTTATCATGGATGAGCTTGGGGTTTTTCTAGATCGCTGACCTTGGCCTGGAGCCCTTTGAGTACAGCGGTCAATTCATCGAAACGCTTAGCGAGCTGTTTGAGTTGGTCCTCTCGAGTGGCCATTTGTGGTGTTTGGGTTGTGAGCTAAAGATAAGGGCTTGAGTGATGTAAGTTTGGGATATGGGCTTGAGTGATGGGCTTGAGTAATGTAGGATTGGAATATGGACTTGAGTGATGTAGGCTTAAGATATGGGCATAAATGATATAGGCTGGGTATGGGCTTAAGTCTTTTGGGTTTGGATGAGTTTGAGTGAGGCTGGGGTGGTGTTTAAGTGAGGTGAGGCAAGGATGGATTGGGCTTGAGGCTTGCTCGGACCTCAGCTATGCTTTGGATTGAATGTGAACTGTTTAGACCGCTCTAAACTGAAAATAACCAAAAATTTTAGTGAACCCCCTTGATCATTGTGATATGGATGCAAACACGGATGTATATGCATGTCCTAATTTTATGGTCATCTTCCCTAAAATGCATGAATGCAAGGTGCCTTTCCATTTTTATTTTATTTTATTTTTAAAAAAAAATATTTTTAATTTTCTTTTAACTTTTTTGAATTATTTTTTTTTGGAAATTTTTTTTTAATTGAAAGGGCACCAAAATACATGAAATATGCAATGTATGTGAATGGAAGTGCCTAAATGAGGAATGGACCTAATTAAGCCCATTTAAGGGAACGACTAAGGTTTTGGGCCAAAACATATGGTCAAACTAAGGTCAAAGCCTATATGGACTATGCAATGACACTAAGGCCCAACATTGCGAACTATATGGACTAGAAGATGACCATGACTATATGAAATGTGAGTGAAAAGTGAACAAAAATACATGGCTAGAGCCCAAAAAAAAATGCACACATAGTCAAATAAGCACACTAGCATGATACAATATGTGCAGTATCTAAAAGGTCGGTCTTGGGTGGTCACAAGGTACCATGGCTAAAGAAAAACTGAACCGCTCTAGCCATTCTTCATGTAGAATGACACGCGATTAGGAATCTCTTATTATGATCTCATCGGGCATGAGGATCACGTGCCATCGCTGGGATGGGCCGGTTATGATTATTGAGGTCGGGCACCACAAGTAACCATAATCAAACCCCCCGGGGTCGGTCTCGAGCATAGAACATGCTCATATGAGACAAGGTCTTATATTGCGGCACCTATTCGTAGGGTCGCAAGCAATATGCCTAAAAACAATTCGGGAATGATAATAATAAGACCACGAGACTTTTCAAGTTTATCCACACCACTAAGGAGTGATATTCCCCAGCGGAGTCGCCAAACTGTAGGGGTCGTTTTTACCCGGCCGCCTACGTCTCACGAGTTTGTTTGAATGCTCGTTAACGCCGTGTGTGAATACGGACTAGTAGAAGTCGCCACCGTGCGTTTTATACGGTCCACGAACACCGAAGAAATACCAATGCCAGGAGCAATTGGCCCCATATGGTCGTGCACCGGAGTATGGGTTCGGGGACACGTTACGGGCCAATTGTGCATTGGGCCCGCCCGCCTGTCAGCGGTCTCTACTAGGTCTCTTTTTGTGGTCAAATTATTATTAATCCCGAATACAAAGATATCTCAGTTTATATCCTAAAAGTGCATATACTAAGTGGGTTTGAATTATTTACAGATTAGGACTATTATTGTGACCACTTTGAATTAAGTCCGTATTAAAACCCTAAGAAAATAAAACAAATAAAATATGAATAAAACACATAATGAAAGAAATAAAAAAAAAAATGAATATGTGCAGGGTCAAAGTGTGTTCCAGGAGAAGTGGTTTGATGTGCTGTTGGGTTAGTAATAATAATTATGATGATTAATGACAATGATTACAATAATAATTATAAAACAAATGTACAGATTTATACACAATAAATATAATTCAAAGTGAATTCCAATGATTAAAAACGTTCATCATCATATTAATATTAATGACGTCAATTGCCAGTTTTATTACCCGCTGGGCCAGATCTATATATTTGACTCGGCAATAAAATGAATTAAACCAGATCTATTTATTTACGCTAATTCAGGACTATTATATGAATATATTATTATTTAAAATATGCAATTTAATTGATAAATCGAAAATATTGAAAATATATGAAAATATTATCAGTTTATTTATAATAAAAATAATATATATTTACAGATCTATGAAAATTTAACGATCGTTTTGTAACACGGAATTTGAACGAGAAAGACCGTGTTGTATAGATCGCATTATGAATTGAATGATAACCAAAACTAAATTATTTTTGTCCTGAATTATGAAAATAAATAAATATATATGAATCAAAGTTTATGTATGATTATACAAGATACGTGAATGAATCAAACTCATTATACGTTCATATTGCAAAATCACAGATCATAGCCAACCGGGTTATAAAACGACAATTATGAGACAAAAAAACGTTATTATGATAAATATTGATTTGGATATTAGAATTCACATGAATAATTCAGATTTTTTGCGATATGAACCATTATCATAAATCATGTCCTCAATCATCATATATAAATGAATAGAAAATAAGTAGAGTTCAGAAAGATGTACCTAATAATGCCTTGATCAAACAACCAAGGAAGGATCAACGATGATGAATGTAATGTGCTTGTTTAAAGTTGATTGAGTTGGTGTTTTGTGATGTATTTGATGATGTTTTGAGAGATGCTTGATGGAAGAGAAAGGTATAGTATGTAAGTATGCAATGTAGAAGGGTGGTTCATGGTATTGGTGTCCCCTAAAACGCTTGGAAGGACTCGTATTTATAGGCCAGAAGCTGCAACGAAGCCCTGGGGAGGACCATGCGTCTAGGCGCAGCCCCTTGCGTCTAGGCGCAAGTCTGGCCGCTTCCGAATGCTTCCGTAGATGTTTTTGGAGATTTTGCGCGTTTTTCGGGATCATGATCTGATTTTATGTGAGTACGAAATATTATGTAATATTTTAATATTCCGGAATATTTCGGGGTGTCCCGGGATGCTCCGGAATGTCCCGGAATGTTCTAGAATGTTCCAGATTGTTCCGGAACGCCTAGAACGTCCCGGAATGTTCTAGAAATCTCTAGAAGCTCTAAAAATTACAAAAAAATTATTAAAAATCGTGAAAAAATATGAAAAGTATAAAAACACTAATATGCTTTGTGGAACAATTTTCAACATTCGGAAATGACGAAAATGCCCCCAAGCATGCAAAAATCCTAAAAAATCCATGAAAAGATCTAAAAATATGATAAAAAATATAGAAAAATATGAATAAATTATAAAATTATTTTTATGATTTTAAAAAAAAAATTTTGATGCAAAAAGACATTTTTGTTATTTTTTTATGAATATAAAACATTGTAAAATGCATGTAAAAAAATATAAAAAATATCTAAAAATGAAGAAAAATTACGAATAAATCCCGTAATCATCGTAAAACCTAACATTTGCTTCCAAGGCACTTTAAACACGGTTTGGGCAATTGGTTTTGGTATATTGTGCATTTTCATCGTCAATTTCCCTTAGTTGTATCTTTTGGCAATATGGTACGTTCATCATTAGTCTCTACATTAGGGAGACACATTTAGGTGTCTACAGGCCTGTTGGTGCATTCCATAATAAAATCAGTCAATGCTTGAGCTTTGATAGCTCGACGGGGTTCATACTCTAACCCAAAGTCAGATAGCTGGTTTGCCCATTCAGTGATGCGGTTTGAATGATTCTTTCCTTCGATGATCTTCCTTATTGGTTGCCCGGTCACAACTTTTATTGGGTGAGCTTGAAAATATGGCCTCAGTTTTCGACTAGCCATGACTAAGGCATAGATCATCTTCTCGGTCTTTGTGTATCTAGATTATGCCCCTCAAAACGCTTGACTGATGAAGTAAACCGGGTGTTGATGCTTTTCTCTCTCAGCCACTAGTACTGCGCTTAAAACATACTCAGATATTGCCAAGTAAATGTACAATGTTTCCCCTGGCAAGGGTGAAACAAGCTTTGGGACACCGACAAGGTATTCCTTTAACTGCATGAATGCTTTCTCGGCTTCCTCGTCCCACTTGAATGTTGCTCGCTTCAACACTTGGAAAAAGGCGAGGCTTTTGTCTGCTGATCTTGATAAGAAACAACCCCATGCAGCCATGCATCCTGTGAGTCTTTGCACCTCCTTAACTTTCCTCGGAGATTGCATGTTGATGATGGCCTGAATCTTGTCTGGATTTGCCTCGATGCACCTCTCATCGACCAAGAACCCTAGACATTTGCCCCCTTTGACCCCAAAAACACACTTCTTGGGGTTCAGCTTCATCCCAAACTTCCTCACTGTTGATAGAGTTTCCCTAACATCCTTGGGATGATCATCTGCTTGTTTGCTCTTGATTATCATGTCATCGACATAGAACTCAACATTTCGCCCAATCTGTTCAGCAAAGATTGTGTTTACTAGCTTTTGATAAGTAGCCCCGGCATTTTTGAGTCCGAAAGGCATGACTCGATAGCAATAAACTCCTTGATTTGTGATGAAGGCAGTGTGTACTTGGTCTTTTTCAGCCATTGTTATCTGGTGTTAGCCAGCATTGGCGTCCATGAAGCTGAACATTGCAAGCCCCGCAGTAGAGTCGACCAAGCTATCGATCTTTGGGAGGGGTAGTCATCCTTTGGACATGCTTTATTCAGATCAGTGAAATCTACCCACATCCTCCACGTTCCATTAGGCTTTTTGACCAAAATGACATTGGCTAGACAATCAGAGTATTGGCACTCCTTGATGAACCCATGCTCTAGCAATTTCTTCACTTCAGCAGCAGCCGCCCTATTTCTTTCCTCACTTTGTCGTCTCAACTTTTGCTTGACCCCCTTGAACCCGTCACGGATATTAAGCTCATGAGACATAACTGAAGGATCAATGCCTGACATCTCTGAAACATCGAAGGCAAAGACATCTCGGAATTCCTTGATCAGTTGAGTGATTGACTCCTTGAGGCTTGGGTCCATGTCAATACCAACCTTGACTGTATGCTCAGGATTTTCATCGATAGTGACTTCCTCATGACCCTCGATGGGCTTTGGTCGTGCGTAGTGCTTGGCACCGTCAGCCAGAAACACAACTTTTGAACACTCGACCGGCTCTTTCCTCTTGTCTCCTACCTCGACCTGGGGCGAGGTAATTTTGATGCTATTAATGTAGCACTACTTGGTGGTTCGCTGATCGCCATATAACATCCCAACTTCCCCTTTGTCAGTTTCATACTACAAAAAGAGCTGGTATGTAGAGATGGCAGCCTTTATTTTATTCAGCAGAGGTCTTCCCAAGATGATGTTGTAAGGAAGTTTGATGTCAACAACGATGAACGCGACAGGTAGGTTGCGCCCTTCTCCCTTATCTCCAATTCGAACAGGAAGTTTGATGATGCCCAATGGGAAGACGGGTCGGGCCTCGAAGCCAAACAAGGGTTTTTCGAGCGGGGTAAGATCTGCCTCGCTGTACTTCAGTTGTTTTAGACATGCTAAGGTCATCACATCAGCTGAACTGCCGCTGTCCACCAGTACTCTCTTGACCCTAGAGTTTGCTACTTTTACCTCGACCACGAGAGGGTCGTTGTGAGGAAAGCAGGTAGGTCGAAGAGAGGATGCACCGAATATCATTGCTGGGCCCGATGGGGGTTGCTCGATGGTCCCTTTAGCAATTTGAAAAGTAGAGTTCCTGAGATCCCTCTTTAGAGCTTTGTTAGATGGTGTATTTACTGGATATCCTCCAGCAATGACATTGATCAAGCCATCAGTCTCATTTTTGTCGGTGCGCTTCTGCTTTTTAGCCCCACCCTCTTTTAACAAATAAGGGTTGAGCTTGCCTTGATCTGTCAACTTGTAGAGCGCCTTTTTCAATTCCCTGCAGTCCTTGGTGGTGTGTCCACACTCATGGTGGTACTCGCACCAGAGTTTTGGATTCCTTCTATTGACTAATGTACGCACATGGGTTGGCTTAGGAAGGATTTGTTGGCCCTTAATGTCCAAGAATATCTCCCGTCTGTTAGTATTGTACCTGGGGTCTTCTCCCCCATCTCGAGTGTCTTTCTTAGGGTTGGATGTCCGACTAGGACCTCTACGCTGAGACTCTTTCCTCTTGTTATCCTTCTTTCTATCAGTCTTCTCGACGGGGTTATTGATATCTGAAGCTTGTACGTATTTTCGAGCCCTGTCCATCGCGTTAGTATACGAGGACACTTCATTTTCCAATAAGGAAAACTTAAATTTGCCGCGCATTAACCCCGACATGAATGTTGCATAGGTCACTCAATCTTCAACGTTAGGTATTTGGAGCAGTTCAGCGTTGAAACGCTTGAGGTAATCTCCCAACAGTTCGTGCTCTCCTTGTTGACAAGCCATGAGGTGGATGCTTGTCTTTCTTTGCTTCTTTCCAGCCATGAAGTGACTCAGGAACATGGCCTCTAAGACGGTGAAGCTAGTAATCAGACCCGATCGGAGGTTAGTGAACCACGTCAGGGCCAGGCCCTTGAGGGTAGTAGGAAAATATCGGCACCAGCTTGCCTCACAGCTTGTTTGCACTGCCATTTGAGCTATGTACGCGGCCATATGGTCGGCAGGATCAATATTTCCTGAGAAAGGCTCGATAGTTGGGGCTTTCACCTTCTTCGGGTCGGTGGTGTACAGAAGCCTTTGGCTGAGTGGAGTTTTGAAGGTGAGCGTTCCAGTTGGTCGTCCTGGCTCGACCACTGGGGAGCGTCGTATACCCTCTTCCCGGTTAGGGACAGCACCTGACTTCGGACTTCTAGCTGGGGAGCGTCGTATGGCCTCTTCCCAGTTAGGAACCGCACCTGACTTCGGATTTCTAGGAGTGGTATGATGAGATCTCTCCGGTGACCTCCTTGGCTGGCCTTGTGTTTCTTGCCTTCTGCTTTCAATTATTTCTCTTGCACCAGAAATGGTTTTTGCTCGATGTGACTCGATAATATCTCGAGTGTCGTCGTACTTGGAGTTGATACCCTCCTGGGTTTTCCCAGGCTGGGATCCTCTCTGTGAGCGCGCCCTCGTCGCCCGGCTAGGGATGGGCCTCCTTGATGGACCAGCTACCTGAGATGGAGACCTTTGTGGCCTAAGCATCGCAGGTATGTTGTCTTTCAGTTCCTGTAAGTTCTTTTGAAATTTTTCGTGAAGCGCTGTTACGATGTCATCGAAGTCTGTTCGAGAGACCATCTGCTATCTTCAAGACGATGATGGTCACTCGCCCGATTGGACGAGTTGTTGTCGGTGACATTTGCACCCGGCCGGTTAGGCAATGCATGGGGATTTCTTCTGGCTGATTGGATCGGGTCATCCTTGCTCTGGTGTTAGCCATGTCTTTTCTGCTTCTCCCCACAGACGGCGTCAATCTGTTCCTGTTCTGGAACTTCTTCTGAATAGTCAACGATCTTTGGTGGATGACGTGTACCCTGGACGCTCCTTGATGAGGCTGTGACCTGTAAAACAGTCAGAGATTGCTAAACCGGGGGGTGGAACCCGGGAACGCCCCTCCGATGCTAAAGTCAGATATCGGAAGTAAGGAGTCAGAGTAATATGTTTGTGAATTATGAATTGCGTACCTGAAGAGGTGATAGGAATGATCCTTATATAGGCGTAGGTTACCCGGTTAGGGTTTTAATGAATTAGCAGGGCTTGTGTGGGCCCGGCCCATGACATGTAGCAACAACCTGGTCAGGTTTTACTAAGTTAGCTGACACGTGGCACCTCCTCGTTAGTTGTAGAATATCTGACGTTAGGCCTACCAGAATTGGGCCTAGGCATTGGGCCCACTAATACAGGTTTGACCACCTGGGTGGGCCCGGAACAGTTGTGAAAATATTTTTCAAAATTGATTGACTGATTTAAATTGGAAAGAAATATTTTTATCAAAGGTTGAAATAGTTTTGGAAACAGTTTTAAGAAAATCTTTTTCAAATACGTTTCTTTGTTTGACAAGAAACACATTTTCTTCAAAAAATATTGTACCACGCTTTTTCTTCAAGTAACAGATTTTACATAGTTTAGGAAGCAATATAAAAAAAACTTGGATTTTGAGGAAAGTATATTTGTATAATTGATTTTTACTCAAAATATATTTTATTTGATTTGAATTGATTGACTGAAATCTCTGTTCCTAAAGATCGTTAAAGTCTTTATTTGTTCGTTAACACCCTTAAATTGCTTTCTAAAAATACGTAAAAAGTCAAATTGGAATAATAATGCGTTACGGAGGGAGTATATAATCTATTCTTCTCTTCTAAAAGGTCTCCCCCTTCCCACCATGCGACATGTGGCACGCCATGAAAGCTATCATCCCACTGCCACGTGTAAAATCCACCACATGTATGCTTATGTGGCATTGCTCATAGTTAAAAATAGATAAAGTCCAAAAAAAGAAGAATAATATAAATTTATTTCAACAAGGTTCGAACCTATGACTTAGTGAAATAGAAAAGGTCACACAACCACTACTCTACAATCTCACTTATTATCAATACTAGTATTATACCCGTGCGATGCATGGTTTGTAAGTCTTTATTGAATTTACTTTACAACTAATGATAAATAATTAAATAAAGGAAAAATTGTAAAAAAATAAGTCAACCTTTATTCGGTCTTCTCAAATTAAGTCAACCTTTAGATTAACTCAAAATAAGTCAACTTATCACACATATCCGCTCAAATTAAGTTTTTTCACTAATTTATTGGTGGAGAAAGTTAATCATTTCAATGCAAAATTAAAGCGGTGCATTAACATGTTGTTGTTTATATGGTTTTCCATTGAAAATGTTAATTTAATCAACAAATAATTAGTGAAAAAACTTAATTTGAGAAGACATGTATATTAGGTTGACTTATTTTGAGTTAATCAAAAGGTTGACTTAATTTGAGAAGATCAGCTAAAGGTTGACTTATTTTTTACAAATTTTTCTTAAATAAACTTTAATTTTCAAATACAGTATTGTTACTATATGAATTATTCTAAAAAAATCATATACTTCCTTTGTCTACATGGTATTAATACACTGGAATTAAAAAAAAAAACATGGTATTAATACAATATGCACATTTTATACCTCTTCCTTTCGTCAAAAAATACTTGCAACAATAGTACTTGGGGGTTCCGTAGGTAATTTTTCTTAATGGTAGATAAATTATGTACGTGGTTTGGTAAAAATATAGGAGCGAAAGCATGTGATTAAAATATGAAATTGAAGGCAAAAAAAAGTGTAGAAATTTTTTTTAGTAGTCAATTATTGGACAAAAACGTGACTAAGATATGAAAAAATTACAACAAAAACTACAAATGTAGAAGAATTATTGTAAGAATTGTGTGACACTCTCAAGTGAAAATTAATTGTTACAATTATTACGTGACAAATGCATTACTTACAAATAGAGATAATTGTCTAATAATTATTAAAGAGAGAGAAAAAAAGACAATTTTTAAGTTTGAACCCTTTTGTTCAACGATAAATGTAAAATATTATGAATTTTGTAATAGTAGCAAAGCTTGAATCACCTATTTGATTAATAATATTTTGAGACAATATTGAACACCAAGATAACAAGTCGTATACATATTTAACCAACCATTTTAGTGGAAAGTAAATACTGTAACTTTACTTTTGAAATTATCTCTAAAGTTTTAAGTGTAACATACGAAGTATATCTACAAATAATACACACACATTGTTTTATTTGAATCACTTTATTTATTAATTTTTTTTTTCATCTTATATGCAATTCAATGTTACTCTGTATAGTAGCAATCATTCTAATTTTTTCAATCAGTTTGTCGAGTAAATTAATACAATAACTTTAAATATGTTCAAATTTTTATATTAATAATATTTCAATTAAGCCTATTTTATTTATCCAATAATAAATATTGCATTATTTTTTTATTGTGTGATAATATCACACAGGGCTTGTTCTCCTCAACTTATGTTTAGTTCGGTTCAATTCAATTCTGTTTATTTTCAGTTCATTTCAAGTCAGACCTGGTCTATTCAGTTCAACTTAATTCAGTACATTTTAGTTCAATTCAGTTCAGTCCTCAAATAGCTATACTTAGTCCATTTCAATTCAGCTCAATTCAATTTAGTTCAGTTCAATTCAGTTTAGCTCAACTCAATTCTGTTCACTTCAACTAAATTCAATAAACGTAAACATACCCTAAATACCTTGCTTATAATGTGTTATGTTCAACTTATCTTCAGTTCAGTTTTGGTCGGATCAGTTCAGTTCAATTTGATACAATTAAGTTCGATTCTAGTTAAGTTAAGTTCAATTCAGTTCAATTTAGTTCAATTCAGTTCAGTTCAGTTTATTTCAATTCAGTTCAGTTTTCAATTTCCTTGTCTCATAAACAATTATATTTACTTCATTTCAATTCAGCTCAATTCAATGGAATTTAGTTCAGTTCAGCTGAGCTTGGCTCAATTTAGTTCAGTTCAACTAAATTTCAATAAACTTAAACAAACCCTAAATATCTTGCTTATAATTTGTTATGTTCAACTTATTTTCAGTTCAGTTCAGGTTAGGTTAGTTCAATTTAATTTAATTCAATACATGTCAGTTCAATTTTAGTTAAGTTCAATTCCGTTCAGTTTATTTCAATTCAGTTTCAGTTTAGTTCTCAATGTTAGTTCAACTTATTTTCAGTTCAGTTCAGGCCAAGTCTAGTCAGTTCAATTTAATTCAATTCACTTCAGTTTAATTTAGTTAAGTTCAATTTAGGGCCTGTTTACTTCAACTTAAATTCAGTTCTATTAAGTTCAGTTCAGTTCTCAATTTCCTTCTCTCATAAACAATTAATATTCAACTCTATTCAGTTCATTTCAATCTTGTCCAGTCAATGTAAACAGGCCCTTAGTACAGTTTAGTACAGTTCAATTTAGTTCTCAATTTCCTTGTCTCATAAACTAATATATTTAGTTCAATTCAATTCAGCTCAATTCAATTTAGTTCAGTTCAGCTTAGCTCAATTCAGTTCCATTCAACTCAATTCAACAAACGTAAACAGACCCTAAATATCTTGCTTATAATGTGTTATGTTCAACTTATTTTCAGTTCAATTCTAGTTAGGTCAGTTCAGTTCAAATTAATTCAATTCAGTTCAGTTCGATTTTAATTAGGTTAAGTTCAAATCAGTTCAGTTTAGTTCAATTCAGTTCATTCCAATTCTCAATTCCCTTCTCTCATAAACGATTATATTTACTTCATTTCAATTCAGCTATATTCAATTCAGTTCAGCTTAATTAGTTCAATTCAACTCAATTCAATAAACGTAATAAACAGACCCTAAATAATAGTTAAACTTATTTTCAGTTCATGACATGTTAGGTCAGATCAGTTCACTTTAATTCGATTATGTTCAATTCAGTTCAGTTTAGTTCAATACAGTTCAGTTCAATACTCAATTTCCTTGCTTGTCTCATAAACAGTTTTATTTAGTTCATTTCAAATCAGCTCAATTCAGTTCAGTTCAGTTCAGTTCAGCAGAGCTCAATTTATTTGACTTTAACTCAATTCAATAAACGTAAACAAACCCTAACTAACTTGCTTATAACGTGTTATGTTTATATTAGTTTAACCTATTTTCAATTCAATTCAAGTCTGGTCAGGTCTGGTCTATTCAATTTAATTCAATTCAGTTCAATTCAATTCGGTTCAATTTAGTTAAGTTCAATTCAGTTCAGTTTAGCTCAATTCAATTCAGTTCAGTTCTCAAATTCCTTGTCTCATAAACAGGTATATTTAGTTCATTTCAATTCAGCTCAATTCAAATCAGTTCAGTCTAGTTCAACTCATCTCAATTTAGTTCAGTTCAACTCAATTCAATAAACGTAAACAATGCATAAATATTAGTTCAACTTATTTTCAAATCAGTTCAGGTCAGGTCAAGTCAGTTAAATTTAATTCAATTCAATTTAGTTAAGTTCAATTCAGTTCAGTTTAGCTCAATTCAGTTCAGTTTAGTTCTCAAATTCCTTGTCTCATAAACAGTTATATTTAGTTCATTTTCATTCAGCTCAATTCAAATCAGTTCAGCCTAGTTCAACTCATCTCAATTCAGTTCATCTCAAACCGTGCATCGCAAGATATTACAAGGGATGTATATTTTCCATAAAGGAAGATATTTTTTTATTCGTGCTTATTTTCACTATAGCAAGATTGTACGATAAAAAAACATTTATTTAATTAGTTTAGTGTAATTTAGATCAGTTTAATAAGATGAGTGGAGCTTATCAAAATTTGTTTCCAAATATTAAACAAATATATTAGTATGGAGTAATGGTTGAATTCAAACATTACTTATCAAAGGTTGCATGTTCAATCCCCTTTGGATATAAAATAGGTTTTTATTTGAAATATCTACATCTACAACATAACAAAAAGTGGTTAAGTTGTTACTGTTCATCTATGAACAATAATAATGAGATGGCACATGTTGCTCCACGTCGCTCTCTCTATTTCATTTCGATTGCGACACGTGCTCTACTTCACTGCCCCTTCTTCACTGAAACCCCCCCTCCTCTATTTCATTCTGAAGAACAGCAGGAGAAAAACAAGGGTAAAAATCATAAAGTTTTTCCTCTCTTCTACCTTATACCTTCTCCCTTCTTCATCACTATCCTCTTCCCATTTCTATTGTGCGATGTTCCTTTATCTCCTTCTCGCTCTTTCTTATGCACTTTTCACAAGAATGAAGTTCGCGCGGCGAGAGATGGTGGTGAAATCATAGCTCCGCCAAATGAGGCATTTTATCGCCCCTTTTTTCGATTTTCTTTTGCTGAATTTTGGGTTTTTAGTATGTTTTACTCATGTTTTACTCCCATATCTGATGGTTTTTAGTACATTTCATGCAATACCACGCTTAATGCTTCATTCAAGATTTTTTTGGTACTTGTTTTTTCATCTTTTTATTAAAATTTAAATTAAATTTACTGATAATCGCCTGTCTTTTGGGTTTTTATTTCGCTATTTGAATTGTTGTTCTAGATTTTTAGGTCTCTCTCGATCTAAGTTTTTGGGGGTCTTTTTTTAGAGTTTTTAGCTATTGTATTTTGAGATGTTGTTTGTTGTGTATTAGTCTTGAATTTCCTATGTATAAACTTCGTGATTGGAGTTTTAGGGTATCAGTTGCAATTGCAGCTCCGTGTAAATTAAATTATTAGTGTTATTTATTTTTTAGTTTTTTATACATTCAGCTCTGTAATCGCCTGTTTTGGAGATTTTAATTATTTGGTTCAATTGTTGCTTTGGATTTAAATAAAACATAATAAAGAGTGGTTAAGCTGTTACTGTTCATCTATGAACAGTAATAATCGGATGGCACATGTTGCTCCACGTCCCTCTCTCTATTTCATTTCGATTGCGACACGTGCTCTACTTCACTGCCCCTTCTTCACTGAAACCCCCCCCCCCTCTATTTCGTTCCATCCCTATCCTCTTCCCATTTCTATTGTGCGATCTTACTTTATCTCCTTCTCGCTCTTTCTTATGCACTTTTCACAAGAGTGAAGTTCGCGCGGCGAGAGATGGTGGTGAAATCATAGCTCCGCCAAATGAGGTATTTTATCGCCCCTTTTTTCGATTATCTTTTGCTGAATTTTGGGTTTTTAGTATGTTTTACTCATGTTTTACTCCCAGATCTGATGGCTTTTAGTACATTTCATGCAATACCGCGCTTAATGCTTCATTCAAGATTTTTTAGGTACTTGTTTTTTCATCTTTTTATTAAAATTTAAATTTAAATTTACTGATAATCGCCTGTCTTTTGGGTTTTTATTTCGCTATTTGAATTGTTGTTATGGATTTTTAGGTCTCTCTCGATCTAAGTTTTTGGGGTCTTTTTGTAGAGTTTTTAGCTATTGTGTTTTGAGATGTTGTTTGTTGTGTATTAGTCTTGAATTTCCTATGTATAAACTTCGTAATTGGAGTTTTAGGGTTTCAGTTGCAATTGCAGCTCCGTGTAAATTAAATTATTAGTGTTTTCTATTTTTTAGTTTTTTATACATTCAACTCTGTAATCGCCTGTTTTGGAGATTTTAATTATTGGTTCAATTGTTGCTTTGGATTTTGAGGCTACTTTCATGATTTTGGGGTTTTTATTTAGTTGCTCATGATTGGAGTTTTAGGGTTTCAGTTACTTAACCTGATTTTTATTCATGATTGGAGTTTTAGGGTGAATATATTTATCCTCCTGATGACAACTTAGTTTGATGAGTTTTGATCCTTTTTGGGGATATTGCTGTTGCTGTCCATTTTATTTTTATTTTTTTGAAAAATCTAAAGTGGAAGGGTTTTTAAGATTTTTAGTTTTTTCTCAATTTTAATGGATTTAGTTCTGGATTTTAGAGTTTTGATTAGTTGGTTGTTGTTTTGGCAAGTTATCTCTTTAGATGCAACAATGTGTTCGAGTAAAGGAGAAGGAAAAGTTTAGCATCTAAATATATTTGGATTACAGAAAATGTTATCTGGCCATTTTGTCAATATTGACTGGTTTGATATGCTGTTTTTTTATTTTTTACAACTGATAGTAGTTGATCAGTTTTTTGGGTGGTAAAAGAGATTAGTTTTTCCTTTGAGAAGATGGAGAATGTCCTGTGGAGGGAATGAAGGGATGGGTTAATGATGATGGTTGAGACCAAAGACCTCTTGACATCATAGTACCAATATATATATATATATATACATATTAGCATATGAACTATCTTAAATCAGTATCAATCACCGCCATAGATAATTTAGCTTGTAACGAGAACAATTTATGTTTCAATTTGGGACAAATTTGAAGGTGTCCTTTTGAACTTCTTATATTTTTGGTTGTTGTGACCGTTGTCACTTTCATTTTGATATGAAATTATTTATCTTATCTTTAGTAATCTTAATTTAGGATATGAATATATATGTTATGATATCGATGTTGAGCATGATAATGCTTGTTGACATTGTCTGTTCTATTGCAGATTGTAAATGGAATGATAATGCTTCTTTTTTTTATTATTCTTTCTTTTTTTTTTTTTTGAAGGAATTATTCTTTCTTTTTTAAGCAGAATGATTTGTTTTTTATTATTCTTTCTTTATTACTGATTTGTTTTTGAATGAAATTTTATGCTTGGGTATTGTGTGATCTGACCAAAAAATTGAATTGCAGGAGGAATTAATGAGCAGGATGATTGATCACAATAGATTTTCTTTAATGTTTTGGAAAGGATTGTTGTTTTATTAAAATTTCAAAAATTTTAGATAGCCTAAAGTTTCTACATGATTGATTTTGATATGATAGAGCCATTTCTTCTGAAATACTGGTGCACAACAAGATAGCCTTTTATGCCCCCCCCCCAATCTGTTTGGGGCAAAGAGAAAAGGCAAAGTTCTTGATTCATTTTGATTTGTTTCTATTTACTAATGCAATGTCTTTCATGATCTATATTGTGCATTTGATTCTTTGAGTAACTGTTGTTATTTGATTCTTTGAGTAACTGTTGTTATTGGGTTTAAAGTTGTAGTGTGCATTTTGCAACTTGCTCACTTTCCTTTTCGGGTTATTTTTTCTCTTCAAAATTTGCTCACTTGATACATTGCTTATTTCTAATTGTTGTTTCGTATTATTACTATTATTTTAATAACTTCCTTAGTTCCTTATGTAATTTATTATTTTTATAACAGCTTAATATTAATTTAGAAAAGAAGAATCACGCCAAAGAGCAAAGCTGGGACAAAAAAAGCTTTTAGGTCAATTCAAAGGTATTTAAGCTTATATATATATATTGAGAAATAGTAAGAGATATGCAGGTCTTGATTTTTCCTTCGTTTATTTCTTGGTTGGTTGCTTTTATCTATCTGACATGTGGAAATCAGAAAGTAACAGCTTATTTTTTAAGTTTGGAGTTGATTTCTTATACTACCTCCGTTTCTTATTATTTGCAACGATTTGACACTTTTCCTCTCTACTTTATGTCACATCGTTGCAAATAATAAGAAACGGAGGTAGTATTACAATTTTCATTCTACTTCCTTCTGTGTTATAACATATTCTTGGGCCATAACTATCAGCTTAAGCTTTTGGTTGAGATGGTTCTCTAACATGGTATCGGAGCAGGCATACTAAACAACTCAAACACAATTAATTTTTTTTTTTCACCTCTTGCAACCATGTCTGAAGATAAATCCAAAAGCATTGACCCAACATCTCCATTTTATCTTCATCCTGCATCTAATACTAATCTAGTTATCTCCCCGGTGGTGCTGCGTGGAGAAAACCCCATTGGTGAAGGAGACCGTAATGGTGTTCCAATTTCCAATGAACAATGGCAGCAATTACTTGGTATATTTAACAATTTGAACAATACATCTCCCGTTGCCAAACTTGATGGTAAGACACTTTCTAGTAGGTGGATAATTGATTCTGGGTGCTCAAACCACATGAGTGGCAATAAACACTTATTTACCTCCTTTGTTGATGTTCCAACATCTCCTGTTGGCTTACCAAATGGAAAGCAAGCCACGGCCATCAAAGAAGGAACAGTCATTTTGAATGACAATTTAATATTGCATGATGTTTTATATGTTCCCGAGTTAACCTGCAATTTGATTTCTGTCTCACAATTACTTGCTACCTCTTTTTATAATATCACATTTACTGATAAGCTATGTGTCATACAGGACCGCAATTCGAGGATCCTGATTGGAGCGGGTGAACAAAGTGACGGGGTTTATTGGTTCAAGCGGCCGAAGAAACACAATTATGCTAATCAAACAACTGTATTGAGCAAGCAAGAATTATGGCATCGTCGTCTTGGACATCCTTCTCACAAAGTTGTGTCATTATTGCCTTTTATTTCAAGTAGTGATAAAATTCATAATTCTAGTAAGACCTCTTGTGATTGTGAAGTTTGTTTGCGTGCTCATCAAACTAGAAATATTTTCTCTTTAAGTGATAATAAAGCCGAAGACTTATTTGAGTTAATTCATTGTGACATTTGGGGTGCTTATAAGGTTGCTTCTAGTTGTGGTGCTTATTATTTTCTTCTATTGTTGATGATTATTCGAGAGCTGTATGGGTATATTTAATGTCCGCTAAAAGTGAAGTTAAGCATCTCATCAAGGATTTTTGTGCTATGGTACAAAATCAATTTCATAAAAGGGTGAAAATATTACGAAGTGATAATGGGTTAGAATTTACATGCTTACATGATTTTTATGCTACACAAGGGATTTTACATCAAACATCATGTGTCGATACCCCTTAACAAAATGGACGAGTTGAGCGTAAACATCGACATATTTTAAATGTAGCTCGGGCTTTACGTTTTCAGGCTAATTTACCCATTAAATTTTGGGGGGAATGTGCAATTACAGCTGCCTATCTAATAAATAGAACTCCTACATCTCTTCTCCAAAATAAATCCCCCTATGATATTTTATTTGGAAAATCGCCTAATTACTCTCTCATTAAAACTTTCGGATGTCTTTGTTATGCAAGTAATAGGACGAGGCAAAATGATAAATTTGCTTCACGATCTCGCAAGTGCATATTTGTAGGATATCCGTTTGGTCAAAAGGGTTGGCGTCTCTTTGATTTGGAAAAAAGGATATATTTTGTGTCCCGTGATGTTTTATTTGTCGAGCATATATTTCCTTTTTCTCAGCAATCACCCACTGTCATGGATTCACAATTGAACAAATCCTTAAATAACACATCCAAATATATTGATGATGAAAGTCAAAGGAATAATACCCAGGGACGTGTTACTCCTTCCTTACAAGATGCACAAGTGTCATCTCTAACAAGTGTCAATGAGGAAATTGTTGCAGATCCGCCGAACTCGCAACTGCCAATCTCTGTCTTGCCCATTGTTGACCAATCAGCAGACCATCAGCACGAGATGTGCTCGTCGCAGGCAGACTACGGCGGCGAAGATGCTGCTGCGGTACACCATCAGCCCTTATTGCCCCCTCATTTGTCTACAAGTTCTAATAACTCAAATAAGCCTGCCATGGATGATATACCTCTTGGTAAGGGACACCGAGTCAAACTTCCTTCCAGTCGACTCAAAGGCTTTCTTACAAGTACGTTTCATACTTTTAACCCCGTTGCTTCTGTTTCACCTCCTCCATCGCGATCCTCAGGTACACCTTTTCCCATAACTCATTATATAAATTGTGATAAATTTTCTGTGAGACACAAACAATTTTTGGCAGCTATAACTGCAGGTGATGAGCCCGTATCATTCTCTGAAGCAAATAAAAGTCCTCAATGGAGAAAGGCCATGAAAGAAGAAATAGATGCTTTAGAACGAAATGGTACTTGGACTTTGGAAGATTTACCTCCGGGAAAGACGGCATTGGGTTGTAAATGGGTATACAAAATCAAGTTCAAAGATGACGGTACTGTTGAACGTTACAAGGGTCGCTTAGTTGTCTTTGGTAACCGCCAAGTCGCCGGAATTGACTTCAATGAAACCTTTGCTCCTGTAGCAAAGATGGTGACGGTAAGATTGTTTTTAGCAGTTGCGGTTTCCCGTAATTGGGAGTTACACCAAATGGACGTTCATAATGCTTTTCTCCATGGCGATCTTGATGAAGAAGTTTACATGAAGCTCCCTCCTGGCTTTCACACTCCTACTCCTAATAAGGTGTGCCGACTTCGCAAATCCCTCTATGGTCTTCGCCAAGCTCCACGTCAATGGTTCTCCAAGCTTTCTACAGCCCTCAAGAAATTTGGTTTCCGTCAATCATATGCAGATTACTCTCTATTTTGCTATATGAAGGCCGATGTGTCCATACATGTTTTGGTTTATGTTGATGATTTGATAATTACAGGGTCCTCCCACGCTGCTATTACTCGCTTCAAGCAATATCTCCGCGATTGTTTTTACATGAAGGACCTTGGCGCTCTTAAATATTTTCTTGGCCTAGAGATAGCTCATGGCCCCGAAGGTTTGTTCCTGAATCAACGCAAATACACATTAGATATCATCGGCGAGGCTGGCTTATTGGGCGCTAAACCTGCTACAACTCCGATGGAACAGAATCATCAGCTCGCCCGTAGTGAGGGGGAGTTATTTTCTGAACCAGAAAAATACAGGCGACTTATTGGACGGTTGATTTATTTGACAATTACCCGTCCTGATTTGTGTTACCCAGTTCACATTTTGGCTCTATTCATGGGTACCCCTGTTGTTGCTCATTGGGAGGCGGCATTACGTGTCCTAAGATATCTTAAAGGATGTCCTGGTCAAGGTTTGTTGCTTCGGCGAAATTCCAATTTACAACTTTATGGTTTTTGTGACAGTGACTGGGCGAGTTGTCCACTGACACGACGTTCCTTGACTGGATATTTTATACTTTTTGGTTCCTCCCCAATTTCTTGGAAAACTAAGAAACAACCTACAGTCTCCCGATCGTCAGTAGAGGCAGAATATCGGTCAATGGCTACAGTTACTTGTGAGTTGAAATGGCTAAAATCGATCTTGTCGTGTCTTGGTGTTTCTCATAACCAGCCCATGCGTCTCTATTGTGATAGTCAAGTAGCGCTTCATATCTCGGCAAATCCAGTGTTTCATGAACGTACCCAACATATTGAGATGGACTGTCACTTTGTTCGTGACGAAATACAAGCTGGAAATCTAGCCACCTCATATATACGTACAGGGAATCAGTTGGCTGATATTTTTACAAAGGCACTTGGTAAACCACAATTTTTATTACTACTTCGCAAGTTGGGCATTCGAGATCTTCATGCTCCAACTTGAGGGGGAGTATTAGAGAATATTAACGTATACTAGTTATTAGGAGTAATCTAGGATATTTTTGTTAGGCAAATATTTTTTTCCTCTATATTAGTTAGGTCAATATTCCACTACCATATTTTATGGTATCTTGTGATTCTTGTTATTATTAAATGACCTACCTTTGTATGTATATAAGGCTTGCTGCCTACTGTAATGAAGAGACAGAAAAACACATTCCATTGTAAGTGTAATTTTATGATTTCTCTAATGAAATCAAAGATAACAGGATCTAGACTAAACAGGATTCAACCAACATAATACAAAAACAATAAAATTAATTAGTATGACTAACCTTGATCCATGATGATATATAATTGAAAGACAACAAGTGATTCTCGTCCCTTTAGCCTTCCCTTCTATGGTTCTTTGATGAATAAGAAATTTTGTGTAAGCTATGTTATATATCATTAACCTCTATCCCAACATACATATACATATATATATATATATATATATAAATATAAGTGCAAACTCATGAAAGGTTGTAACCTTTCATAAGTGTCTTTTCATGTAAGGTTGTAACCCTTCATAAGTGTCTTTTCAAGTAAGCACCTTTAATATCATATATATATATATGTACAAAGAGATTAAACACATACTACTTAATAGCATTATTAGGCAAGGGACGAGGGAACACCAATATTCCCGGATTTTAAAGTCATTAATTGAAACCGATTCATCACGGTGTCACCATTTATATTAAAATCCAATAATATAATATAGACTTAGTCCTTTTATAATCAAACCTAAAACACATAGGCCACATTTAATATTTATGTAATAAATAATTCTTACATTCTCCCACTTGGCCTTTGTGTCTTCTTGATGGCTCAATAAACTGTAAATGTGCACTTTGACTAAGTATATTAAACCTTAATTAAATTAGAATTGATCGGATCATGGCGGTCACATATCATTGAGCGACACGATTCCTTCCATGTATCACAAACCAATTAAAATTCAACACAAATTTAATTTCATATGTCAAGATCCATTACATGTTATCTAATAACAATAAATGTATACATCAACCATAATGATAACACAATATTTAGGCAGAAACACAACTATTAGCGAATTCTAAATGTTATTTTCATAATGAGCAAACTTCATTAAAATTGCAAGGCTTTATCTACTACACCCATATGTTCTACATGGCCAATGAACACCTTGGGTGGAAGACCTTTCGTCAACGGATCTGCTATCATCATGTCCGTTCCAATATGCTCAAAAAACACTCTACGTTTCTGCACTTCTTCTTTAACTGACAAAAACTTCATCTCCATGTGTTTAGTACTCTTAGAGTACTTGTCATTTTTAGAGAAGAAGACGGCTGTGGAATTATCACAATAAATTCTCAATGGTCTCTCTATGCTATCAACAATACCAAGTCCCGAGATAAAATTCCGCATCCACAATGCATGATTCGTAGCCTCAAAGCATGCCACGAATTCGGCTTCCATGGTGGAAGTAGCAAGGACAGACTGCTTTGCACTCTTCCAAGATAATGCTCCCTCGGCTAATAGAAACAGATATCCAAAAGTAGACTTCCTACTATCAACACATCCACCATAATCCGAATCTGAATATCCAACAACTTCAAGATGATCAGATCTTCTATACATAAGCATGAGCTCTTTGGTGCCTTGCAAGTACCTAAGAACCTTCTTTGCCACTTTCCAGTGGTCCAATCCAGGATTACTTTGATACCGACCTAGCATTCTAACAGCAAAGCTGATATCGGGTCGAGTACAAGTCTGAACATAATTCAAACTTCCAACCACTGAAGCATATGGAATTCTTTCCATCTCCTTACGTTCCAATTCATTTTTCGGACATTGCATCTTACTGAACTTATCTCCTTTCTGAATTGGAACCAAGCCTGCGGAGTATTTTTCCATTTTATATCTCTCCAAAATCTTATTGATATAACCTTTCTGAGACATTCCTAACCATCCTTGTGATCGATTTCGATAAATTTCTATTCCAATCACATAGGAAGCCTCACCCATATCTTTCATTTCAAAGTTTTTAGAGAGATACTTCTTTACATCATGTAACATACCTATGTCATTTGCAGCAAGCAAAATATCATCAACATATAAGACTAAAATCACAAACTTGCTCCCACTGATTTTAATATAGATACATTTTATCAACAATAACTTCCACAAACCCATAAGATGTGATAGTACTGTTGAACTTTAAATACCATTGTCTGGAAGCTTGCTTTAGTCCATATATTGACTTCCTCAACTTACACACCATGTGTTCTTTTCCTGTGGCCAAAAACCCTTCAGGTTGGTCCATATAAACTTCCTCCTCTAATTCAACATTCAAAAAGGCAGTCTTTACATCCATTTGATGAAGCTCGAGGTCATAATGAGCCACTAAAGCTAAAACAATTCTTAAGGAATCTTTCTTTGACACGGGAGAAAAAGTCTCCTTGTAGTCAACACCATCCTTTTGAGTGAAACCTTTAGCAACAAGTCTGGCCTTAAATCGTTCAGTGTTACCTTTAGAGTCTCGTTTTGTCTTGAAAACCCATTTGGACCCAACTGTCTTACAACCCTTAGGCAACTCTACTAGATCCCAGACATTATTATCACCCATAGATTTTATTTCCTCCTTCATGGCAATCAACCATTTATCAGAATTGTTACTTTCCATGGCCTTTCTGAATGATATCGGGTCTTCATTAATGCTTAAGTCACATTCATTTTCAACTGCATAAATCACGTAATCATCTGAAATAGCAGGTCTCCTTTCTCTTATTGACCTCCTCAAAGGTTCACGTGATTCATCGTTCTCTCCTTGAATGGTGACATGTTCATCTTGCACATTTTCATTTTGTGGGTTTTGGACATCATTATGTTGCTCCATTGTGTCATATGGATATGATGCAACAATTGGCACAACAGCTTTAGAAGAAATATCAGGCGGTGAATCACTTTCAACCTGAATCTCTCGTATGTCCACATTTCGTGGTTCACCACTCCCACTAGTTTGACCATTTTCAATGAACCTAGCATTACCCGTCTCTACGATTCTTGTACTATGGTTAGGACAATAAAATATGTACCCCTTTGACTTTTCAGGATAGCCAATGAAAGAACCACTTATTGTCCTTGGATCAAGTTTCTTTTCATTTGGATTATACAACCTTACTTCTGCTTGACAACCCCAAACACGTATATGCCTTAAACTAGGTTTCCTACCCATCCACAGTTCATAAAGAGTCTTAGAAACCGCCTTACTAGGAACCCGATTAAGTAAATACGCTGCAGTCTTTAAAGCATATATCCATAATGAAACAGGTAAAGAACAATTATTTACCATACTCCTAACCATTTCCACCAAAGTACGATTCCTCCTCTCAGCCACGCCATTCTGCTGAGGTGTATTGGGCATTGTGTACTGTGCACAAATGCCTCTACTTTCAAGGAATTTTGCAAATGGACCTGGACATTGTCCACTTTCATTATATTTTCCATAGTATTCACCACCTCTATCAGATCTTACTACCTTTACTTTCCTATTTAACTGTCTCTCAACCTCATTAATGAACACCTCTAGGACATTTACTGATTGAGATTTCTCATAAAGTAGATAGATATATCCATATCGTGAGTAATCATCAATAAAAGTGATGAAATACTTTTCTCCATTCCAAGAAGGAACATCAAATGGACCACATATGTCGGTGTGAATCAATTTAAGAAGTTGAGTACTTCTCATGGCTGGTTTCTTTACTATGTGTTTAGTTTTCTTTCCTTTGATGCAATCTACACACACATCTAGATCACTAAAACCCAATTGAGGAATAATACCATCTTTTACCAACCTCGTTAGCCTTTCTTTGGAAATGTGACCTAACCTTTGATGCCATAAGAAAGCAGATTTATCATTACATACACTATATTTAATGCCTTGACTTTCAACATTAAATAAGGATCCAGAGAATTTACTATCAATGTTAAACTTATAAAGTGAATCAATCAAAGTACCACAACCATACAAATAGTTATGCCTATATAATGAAAATCCACCACTACCAAATTTAACATTAAAGCCTAATATGTCCAATTTACTAACAAAAACAAGATTTCTAACACAATCGGGAACATAAAGACATCTTTCAAGATCTAAATTACAACCAGTACTTAAGATCAATCTATAAGTTCCGATTCCTTCTATAAGTGCCTTCATCCTATTTCCCATGAACAAGTATTGCTCAGTTCCTTTTATGGGCTGGATCGTACTAAATCCCTGTTTAATACAAGACACATGAGTAGTAGTGTAATGACCCAGATTTTATTGGTATTTTTGCCGATAAATATGTGTATTTATGTGTATTTTTGTGTTAGTTCAAATTTATTTTTTAACTATTTATTTTATTTTATATAAATAATTTCGATTTAATTCGAATTATTTTATTTGCAGTTATTATTATTTGAGTTAGTTATTATTTAATTAATTAGAATTTTTATTATTTAATTTTCTGATTAATTATTTAATATTTCGGGCTAAATCAATTATTGCATGATTAATCATGCGGTTTTTGCAAATTAGCCCAATTGATCACGAGAGCCCATTTTAGGCCCATTTTCCCCTTGTTGGCCGGTTTTCATAGTGGCATGGCAAGGCTTGCCACTTGCCTTGTGTTCACACCTTAACTAACTCTATATATAGAGGAGTTAGTAAGGCTTTTGCTCATTTTTGTCATCCTTGCCATTTTATGCACTTGCCATCAACTTCAAAGCACCAAAAAGCTCCCTCTCTTGCCTATTTCCACACGCCATTTTTGATCAATTGAAACCCATCAATTGTTCATCATTTTTCTTAGCCCAAAACTTAAAGGTTCAAAGTCCATTGATCTTTAAGTGTTCAAACACAATCTAAACACATTCATTTCATTCAAGATCACTTGGTTGGGTTGTTTTCCGGGTTGTTCTTGCTTGTGTGGGTGTTCGTGGTGGTGGCCGTGAGGTGGCTCGTGTGGTGGCCGTGCAAGGGTAGTGCTCGTGTGCCGTGTGTGAAGACCGTGGCTGTGCAGTGGGTCTGTGGCAGTGGTGTTCGTAGGTCGTGTGTGCGTGGTGCAGTAGTCGTGCAAGGTGGTTCGTGGTGCTCGTGCGGTGGTGCCGTGTTGAAGAACGAGGTGTTCGTACTTGTGCCGTGTTGTTGTTCGTGTGTGTCTTGTTCCGGGCAGCAACTTTTTGTGTTGATTTTGTGTGTTTTCTTCAATAAGGTAACATGCTTTCTCAACCTATTTGGTATACTATGTTTATAGTATGAATTAAATGCATGTTTGGGTTGCTTATTGTTGATTAATCATGATTTTATGTATGATTTGTAATCTGATTTTTATGTAGTTTTCATGATATTTTGATGATGGTTTTTTTATGATTTTATGATTGAATTTATGTTGTTTTATGATCATGATAATTATGTTAAAGTTTGATGAATTTTGGATAAGTTTAAGTTGGTAATTTTCGTATGATTTATGTGAGTATGCGTGTGATGATTTGGGTTTGGATGAGTTCTTGATTGAAGTTCTTGAATCTTGATTGAGTTCTTGATTGAAGATCTTGAATCTTGAATGAGTTCTTTATGAGTTCTTTATGAATCTTTAATGAGTTCTTTGAGTTCTTTATGAGTTCTTGATGAGTTCTTTGAGTTCTTGATTGAATTTTGAAAGTTAAAGAAATTGGTTTAAAGAATAAAGAAAGTTAAAGAATGTGTTTAATTTGATTAAATAATGGTTAAAGGTTGATGAATTATGATTGGTTAAACTCAAGATTAAGGCTAGAGGCAGTTCTTGAGAATAACTTCGGTATTTTAACTAGTTAATTTCGAGAATCAAGGCTAGAGGCAATTCTTAAACTTAATTTAGTTATGTTGGGTAATAATGATGATAAAATGATTAAGATGATTAAATAATTGATTAATAATTAATTAGCTTGATTTCGTTTCTAGACGCCTAAAACTTTGAGTAAGATTCATTGTTTTGGGTTAAGACGTTGCCCCTATTCCATCCGCGGTATTGGGATAGTTGGAGTCATACTATGTGATCTTTGTGAATTTCCAGTAAGATTGGTTTCACGAGACATGGATTTCCAGTAAGATTGGTTTCATGGGGTTTGGGAGTAAGATTCTCAAATCCGAGCATAGTAGAAAGTTCGAATGCGTAAGATGCATTCGTACGAGCACAGTCCGGTCTAGAATATGAATGATTGCGCCAAAGATGGTTGATTAGGTTGGTTTGAGTCGAGTTCACGTTTGGGTTGATCTTGCACTTTGTTTTATTGACCTGATATTGTTTATTTGATTTGTGCTATGTGCATGTGTATTCCCATTAGGGTGAGTCAGTTATGTTACTCGCCACTGATGGTGGACTGTTGTATATTTTCAGGTATTTCTGATGATGATACACTTGTTTAGCTTTGGGCTGGGCGAGTGACGTTGTTATTACGGTTATCTGTTGTATTTACTGTTTTCTGTTGTTTTAGATAGTGATGGAGTTATATAGATTTTATACGTTGTTGAATGGACTTTTATACGTTGTTTTAGACTCTGACGTGTGGTTGGAGTTACTTGTATTTTAGTATTTCTAGTTTTGACTTTTGGACTAGTTTATGTACAAACTTGTGGGTATTTGTACTCTTGTGGTTTAATAATAATATTTGAGGAATTAGTTTTATTTCTTAAGTATTTTAAGTTGTAGTTTTTAACTATTCGACTCGTCGGTTTCTTCCGCGCCGATGTAAGCGAGTCGGGTCGTTACAGTTGGTATCAGAGCCGATTAGGTTCTAAGTGAAGTTTTTAGGATTTGAGTTAAACCCGGGAGTTGAGAGCTTTACTATTCCCGAGTAAATAAACCATATTCTAGGATTAAGTGAAGGGAGGAGAGTTGGGTAGAAAGACCGGGATAAGACCTTTTCTATTTCTTTTTTTCCTTTATTTTGATTACTTGACTTTGGTGGGGTAATTGACTAACATTGTATTCTTGTTATGTCTTTTGTTGTGATACGTGGCAGCATGTCTACACCTCGCCGGTTGAGTACTGGACGACAGAGGTTGCGAGCACTCGAGGAGGCGATCCTTACGTTGGCGCACCATAGTCGTCATCCGCCGAGTACGCAGTCGACGTTCGACCGTATCGCACGTCATCGACCTCCGACATACGATGGGGTTGCCGACCCCACTACCTTGGAGAGCTGGATCCGCGAGATGGGGAAGCTCTTCGACGCGACGTCTTGTCCCGATCACGAGAGGGTGCAGATCGCCGCGTATTACTTACGTGGAGAGGCCGATAACTGGTGGACGTTAGCTAAGGACGCGTACCAGCCGTTGCATGCGATGACTTGGACCGACTTTATCGATAAGGTCCAGGAACGTTTCTACCCCAACGAGTTGCGGTGGCAGAAACAGGAGGGGTTCCTTATTCTGTCACAGGGTAAGATGTCTGTCCAGGCGTACACTGATCGATTCACGGAGTTGTCGAGGTTCGCTACGTCTGTGGTTCCATCGGAGAAGGATCGGGTCAAGCGCTACATCAAAAAGTTGGATCCGAGGATTCGAGTTCACGTGATCAGTAGTGGAGCGACGACATTCCAGCAGGCCTACGAGGTGGCACTCGAGATACAGGCATCGATTACTGAGGAGGATTCGAGCAAGAAGAGAGCTCCGGTTCCGACGACTACAGCTTCATTTAAGAAGCCCCGTTTCAGCGCACCTAGCAGTACCCCTTCGACCACGAGTTCGCATAAGGGTGGTGATGGCTCGAAGTGTAGAGGTTGCGGCCGAGACTTCCATCCGGGGAAGAAGTGCGACGGTTCTCCGATCACTTGTTTTACTTGCGGGAAGGTAGGCCATAAGGCGTCGACTTGTCCCGAGAGGAAGCCAGATTCTGAGGTTAAGCAGCTTCCAGCACCTCCGGTGAAGAACCGAGTCTACTGTATGACCGAGGCGGAGGCCGAGGTTGAGCCTGACGTCGTATCAGGTAGATTTCTTGTCTCTGATATGTTAGCATTAGTTTTGTTTGATTCTAGTGCTACTGTTTCCTTTGTGGCTAGTAGATTTGTCTCGAGGTCTGATCTTCGAGGCAGGCTTCCTGTTAGTTCAGTTATTACTCTCCCTTCCGGTTTTACTTGTCAGCGTGAATTCCGAGGAGTGCGTATCGTGATAGCTGGGGAGCAAGCGACGGCCGATCTGAAGGAGTTTCCGTTGATGGAGTTTGATGTTATACTTGGTATGGACTGGCTGTCGAGGTATCGAGCGATCATTTGTTGCCGAGATCAGTCAGTAACATTCCGAGGATCTCAGGGCAACTGAGTTACCTACTCTGGGTTCGTCCTTAAGAAAGGAGTAAAGGTAATCTCTGCCTTGAAGATGAGGAAACATCGCCAGAAGGGCGATATGGTGTATCTATGTCAGGTACGAGACTTGACTGAGGAGCATCTGTTGGACGATATTCCTGTAGTGAGGGATTTCAGAGAAGTATTTCCTGATGAGCTACCAGGCGTTCCACCTGAGCGTGATGTCGAGTTTCATATCGACTTAGTACCCGGGATAGCGCCGATCTCGAAGGCACCGTACCGGATGGCACCATCTGAGTTATTGGATTTAAAGACACAACTCCAGGATTTGATCGATAAGGGCTTCATTAGGCCAAGTGTTTCTCCGTGGGGAGCTCCTGTGCTCTTCGTGAAGAAGAAAGATGGTAGTATGCGCATGTGCATAGACTACCGAGAGTTGAATAGGGTAACTATCAAGAATAAGTACCCATTGCCTAGAATTGAGGACCTGTTCGATCAATTGCGAGGAGCAGGTGTGTTTTCGAAGATAGACCTTCGCTCTGGATATCATCAGATTCCAGTCAAGAAAGAAGACATTCTGAAAACTGCTTTTCGTACCCGATACGGCCATTACGAGTTTGAGGTGATGCCCTTTGGCCTCACTAATGCGCCAGCCGTGTGCATGGACCAGATGAACCGGACGTTTCACCACTTACTCGATAAGTGTGTCATAGTATTTATAGATGATATCTTAGTCTATTCGAGAGATGAGTCTGAGCATACGGAACATCTCCGGATGTACTCGAGATATTAAGGAGTCATAAGTGGTTCGCGAAACTCTCCAAGTGTGAGTTCTAGCTTCGCGAAGTAGCCTTTCTAGGTCACTTGATCAGTAAAGAAGGCATTAAGGTAGACCCAGCTAAGATTAAGGCTGTGGTAGATTGGAGTAGCCCGAGAAATGTGGCGGAGGTTCGTAGTTTTCTGGGTTTGGCCGGATACTACTGACGTTTCGTCCAGGACTTCTCCAAAATTGCTAGGCCAATGTCTAGTCTCCTGCAGAAGGAGGTCCGATTCGTTTGGACGGAGTCTTGCGAGCAAGCGTTTCAACAGTTGAAACAGAGATTAGTCTCTGCTCTGATTCTTACTCTTCCGAACGATGAAGAGGGCTTCGAGGTCTACATTGATGCTTCGAAGAGTGGCTTAGGCTGTGTGCTCATGCAGGGTGGAAAGGTCATCGCTTACGCATCGAGACAACTGAAGGTGCATGAGCGTAACTATCCTACGCATGACTTGGAGTTAGCGGCTGTAGTGTTCGCGCTCAAGATTTGGAGGCACTATCTCTATGGCGGTTCTTGTAGAGTATTCACGGATCACAAGAGTCTCAAGTACATCTTCACTCAGAGAGACCTCAATATGAGGCAGAGGCGATGGCTTGAGTTGATCAAGGACTACGACCTGACGCTCAACTATTGCGAGGGTAAAGCGAACTTGGTTGCAGATGCGCTAAGTCGTAAACATCGCTTGAGCTTCGGTAGAAGCCGTGGTTCCGTCAGACTTCGTCTGACATCGATGAGTGCCGAACCTGATTTGATTCAGGAACTGCGCGAGGGTCAGCAGAACGACCCACAGTTTGCTAGGATTCGAGAGGCTATACGGCAAGGTAAAGCCGTAGGTTTCGAGATCCCTTCAGATGGTGGTATGCGCTTTCGAGGGAGATGGTGTGTACCGGACTGTTCTGATCTTAGGAACAGGATCATGTCCGAGGCACATAACTCGCCTTATTCTGTTCATCCCGGTGGTAATAAGCTTTACCAGGATCTCAGGGGCCAATTCTGGTGGCCTAAGATGAAGAAGGATGTAGCGGAGTTTGTTGCTCGGTGTTTGACCTGTCAGAAGGTTAAGATTGAGCATCAGAGACCAGGAGGTCTGTTGCAGCCACTACCTATTCCGACCTGGAAATTTGAGTCGGTATCTATGGACTTCGTAGTGAGCTTACCCACTTGTAATGGCTTGAATGCTATTTGGTTCATAGTGGATAGGTTGACTAAGGTCGCTAGATTCATTCCGATGAAGATGACCTGGTCGATGGAGCGTATAGCTGAGGCGTACACTCAGGACATAATCCGACTTCACGGAGTTCCGAGGGAGATTGTTTTTGATCGGGATCCGAGATTTCTGTCTCGATTCTGGAAGTCAGTTCAGGAAGCCTTTGGGACAAAACTGAAGTTGAGCACCGCTTTTCATGCGGCAACTGATGGTCAGACCGAGAGGACCATCCAGACTTTGGAGGATATGCTTCGAGCATGTACTCTAGAGTATCACCAGTCTTGGGTACGTATGCTCTGCTTAATAGAGTTCTCCTATAATAATAGCTATCACTCCAGCATTGAGATGGCTCCGTACGAGGCCCTGTATGGCAGGAAATGTCGGAGTCTTATATGTTGGAATGATATCAGTGATACTGTGGCTTTAGGACCTGAGATGGTACGCGATACTATCGAGAAGGTTCGAGTCATCCGGTCTAAGATGCAGGCCGCTCAAAGTCGTCAGAAATCCTACGCCGATAATCGACGTAGACCGCTGGCTTTCGAGGTAGGTGACAAAGTCTTGCTTAAGGTTTCGCCATTCAAGGGAGTGGTACGCTTCGGTCAGAAGGGGAAACTCCGACCGAAATATGTGGGACCTTACGAGATACTTGAACGAGTTGGGGAGGTGGCATATCGTTTGGCATTACCACCTAGTTTGGCTAATGTACATGATGTGTTCCATGTTTCTCAGCTAAGGAAATATGTACATGATCCTACCCATGTGATTAAAGCGGATCCGGTCGTGATTGAGCCGAATCTGACTACGAGGAGCGACCCGTCCAGATCTTGGATCGGGAAAAGAGGACCCTGCGGCGTAAGCAGGTACCGCTTGTCAAGGTGTTGTGGAGAAATCAGCACCATGAAGAAGCGACTTGGGAGACGGAAGCGTCCATGCGGCAGAAGTACTCGGAGCTGTTCGATGGGGAGCAATCTCCTGCACCTTGAAATTTCGGGACGAAATTTCTTTAAGGAGGGGAGGTTGTAATGACCCAGATTTTATTGGTATTTTTGCCGATAAATATGTGTATTTATGTGTATTTTTGTGTTAGTTCAAATTTATTTTTGAACTATTTATTTTATTTTATATAAATAATTTTGATTTAATTCGAATTATTTTATTTGCAGTTATTATTATTTGTGTTAATTATTATTTAATTAATTAGAATTTTTATTATTTAATTTTCTGATTAATTATTTAATATTTCGGGCTAAATCAATTATTGCATGATTAATCATGCGGTTTTTGCAAATTAGCCCAATTGATCACGAGAGCCCATTTTAGGCCCATTTTCCCCTTGTTGGCCGGTTTTCATAGTGGCATGGCAAGGCTTGCCACTTGCCTTGTGTTCACACCTTAACTAACTCTATATATAGAGGAGTTAGTAAGGCTTTTGCTCATTTTTGTCATCCTTGCCATTTTATGCACTTGCCATCAACTTTAAAGCACCAAAAAACTCCCTCTCTTGCCTATTTCCACACGCCATTTTTGATCAATTGAAACCCATCAATTGTTCATCATTTTTCTTAGCCCAAAACTTAAAGATTCAAAGTCCATTAATCTTTAAGTGTTCAAACACAATCCTAAACACATTCATTTCATTCAAGATCACTTGGTTGGGTTGTTTTCCGGGTTGTTCTTGCTTGTGTGGGTGTTCGTGGTGGTGGCCGTGAGGTGGCTCGTGTGGTGGCCGTGCAAGGGTAGTGCTCGTGTGCCGTGTGTGAAGACCGTGGCTGTGCAGTGGGTCCGTGGCAGTGGTGTTCGTAGGTCGTGTGTGCGTGGTGCAGTAGTCGTGCAAGGTGGTTCGTGGTGCTCGTGCGGTGGTGCCGTGTTGAAGAACGAGGTGTTCGTACTTGTGCCGTGTTGTTGTTCGTGTGTGTCTTGTTCCGGGCAGCAACTTTTTGTGTTGATTTTGTGTGTTTTCTTCAATAAGGTAACATGCTTTCTCAACCTATTTGGTATACTATGTTTATAGTATGAATTAAATGCATGTTTGGGTTGCTTATTGTTGATTAATCATGATTTTATGTATGATTTGTAATCTGATTTTTATGTAGTTTTCATGATATTTTGATGATGGTTTTTTTATGATTTTATGATTGAATTTATGTTGTTTTATGATCATGATAATTATGTTAAAGTTTGATGAATTTTGGATAAGTTTAAGTTGGTAATTTTCGTATGATTTATGTGAGTATGCGTGTGATGATTTGGGTTTGGATGAGTTCTTGATTGAAGTTCTTGAATCTTGATTGAGTTCTTGATTGAAGATCTTGAATCTTGAATGAGTTCTTTATGAGTTCTTTATGAATCTTTAATGAGTTCTTTGAGTTCTTTATGAGTTCTTGATGAGTTCTTTGAGTTCTTGATTGAATTTTGAAAGTTAAAGAAATTGGTTTAAAGAATAAAGAAAGTTAAAGAATGTGTTTAATTTGATTAAATAATGGTTAAAGGTTGATGAATTATGATTGGTTAAACTCAAGATTAAGGCTAGAGGCAGTTCTTGAGAATAACTTCGGTATTTTAACTAGTTAATTTCGAGAATCAAGGCTAGAGGCAATTCTTAAACTTAATTTAGTTATGTTGGGTAATAATGATGATAAAATGATTAAGATGATTAAATAATTGATTAATAATTAATTAGCTTGATTTCGTTTCTAGACGCCTAAAACTTTGAGTAAGATTCATTGTTTTGGGTTAAGACGTTGCCCCTATTCCATCCGCGGTATTGGGATAGTTGGAGTCATACTATGTGATCTTTGTGAATTTCCAGTAAGATTGGTTTCACGAGACATGGATTTCCAGTAAGATTGGTTTCATGGGGTTTGGGAGTAAGATTCTCAAATCCGAGCATAGTAGAAAGTTCGAATGCGTAAGATGCATTCGTACGAGCACAGTCCGGTCTAGAATATGAATGATTGCGCCAAAGATGGTTGATTAGGTTGGTTTGAGTCGAGTTCACGTTTGGGTTGATCTTGCACTTTGTTTTATTGACCTGATATTGTTTATTTGATTTGTGCTATGTGCATGTGTATTCCCATTAGGGTGAGTCAGTTATGTTACTCGCCACTGATGGTGGACTGTTGTATATTTTCAGGTATTTCTGATGATGATACACTTGTTTAGCTTTGGGCTGGGCGAGCGACGTTGTTATTACGGTTATCTGTTGTATTTACTGTTTTCTGTTGTTTTAGATAGTGATGGAGTTATATAGATTTTATACGTTGTTGAATGGACTTTTATACGTTGTTTTAGACTCTGACGTGTGGTTGGAGTTACTTGTATTTTAGTATTTCTAGTTTTGACTTTTGGACTAGTTTATGTACAAACTTGTGGGTATTTGTACTCTTGTGGTTTAATAATAATATTTGAGGAATTAGTTTTATTTCTTAAGTATTTTAAGTTGTAGTTTTTAACTATTCGACTCGTCGGTTTCTTCCGCGCCGATGTAAGCGAGTCGGGTCGTTACAAGTAGCACCAGAATCTAACCACCAAGTATTGTTAGGCACTTCTATAAGATTCGATTCAAAAGAAACATAGCTATGATGCATACCTTTCTTCTCGAACCAAGCCTTTCTTTTCGGATAATCCTTCTTGAAGTGCCCCGATTTCTTGCAAAAGAAACACTTCTTCTCCTTTCGAATCTTGCCTTCCGGCCCTTTCACGAAAGTTTTGTCCTTGTACTTGCCCTTATTACCTGGTTTGTCTTTGCTACTGTTGGCACCATTATGAGATACGAGATGAACTGCTTGATCCTTCATCTTCTTTAATCTACCCTCCTCCTGAACCAACATAGCCTTCAATTCCTGAAAGTTCCACTTATCCTTAATGGTGTTATAGTTCACCTGGAACTGGCCAAACTCGGGAGGTAGAGAGTTCATGATGAATTGGACCAAGAATGTGTCATTTATATCCATCCCCATGCTCTTTAACTTTGCTGCCAAGTTAGACATGTGAGTTACATGATCATGGATAGGCTGAGACCAGTCAAACTTTTTTGTAGTCAACTGACTCATTAGGCTGCCTACAATTGACTTATCAGCCAAATCCGATTGAGAACACTCCTTAATTTGTTGCATGAATTCCTTTGCATTCTCTTTCTTTGGCATCGATGGTTTAATACTTTCAGCCATCGTCATCCTCATAAGGTTCAAACTCAGCCGATTAGATCGCTCCCATGCCTCATAAAGAGACTTTTCTGCATCGGAGCTTTTCTCTGTGATGGCTGGGGGCTGCTCATCCATTTGGATTGCAAGGTCCAAAGACATTATACCCAGTGTGAACCGGATTTGTTCAGACCAATCATCATAATTCAGCCCATTGAATTTCATGACAGAGTTAGCGAATGCATATAAACTTGATGAAGTTGCAAACAATAATACATGCTTACCTATAAGTGCTTTGAAAAATTCATAATATATGCATCTAAGTAACCTTTGGGCAATACTTAAATACATGAAATATCATTGATGCTAAAAATTACAAACTTTAATAATTAGTCATAAAATACATATGCAAAATAAGTATGCTATCTTTGGATATACACACTATTTAACAAAGTATTAATTCCTAATCCTTTACATATTATTAACCATATTCAATGATCCACCTTTGGGTGATCTCCTAGAATATAATTAATAAAATCAATTGATCTAATAAAATTTTATCAAGTCATATTAGCATCTCTTTAATTATGATCAATTGAAATATTATATATTATTTAAATGTCTAAATATCAATACATGTAACTAGGCCACTTTGGTGACTAACAAGTTATTGTATTCTAAATAAGACATCAAATAATAATCTTTCATGGATAAAACCAAACATTGTTATGCACCATTTTTACACTAAATTGGTACAACTCATAATATAACAATTCGGCATCAATAAAAACAAGTTATGCAAAAACCAGATTATGACTTTCATGTGTCATACATATACTATTATGTATTACACATTAATTTAATCAAATCTGTTGATTAAGGCATAACAAAAAAGAGGATAATAAACAACAATTATAATCCATATGATGTCTTTAATATGTGGTTCCTTGACTTGGAAACCGTCAAACAACAAAATCAAACATCATTTACGATTCTAATTATGATCACATAAAGACCGCAAAACTCCATATTCCTTATCTTTAAAAAACGAAAAAAAAACTTTCGTCATGCATACATGTTATAGTATGAAAACACTAAACAGCACGAATCCAACACTGTGTGCGTGATAATTGATGATCAAATAATAAGCCAAATATCACAACTAATCAAACCAAAACCATTCATTTGTCTTTTATGACAGTTAGTTACCGAATTAATGGTAATCACATGCATGCAAACTAATTTTCGGAAACTCCAACAGTCATATAATTACAATCAACACCAACGGATGATCACATAATAACATAACTTTCGCATGTAAGAATGTATACAAAATTGGTAAATCATGATAGTTCATAAACCTGCTCTGATACCAACTGTAAGTGTAATTTTATGATTTCTCTAATGAAATCAAAGATAACAGGATCTAGACTAAACATGATTCAACCAACATAATACAAAAACAATAAAATTAATTAGTATGACTAACCTTGATCCATGATGATATATAATTGAAAGACAACAAGTGATTCTCGTCCCTTTAGCCTTCCCTTCTATGGTTCTTTGATGAATAAGAACTTTTGTGTAAGCTATGTTATATATCATTAACCTCTATCCCAACATACATATACATATATATATATAAATATAAGTGCAAACTCATGAAAGGTTGTAACCTTTCATAAGTGTCTTTTCATGTAAGGTTGTAACCCTTCATAAGTGTCTTTTCAAGTAAGCACCTTTAATATCATATATATATATATGTACAAAGAGATTAAACACATACTACTTACTAGCATTATTAGGCAAGGGACGAGGGAACACCAATATTCCCGGATTTTAAAGTCATTAATTGAAACCGATTCATCACGGTGTCACCATTTATATTAAAATCCAATAATATAATATAGACTTAGTCCTTTTATAATCAAACCTAAAACACATAGGTCACATTTAATATTTATGTAATAAATAATTCTTACATCCATCTCTATTGCTCTCTATATTTTAACATTCTGAAAAAATCAGCTGTTTGAAAAATCCTTACAAACCCTATCCTCACCTCTTTCACTCCATTGATCGATATTGCCTCTCTGCTCCTCCTTCTCCCTGCTACTAATGTTCTTCTTCTTCATCTTTTAGAGTGCATTTGATGCTTGTGAATCACTTGCTTCTTAATACCACTAGGCAATTATGGAAGAAGAGCATGATGAGTGTAATAGCTTGGCTTCGGCCTGAGTTGACAACTTCTGAGGCTCGGTATGGGGTTCATAATTCAGATGAACTTAAACTAGATTTGAATCAAGATAAGGATAATGGCAGCTATGATCGATGAATGTTCAAAGCTTGATGTTGTTAGATTTTATGTTGCCATAAAGCGGTAAAGGAAGTTATACTCTATACAGAATTGTTAAACTTTCATTTGCTTCAATTGATTTACTAATATATGCTCACTGCACTATATTTATATTTGTAGAGATTGTCCAATGTTGGATGATGAGTTGCCTGACCATGTAGGATAAATAAGCTTGTAATAATAGAGCACCTCTGTTCATTTTTATGCTTATGCTGTTATAATCTACTATGTGGAATCTCCATTTTCTGAGTAAAAAGGTCCATTAATTATTTTACGAGCTCATGTGCGTCTTATTTTTAAGTGCAAAACATTGTCTTTCTTTTGCATTGCACATCAGTGACATGATGTATTTCAGGATCTCAATAAAAGCTAGAGAGTACAAAAGGATTTTATTTACTCCCTAAATTACTTGCTAACTACATTCTCTTTTTCACATCTCCCAATACATAACTTTAAATTAAAATATCTTAACTACACTCCTAATAAAAAATCATAAAAATTATATGTTTGAAAGGTACATATTGAGACGAACCAAACTAGATCCATCATGACTATATTTTTCTTTATATACATGAAACTATAAGCAGTCAAAGTTTATAAATGAATAGTGCCATTGTTTAGAATGTAGCAACTAATTTGGGACGGAGGGAGTATTTATTATTTTTTGTTATTTTGATTTTTGATCATGTCTATTTTTTTTTTTTCAAAATAAAGATGAACAAGAGAAGAAGTTGGAACACAAAATCACACCCGCGGATCTTTATCAGGAAAGCCATGCTAATAAAGAGATAGTTGTGTATGAAGGATGTTTTAAGTTATAAATTAGAAAATATACTTTTGAAGAGACTCATGAGGACCTAAACTATATGTAACTACATTATGAATTTATTTTATATATGGATTGGCCAATGTTTTTGCCATTTGAATGTTATTGTAATTTTTCTATATTTATTTTTACATAATTTTAAGATATATTTGTTGGTTTATGAAAGAATATTTTAATATTCCGTTGCTAAATTTAGCATTCATTAACAAATTTCGAAGCCTCAGTTTAGCAACGGATTATGATTTTTAGCGATGGATTTAGAGACAGATTTGTTTTCCTGTCTGAATTTGTTAACAAGGGTCATAATAATCTAAATTTCATTGGGATGGAGTTCTCATTGTATTAAAAATACAATATAGTATTATTAATTAAGATTTCCGATCACTTCCCACACAAGATTTCCGTTTTTCTTAATCCTATTATTCATTAACAAATGAATCAAATTAGCCGTTAACATTATGTGAATCAATTAATGATTTAATTGCAAAGTATATACCTTAAATTCAATTGTAACTCAAAATTAAATTGATTTCCTTTTTGGTTGTTTGGTTGTTGATTTAGCTAGGAATGGCTCCAATGGCAGAATAAATCTCAACTGCTTCTTGTTCCCATGTGATGATTTTTTCTTAAAGTTAATGTTAATTCTTCATTTATTTGCAGGTTCGCGATCGCAGAGAGGATTGGAACCTTTCAATCCATCAACTTGTAGCTGGAAACTATTATCCAGTAAGAATCGATCTTCTGGTTTTTGAATATTCAACTCTTCTTATACATTTAACTAGCTTGATAGATGATGCTGTTTCTTGGTTGCATTACTATTTCATTATCCTAAACAGTTTTTTTTTTTTGTTCCTTTTTATTTGGCCCTTTAAAACTGAGTAAATGTTGATTAGTTGTCAAATCTATTGTTTCAAATCATTAGTTACATAACAAATAGCTTAAGCCAATGCAAATTATATCAGGAAGTTAGAAAATGCAATTTATAAACCAATGCAAATTATATGGATCTACCAATCTTCAATAAATGGAGCAACAAATTGTAGGATATGAAACTGACTTAAAGTTTCCAGATTAGTTCCTAATGATAGACTTAATTTGCACCCTTTTTGAAGGCATAACTGGGAACTTTTAAAATTTTCAGGGAAGTCAGTTTAATCTTCTTATAAGTTCACTTATCAAGACACTGATGATACTTCCTCCGTCTTCAATAAGTGGAGGCTTGAGTTTTTTTATTTTCAAAAAAATTAATTATCCCCAAATATGCTCGCAGATTATGGAAAAAGAACATGTTATCGTCCCTTTGTCTTTTAGAACGATTTTCAATACAATCTTTCAACGTTCAGGACTTCCTAAACCCAAGTACTCCAAACATAAGGAGAACTCCCAAATTTGGTGTAAAACATTTTCGATGTACAATGATTTTCCATGAAAAACATTTGACGTTGGAAAACTCATTTTCATAGAAGTTTTCCATTGTTTACTTGAACGGAAAATAAGTTTTACTCCCAAATTTGGAGGAAAATAAATATTTCCAATAGGGTGTAAAATGAGTTTTCACCCAAAGTAAACGATGTAAAACAGGAAAACCATTTTCAGGGAAAAAAAATTTCACTCTAGTAAACGGACCCTAAGTGAGAAAAGTTTGGAAAAACAACCAGAATTTGTGATATATATTTCTTGCACCATTAATCTGGATATATATGAATTTTCTTGGGTGGGTTTTTCTTTATATGGTATATATTTTTTTATGGTGTATGAATCTTGTCACTTAAGGTATGAAAATTGATCTATATATGATTTCTTTTTAATCTGGTTATAATTCGTATCTTTTTTTTTTTGGGTGATATGATACTTGTTTGGATTCTATTTTTGTGATTATGTTCATTTCTTGTTTCCATGTTTTGGATTATTGATTTATTGCACAGTTACACTAGTGTTATTTTCTAGTTCCCATTTTGGGTGCTATTAAGCTTGTACTGGGGGGCTTTTGTTTGTTAGACTTCAGTTTTAATATTACCAAAAAATTAATTGTTTTAAACAGCTAAAAAGTTGTAATAATAGATTTGAAGATGGAAAAAAAAAAATTGGATATACAATACATTATAAGATTAAACCAAACACTATGAATGGATATAGATCAAATCCATTACAAAAACTTAATCAAACACTTTTAGTATGGTATGAGGTTTAGAATCCATACTACACCGATATGCATTTCCATACCATACTAATACTGTAAGTGAATGAAATGGGCCCTTAATCCTTTTTTTTTTTTTTTATCTAAGCAAAAAACCCAAGTAACAATACTCCTAATTATTAAGGAAATTATATAAGCCAAGAGGAGCTATCTTGCCCCTTGAAAAGTCCATATTACTATTAATATTCCAAGAGAATGCTCTCATCGAGAGCATTCTCTTGGAATATTTTTCAACAAAACATTTACTAATTTATATTCCTAGCTTTACATCAATTAGTTGGCCTGGAAATTCACATTGTATATAAAACTATACTAAGAAAATCAATGTAGATCATGTTGCAAGGAAGTCCAAAATAATTATGACCGAATTTGAAAACTCGAGCACACACATTTGGGAACTGACTTCAGCATCAGCTCCCTCCCTCTCATATGAATAGTGTCTGCACACACGTACTCTTTATATGAGAGTGGAGGAGTGCGGAAATCATTTGCCATCCGTTTCTATTACAATTTTGCTAGTGAGATCGACTTACTATGTATGTGAAACCAATTTAACAGTCTTATCATCAATAGGTTATGAAATAATATTAAAAAATCATTAATATATATAAAAAGTTATTAGTTAATTTTGTATAAACTTAATATGTATAAACTGTAGCATTTACAAGTTTTTATTTAACTTTTTTTTCCTAATGAGATAGTCTGACCTAATAATTTATATTTCCATTGAATGTATCTTTTTTACTTACACGGCACATCGATAAGGTCAATGAGTGGGTCCCTGATACAGGTCATATCTCAGAATACTAATACAAGAGGAGAGAGGGGACAACCCCAACATATCCATGGGGTGAGATTCGAACCTCGCTCCACCCAAGCTGAGTAACATAAGGCAGCGCCCCCACTGAGCTAGCTAACCCTTTGTCCTCTCATGGGATGTACAGGGACAAAATTCACAGCTATATATAATATGGTTATTTAACAATAGTTTTATTTTAATAAATGGTGTGCTTAAAGTGTAGTAGGGTGGTCCAATTTGGAGAGTTTTAATTGGTCCAATTTGGAGAGTTTTAGTTGGTCCAACCCCTACAATTAGAAGGATTTTTCTTTCATGAGCCCTATGCTGTCATTTCACACAATTCCACGTGAAGTCCTCATGGGTAGAGCTATGAATTCAAATAATCCAATTTAATATAGATCGAATTAAAACGGGCAAGGTTATTCGGAGCTAGATATTAGCCCACTATTCGATTCAAATTAAATAGAATCTTTTCAACTCGGGTTGGTTTTTACATATTTATGATTTTGGAAATTAGATTAAAATCAATTAGGGGTGAGGTGTTTGGTTGATTCTCTTATACAATGTGTAACCCTTGTGTTGGGATTTGTACATAGTCTTCACTTTTCATCTAAGGGTCCGTTTACTTTGGTGTAAAACATTTTCGATGTAAAATGATTTTCCATGAAAAATATTTTACGTTGGAAAACTCATTTTCATAGAAGCTTTCCATTGTTTACTTGCACGGAAAATAAGTTTTACTCCCAAATTTGGAGGAAAATAAATATTTCCAATAGGGTGTAAAATGAGTTTTCACTCAAAGTCTTACATTTTATTTTTTCACCCAAAGTAAAACGATGTAAAATAGAAAAACCATTTTTAGGGAAAACATTTTTCGCTCTAGTAAACGGACCCTAAGTGAGAAAAGTTTGGAAAAACAACCAGAATTTGTGATATATATTTCTTACGCCATTAATCTGGATATATATGAATTTTTTTGGGTGGGTTTTTCTTTATATGGTATATATTTTTTTATGGTGTATGAATCTTGTCACTTAAGGTATGAAAATTGATCTATATATGATTTCTTTTTAATCTGGTTATAATTCGTATCTTTTTTTTTTTTTGGGTGATATGATATTTGTTTGGATTCTATTTTTGTGATTATGTTCATTTCTTGTTTCCATGTTTTGGATTATTGATTTATTTCACAGTTACACTAGTGTTATTTTCTAGTTCCCATTTTGGATGCTATTAAGCTTGTACCGGGGGGCTTTTGTTTGTTAGACTTCAGTTTTAATATTACCAAAAAATTAATTGTTTTAAACAGCTAAAAAGTTGTAATAATAGATTTGAAGATGGAAAAAAAAATTGGATATACAATACATTATAAGATTAAACCAAACACTATGAATGGATATAGATCAAATCCATTACAAAAACTTAATCAAACACTTTTAGTATGGTATGAGGTTTAGAATCCATACTACACCGATATGCATTTCCATACCATACCAATACAGTAAGTGAATGAAATGGGCCCTTAATCCTTTTTTCTTTTTATTTTTTTTTATTTTTTTATCTAAGCAAAAAACCCAAGTAACAATACTCCTAATTATTAAGGAAATTATATAAGCCAAGAGGAGCTATCTTGCCCCTTGAAAAGTCCATATTACTATTAATATTTGCTAAAAATTCAAGTAACAAAACTTCTAATTATTAAGCAAAATTATAACATGTTTTTTACTTTGTATTTTTTTAAATGAAAATATTACAAAATATATAATTTCTAAAAATAAAATAAAAATTCCAAAATTCATTGAATAATTCTCTAAATTAAAAATAGACACTCATATTGATATATGTAGTTTGTCACACAAAATTTTACTTTTGATTGTAATAGAAACTTGACAGCTGATAAAATATAATGAATGAACCTTAAAATTTGTTTATGATTATGTGGATGAGTGATAGTTTAATTAATAATTAATAATTCTCTCTAATCTTCCTAAATGATTTGTTTCTCTTTTTCAATTGCATATCCTTTTTTATACACCTCCAATTATTTATTTTTTTATATAGTTGAATTTTAATTCATAAAATTTAGGGGTGAGTAAATAATTTTAATTTATAATATAAGCATTCAAACATACTAAAATATATTTTTCCTTTTATTAATTTTGAAACCTTATTATGAAAAACCAAGATTATTACTAAAATTAAAATAGATCTTTAAACAAATTCATAAGTCTGATCATATTTTTTACTAGCGCAAGAATGTGAAATCAATTCAAACTTCCATTTATGATTTTCTTTTACTAGTGCAAAGTGAACGTGAACTCATCGCAAGCATAGTATGGATAAAAAGTTTTATCATTATTATATAAACCAAAGGGGACACAAGAAAAGACTATATAAGAGCCTAGCCTAATTTAAAATAATTAAATACATTTTATAGAAATTACATTTCTTTATTGATTTAAAATTTTACAACATAAATAAAGGAAATTCAAGATTGTGATAAAAAAAAATTACTTAGATTAGATCCTATGTAAAAAATAAATATAGAATTTGACAATTACCAGCCAGAAAACCATAGTGAAATCAAATTTAAACATTATAGACATTAAAAAACAATTTAAAAATAAATAAATATTTAATAACAATTTCGAAACAGAAGTTAAAAAATAAAAAATAAAAAATCATAAAATTACAGAGATGTTTAAGAACTAATTATTGGTTTATCTTAATAGGCTATGGGATAAATAATGTTATGATATTGATAAAGAATTATTTTTACGGACTTGCATACATATTTTTTTGTCCACACGCACGCATTGTAGGTAACAAAATGCTAGCTAGTTATAGTTTGAGTGAGGTCATTTCATATTGGATCAAGATTGGAATCAAATCAACTTTCTATTGAGCCCTAATTTAGTAGCGACCCAAACCATCCTAGATATCGATCTCACACTCATTGAATAAATGGTTTACTGGTCCATCCTACTGCTTGTAGAGGAGAGGGTGTTGGTATACTCATGATTTTTTTGCTAATTTGTGTGGATGTGGTGTAACAGTTTGGCGAAATAATGATATACATACGTACCATTATCTTACCATAACAACAAACTCGGAAAAAAATTTCGGTAAAAAATAAGGTAAGTTGCAAAACATAGGAATGTGCATAAATGCAACGTGGACAGGGATATTTGGGTGTGTCGGCGCCAAGTCCCTCGCCTGAGACGAGGAAAACGAGCAAAGGTGGAAGCAAGCCCAGTCGCGCCCGCGTGGCAAGCCACGCGCCCGCGCCGTGTGCCAGTCGCGCCCGCGACGCTTCGATCCTGCGCGCCCGTGGTAATTCGTCAGTCTTTGATTTGAATAGCGGTTTTCTCGGTCAATGCACATTGCTTGGTCTTGGGGTGAGGAGTACATGGTTTAGAGCTGTTGCTGGCTGTTTGATGAGTGGGTAGTTGAGTTTTGAATTATAAAAGAGCGTATAATTCATTAACTCAGTGTATTGCAAAAAAATTATCAGAGTGTTTTTTTTTTCTCTAAGTTATCATCTTCAACTTTCACTAGAATAATAAGTTACATTGGGTGTTATTCATTGAAAGCGTGAATTTCACTGTTTTTCTTCGTTGTTTCTCAAAGGTAGACTTTCGTGATACCCATGCTTTTTTAGGGTCGAAGTTCTGCTTTTAGAAAAGTGAGTACACGCCTCAAAGAGTTTTACTGTTTGTTAATACATCTTTGTTTCACAAAAAAACCCTAATTTCCCCAACAGAGGGGACAAATACTATTGATCAAAATATATCTTTCTTATGTGTCCATGGAATGAAGACAATTGTGGAGAAATATGAATAGAGAGGATGGCTTGGATGGCTACTTGACGTGGGTACGTTTCCCAAATCAGCGGAGTTTTCCATCAGTTCTTGTGGGTCAGGTTGAGATCTTTCAAAAGCTTCTCAGTTGGGCTTGGGTCGTTGGCATAAGATAAAGGACACACTAACCCTTGAACCCACCAGGACAATATGTGGAGGTGGATATTGGCTAAGCTTATGGTTTGTTTATTTCATCTTAAATTCAGTTTAGTTCAATTTAACTCTCAATCCTTTTTTCGTATAAAATATTGCTTTCAGCTATATTCAGTTTAGTTCATTTCTGTTAATTTAGTTTTAGTTCACTTCAATTCAATTCAACTGTCGTATTCAGTAAACGTAAATAGACCCTTAGTAAGAATATTCCTAAGCCCAAGATGACGATGTAGTTGACATTCGTTGTTTTATAAGATTGAAGCAAAAAGGGGTACGGTCACATCTACTCTTAGACTTAGTAAATCCAAAATATTGTGGTTGTTAAATAGATGCATAATTGCATACTGATTATGAGGTTTTCTAAAAGAGTTTTGCATGGTAATACATAAGAATCAATGTTATACTGTTGGGGGTATATATACAAGAAATGACAGAATCAAGATTGGATTTACTAGATTAGGAAAAAGTTGGGGGCTTTCCACATAGGATAAAATATGGGAGAATTGACTTAGATTTTTAGTCATATTTATAAAATGGAGAGATCACCATAATGCATTCGTAATGAGGCTTCAAGAGTGGTAAAGAAGAGACGGTGTAAAGAGTAGAGGAGCGAGCACCAAAACAAACAAATATATATAGAGAAGGGTGGTTGAGAATGACATGATCTGAGATTGTCAAGACTTGATGTAAATTTAGCGGCAAAGAGGCAAAATTGGATGAGAAGGCTCTATGTTTTTTTTTGTGATACATATATTCGATCCATGTCTAGCTGACTAAGAATGACAATTGGTGTGTGAGGATGCGTATGCTGCTCCTCATGCCCACCTCCATCTAAAATTTCAATACCCACCACCAATGTCGGGTATAACTTTAAAATGCATCCCCATCCACATGGGTAAAAGACTAAACCCAACCTTCACTCAACAACCCAAGGGGATATCCACTACCACTAGTGGAAAAAAGGTGATTTGCTGCGGTTAAAAAGGGGTTTTTGCTGCGGTTATGAACCGCAGCAAATTAAGGGTGCAGCAAAAAGGGTATTTTTTATTTGCTACGGTTATTGTAATAACCGCAACAAATTTTGCAACGGTTATAAGCTATAACCGCAGCAAATAGGGTGTTATTTGCGGCAGTTATAAGCTAGAACCGCAGCAAATAGGATTCCTAAAAAAAATATTGAATAAAATTAGAACCAAATTTGGTTCCAATTTTATTCAATTTTTTTTATTTGTATAAAACAGGGCATTAATAAAATCAACCATATAACCTTATTCAACTTTTTAAAATTCCAAACATACATAAAAAAATTATACATATTTCCAAAATGAATATAAACAAAACAAAATGAAATGAAATAAATCAACATAAACTAAAATCAAATACAACTTTTAAAAATTCAAAGCAGAAAATTAAACATAAAAAAATTCTCAACATTGGAGATGATTGTTTTATCTCCAACCCATTTAGGAACTATATAACCGATGCACAGCTGCGGTTTGGACCTTCGTGGAATTTTTTTTTTTTTTGACATGAAATTTCACTTTATATCCATTGCTAATAATGTGAGGTTCCTTACTGGCCTGGGAAAAAATTTATTGAAAATGTGAAATTGAATGATTCTGTACATTACATGATATCAATCATTATGCAAATATCTACACAAATATTCTCATGCCATCATTATGAAATATAGAGTTCAATAACAATCACGTACAAGTTTAAATTTGATATAATCAGTTATAAGTTCAATTCAACAAGAATCAGGACAGAGTGCATATATAAACTATGTAATATTTTTCATATATGTGCATATCGAGGATTCTTGTATCTTATGTACTTCTTATGTAAGTCCCAAATTCCAATATGGGACTTCATCACTAAGGCAAAGAGGTAATTTAAAACCACATATAAAGATTTTAAACATAGTCTCCTCAAAACAAAATGCAAGAATGTTTCCTATCCAGCCCCCTGCCCAGCCCCTGTCAGCCCCCTGTCCATTCCCCCTATCCAGCCCCATATAAAGATTTTAAACAGTCTCCTCAAAACAAAATGCAAGAATGCTTCTTGTCCAGCCCCTGTCAACCCCCTATCCATTCCCCTGTCCAGCCCCCCTGTCCAGCCCCCTCCCCCTATCAACCCCCATCCCCCCCTCTCTAGCCCTCTCCCCACCCCACCCCTGTCCAGGCCCCCTCCCCCCTGTCTAGGCCCCTTCCCATCCAGGCCCCCTTCTCCCCACCCCTCTGCAGCCATAGCCATAACATGTATAACATTCTTAGTAAACATCACATCTCACTCAAAACAGCCATAGCATGTATAACATTTTAAGTAAACATCACATCTCACCCAAAACAGCCATAGCATGTATAACATGGCAACATAAAAGCTAAACGAATATGGGGATGTCATCAAACAAATATATGCCTGGACAAAAATTTACCTACGATCTAAGCATATCACTCAATTCATTCAACCGCAAATTCTTTACAGATGCAAGATTTCACTTTGGTATTTCATTGTATCCAAAAGCAATAACAATAACCAAATGCAAATAAAACTCTCCATAATAGGCATCCATATAATGCATTTTCATCAACATAAAAAACACAGGTATCCAAAAGTTGCCGGAAAAACTCTGTCATTTATTGAGATTACAATTTCTGAACATCAAAAACACACATGTCAAAGAATTTCCAAAAAAAAATCAGTAACTTGATAAATAGAATGTTTCTATATTGGGACGACAAAGTTATATATCCACCATCCAATATAGGAAAGCTTGAAAAGCTTCAAATACTACCTATGTTATGTTTGGAAAATGATACTGGAGTTAATATTGAAGAATTGGAAAACATGAATTGTCTTGAAAGCTCTATTTGTATAACGAATCTTGAAAAGGTCAACAGTGTAGAAGAGGCTCAAAAAGCCAAGTTACATGAAAAAATATATCTCACAGAATTACAATTGCAGTGGAAGCAAGAATACAGGAACTGCATTGCTTTAGAAGTTCTTAAAGCCCTAAAACCTCATCATGGTCTACAAAAGTTGATGATAACATGCTATGCTGCCATAGAGCTCCCAGTTTGGATAAGTGACAAAAGTTTTAAGCTTACAAACTTGCACTTATTAAAATGCAACTGCAGACAGCTGTCAGCAATTGGGCAACTCAGCGCACTCAAGTCACTCGTGATTGAAGGTATGAGCAACTTAATAAAACTAGACAAAAAATTTTGTGGGCAATTTAAAGATACACATGAAGCCAAATCTTTTCCTTCATTAGAATTTTTGACATTTTATGATATGGCCCATTTAAAAGAATGGAATGGTTTGGAAAAAGAGGAAATGCCTCTTCTTAAAAGAATTTTTAAAAAATTACATGCTTCAAATTGCGATCATTTTTTTTATTTTTTTCAATTATTATTATATATTTATTTTGGCGAAGAAGCGGTGATCGATCATTGATGTATAGCCTGCAGCTTATAAAAATGCATGTCCAATTATTTATTTATTTTTTCCAAATTCAAGTGAACAAAGTCATTGCACCAATATAAGTATCTAACATCCACACAAAATAAATAAGTTATGGAAATTAGAGTATTAGACTACCTGTATAATTATGTGACATTCACCATAATTATTTTGTGCAACAACAAAATCCCCCCCCCCTTGCAGCCCCTTCCCCCCACTCTATCAGCCCCCCCCTGCAACCCATTGTTCCCCATGTCAGCCCCCCGCCCCTCCCCCAGTCCCCCTGCAGCAGCATCAACAACAGCAACAAGACAACAACGTACAACAACATCCCCCCTCCTTGCAGCCCCCTTCCCCCAACCTATTAGCCCCCCTCCTATCCTACAACCCTCGATCTGTACTCCCCTGTCAAAGTGTCAGCCCTCTCCTCCCCTAGCCCCACTGCAACAATAACAACAACAAAAACTAATAACAACAGCAACACAACAACAACAACAACAACAAAAACCAAACTACCCAGAATTCGAATAAAATTCGAACCAAAATTCATACTACCCAGGATTCAAACCAAAATTGGAAAAAAAATCAAGTAAAAGCAAAATAAAATGAAAAATCAAAATAAAAATAAATTACGAACCCTAATTTTGCCAACCAAACCCAAAAATAATAGATCTAAAAAACTTACGAACCCTAAAATGAAAAGGCAAAAAATGCGATTCTACGAACCCTAATTTCGTAAATCAACACAGAAATTGAGAAGAAAAAAAAAACGAAAAGAAAACGAACCTTCATTTTCATCTCCCTTGTATATCTTGAAATTGGTTTGTCTAGGGCTTCAATTTCTAGCTTTGTGAGATGAGAGAGAGAGAGAGAAGCAGCAAGCCAGCAAAGAATGAGAGTGAGATGAGAAGGAGCAAAGAATTCGAGAAAGAAATAAGGTTGAAATGAGACGCGTGAAATAGATAGTTATTAGATTTTTGTTTTTAAGTCATTTGTTGTGGTTATTTGGGCTTAACCCAATACCCGCAGCAAATAAGCAGCAGAAAAAACCTGACCTGCTTATTTGTTGCGGTTAATCGCAGCAAAATCCAATTTTTCCACTAGTGTACGACACTACCCACATATATTTATCTATAAATTCATGTGGATATCTATTGCCACATATATTTACCCACTATCAAATTAGACACCTACTTTCGATTTCTACTATTGAAATATATTTGTAGATGAAAGAGGGAGGAGAGATTCGAACATGTGACCTCTGCATCACGTTGGCTCTTGATAACATGTTAGATGACCATCTCAACCAAAAGTTTAAGCTAATAGTTGAGGCTCAGAAATATGTTATATACTCTATCAGATTGTTATTCGATCTTTTAAACCCTAACATCTCCTTTCCTCTTCCTCTCAGCTACATTTTTTTTCCTTGCTTTTCTCTCATCAATGGCTGACTCTTCTAAGTTTCGTCCTGCTCTGATACCATATTAGAGAACCATCTCAACTAAAACTTTAACCTAATAGTTGAGGCATATGAATATGTTATATACACTATCAATATTAACTAAATCCTAAATATAAATTGGCAAAGGCATGATAGTGGATACTGTTGCAGATTAGCCAACTAAGGTTTGTTAAAAAAACAAAAAAAATCTTTTGAAACATAAGCCCGACTTGTAACAATGGGCCTAAATTTAGGCATCAACCCGACCTGAACCCGGCCAGGACCGACCCATCATTAGGTCTAGTTTAATCCTTCAAACCCACACACTATTTCATTCAATGTACACGAAGTAGCAAGAATATTTCATTAAATATATAGGAAATAACAATATTATTTCATTGAATTTATACAAAGTGAAAATACTATTTCATTCAATCTACATGAACGAAGTAACAACATTATTTTTAATCAATCAACACAAACTGCCAAAACTAGTTCATATATATCGAATGAAATTGTTGAATGATCGAAAAAATAATAACCATAAATACGTCTTCGTTTTAATCAAATTCGTCGTCCATTGGAAGATTTATATGTTTTGGGTTGAACTATTATAATACGGTTATTATTACTAGGGAGTAGAGAGATTATTATTATTTTCAAAAAAAAAAAAAAAAAAAACCTAGTAAATTAGGGGAGCTTAGGCTACATTTAACACCCCACAAAGAAAAGACGTTAGACATATTTATAGCCTAACTCTCAATTTGACGGGAACGCCATGTTGGGTCGTGTACTGGGTAAGGCTACAATTGGACTTGGTTGATGAATAAAGTTTGGTTGGGTCGTGACCTGGTTTGGTTTTGGTTGTGTTACGGGTTAGAGTTGAGTATGTTGATGTGCTTCAAAGATGCGTTAGTTTCTAATTTATTAAAATATTGTATTGAGTAGAATTTTTAATTAGACAAAATTAGGTACCATTAATTAGAAGTTAGTTAGTAGTCGGTAATGCTTGGAGTATAATTGGGTTAGTGACTTAGTGTAGTAACTAAATAGTACCCATGCGGTTGCACGGATATGAACTTTTTAAGTTTTTCAAGTTTCAGAACATATATGAATAAATTTTTCCCTAAAAATTGTCATTTAATAGGTAATATATTTTAATTGGAATGCTTGTGGTGTTTATACTAAACTATTTACTACTATAAAATAAATATAAGTTCTTGCCAACTTCAAATTGTGAAATAGTATAAGAAAATCATGATATGAAGCATACATGCCTTCTTTTTATTTATATTTGGAAAAATTCTGAACAACTAACACTAACTTTTATCTTTTTTTATACAACTATCACCTAGGTTTTTTATTTTATACAACTACCACAAATATTATGACTTCTTTGAAATCATTACCACTTAACGCCCAAGGATAGCAAAGGCGTTAGTAGGTCCCACGTGAAAAGTATTTAAAACAGGAAGTTACTTCAATAATGAAAAGGAAAAATTAACTCAATTTACATTGTATTGAACAATATTGTATGATTTCATCCACAATTTCTGACTAAGCTTCAATTGAATAGAAAGAAATCCTTAGAAAAGATGAAATTTTGGGAGACAATTGAGAAATGAGGAGGGATTAGGGTTATATAGATGAGGAATTGTAAAATCGGAGGGAAATCGTGTTGTATAAAGGGGTGGGGAAACCGAAATTGGCGACTCATAAAGGGAGTTAAAATTGGGTGTTAAATGGTAGTGGTTTCAAAGAAGTCATAATGTTTGTGATAGTTTTATAAAATAAAAAACTTAGGTGGTATTTATATCAAAAAAGATAAAAGTTAGTGGTAGTTGTTGACAATTTTTCCTTTATATTTTTCTAGAGGGGGTGTATGTATGTGCCTACTTATATTGTAAAATATTAGCTTTGTAGTAGAATTGATATAACATTTTTTATCTTTAATTTTGAAAATTGATTAAAGATATGCTATTGAAAAAAAAAATCATGAATAAGTTGTTGCCAAAACAATGAAATCCTTGTAAAAAAAAAGGACAATTAAATCAGTAGAAGGCACCGAATCATGTATATATAAAGACAGAAAAACAATTAACCTCAAAGTGCCATGTGTACATTGATTTTTGTTTTATTTATAATTAAGTTAAGATAGATAAAATAGAATAGATGGATAGATTTTAGTTTAAAAAGATATTTATTTAGGATTTTATTTATTAATTAGTGTATTAATTATGATATTAAATAGAGAGATAAAGTAGAAATGTGAGATTAGGAGGGAAAAGAGAAGGTGAGAGGGAAATAGTGGTAGTGGTTAGAGTTTTAGTAGTATAGACTAGGTAATACCCGAACAAATGCTCGGTTTTAAGCAGGTAGAAGAGATTTTTTAGTGGTTAATTACTATATTAGTATAAAAATATTAATATATTATACCAACTATATATATATAGGGTGCGTTCTATTCATCTTACGGCCCGTTTGATAGCCGGTTATAAATGGAGGTAATGGGAATGAATTTATAACTAAATTTGGAAGGAAAATTAAAATTCGTTCCCATGGTGGTGCTAGTTTAACTCCAAATTATCTAATTTCATTCTCATCTAATACCACCCTTCAACATGGAAATGGAAAATAAGAAGAAATTTTAAATTTGGGAATGAAATATATGTTTTCCATGAGGATTTTGAAGTTTTTTCTTAACAAATTACACTTTTAACCCATTACCATTACCACAATTTATTACCAACAACCAAACGGGCCGTTAGGATTATTTGCTTTTAATAATCCAACCTTTTGCGTTTTAGCAACCAATAATCCAACCTTTGGATTATTAGCAAATAATCCAAATTTTGCACCAAAATCCAACTAATGAACCTGAACCGCTCATTTTAGAGTTTTAACAGGTGTATAGGTAAGTTAACGTTAGACTTTTAATGTGTAGTTGATTAAAAAACCCAAAAAAATAGATCAACATATAATTGACCTCTTATTTACATTTTTCTTGTGTAATTGTTTGTCAATTAATATGTCATAATTTTTCTTACTGATTTATAATCTATATATTATTAGTATAAAAAAAATTATTTAGGAATTTGTATTTATTGTTAAAAAAATATTTAGGAAATTGTATTTATTTTTAGGATATTAATGATGGTATTAAATAAAGAGAGAGGTAGAAATGTTGGTTTAGGAGGGAAAAAAGAAAGTGGGAGGGAAATTAGTGGTAAGAGTTTTAGTAGTATAGATAGAATAGATAGATAGATAGATAGATAGATAGTCGGATAGAAGATAGATGTTAATGCACTAGTAGAAAAATACAATTTTGCTGCACTTCATTTGCAACGGATTTAAGCATGTGCAACAAATAATAATACATTTGAGATTTAATGTATTATTATGTTTATATTTGCTGCAGCCTGTAATAAAGACCCTGCAAATAACAATCTAATCTCTTTTGCTGCATAACCATATTACAACTGCCGCAAATTCAACTAAGTTTATTAATTTTTTTTTTTGAAACCATTTCAAAATGCTCCAAACCCTAAACTCATAGCCTCCCTCTATTTTCTCTCTCCTTACTTCCTAAATAATCCGGCAGATCACCACTTTCCGACAGAAATTCGGCGATATTCCTTCATCTTTCCTCTTAGTCTCTTACTAGTACTCAACGGCGTTAGTGGGAACATTCGAACTCGACTATATTTCCATTTGTTGAACACTTGGATTGGCTAGTGACGAACCCCTTGTCTCCCTTTGGTGGTTTTGGTGCGGAGACGGGCGGCACCGCGGCGACGGCAGACAACGCGAACGGTAGACAACCTTAGGTTTTCCTTTTTTTAGTTTAATTTTCTGTTTAATTAATTTAATTTTCTGTTCAATTTGTGAGTTTGTGGATTTGTTTAATTTGTATAATTTGTGAAATTGTGGATTTTTTAAAATTGTGAATAGTGGATTTGTTTGATTGGAAATCTGTTTTTGGGGTTTTTTTTTTTATTAATTGAATTATGTAAACTTTAAAATATGGAATATTCAATTTTTCTCATAATAATCAACTTAACTTTGAATATTAGCTTAGTTTCATTTTTAGAAAGAGATGTGTTGTTAGATACTTAGATATTGAAGTTTATAACCTTTTTTTAAGGTTGAAATTCGAGGTGCTAGTGTTCTACACCTCCATGAAATTCCTGGGTCCGCCCCTGACCACCAAGAGCTACTGGTTTTCGATTTAGCCCTAGTTTTCGATTTAGCTCTGTTTTCATTCGAATATTGTTATTTTTTTCTTAGTTTTAGATCTGTTTTCACTTTCACTTTCTTTTAAAGGTGTAAGTGCTTGCTACTTGTTAAAAAAGGGTCTAAATTGTTGCTTGTTGGTTAATTAGGGTTTATTAGATCTTAATTGTTAATGTTATTTTTGCTTGTTGTAAATTGTAAATTGTAAATAGCTTGTTGTAAATTGCTCGTATTTTGTTGTTAATTGCTTGTTGTAAATAGCTTGTTGCTTGTTTTCGATTTAGATCTAAGTTGTAAATTGCTTTGTTGCTTGTTGCTTGTAAAGTGTAAATTTTGTTGCTTGTATTGTTACTCTAATTTTGCTACTTGTTGTATTGAAAAAGCAACTATTTTGGTTTGTTATTACTTTGTGTTGTTGATTGTAATCGGTAGCAAGGGGGGAGGGGCCAACGGCCCAACAGGGGGGCTGGTTGGGGGGTGGCTGGTGGGGAGCAAGGGGTGATGGTAGGGGAGGAGCAGGGGTATTGGTGGGTGGGCAGTAGGTAGGGCCGGGCAAAAAAATCTGTATCCGGTTTCCGATCCACTATCCACTTTTTTTTATCCGAAAAAGCGGATATTCGATCCGGTTTTTTAAAACCGGACCGGATACGGATCACATTTTTTAAAAACCGGATTATCTGGTATCCGTTTTTTTTTTATAAAAAAAAATGGCTTTCCACTCTTTGATAATTTAGTTTATGTTCTTATCATATAATTTGCTTTGATTTATGTTCTTGTTTTCTTTGTAAATTTCTCTTTTTTTTTTTAAGATTTTCTATTTTTTTCGATTTAGGCTTTTAGTTTAGGTTTTTTTTTTTTGTTGGAAAGAAGTTTAGGTTTTTCTTTTTTATGTGTTGATGCTCTGATTATTTATTATGTAATTTATTTTTCTGTTTTACTTTTTTTTATTGTCAAGTTTAAAATATTTTTTTTCAATTTGAAACTGGATCCGGATATCCGATTTTCGAATCCGGATTATCAGATATCCGAATTATCCGGACCAAATCTGGATCAGAAAAAAGTGATCCGAAAAACCGGATATCCGGTTTCGCCCGGCCCTAGCTGCAGGGGTGTGGACAGCAAGGGGTGTGTAGTAGTAATGTTGGTGGATAGGCAGCAAGGGGGTAGCAGGGGCCTGGTTGGGGGGTGGATGGGGGCAGCAGGGGGTGGCCAATAATGGTGTTGGTGAGTAGGCAGTAGGGGTTTTGGTGGGTGGGCAGCAAGGGGGGCAGTAGGGGGCCTGGTTGGGGGTGGCGGGGGATAGCAGGGGGGATCAAGTTGGCAGAGAAAAGGGTATCAGCAGGGGGAGTTTACCGCTGCGTTTACGCCTAAGATGGCCTCACTGACGTTTCCGAGGGTGTTCATCATCCACTCCTTCCTTAATTAATTCATTGAGTTTTCTTCTGGTATATATGCTTTCATCTTAGTGTCTTCATCATCCACTCCTTCCTTAATTAATTCATTTCAATTATCAATTATCATTCATCAATTATCAATTACCAGTATTCAATATACATACATACTAGTATACTACTGGTCTACTTCATTGCATGCTACTTGTGTACTGTTTATTTTTTAACATTCATTTATATGATACATCCAAGTGACTTTAAATTTAAACTGTTGATATAGTATATTAGTGTTATGTTGTTGCTCTGATCTTAAATGAGTACAATCAATCGGAGTTGTATATGTCCCTTTTCATTGTCAAAGTTATGTTTATTGGGTATATGCTTTGTTGGTTATGCTTTTCATATGGGTGGTAAGAATGGTTGGTGGTGAATCTAGTCCATTTTATTTTGCTTGAATTGCTATACTCTAATTTTTTACTGCATCAATACCATATTGGTTTGTTTCAGCATCGTCTCTTGTCTTGTGCAATTTCGACCGACAGTGTTTGGCGGCGGCTTCGACCGGCAGTGTTTGGCGGCGGCGAGAAGAGGCGGTGTTGAGCAGCGGCGAGAAGAGATTGTGTCTCGGAGGCGGCAATGAATTTGTCCAATTTTGTTGATTAAATTTCAGTTTTTTTATTTATTTTTTATTTTTTTATTCTTGTATATATATATATATATTTATTTTTTTGTTGAATTCTTGTATATATTTCATTTTTAAATTTTGAATTCTTTGTATAAGTTCATCAAAATTATTAATAAAATTATCTTTTTACTAATTTATGATAGTTATTTATTTACTTTATTTCTTTCTACATTAAATTTATGTCTTTGATTTTTTTTTATTTTACCATAATTGTATTTTTTTTTAAAAAACAAAATTAATTTTATTTGCTGCATTCATATGAAACTTATGCAGCAAATACATCATTTCATTTGCTGCATTTGTGAACTGCAGCAAACGTGACAATTTTCATTTGCTTCCCCTATATTTGCAGGGGGCCTGAATCCGTAGCAAATGAACCAGAAAACCCTGCATCAAAATTGATCTTTTGTACTGGTGATGGGTGGTTTTCCTAAACCATGGAACTTATGAGTTAAGTATCTTTCTCTATTTGATGCATCTTTTGTAAGTTGATTTTAAAATGGAAAGTATTAAGTATGATATTTGAGTTTTAGCTTTCCAAATTATTATTCATTTCATTCATCCCTTCCAAAATTCTACAGGGTAATGAGTCGAGTTGGGCTGGATTCATATTTGGTTCGAGCGAGCTAAGTTGACAAATTGGGCCAAAGTAAACGGATTATATGAATTGGTTGGGTCATGGGCTGAGTTCCCAAGCATGTACCCACGGGCCACGACCCACCCCCACCCCCTACCTCTACTCTAAATATCAGTATATCAAGCCCCTAGATTTTCATTTTGGTCCCCAAAAAGAGTAGCTTAATTTAAAACATACTCCCTCTGTCCCAAATTACTTGCTACAATTTCTTTATTTGGATGTTCCAAAATACTTGCTACATTTCCTTTTATAGTCTATGGGCTTCACATATATTTTACATTTTTACCCTCTTTTTTGTCATTTTTATCCTCTTTAAGCCAATCAATTTCTTCCACTTAACTTTACCAATGTGGGCCCACATTAAAATTGATTTGCATAAAAATTTATTCTAAAATGCAATGTAGCATGTAAAATGGGACGGAGGGAGTAAAAGATAAACCATAGGTTTAGCTCAAGTCCTTTTCATCCGATACAGAAGGGGGTACTTTTAATTTGAACAGCTTATAAAACAAAAGCTTTTTTTTTTTTTTCCAATCATTTATCATTTTCAGGTCTTCTCCATCATCTTATAAATTTGTCTTACCTTCAAAATATTTCGTCATGCTACCCAGACAGATAAATGTAGAATGGTCCAACTTAGTGTGGGATATTTCTTTCATGCATTTATAGCAAAATATATATATATATATATATATATATATATATATATATATATAGAAGTAGGCTCATGTGAGAAATATAATTTTGATGAGAAGGGTGAGAAGCAATCACAACCCTTTGATCACCATATTAAGGGCTAAGATTAAATTTGATTTTCCTTCCTTACTCCTTTGATAGTTTGGAGTCAATGTATATATGGTATAAAGTCAATGTATTTTTACTCAATGTATTTATAGTATATGGTGAATGTACCTATAGTTGGTGCTCAATGTACCTCTAGGTTATAGTTGATGTATTTATCTCTTCTCACATTTCTCACCATAAAAAATTTCTCACCGGAACCCAATCCTATATATATATATATATATTTTTTTTTTGGAGAAAAGATTACAAAGAAATCAGGAGTTTTTCCTCTTAAAGAAATAACTTGACTTATCTATAACTAAAAAATAAGAAAATTTAGCTTCCAAAAAGAAATCAATATCGACATACATAGGGATCCAATGACCGATTTACGTAATATAATCAGGATAGTGGTGAGCTTTTCAAAAATATCTAATAACGAGACTTATCAATATAGCAAAATATATATAGCGGACTTAGCGGTATATGACAAAATGATTGTACCTTTGATCTTTCGGCTTCTCTTACCTCACATCTCAAAAGTTCATTCGATTATAATATATATAACCTAGGATGTTAAATCAGGTTAACGGTACAGGTTCGGGTTGACCCAAACGGGTTCGGTACATTTTCAGTTCAGGTTGAATCAGGTTATCTAGTCCAACAATTCAGTTCGGTTCAGGTCAGGCTATTTCGGTAGCGGGTCATAACAGGTTGCCTTTTTCTTGGTTACAGTTCAGTTCAGGTTCAGGTCATTAACGGTCGGGCCTATATGAGTTCAGTCCAAAACGATTCAGGTTAACACGGGTCAACGATATGCTTCGGGTTGAAGCCAGTTTGTATCGGGTTTTATTAGAGTGTTAATTAGATCGAAATTTGACAATATTTTGGGGTTAACGTATGTACGTATGTATAAAAAACCGCATTTTAAACTAACGTCCATATAAATCGAGTCAAATATTTTTTCTACGAGGAAATAGTAATTTTATTCATTCATCAACAAGATCAGATCTTATAATTTCTAATATTTCCTCTGGACCTTCTTCAAATTTGATTACAGTCAAATTATTATTAAATCTTGGTGAAAAATACTTTCAAATTAGATTACAACTAGTACTACATCCATTACATAGAGTGTTCCATATATAGATGAACGGACACTTTCGTATATAAAAATGTTTCATATAGATTTATGCAAGTAAAATGTTTCAAGTTAGTCGGTCATCCAATTTTAGTCGGACATCCAATTTTAGTTAGTCGGTCATATAGAATTATGCAAGTAAAATGTTTCAGGTTTCAGTTCAGTTCAGTTCAGGTCAAAATTATGTAACGGGTTGATTACAGTTCAGTTCAATTCAATTCAGTTTCTAGAATTTTCAGGTTTGAGACAGGTCATTATCAGTTCAGTTCATATTCAGTTTGGGTTCAGATCAATTCATGTCATTAATATATGGGTCACTTTCAGTTCATACCATTTCAGTTCAGGTCAATTTCAGGCTATGGGTCACTTTCAGTTCAGGTTATGAACAGTTCAGTTAACCCAGCGGGTCTCAACCCAAACTGACATTCTAATATAACCCATAAGTTGCGGGTATGTTGCCGCTTTTATAATAGGAAAAACAATTAATTTTTAGTAGCAATCACTTCATTTAAGTTAAAATGAAATTTATTAGTATAAGTTTTTTTTTTTGGTGTGTTTAAGGAGGGAAAAGTTAATTCATTAATTGAAAGTTATACAATATCTACAATAGAAATTAGTAACAATATAATATATGTCAAAATTGATCAAATTAAAATCAACGTTGACAAAACATAGATCGGTATAAGAGATATCTGCTAGTACAATCGTTAGTACAATATTTAATCATTTTCCTTTAAAATTGTTTTCCATTAAAACAAGCACTCAAATAGAGCCTAAACGGTCATACTCGATTGTGACCTCCTTTACCGAGTATACAAACACAATTGGTCCAATAAGTAGTTCATGATGAATTAGTCGATTGTTACCTCCTTTACCGAGTTACTTTTTTGATATACTCGGCTCGGTACCTAATTCAGATCATTTATTAAAGTCTGAATTGGCAAAGTTTAGTTATGTTCTATAATATATTGGAACTCATCTGACCCAATTTTAATAAATTACCCAAATTATATATAAGTCATAAATTCATTTATTTATAAATTTCCCAACAGAATAATGTTGTTCAATTATTGTTAATATCAGATGTTAAATAGATCATTTCAATTCTAATAAACTTTTTTTTCTTTATAAGTAAGGGGAATTGGGCCTAGCATACAACCCATATCTCATGACAATTGAGCTAGCAACACCGGGATTAGGAGGTGTCAATCCCTGGTCTCCGAAGAAACCAGGTGGCTTGGTTACCAACCGAACCAAGCTTAGCCATTAAACTTGTTACCATTGCATAACTTTGACACCCAATAACATCGTTTTTGGACTTATTCGTTGTCTACTCATTTAATTTGGAACTTTGATAGCACATAACATTGGATTGGGCCTCATCCTTTGTCTACATTACTTGTACCATGACTCAAGTGGTAAGAGTACGATACCCCAGGAGTGACGCACTGAGTTCGAACCTTTTCTTAACATTGTTGGGGTTTCCCTCCTCCCCTATTGTTCAAAGCTCTGAGATAGTGTCTTGACAATTTGGAACCGTGTACCTTCCTACAAAATAATAATAATAATAATAATAATAATAATAATAATAATAATAATAATAACAATAATAATAATAATAATAAATTAATCTTCTTAAATCTATTTATAAGGAATACTCTTTAAAACTAGTATGCCCCATGGAGGCATGGAGCATTTGAAAAACTTCCTATACTCTCAGTTTTAATAAACGGCCAATGTTTATTGTTACATTTTCCACGCCCATAGGATGATTCCTGAATGAAACTATCTTATCTTTGCAATATATCTCCCCATTCAAATATTTCACATGTGGATGCACCATGGTTTCACAAATACTTGTATTAAGTTGATAATCTAAAAATGCTTGTGTTTTGCGTAGTCATTTGTTTAGCCCTTAAAAGATTAAACTACTAATAAACGATATCTGCTATATACTCTAACACTCTTCGGTCATTGTTTCAACCTGTATGTTTCAAGAAGCAAATCCACTCTGTTGATTACCCTGCATTGCTAGGGTATTTTTTTCGACTCATCAAGATATCGACCCTTTTAAAATTCCTAAAGTTTTCCTACCAGATATCTTGAGGGAAGGCAACCTAACTACCTTGTTCGCCTTTCGTTATAAAAAATACGGGCTATTGGAGTAGTTTATAAAAATTATGTGTTAGCATTTCAATAGTTGAATTCAATTCTTGCCCTAAATGTTACACCTTCCCATCTAGGGGTGATAATGAGCCTGACCTGTTCGTGAACAGTTCTAGCTCGGCTCAGTCAAAGCTCGGTTAAGGCTCGACTCATTTTAGCTCGGTTCGAGTTCGAGTTCGGCTTGAGACATTGACAAGCCAAACTTAACTTGTGCCAAGCTCAGCTCGAAAAGCTCGTGAACAGGCTCAATTAAATTTTTATATATGTAAATAATATATTATGTTATATAAATTAATTTATTTATTCTAGTTATTATATACAAATAAATTTATAGTCTTATTGTTAAAATATGTACAAAACAATCAAGCAACTTTAAAAATTTTATAATAGAGAAAGCATATAAACTAAGAATAATATTAGGCCAGGTGAAGCTGTTCGTGAACAGTTCGGTAAGGGCTCGGTCAACACCTGGTCAAAGCTCGGGTCGAGTTCGACTAAATTTATATGAACACGAACCGAGCTAAGTAGAGTTCGGGCTCGACTCGCTCGATAATTATCCTATTCCAATCCAACTACTTTGCAATTAAATTAACTGTAATCCCATCATTTCAAAAAAAAAAAATAACTAATAATATTTAAGGGACTACTTTAAAATATAATAATTGGGGCAGAATATATATAACTCTAACATGAGGCAAGTTGTTATGATATGTTGAGGCATTTTTTGGTACACCTAATAATAGGCCGAGAGCAAGTTCCGCTTCCACACGATCAAGCACCGTTCCTGCACAAAGAACACGTTTGAGCTACCCCCCGGAGGTGTTCCGGAGAAGGCCACTCCGACGCTCAAGTCAGTATAGAGTAGGAGAAGTAATTTGAGAGAGAATGTAAGAGAGAGAGAGTATTTGTGAAGTGTTTACTTTACTCTTTTGTGGATTTGGATCTTAGATCCCTTTCCTTGTTGCTTAGAGATGGGTATTTATAATACATTTGGACTGACTTGGTACCCCTGGTTGGTTGGGCTGGACCTGGTCAGCTGGGCTGGTCTTGGTCAGCTGGGCTAGACCAGGTCTATAGTGGAGCGTGTACCTTGTGGGGCCAAGTTATATGTAATGGGCTTATCTCACATGTGGGCCTGGTCCTGGAGTGGACCTTCCTGTGGTTGTGGTCCTCTTGTTGGATTGGGACTTAGTTGGGCTTAACTAATCGTGGGCTAGCCCAATAGTAGTGGGTGTATTTTACCCCATCAATTTGCCCCCCAAGTCCATAAATTATGTGGGCAGTTTTAATGGATTTATGTGATGGGCTAGCCACGTATGAAGCGTCTCCGGGCCACGTCTAACCAATTGACTTGTGATTTTGATTTTGGCTCCTGACGCTTATCATTTGAGCAGAAGAGGTATTTTTCTTTTGTGACTTTCAGCTTTTCCATCTTAGTTGAGTATGTAATCATGATCAGACCAGGCCTGCCATGACAAGTTTTGGCCAGAGGTAGTCTGATTAGGACCACGTCTTTATCTTTTTCTTATGCCTGTTTCGACAGCTGAAGATGTAGAGGCGATGGGCTTTGACAAGCTGGGGTTAATAAGTGAGCCCTTCGAAGTGTACCCCTTGAACCTTTAGCAGGGCTGAAGTATACTACTCTGGAGAATGACCAAAGTTCCATTCATTGCCACATTACTTCTAACACTGGGGTGTTGCTTCTTAAGGATGCATCTGACCTGCCTACGATTTCTGGTGGAGATGCTAGGGCCAGCACAAGCAGGGGGCTGCCCCCCCAGGTTCAGGGCTACCATTGTAGTAGGATCCTCTTCTATTGCTGCTAGATTACTACCAGGGCCTGGTCGGAGATCGAGCAGGAGGAGTGCTGGTTTGTCTCTAGAGAAGTATGATAAGGAGTTTTATAGAAGTATGATACTTCGTCCTGCCTATGACGAGGATTTTTATAGAAGTGTAAATCTTATTTCCTTTTTGATGACGTAAATATGCTTGTGTATGACCAGAGGTCAAAGAAGCACATGGACTGCCATGGAGCAGATGACCAGGCCAGGCCAACCATGGAGGATGATCAGAGTGCTCTTGAGAACCAGGATAGCAGGGGTCCACCCCTGCCTAAGAAGTTTGGTGATCACCTGGTAACCTGGGGAGTGCCTCTTCCTGTTCTAGCACATCTGGTCATACTTTTGGTTGACCTGTTCTGGAGCGTGGTGGTGGTGTCCTCTTGTGCTTTTTCAGCTCATTTTTGCTTTTCTTTAAATTGTCTTGAACACTTGTAAGAACAATTAATTTTTTGGCCTCTGCTTGGGCATTACTGAGCCTAGTGATCGTCGACCCTTGATAAATATTTCACTTTGTAATTCCTCTAACACTCATTTTTACCATCCACCAGGGGGTGGATGTGTTTTATCCTGCTTTTGAATATTTGGCTAACACTTGATTTTTATGAACGTGTGGTTTTTGCATGAATTTTTGTCTCTGTAAATATTTATATGTGCTATATATATGTTGTGTATACTCTCTGCCCCCCTGGTTGGAAGGTGACAAAGTGACCTTCTGACCAGATATGGGTCACAGGACTTTCTAACAGGTGACTGAGTAAGTTGATTTGCTTTGCAAATTCTTTGTACTTACTTTGCATGTGTGCCTGCTTTGCAAGCTCTTTGCACTTGCCTGCCTAGGACCAGGGCATTTTTCTTCTTTTTAAGGCATGCATTGTTGTATGACCAGGGGTCAAATAAACACATGGACTGGTCAGGGTATATGGGCAGGTGTGCCTTTGGCCTTTCGCACCTGTCCACCCAAAACCAGGTCGTTTTGATGCATGTGCTTTTGCATGACCAAAGGTCAAAGAAGCACATGGACTGGCCAGGGTATATGGGCAGGTGTGCCTTTGGCCTTTCGCACCTGTTCACCCAAAACCAAATCGTTTGATGCATGCACTTTTGTATGACCTTAGGCCAAATAAGTGCATGGACTGGCCAGGGTATATGGGCAGGTGTACCTTTGGCCTTTCGCACCTGTCCACCCAAAACCAGATCATTTGATGCATGCACTTTTGTATGACCTTACGCCAAATAAGTGCATGGACTGGCCAAGGTATATGGGCAGGTGTGCCTTTGGCCTTTAGCACCTGTCCACCCAAAACCAGATCGCTTGATGCATGCACTTTTATATGACTTTGAGTCAAAGAAGTGCATGGACTGGGCTAGGAATGGGACCAGGTGTGCTTGCTAAGCAAGCCTTTTTCACCTGCCCCCACCAGACCAGAACTTTTGATGCATGCATTCTTGGCCTTAGGCCAACAAATACATGGACTGGGCTAGGAATGGAACCAGGTGTGCTTGCTGAGTAGTGGTGGACACGAACCGAGCCGAACCATATTACTGTTCGGCTCGTTAACATCAAAATTCCTAAAGCTCGAGTTCGATTCGAACTCTAAAATTGTGCTCGAGCTCGATTCGAATGATAAAATTAAGGTTCGAATTCGTGTTCGAGTTCGGCTCGATAAACAAACGAACCGAACGTTTAATCGAACCTTTATTCGAACCTCAACTATATATATATGTAACCACAAATAACAATATATTATTAGTTTGAAATGGCTAAAAAGATTAACTTTCACTCCATAAATTGCTAATCATCATAACTTCATAAGTCTCGTAGCATAATAAGACTTCAAGCAAATCTGCCATACATCATAAAGTCGATGAAGGCTTATTACAAGCAAAAGAACTCTAAAACCAAAATGTTTTGCAACTGATATTAATATAAATATAATAAAAAGTTGAACATGCATGTGTGAACAACTCCTTGAAAAAGCCTAAGCATCAAGCACTTCACAGCAACAACTTCATCAACAAATTACCTTTAAGAGATTCTGCAACACATAAAAATGAAATTAAAATCTGTAAATTAAGTAGTTATAAGATACAGGTTTAATTGAATAAAATTAAACATGTCTTACCAATTAGTCAAAGGATCAATAGGAAGAAATATTTCAACCACTTTGCTTGACTTCTGTTTAGAAAAAAAAAAATAGATGAGGGATTTAGGATTGTAATTTACAATATCAAATACATATTAATTATTAGGAGCTTCAAATATATAGAAAACTATGCAAGCATAATAATATTTACCTTAGCTTTCTTTACTCCATGAAGAATATGCACCCAATCTCCGCCACAAATCAAGGCTTGGACTGTTTCCGGGGCTAAGGAAGCACGATATGGATCTATAACTCTGCCACCAGCACTGAAAGTACATTCTGAAGCTACAGATGAAATGGGAATAGCAAGGATCTCAACAGCCATCTTCGACAAAACCTTGTATTTCAATTGGTTTATTCTCCACCACTCCAAGACATTAAACCAAGAAGTTCCTTCTCCTTCAAAGATATAAACATCTTCTTCAAGATAGACGTTAATATCAGATTTTAGAGCTGGAGTATTTTGAGTTCTTCGTACTTCTTCCTGATATTTTCTCCATCCTGATGTTTCAGACTGGTTGTACAGGTTATTAGCGCCTGAATTTGAATGAGGAGTTACATTTGGGCTTTGATCAGAACTTCCAGCATCCATAGACGTGACATACTCATCATACAAACTATATAACACATCTCGAGCTTTCTTGATGTTTCTCTGGACTTCTTCAGCCACATAAATTTGATTGAATGCAAATTCAGCAACTTCATTTTGCATCTTGGATCGAGAATGGAAGCAATCACCATCAACAAGTTAACTTCACCCCAATATTTATCAAATTTCTTCTTCATTTCACTAATCATCTGCCTAATAAAATCATTCTCACTAAACATTTTATCATCAAACAATTGCTTGATGTTATATACCTCTGCAAGGTACAAATTTGCTGTCGGATAATCACTTCCATAAACAATATGAGTGACTGAGTTAAACACTTGCAAAACCTCACAGATTACAGAAACTTTCTCCCATGATTCCTCACTAGGACAACATGTGTACTGATTTTCCCTCTCTTTATATTCAGTAAAAGCCTCCTTCAATTGCAATGCAAGAAATAACATCTCATATGTAGAATTCCAACGTGTGGGGCAGTCAATAACCAACTTCCTTCCATGCAATTGTAAATGTTGAACAATATTTGCAAATGTTTGGAGCCTTTGTTCAGAATGGTTAACATATTTGACACTTTCTCGAACATCATCTATAATACCCTGTATAACATGTAAACCATCTTGGACTAACAAGTTAACTATATGAGCACAACATCTCACTTGAAACAATTCCCCTCCAGCAATTAACTTTCTTGTTCTAGAAAAAATACTTTTCAATTTTCTTAAACATGTATCATTGTATGTCGCATTATCAACTGTAACGGTATGGACTTTATTCTCAATGTCCTAGTCCACTAGAAATTTAAGAATAGCATCAGCTATATCAACACCACGACGTGGTGGGGGAACATGAACAAAACTAAGCACTCTTTTCTGTAATTTCCAATTTGAATAAATAAAATGAGCAATAATCACCATGTACTCTATTTTTTTGAGGCCTAGAGTTCCACATATCAGTAGTTATGCTTATTCTATTAACATTTTTCAGCATAAGTTTCAACTTAGTCTTTTCTTCCTCATAAACATCTACACACTCTTTTTTAATAGCTTTTCGGGTTATCCTTTCATATGAGGGATTTGAAAGGTTCATCATGAAGTTAAACCCAACTTCCTCCACAATGTTAAAAGCATGTTCACCCATCAGAACAAAATGAGAAACACCTTTCCTCATCTTAGAATGGTCATATTTTCCTTTCATATCAAATAAAAGAGGCCTTACGAAATTTCCATCAAGACAATCTTTTTGAGGTAGAAAATTAAGTTTCAGTTGACTCTTGAGATAAAGTTTTCGTTTCATGCAATTATCTAAGTGTCTTGCTAAATGAGTGGTGACCCCTATAGGATTAATAGTTAAAGATTTCTTACAGTGCTTACAAATTGCTTTGTTAACACCATTGACAATCTTTACCTCAAGCTCATCCCAACACCATGCTCTTTTCTTCCTTTTTCTCTTATCCTCCACCTCAACTTCTTCTGGAATATCATCATCAAGGTTTTGAATTGGAACCTCTTGATTATCATCTTCAATTTCAACCATTTGAATATACAAAGGTGACTCTGGAATATAAACACAACCAATCAAAATTTAACCACTACTCAGAGTACTCACTGGGTTCTACTCATTTTTGACTTGTTGCAAGCATCTTAAGCACATATATAATGTAATTAATCATAAATTATATATATTTATATCTAAAATTCTCAAGTACAAAATTGACAGTTGACCAACAACAATACATACAACAATGAATAAATTTTGTTAAAATCAATTAGAATTATGCCTAATTATAAATATCTCAAATGTCTAATAAAGGTGGCTCATTCAAGCAATTCATCAAACACCTAATATGCAAGTAATACAACTTTCATATTCATACAAAATTGTCCAAGTAATATGTCTAATTTTAAAGGTAGTTCATTTAAGAAATTCATCAAACACCTAATATGCAAGTGATACAACATTCATATTCACACAATATTCTTCAAGTAATATGTCTAATTTTAAAGGTAGTTCTTTTAAACATTTCATCAAACACCTAATATGCAAGTAATACAACATTCATCCACACATTATTTTTTCGTATGAATCATAAAAAAAAAATAAGTTAATAAATCTTGCATGTATTACAAAATCAACATAAACTTAAAAATTGAGTACATACCTTTTAGATTGTTGATGCAAGTTAATTTAATTGAAGCTCCAATTTGTAAAATAAAGATAATTTAGCCAAAAAAAAAACGAATTTGTGAGATAGAATTGTGTAATTGTTGAGTGAGTAATTTGAATTGGATATATAATATAAGGTATATGATAAGGTGAGGAAATTTTTTTACGGACATTGTTTGACCAAAGTAGAAGATTAGAATTTAGAATATATAGATGATAGAAAGTTGAGAAGAAGATGAATACTCTCATAGGGAAAACAACCGTTAATTGAGGAAATGAGGAATCAAATTAATTATGGCTAGAATTTATGAGCATTTAGGAAACAAGGATAATTGAGTTTTGGGGTTGTATTTCTTATGGAAATTGAATGATTTTTGAGATATATGGGTAATTGGTAAAGGAAAAGTCATGAACTCATAGGGGCAAGTTATAAGAAGAATATTATTAGTCATATAATCAATTCTCCATAAGTTAATTATACCACAAGTAATACGGAGTAATATTTGCACATTACTAAAATAATGGCATATAATATATGGTATATATATTTGTATAATTAATTTTAAATTTCGAACAGTTCGTGAGCTAACGAACCGAGTAGTATATAGTTCGAGTTCGGCTCGATAACTATTCGAACTTTTTATTGGAGCTCGAACTCGGCTCGTTAGTTTATGATTCGAACTCGAACCGAGCTTTTAACGAGCTGATCCTGAACTGTTCACGAACTGTTCTGTTCGCGTCCACCCCTATTGTTGAGCAAGCCTTTTTCACCTGCCCCACCAGACCAGGACTTTTTGATGCATGCACCTGTGTATGACCTTAGGCAAAATAAGTGCATGGACTGGGCTAGGAATGAGGCCAGGTGTGCTTGCTAAGCAAACCTTTTTCACCACCCCCCACCAGACCAGGACTTTTTAATTTGAGGGCATACTCTTTTAGATGCCCCTCTGGAGAAATCAAGACCACGCCTGCCCCAGAATCCTACTGGTACAGGTCTGGCCAGTGTGGAAATTGTTGTAAGGTGGTCCTTCGTAAAGTTGTATGTGATAATTTAGGTCCACGGTATTATCGTATTTGATGTGACCTAGTATCTTCACCTTTTGAGAAGCTTTAGTGAGGATGGAAGAATGGAAAGGCGATCTGGTAGGCATCTTGACCCCTGGTTTGGATGGTCTTCCTGCCTTGTGGCTTGAGGAAAGACCAGCTACCCTGGGTAGGAGAGGTACCTGACCAGGCCTGTTCTCTTCAGCTGGGCCCAGCCTATCACAGATAGGTGTTTGTTCACCCAACCTGTCTTGGAAAGATGGTGGTGCACCCAACCTTTCGTATACTGTAAGAATGTAGGAAGACTCAGTGTTAGCTTCCCCCCTAACATGTGAGCGAGATGGAGCATGATGAGGACGTAGTGGTGTGGTTGACATGACAAGCCATGTAGTGGTAATTGTCTCTTATGACCAGGCGTGCGCTGCTTGGGACGATGCGCTTATGAAGTAGACTAGGTTCTTGATGGCATCCATATGATTCTGGGAATTCGCATCAGTATCAAGCTAGACCCACCTTCTAGGAAGGGTTGCCTAGTTGACTCTTCATTTGCGCGTGTATCCCATCACCATCAACATATAGCAATGATCGTTGTGCTTTAGTAACAAACTTTATTTGATGAGCTTTCTGATCGTCGATAGGGTTGTCATGACTGATAACGGTGGTGCTCGTCGACCGATGTTCTGTGGACCGACCAGGGTGTTGCAGACTAACTAGGATGTTGCCAACGGACGTTGGACCAGGATGATACTGACCAACCACTGCGGTGCCGAATGACCAAGGTGGCGTTGACCGACCAGGGTGCTATTGACCAACTAGGGGTGGTGCTGAACGACCAGGGTGGTTTTGACCGACCAGGGTGCTATTGACCGACCAGGGTGCTATTGACCGACCAGGGTAGTACTACACGACCAGGGTGGTTTTGACCGACCAGGGTGCTATTGACCGACCAGGGTGGTACTGCACGATCAGGGTGGTTTTGACCGACCAGGGTGCTATTGACCTACCAGGTTGGCGCTAAGCGACTAAGATGGTGTTGACCGATCAGGGTGCTGCAGGCCGACAAGGATGGACTTGATCAGCTGGGCAGGTCTTTTTTATGCCATGGGAGTGAGTCACATTCACCTGAGCATTTTATCAAACACTTAGTGTGCTACCATTACACTTAACTATCATATGACCATTATACTTTGGATCTAGCTTTTTGTATATGAGAGATATAAATTAATGGTAAATCACTAATAAAGTTCCCCAAATAAACCATTTTATGCTCAACTAATTAAGAGAAATTATGGATTTGTACAAATAATTAAAATGTAGTAAGACAACTTAGCTTTATGATTTGGGGGTATGTCTTCTATGTCTTATCTTTTGAGGATGAAGAAGTTGTCACTTGAGGATGAGCTGCTAAGAAGTTGTTACCCCAACAATAATAATTACCAAGATTGGAATAACTATCATATCCACTTCCATTTCATTTATTCTGTTTGGAGATATTTCTTCATCTTTTTCCAAACTCTCTGTATACTTTACTCAAAAATTTCTTGCTGTGATGGTAACTGTGCTTCAACTGTGAATCTGCCTACGAGAATCTGGTATGCTGTGATACTTTCCATGCAGAGGAAGCTGGTTGGAGAGAATGTAGTTTGTGCAACAAGCGGCTCCACTGTAGTTGCAATGCTTCAGTACCAGTGATTGAGATTCAGGATTTTGGTGGAAACAAATTCCATTGTTAGTGGGAATCACTTGAGTATGGGCAACATAATTGAGACCACTATTCCCATATATTTGCCTCATCTCCCCCTGATCTCACAAATGGATCTTTTGGGAAAATAAAGGCTGAAGCCAAGAACGCCTCAATTGGAGCTGGTGGCTTCGTTTTTCCTAATATGTTTGTTTTGACAGTCGTCGAAGTTGTCACGGGGTGATGTGATCGACAGTACTTAAGGTGGAAGAAAAATCGTAGTGGCGCCTCGACCCTCCTAGTGCCAAATTGTTGAGGCATTTTTTGGTACACCTAACAATAGGCCGAGAGCAAGTTCCGCTTCCACACGATCAAGCACCGTTCCTGCACAAACAACACGTGTGAGCTACCCCACGGAGGTGTTCCGGGGAAGGCCACTCCGACGCTCAGGTCAGTATAGAGTAGGAGAAGTAATTTGAGAAAGAGTATTTGTGAAGTGTTTACTTTACTCTTTTGTGGATTTGGATCTTAGATCCCTTTCTTTGTTGCATAGAGATGGGAATTTATAATACCTTTGGACTGACTTGGTACCCCTGGTTGGTTGGGCTGGACCTGGTCAGCTGGGCTGGACCTGGGCAACTGGGCTGGTCCTGGTCAGCTGGGCTGGACCAGGTCTATAGTGGAGTGTGGACCTTGTGGGGCCAGGTTATATATACTGGGCTTATCTCACATGTGGGCCTGGTCCTGGAGCGGGCCTTCCTGTGGTTGTGGTCCTCTTGTTGGATTGGGACTTAGTTGGGCTTAAATAATCGTGGGCTGGCCCAATAGTAGTGGGTGTATTTTACCCCATCATGATAGATGCATTAATAATGAATGATCCTTTAATTTAATTTAGAAGCAGATGAGATCAAGGTTTAGGAACACATGAAACCACATGGCTTAAAATTTTAAAGGGAATACATACATTTTAAGTAAAGGAGAGTATATATACAATTTAACTAATATTAGGTTACATGAGAATCAAGTCATAGACTAGTGGTTAGGGCTTCAGAATTCCAGGCACAAGGTCCTGGGTTCGATTCTCATCGCACACATTTGCGAGGATTCCTTATTATCCCCCTTACAAATGCGTGTGTTGGCTAAAATTGGCTGGACCTAGGCTGTTTATGGTTCTGGGTCTTTTTATTTAAAAAAAATTGTCTTTCACCTTGTTGGCAGATTTATTTTATGCTCCTTCTTTCTTCATTTCTTACTCCTCTTCCTCCATTCTTCAATCTCTTACACGTACTCACAAATTTATGGAAATGTACTTGAAATTCTATCAAAAAAATTCAAACAACTACATTCATTTCAAAAAATCAGTTTTAAAGTTCAAATTATGACAAAAATGGCCAAAGGCAAGTTCAAAATTCAAGAAAATGAAGAAGGCAATCTACAGTAAGTTTACTCCCTTTTATTTTACAACCTCTGAATTTACAAAATCATTCGTTGAATTTCTACCCTAACTGTTCACATTCTAAAACCTAACTTTTTAGTACCAAATGTTCACCAGAAACTTATGACTTACAATGTTCACAACATAAGCTCATTATATATCAGATTATTATTTGTTGTAATGTTCACAAACTATAAAAGAAGTGTTGACAATACTAAAAACAATATTCGTAACTTACTTTTTAAAAAAATATTCATGCCTTAGTATTAGAATGTCACATGTAACTTACGATATGATTGACAATATTCACGATAATACTGTTTTGTAATGTTCACGACATATGAGATCATATATTAGATTATTATTTGATGCAATTTTCATCATTTTGAACATAATGATCATTGGACCAATGTTCATCAATTTGAATAGAATGTTTACCAGGACCAATGTTCATCATTTCAAACAGAATGTTCACCAAGACCACAAATAGTTGGCTGGTCCCGGTCCAACCATTACTTATGGACACTATAGATACATAGTTTTATATATTAGTTTAAAACATAATTTATTGTTATAACTACCCAATAATGAGGGAGATGGAGTGTATGTGTGATTGTTTAATTTGCTTGTATTCAAAAAGTGAAAATGAAGGAAGATGTTTTTCATGAAAAATTGGATTTTCCTTAAAATTTAGGAATGTATAACCTAAAATTCCATTGGTCAATAAAAATTATGATAAAATTCCACTGGTCTCAGGTCATAGTGATCCAGTTCAAGATGTTTCTGCTTTTGCTGTGTACCAAGGATCTAAACCTAGGAATTCTGATTATGTTAAAAGAGACAGGAAAAAGGATAAATCAGAGAGGTTTTGTGACTATTGCAAAAAGAAAGGTCATAACAAGGACCAATGTTTTAAACTGAATGGTGTTCCTGAATGTTATCAAACCTTAAAGCAAAGCAAATCTAAGAATGTAAGGACTGGTGGTAATAAGGTACACTCGGCTAATACCTTTCAAACAATGGACAATGATGAAGATTGTCCACTGGATATTGCAGCTCCTATTGCTAATACTGCAGTTCCTGTTGTGAATACACAGCCTAATGTTGATCCTCATTTGTACAACATTGTACAATGAATTTCTCAAGGCCATGAAGTCTCAAGATTCAAATTCTTTGGATTCTAAACCTACTCATACATCTGTTTTCACTGCATCTGTCAACATGACACAAACACATTCTTATGTGGCTAATGATCCTACTAAGTGGATTATTGACTCTGGAGCAACTGACCATATATTGCTTTTGATGAATCTTTACTTGTTGATGTTGAAGAGCTTTCTAAGCCAATTCAGATCGATCTACATGATGGTTCCATGATGTTTGTTCACAAGATTGGGAAGATTTTTCTCTGTCCTGGAATCCTGCTTGATAATGTGATGGTGGTTAAAGAATTCACAAACAAATTAATTTCACTAGTAAAAAAATCACTAATTGTAATGCCCTTATTGTAACTTGCCTTAAATTTGTTAGTTACAATTAATCTTTTTGTAACGGGCAGCATAAATGTTAGTTATAATAAATCGAGAATTCTACATAACAAAACAATTATTGTAACTGGCCTAACTTTGCCCGTTACAATAAGTAACAATTAGTAACGGGCCTGTTTGAAGCCCGTTACTAATTGATATTTATTGTAACAGGCAAAATTTGGCCCGTTACAATAGGTGTTATTTTTTAACACCTAACACAAAACTATTTATTGTAACAGGCTTTGTTTATGCCCGTTATAATAAGTCAAATAAAAAAAAATCAGTTTGCTTATTTGCCATTCCATCTCATTCAATTGGGATTAAGGATTCAACCCTAAAAAAAATCAGTTCCCATCTTCCCAATTCACTACCACTAACGCACTCCAACGCGCGCACCACCGTAGTCGACATCACCATCAGCCAACGCACCACCGCAGTCGACATCAACACCAGCCAACGCACCACCGCAGTTGGCATCACCACCGGTCTTCGCTGCTGCTTTGCGGTTGATTCGCACTTTCGCAGGTTGTGGCCGTTGTGCTGATTCGCAAGAGCTACTTCGCTGGTGGTCCACCTACCCCACCGCGCCGCTGCTGCTTCAAAACACTATGTTGCTTCATCTTGTTGCTCTTTTGAAGGTATACACATCACTTAATGTCTTAATATTGTTATCAATTGATGCTTCATCTTTTTTTTTTTCCAATTATAATCTTGTTTATAGTTGTTGTTTTAGGTTTTAATTGGTATAAATTAGGTTTATAGGGCTGAATTTTATTTTTTTAGGGTTGAATTTTTTTTTTCTAATAAATTCGGTCTAAAAATTTTATTTTTTGAATGATCTATCCTTTTTCTTAATAAATTCATTCTGAATTTTATTTTCTTAGGGCTGAATATAATTTTTGGTTTGGTGCTAGGTTAAATTATCACAGTTTTAAGAAAAGGATCAAAGTCCATTATTGGTTTTTTTTTTGGAGCTTTAGGGTTTGGATTTTCGTAGTTATTATGTGTTGTCTCATGTTTTGGAAGCACTTGGGGCCTTGATTGCCATTTACCATGTTAGTTTGGTTATACTATTTGATAGAAGCAGTTTCATGCACTTTGTTAGTGTGGGAAAGAATAGCAAGGAAGTAGGGCTGGATGAAGTTATATTCTTAATGAGAAAATACAGTTCATTAAGGGTTTAAATGTTTAATATCAGACCCCTTTATTGTAATTATAGATTCTTCGGGATATGCTAGTATATTTAGTCTGTATCTTTGGGCGTCTTGTACTCTTGTTCCAAACCATTTCTTTCTTGTTAATCTGTTTCGTTTAGTAACATATTTTTCTGATATGTTTTGTAAACTCTTTTAAAGTATGCGCTTGATATTGGGTATATTATCTGTTCTTTAGCATTTCTACGGGAAGAATTTTGCTATTGATCTTCGCAAAACCGTGAAATTCGGGTTTTTGCCATATGATTTTTAAGTTTTAAATGTTGTTATTGACAAAAAGGTATAGCTAAAGCATTATCGCTGTCAAATTTTCCTTTATCTTTTATACCTACTCTTACTCTTTCTACAGTTTATTGGTTTTTCGTACCTTTGCTTTTGTGATTGTCATAATGTTATTCTTAATATTTATTGGTCCACCTAGCCGCTTCAATTTAACCGTTTTTCCTTCAAATCTCTCCACCATTGAAAAGGCAATGCTTATTAAAAGATAGAGGAAAAATAAATTCATCCATCTCCCTTCCCTTCACTTCCTCATGTAAAGTAAAAAGTGTTATTCCCCTTGAAAAACCTTACATTATTTTCATATTTTGGTTGATTAACTTTATGCGGCCTTGTGCTTTGACAGGGACAATATATTTGCGGGAAGAGCATTATTGTTGTTGATTTCAGCTTGGCACTGAAGCTCTTCCATCTCGAGACAACTATTGACAAATTTAAAGGATGGTCTGTTCTAGAAAACTTGGCTTCTATTAGCAGCTACATGAAGGTGAGAGTTTTGTAGCTACATGAAGGTGAGAGTTCTGGCTCCTGCATTAATTACATCTCAAGTTAAAAGTATACTTATGTTTTTGATACATGATAGTCCTACCATTTGAATATGTTAGGTGATTAAAGAGATCACATTTGGGATTATTGTAATGGGCTTATTGTGTTACATGTGAATAAATACTTCTCTTTTTGTAACGTATCACCTAACACTTGGGATTATTGGTGGGAATATTCCATCACTGTAACACCCCGCATTTTAGCAACGACGTTATTAGTGATAACGTCGTAAACAAGCAGTTACCAATTGATTTAATAAACAAAATATAACTAAACTCGTGGAAGTAATACTTTTATTAATAATAATAATGGAATCCCAAATTACAAAAGGTTAAACTAAACCATAAATCTAGTCCTAAAACTAGAAATAAAACCGATTGCAAACACAAGAATTGAAAACAGGGGCCTAGACGCTCAATAACCTATCCTGCTTCTAGCCTCTATCCTGCTTACCTGCAAAATAGATTTAGGGGTCCACCATCAGTGGCGAGTAACTAGACTGTCCTACGTAGAAGTAGGACCACATTACATACAATAATAGGGTTTGAAACACAGGATACAAGTACTACAACAGAGTTAGCAGCGGAAACATAACAACCAATAAACATCATACTCAAAGATTACCATGCTTACTTATCAATAAAATTAATCTACATTATTAGACATCAAGAATATTTCCGACACGACTGAAGTCGATACAACAAACAAGTCCCCGACATGATTCATCACAGATGAACCGATAACAACAAACAAGTCCCCGACACGATTCATCACAGATGAACCGATACGACACGGCGCAAGGCCGATACAACAAACAAGTCCCCGACACGATTCATCTCAGATGAACCGATATGACACGGCGCAAGGCCGAGACAACAAACAAGTCCCCGACACGATTCATCACAGATGAACCGATACGACACGGCGCAAGACCGATACAAGAAACAAGTCCCCGACACGATTCATCACAGATGAACCGATACGACACAGCGCAAGGCCGATAACAACATTGACACGACCGACTCAAAGCGATAAATGACACGACTCAAAATAATCATCCAATGACACGACTCAAACCAGACGAGCATCAAAAATCACGTATGACTCTTACAATAATGACACATCAAGCTCAACAATCCAAATAAGCAATTATGCAGACCAACCAGACAACGCATGAATAACATGAAATAAACATAAAGGTTCAATTTTTATAATTAACAAACAAGATTTCAAGAATTAATCATCAAAGAAGATAAAAATCCAAGCTTAACAACATGCTATGACACGCATAACATAATCGAAAATACCAAGCAAGAACATTGTCAAATTATCAAGATTAAATACAAGAACATCAAGAATTAATCATAGAACGAAATAGCTTAGAAGATCACACAAGAATATAAATTGATCAAACAAGAAAACAAATCTAACAACCTAGACATCATGTTTATACGAAAATCATAACAATAACAACGTGATTCTAAGCCTAGTATCCTATGCAACCTAATCCTATTCCTAAGTAGAATAATCTAGTTACCTTAGAAGAACAACAAAACACACGCATAAACCACGCCCAAACACGCCACCTTCGACCACCAACGCACGACCATAAGCAAGGCAAACTTTGATCTTCAAAGGCTAAAGGCTGAACTTTCTTTGATGAAGGTGTTGAATTGATGAAGTGAAGTAGGAATATTTGGTGGGGTTTTGATGTATGTGCCGTGAGGGCCTAGTAGAAGAGATGAAGGAGTTGTTTTGTTTTAGTTTGATCATATGATTAATGAACAAAGGGTGGGTTTTTATGTAATATAAATAGGATAAAAGGATTTTACTGAATGATAGGAGTTAGATTAGGAAAAGAAATTAAAGGGGAAAAGGAGGAGTTTTTATTTGTAGTTTAGGATTGAAAAAAAAAAGAAAATAAAAACAAAGGGGTCGGCTAGGGAGATGCAAAGTAAGATTTTTTGGATGTTCCTAAAATGTAGTAAGGTGGTTATGAGAATAAAAATGGGATTTTTAGGATTAAAATAGATATGAATTGTTGATTAGGGATAATAAAACAAATTAATAATAAAAAGGAAACTAGTAATATGGGGCCGGCTAGATGGGGAATTGAGGTAAGTTTGGGCTTGTTTTAACACACATAATCAAGTTTGTTTGCCCAAAATTAGAATATTGGGTTTTACGGCTTAATTCCAAACGAAATTTTACGGCCCAAAAATCCGGGTCGTTACAACCATATTTGGGAGTTTTGTAATGGGCTTTTGTGTTACATGGGGCTGCTATTAGGGGGTTGTTGGGAATGTTGTTAGGGGGTGTTTGGGCTGCTGTTGGAGGCTATTGGGGGGTGGGTGCGTGTTGGGGCTGCTGTTGGGGGTTGTTGGGGAGGTGTTTGGGCTGCATTAATGGGAAGTTATACAAAAATATTAATATATGTCATTTACTGGATTTTTTTATTGCTTAACATTAAGGGGGGATATTGTAATAACCTTGCTCTAATTTTATACTCCGTACTTATCTTGATTATATAATATGATTCATTCTCTCTAAATATCATTGTTGTTTAAGGTGTTTTCATTTAATCTAATTTAATTGGACTATTTCACTTTAATTGATTCTTAAATTAATTATAATATATATATATAATTTAAGTCATTCTTCTTTTGGATGTAATAAAACTTTCATATCTTCAAGCTTCATTATCATTTAAGTATTTGGAATTAGCTCGCTAGCTTGGACTCTTATATAACTAATACCTAGCTAGCTCTTATACTTTTAATTTCAATTATATTAATCGACATGGCCTTATTATTTACATTACATTATGTTGCCGACTTGATGGCTTAGGGTTTAAAATTTTATTTAAGCTTTAATTTTTTCCATCTTTTTTCGTTCCTTTGCTTTTTGAATCACTAATTTATTAATTCAATTCTATATTGTTATGCATGTATGTGCCGTAAGCTTAGCTTCCAGGTTCTAGGGAAGGGGGAGGGGGCTGCTAGGGGCTTAGAGGGGGGTTGCTAGGGGTTGCCAGGGGCTGGGGAAGGGGGAGTGGAGGCTGCTAGTGGCTCTGGGAGGGGGGGTTTCCAGGGGTTGGGGAAGGGGGAGGGGGTTGCAAGGGGCTCAGGAAGGGGGAGGAGGGCTGCCAGTGGCTAGGGAAGAGGGGGGCTGATAAGGTCTGGGGAAGGAGGAGGGGGCTACTAGGGGCTTGGGAAGGGGGAGGGGGCTGCTAGGGGCTTGGAGGGGGGCTGCCAGTGGTTGGGGAAGAGGCGGGGGGGCTGATAAGGGTTGGGGAAGGAGGAGGGGGGCTGCTAGGGGCTGGTATTAGTGCAAGTAAAAGCAATGAAGTTATATATACTCATGGCTCTTTTATTATAGATACACCTCATTAAAACTAATTAGTTCGGTTAATAAGCTAAGGTTGTTATCAAGTTAAATCTTTAGGGACTTTTAAAATTTTCTTTTGGTTTATTTGTGCGATGTTGTGTTTTGATGATCCATTATTTATTATCATAAGTTACACCTTTTTAGTATGTTCATTTATTTAATTAAAATGGCAAAATTAGTTTTAAATGGAAAATGCATATTAATTGTAAAGTGGCACCAAAAGTAGAAAAAATTTGAAATATCTTTGTAGGTTTTAAAATAATACAAAGAGAAATTCAACTCCGAGTTAATGATATCAAGACCCAAACTCAGAGAGGTATGGTAAAGCAACGACGATCTCAATGAAATTATTGAGGTTCGTATCTTTCATATATCATAATAGTCGTAGGGTTTACAAGTTTTTGGAATTATGCTTGCTAAATTTGATGGAAAAATGGAAACCCTCATTTTTGCTCAAGTTCAATATATATATATATATAGAGAGAGAGAGAGAGAGAGAGAGGAGAGAGAGAGAGAGAGAGAGAGAGAGAGAGAGGGAGGGAGGGAGGGAGGGAGGGGGAGGGAGAGAGAGAGGGAGAGAGAGAGCGAGGAGAGGGAGGGAGAGGGAGAGGGAGGGAGGGAGAGGGAGGGAGGGAGGGAGAGAGAGAGAGAGGGAGAGAGAGAGGGAGAGAGAGGAGAGGGAGAGGGAGGGAGGGAGAGAGAGAGAGGGAGAGGGAGAGAGAGGGAGGGAGCGAGAGAGAGAGGGAGCGAGAGAGAGGGAGGGAGGGAGGGAGGGAGGGAGAGAGAGAGGGAGAGAGAGCTATCACTATAACAAAAATCAGGTAAAGTATATTAATCACAAATGCAATAACTACAAGCCTACTTACACGATCTGCGTAAATCGTCTTTGGAAGTAATGAGCTATCACTATAACAAAAATCAGGTAAAGTATATTAATCACAAATGCAATAACTACAAGCCTACTTACACGATCTGTGTAAATCGTCTTTGGAAGTAATGACCCTAGATGGGGCGCAATCCCATGGCTATTTGCTCACTATCGCTTGCGTGGACCGTCTCAAGGAACGAAATCGGAACTGTTTCGATGTTCAAGGGGAGTGATGACCCCGTGATAATTTTCATTGACACGGTATCGAAATTGTTCCTCAAACGGAGGCGTAGTTGTGGTATGAGCACACACATCACTATCGCAAAACAAAAACGCATATTTAGAGCGCAAACATTTACATTTATAACCCACTATGTTATCATAAATAAACACTAAAACTGTTTTTAGTCTCTTTATCTGTGCTAGTATTGGTGTGTAAGTAGGTAGGTAGATTGATAAGAACATGGTAATGAAAGCACTAAAAACTAGTAAAAAAATGACCTATTTGCCTTGTTTTTGTTCCAAAACACCCTATTTTTACCCAAACAATCACAAATAAGACATTTAATACTTATATGAATGATATAGAACATGGATAAATTTAAAAAAAAAGTATATAGGTTTATCGATAAGAACATGAGAACGAAAATGCCCAAAACTAGCCAAATTAAGATGACATTTTTGTCTTATTTTTGTTCTAAAACACCCTATATTTGCTCAAACTCATGCAAATAAGTCATTTAACGCTTAAATGAATGATATAGAACATGTATAAACCTTAACAACAATAAATTGGTTGATTGGTAGGAAGATGTGAATGAAAACACTCAAAACTACCCAAAAATGACCTATTTGTCTTGTATTTGTTCCAAAACATCCTATTTTTGCCAAAATAATGCAAATAAGTCATTTTATACTTAAATAAATGTTATCAGAGTTTTTTAAACCTTGAAAACCTGAAATAGGTTGGTTCATGCTAACATGGGAGAGAAAACACTCAAAACTAGCCAAAAATGACCCGTTTGCCTTGTTTTTGTTCCAAAACATGTTGTTTTTGCCCAAAAGCATGCAAACAAGTCATTTTATACTTAAATAAATGTTATAGGACTTGTTCAAACCTTGAAAATTTGAAATAGGTTGGTTGGTGCGAACATGTGAAAGAAAACACTCAAAACTAGCCAAAAATGACCCATTTGCCTTGTTTTTTATCCAAAACATGCTATTTCTGCCCAAAATCATGCAAACAAGTCATTTATGCTTAAATAAATGTTTTAGGACATGTATAAAGCTTAAAAACAATAAATTGGTTGATTGGTAGGAAGATGGGCATGAAAACACTAAAAACTACCCAAAAATGACCCATTTTCCTTATATTTGTTCCAAAACATCCTATTTTTGCCCAGAATCCCGCAAATAAGTCATTTTATGCTTAAATAAATGTTATAGGACTTTTTTAAACGTTGAAAACTTTAAATAGGTTGGTTCATGCTAACATGGGAGAGAAAACACTCAAAACGAGCCAAAAATGACCCATTTGCCTTGTTTTTGTTCCGAAACATGTTATTTTTCCCCAAAATCATGCAAACAAGTCATTTTATGCTTAAATAAATGTTATAGGACTTGTTTAAACCTTGAAAAGTTGAAATAGGTTGGTTGGTGTGAACATGGGAAAGAAAACACTCAAAACTAGCCAAAAATGATCCATTTGCCTTGTTTTTGTTCCAAAACATGCTATTGGTGCCCAAAATCATGCAAACAAGTTATACTTGGATAAATGTTATAGGACTTAGTCAAATCTTGAAAACTTGAAATAGGTTGGTTGGTGCGAAAATGGGAAAGAAACCACTCAAAACATGTTATTTGTGCCCAAAATGATACAAAGAAGTCATTTTATGCTTAAATAAATGTTTTAGGACATGTATAAACCATAAAAACAATATAATTTGGTCGATTGGTAGGAATATGGGCATGAAAACGCTCAAAACTAGCCAAAAATGACCCATTTGCATTGTTTTTGTTCCCAAACGTCATATTTTTGCCCAAACACATGCGCACAAGTTTTTAATGATTAAATGAATGATATAGAACGTGATTATGTTCAAATAATATTTGGATCATTTATATTTTATCTTCATACAATTATTGTACTGTATAATAATTTTTGTAATTATTTGTTTTTAAGGAAATCGGCAAAATTCGAGAACAATGGGCTGATTTTTTTAGGAGTAACTTTTTAGTGAGTTAATGTAGAGGTTTTTATGTTGTTTTTTGGATGTATATTACATAACACTAGCACGCACTAAATGTATGCTTTTGGATTATATTCAATTGCTAGCTAGCGATATATATTTTGATGATGAATGAAGTTATTGACGGCTAAGCCATTTGATATTACGATCGATTGTGGGCCTCGAAGCATAAATTATTAGTATTATTATTAATAAATAATATATTTTTTTTATTTTAAAAAAATAACACTATTGTAACGGGTTTTGCTACTCAAACCCGTTACAATAGTGTTATTTTTTTTTTTAAAAAAAAAGCTTCATTGTAACGGGCATAATCATGTGTCAGTTACAATAAACTACTTATTGTAACGGGCCTATCAAGTGCCCGTTACCATAAACAGACTTATTGTAACGGGCACCTGATAGGACCGTTACAATAAACAAACTTATTGTTATTGGAAGAATAATTGGTGGCCTGTACTTCATTCAGCTTGATCTCAAGTTGAATAGGACACATTCATCTACTGGAAGTTTGCCTCAGCAATCTTCTTCTTTTAACTCAGTTGGTTCATCATCCTTTGTTCCCAACTGTAAGTGATTTACATGTTTTACATCATAGGCTAGGCCATACTTCTATTTCAATCAGAATGAAGCATGTCATGCCTTCTTTTTGTTTTGGTGTTATTAAACTACCATGTTCTGTTTGTATTCTTTCAAAGAACCACAGATTACCTTTTTCTAAAAGTCATAGTAAAGCCCTTAAACCTTTTGACTTAGTTCATATAGATCTTTGGAGTCCCTACAAAGTAAAATCATTGTCTGGTGGTTCTTATTTTTTCACTATCCTTGATGATAATACCAGAACTACATGGACATATCTTCTAAAAACAAGTGTCAAGTCTTTAAAATAATATCTGATCTGACTTTGTTGTTTATGTTCAAAATCAATTTGGGACCATTGTTAAATGTTTTAGATCAGATAACGGTACTGAAATAATAAATAATCAATGACAAAATTATCTCTCAAGTCTTGGCATATTGCATCAAAGAAGTATTTCTGGTGTTCCTCAACAAAATGCTAGAGTTGAGCGTAAACATAAGCATCTTTTAGAAAATGCTAGGGCTTTAAGGTTTCAATCCTCACTTCCTAAGTGTTTTTAATTTGGGGTGATTGTATTCTCACAACCGCTCATATAATCAATAAATTGCCTACCCCTGTTCTTGGTTGGAAAACTCCTCATGAGCTTTTGTTTAATGAGAAACCTTCTTATAATGAGCTTAAAGTCTTTGGCTGAATGTGTTATGCAAATAATAGGTCTAGAACCAAGGATAAATTTGATCCAAGGGCTAAAACTTGCATTTTTCTAGGGTATCCTTTTGGAACCAAAGGTTACAAAGTTAATGATTTGTCCACTAAAACCACTTTTATTTCCAGAGACTTAATTTTCTTTGAACATATATTCTCTTACAATACTTCATCTCCCAATAATGACTTTTCTAATCCTTCTATTTCTTTAGATTTAAGCTCTAGAAATATGTCTCATAACATTCTCCAAAATCAGCATGGTTCCACTTCTTCACTTCACATCACATCAATATTACTCCTGTTGAAATTTCAGAAAACTTAAATTCCACTCATGACATTTCATTGCCTATTGCCTCTGTGTCCAATTATCTCAACAATCCTATTTCTTCACATGACTCATTACCTCTTCCTAATGTTGTGAATGATACTTCTCCTAATAATCAACACACATTGCCATTCAATGCTACTTCTCCTCTCACCTATAATCCAAATACATCTTCTGATCCTCCACAAATTAATGCTCATCCTTTTGACATCTCTTCAGAGAATTTAGCTTCTCACCACAATGCTTTAGAACTAAATGATCAGTCAGTTGCAGCAGATTCTGATCCTCATACTCTTACTTCTAGACATTCAGCTAGAGTCATTAAGCAACCCGGTCACTTGCAGCCCTATACTGGGACTTATGTACCACATAGAAATATGCTTCAACATGCTTCTGAATCTCTATCTTTCTCTTTCAGTTCTGTTCCACAATCTTCAAATGTTGTCTTTGAGCCTACTTGTTATAATCATGCCAAGTATCATGAAGGTTGGGTTGAGGCCATGGAAAAAGAATTGAGTGCTCTTGAAACTAACCAAACTTGGATTCTCACCTCTTTACCACAAGGAAAGAAAGCTATTAACTCTAAATGGGTCTAAATTCGGGACCTAAATTTGTTATAACTAATTATAATTCTTGGTAGATAATTTAACAATACTTTGCTAAATTTTATCTCATAGCTTCAAAATTCAAAACATTGTCTTTTGATAATTTTGTTGAGTTAAACCAAACATTAACATGTAGGTTTCAAAAAACTACCCTATTATCCATGAATTACAAGCAACACCGTACTTTGGCAGAAACTATTACTTATGATTCTAAGGCTTTATAGGTGTTTGTTTGGAAAAGCAATTAAAACTCAATATTATTAGTGGGATCAAATTTATAAATGTGGTTAATAATAAGTGAACACATATAATTAATTAAACTACAAACATAAACTTATAAGGATTTTTAATCATAAAATAAATGCATAATAAAGAAAAATAAATATGATCCTAGTATGACCCATAAACCTAGGAATAAAAACTAATCTTCAATTCATGAACTCCATCTTGAATCTTCTTGGACCACTTTCCTCAATTCTTCATGGACCTCCACTCTTGATTATTTACTATTATTATTTAAACTTAAATAATTGAAATAACATTACAAAAATACAAACGATTTGCAAATCGCATTTAATTTACAAGGAATGCATCACGATACGCAGATCGTATTTTCTAGCCTATTTTGGGCCATACTAGTCATAATATGTAAATAATATCATATATTATAAACCTGAAAGCATTTAAAATTATTGCAAACAAAAGCAATAACAACTAATATTATATATTAGTACATGATTATTTTCATTCAACTAAAATTCATATCTGGAATTAATCGACATTAATTATTAATTTGCATTATCGGAGACGTTTTATACTCAAAAGGGAAAAAAAAATTATTTTAATCATTTAAACTCCTTAAATAATTAACTCCTTTTTTAATAAACCTTTTATTAGTGGGCAATTACCAAAAAAAAAAAATTTAACTTGGCCAATTATTAACAATTAACTAAAATAAGGCCAACCACATTAGTTGGTCAAAAACAAAAACAAACAATTTACTACTTAATTATAGGAAGTTAATAATTTTATTTATTTTTTTTAAATTAAAGCAGAGTAGCAGTAAGGCAGCCACAGCAACAACCACGCACGACCACGCTCCGCCGCCGACAACCACCGCACAACCACGATCCCCACCCAGAAACGACGGCTGTCTCACGTCCGACCTCGGAGCACCATCCACGCCACCAGTGACGCCGGAAAATGCACGAAATCCTTCCCATAGTGTTCGAACTTTTCGAGCATGATTTGGGACAAATCGAACAACTCTTTTGGTCGAATTGATTCTTGAATAACATTGGCTGGGTTGTTTTTTACATTTCCCACAAAGCAATTTGCGAAAAACGACATTGAAACAAGCTTTTTGAAGAACTTGTAAAGTTAGGGCTCAAAATTTTTCGAACCAAAAAACATACAAAATCGGTTGATTTAATTGATTAAAACAACAAATTTTGTTACGAATTTGCAATTAAAGATGAAGGAAACAAAAGCCCTAATATAATTTGGGACGGACAATAACAAGTATTAATCCTTGAATCTGGGTTCCTTTTGTTTGACATTCAAACTATTCGAACTGATTTTTTTTTTTTTTTTTTATTTTCGAGTATTGTTAAAATCATTATTTTAATTATGCAAATTAACCAATATAATAAATCCTTCCTTAATTGAATGAAAATAATAAATTTCCATCATTCAAAACATGATCCACTACAACAAAAACGGTCAATAACAACCAGATTTTTGGTCGTTAAAAGCTCATATCTCGTTGTAAAAAGCCTTTTACGACCAGAAACGCATGTGGTCGTCACTCGTCGTAAAAGGCTTCGTCGCAAAAGAAAATTTGTCATTTACGACCAATTTAAGTGGCTCGTCGTAATTGCTCTTTTGCGACAAGATTTACTTCTCCTCGCAATTTGTTATCATCTACGACCAGTTTTCTGGTCGTAAATATTATTTTAAAAAATTAAAAAGGGTTTTTCTATGTAGTGCCCCTGTGGTATAGCGTTTTCTACGATGTACCCCTCCAAATTGAGACTTATACATGGTACCCCTAAGAAACTACTGTGCACCACTTAGTAGTCCACTAAAGTATTAATTACGTAATTAACAATCTAAATTTAATTATTAGTGCACTAACCGTCATAATTAATCTAATTTGCTATAAATTATTACTAATTATGACTAATTATTATCAAAGAATTACCAAAAAATACAATTAAAAAAAAACTACCAAATTTTTTAAAAAATAGTAATAATTAGCAGTTGTTTATATTAATCATAAAGGTTAGTGCACTAATAATCATGTTTAGTGTGTTAATTACATAACTAACAATTTAGAGGGGTACAACATGGTGAACAGTTGTTCCTCAGGGGTACCATGTAGAAGTCACATTTTGAAGGAGTACATCGTAGAAAACGCTATATCATAGGGCACTACATAGAAAAACCCAATTAAAAAAAAAAGAAGAAATTAGCAACTAAACGATATAAACTAAACGTAGTTGCTAATTTACAATTATGTAAATGGTAAATCTAAACATAGTTGCTAGAAAATGATATAAACTAATAAAAATTATAATTGTAAACTATAAATTGTATATCTAAAAGGCCTATATAGAAATTACAATGATAAAAATGAATTACACAAATAAAAAAGAAACTAAATAATGAACATTGTAAGGGTAAGTGGGTAACAAAGGAAAAAAAGTAGAAGGAAAATAAAAACTACACAATATTCATTACAGAAAAACTACACAAATTCATCATCAATGATCTTCATCAAAATCTGCAACTACGGAGTTCAATGCTTCATCCAAAATCAACTTCTTCATCCTCATCTTCAACAAAATCTGCAAGCAAATCCAAACAAATAAAAAAAATCAAATCTGAAAAAAAAGGAAGAAAAAAAATAAATATCAAATCTGAAAAAAAAGGAAGAAAAAAAATAAAGATCAAATTAATGATAAACATCATCACAAAATCTGGGAATTTTTTTTTAAAAATAAACCTAAATTTGAAGCCAGAAAAACCCCAAAATTCAGTCCCAAACCCTCAAATTCGAAGCCCTAAAAGCCGGAAATCGAACAACCATAAAAACAGACATAATTTTGACCCAGAAATTCACTAGAAATGGAACAAAATTACCTAGATCTAACCGACGAAGATGGCGATGACCCACAAGGCGGCGGTGACGAGTGAGGCGGTGGTGCCGATTGAGACGGTAGTGATGAGAGAGATGATTAATGAGTTGGAGGAAGAGAGAATAGATGAAAGAGAGAGATTAGAAGTGAGTGAGAGTGAGAATCAGAGATAAGAGAAGGATCGAAGATGGATATGAGAGAAGATGGATGATATTACGGAGTAATTGGAAACGGCAGATGAGTGAGAGAGATAGAGATGCTCGAATGACTTAGGGTTCGCTTGCTTGTTTTAACATCTCGTAAATGATTTTTTACGACCAGATTTGAATCTCGTCGTAAATATTTGTTATATTTACGACCAGTTTGCTAGATCTGGTTGTTAATACGTGTTATTTACGGCGAGAAATTTGTGACATTGTAATTTTTTTTTTTTGCAACGAGAATCTAGGCTTTGCGATCATAATTTTCCCTTATCGTAGATAATTTATTTTATTTACAACTAGTTAGCAAATCTGGTCGTTATTGCTTATTGTTTACGGCCAAAAACGCGTGTGGTCGTAATTTTTGGTCGTAAATGAAGCATTTTGTTGTAGTGATCATATTAAAATTATTAGGGGGCTAACTGATACCACGGTAGAAATTTATAGATATGATTAGCGGAATTTCAGGAAACAATTTCCTAACATCTATAACATCAGGATCACTAATAATAATTAATATGAATCAAGTATAAAAGATAGTAATTACAACCTTTGATGCGTGCTTTCAATGTCAAGAACGGAGATCTAGAGCCTCAATTGGTGCTCCTCTAATCAGTCCACAAGGACTGGATTAGATCCCATATATGCTAGTACGGAAGAAATGTATCAATATTCACTCTCTTACTTTTTGGGGAAAAACCATATGAAGACAATAGGCTTTAGGGTTTTTATGATTGTGTTACTATGTGTGCCAACTGATCATCATCTGTTGTCTCTCACAACCGTAATAAGGTACTATATATACCTCATTAGTCCTATCAGAGAAAACCCTAATCCTAGCATCCAATGGGGTTATTATTTATGCCCAATCATGTGCTATTTTGTGTGACCTCATAGGATTAAGTTAAGTATAGTTGGGAGCCCAAAATTATGCACTTACTAATTATATTTATTCTCTAGCAAGTAAATATAATTTCCTAATTTAACTTAATTATTATCTCTATAATATAATCCTAATTATATTTAGTAATTGCCGATAATGACTGAGGACATATTCCTTCACGACCCGCTTTAGCCCGATCCTCTATTGACCGTTTTTAGCCGACCTTGGCCCTGTCCCAGCCCAAGACGCACTGGCCTGACCCTAATCCGCCCTAACCCGCCCTAACCCGTCCAATAGGGTCTACTACCAAGTAGTGATCGATGGAGTTAGAACGCAGAGGTAGATCTATGGGCCGGATATTCAGGTCGGTCCCACAGATCTGAATCTCGATTCTTGTAAACGGATGGTTAATTGATGGGCAACTTACAAAGTTGAGTTGGGAAGATGTTTGTAACCTGCATAGGTCCAAAAACCAACTGATCAAACTCACAACTTGATATGCCTATAATATATCCAAATACTCACTTTGTCTTTATGTGGTTTTATACTTTTATTGAGCATATAACAAAATTAAGGATGAAATAGATAGAATAAAGTGGATATATCATAAAAATATTGGCAGAATAGATAGAATTTATGTGAGACTCACATGCCAGAATAGAAAATGTAACAAGTAAATTCAGACATTCAAATAAAGAATATGTAGCAAGTAAAAAAGACAGAGGGAATATAAACTGGTTGAAAAACATCAGGCTGATCTGAAATAAAGCATTTATTCCTTAGTATGGGAATACTGAAACAATGAAGACCTTCATAACCATCTGCAGTGTCGCATCAGGCTTATTATTGCTTTCTTACAATGCAAGTGACACTATATAAATTATAGATATACTTCCTAAATAATTGTAATATTTTGACAAATTAACATTTTTTTAATAGGATCGAGTTCCAGCGCAATGACACTTAAGTCACCCTTGAATCCTCCAGGTACAAGGTTTAATTCTCAACAACGATTAATCACCTCTTTCAACTCCCGTTACAATGCCAACGTGATATTCCCTATAAAAGGAGCCATGAACATACATGACCCGATTTATATATCTTACCATGTAAAATGAATTTTTTTTGGAGCTACATGCACTAACAAGTTAGAAAGAAAATAAAACAACCTGTAACTAGTTTCAGATTGACTTCTTCATAGATTGCCAATGGGATTTGGGAATGAACTTTCTTTGACTTTTAAATGGACTTATCTCTCCTTGTTACGTTGCCAGACCCGTTTGTCAGATTCTATTAAATTTGAAAATAATTGAGCTAAAAATGACTCCATCTTTGCATCAAACAAGAAGAAAATAAAGAATAATAATACTTGTGTCTATCTACATATATAGTTCTTCCTCCAATCTTTGAGTCTCAATCTTTTAAAGGAGTACATATTATTTTTGGTGCTATGTTTTTATATAATGATTGGAACAAATACACACTTTATGTTATGTTCATCACTTGGCTCGATCAATTGCGCTGCTCACCTCCACCGCCACTTTCTCCCTTTTGGTACTACCTTAGACCCTGTTCTTTAGGACTGATTTGATCTGATCTGATTTGAACTGATCTGATCTGATCTGATAAGGTGGAGGTATTATTTTGTAAGAGTATAAAATAAAAACAAAGCTGAACTGATCTGATCTGATCTGATCTGATTACTATAGTTTTTAAGTCCAAAAGAACAGGGCCTTAGTCTAATGGATGCCTCATTCACCTCCGATTCGTCCAACCAACAAGTTGAATGTCAAGAGAGAAGGAAATTGTGTGCCAGATTGGATTTCTAGCATAATGTAAGTAATTATGTATTCTCGATCTATAGTTACTTTTAGCTTAGTCTCATACGATGCACGAATTATTTAGTCTGTTTTATTTTTAAAAAAATTATTCACTACTTCCGTGAACAAGGGAGTCTTGTTTTCGTTAAAATTGTAAGTAAGTATTTATTAATTATTCTTGAAATTAAACTTGGGAGAATAAGGCCCCATTCTTTAGGACTTATATTGACTTAATTTAATTTAATTTAATTTAATTTAAGTTCAGTTAATTTAATTTAATTTAATTTAAGTTCAGTTAATTTAATTTAATTTAATTTAAGTTCATTTCATTATTATTATTATTATTATTATTATTATTATTATTATTAGTTTCGGGCATCGTTTTTCCGCTCGACATTTTCCGACGACGGTTTTGGGGCCTACTTTTCCGGCGACGATTTTCGGGACAAGTTTTCCGGCGACGTTTTCGGGACGACTTTTCTGACGACGGTTTTCGGGACGACTTTTTCGGCGACGATTTTCGGGACGACTTTTTCGACGACGGTTTTTGGATTGATTTTTCGGCGGTCATTATTTGGGCGACTTTTCCGGCGACGATTTTTAAGCCGAGCTTTTGGGCGACGATTTTTCCGACGCCGGTTTTTGGGTTGATTTTCCGGCGGTGATTTTTCGGCCGATTTTTCCGGCCGATTTTTCCGGCGACGATTTTAAGGCCGAGTTTTTCGTCGTCAATTTTCGGGACGATTTTTCCGGCGACGATTTTCGGGACGAGTTTTCCGGCAATGGTTTTCGAGACGACTTTTCCGGCGACGATTTTCGGAACGAGTTTTCCGGCGACGGTTTTCGGGAAGAGTTTTTCGGCGACGGTTTTCTTGACGACTTTTCCGACGACGGTTTTTGGGATGACTTTTCCGGCGGTAATTATTCGGCCGAGTTTTTCGGCGACGATTTTCGGGACGACTTTTCCGACGACGGTTTTCAGACTGTTTTTTCGGCGGTGATTATTCGGCCGACTTTTCCGGCGACGATTTTTAAGCCGAGCTTTTGGGCAACGATTTTTCCGACGACGGTTTTCGGGTTGATTTTCCGGCGGTGATTATTCGGCCGATTTTTCCGGCGACGATTTTCAGGCCGAGTTTTTCGTCGTCAATTTTCGGGACGACTTTTCCGACGACGATTTTCGGGACGAGTTTTCCGGCGACGGTTTCGAGACAACTTTTCCGGCGACGATTTTCGGGACGAGTTTTCCGATGACGGTTTTCGGGACGACTTTTCCGACGAAGGTTTTCGGGACGAGTTTTTCGGCAACGGTTTTCTTGACGACTTTTCCGACGACGGTTTTCGGGATGACTTTTCCGGCGGTAATTATTCGTCCGAGTTTTTCGGCGACGATTTTCGAGACGACTTTTCCGACGACGGTTTTCGGACTGTTTTTTCGGCGGTGATTATTTGGCCGACTTTTCCGGCGACGATTTTCAAGCCGAGCTTTTGGGCGACGATTTTTCCGACGACGGTTTTCAGGTTGATTTTCCGGCGGTGATTATTCTGCTGACTTTTTCGGCGACGATTTTCAGGCCGAGTTTTTCGCCGACGGTTTTTGGGATGAGTTTTCCTACGATAGTTTTTGGAGTGATTTTCCGACGACGGTTTTTGGACTGATTTTTCGACTGTGATTATTCGGCCGATTTTTCCGGCGACAATTTTCAGTCCGAGTTTTTCGTCGACGACTTTTCCGTTTACGGTTTTCGGACGATTTTTCCGCCGACAATTTTTAGGCTGAGTTTTTCGGTGATGATTTTCGGACCGAGTATTTCGGCGACAATTTTCGGACGATTTTGTCAAAAGCAGTTCAAACATAGTCCAAAAAGGACAATGTCACAAAAACATCATTTCAAAAAGTTGTTAAGTAACAAAATATACCATAGCTCAACTGCTCAAGCATAGTTTACAAAGGAAATGGAAAATGTCATTACATAAAACTAGGTGACATAAAACTTGTATAACATTAAAAAGTGGAAATAAAATTAAACATTGTCTTCCATATGCTGATTATTTTCTTGTACTTGATTTTCGTTCTCATCTTCAACATCACTTTCAGATCGGTTCGCCATGTACATTTCATTAGCTATAACATGTCGTACTAACGCCATTCTATCTTTGCGAGTTTGATCAAACATGTTAGAATCTGCCACACCTGGTACACGTTCATGTTGTTTGACTGTGATGCCTAGTGTACTCATCCTTATAAAATTATGAAGTGTGAAAGTGGATACAATGATTTTCATTTGGCCTTGCAATGACATCTGAGGCATGTTATATAACACTTTCCATCTCTTCTTTAACTGACCAAATGCACATTCCACTTTCATCCTTAAGGATGAATGTAACTTGTTGAAATGTTCTTTCATTCCTCTTGGGGGTGCTTTTTGAAATTCCGGTGTATGAAGTCGAAGTCCCTTTTCAGTAAATGGAGACATATATCCAACAATGTTTGGATATGCCGAATCAGCCAAATAATATTTTCCTGCAAATGTCAATGGGTATTACATTAGTGTTAAAACATTAGTGTTAAATAGGGAAAAAAAAGTATAAATTTAAAATATAAAGTAGAATATGCCTGGTGGTGGATGTGGGAAACTGAATTTGGAATTAGTTAAACTATCTTTCCACACCGTGACATCATGAGCACTTCCTTCCCATCCAACATGAATGAAAGTAAATATTATGTCGAACGAACAACATGCTAAAACATTCCAACTCTTCCCTCCATGACGATCACGAAATGGGACACTATTTTTATCACCAATGACAGCATAAAAAAGAGTTCCATCTAAAGCTGCTATAGCATCCTGACCAATATAATAGATTCATATTATAATCATGTACGTAAAAATATATATTATACGATAATATGACCATTAAATGAGTACCTTAAAATAAGATCAATAGTTTTGGCTTTCTTGTACTTCGAGTGACACCTCTGTTAAGTCACATTGTGGCCTAATAATATCATATGATAATGTGACCAACGCATCCAAGACATTGTTAAAGTACTTGCAAATTGTAGATATTGAATGTTTAAACGTGTCGGAGGCATGACGATACGATGCTCCCTTAGCCAAAATGTATAAGCAAATACCTACTTGCTCAGGCACTTTAACATATTTACCGTCTTTGAGTAGACCTCTTTCAATCATCAAATTCGCTAATTTTGCAAACATATCCCGATCAAGTCTCAATTGCACTTGGAATGATGTAGGATTTGCAGTTAACAATTTATGAATATATTCAGCACCACTCTCTCCTCCCACTCTCATGGGGTTTCTTGTCGAAGATGACGGTTGAGATGTTTCATCAAATGAACTTCTAATCTCTTCTAATGCAATAATGAAACAAGCACGTCTAACATTTTCATCTTCCATTCTACATTGTGCAAGAAAACATGTCATTTAACACTAGTTATATATAACCATAACTGAGGAAAAGCAACAAACCACAAATATCAGCAAAATAGTCCTAAGAAAGTTGTTGACAAACATAACATAACTTAGTTCAAACACAAGAAAGTTGTTGACAAACATAACTGAAAAGTTAAGCATAAAAAGATTCAAACTAATTCTACATCCCTACACTTCATTACTCTTCGAAGATCATGGACTCCACCTTTGCCAAATACATCCACTTATGACTGTCTTCTATAAGTGATACGAAAGTCTTAGCATGCTTCTCATCTTCCAGATATCGTATGGCATTAATGAAGAATGTGTCACCTTTAATTTGTGCTACCTGAAGTTCTGTAAGGGCGGAAATAACCCTTTCTTCCAAGTCACAAAGATTTTTTGGTGCAGAAAGTAACTCAATGACAGTGTCCAGCCTAGTATTTCTTCTTTTCACATCCCATGATGGACTAATATCGTCACTTTTCCTTTTGCTACTAATGGTAGTAGTTTTTTGTGTGGCCGGCTTAGTTGGGGATGCAGTCTCATCGCCAGATAAATTAATATCAATCTCATTTATGCGCTCCACATCGCTATCTCCAAATTCTTCAACTTGTTTGTCTTTGTTTTCTTCGATAGTAATGTCTTCCTTTTCCTTGGACAAGTATGAAGAACCTCCGGCCATGGCCGGCGAAAAGCATCCACCAACACCATGTGCAATTTGGCCACCATACAACTTCTCTAGCAAATCAGTATTTCCTAATCCTTTCTTAGCAATTGTCGCACCATATTTTTCATTATTCTGCAGCAACAACAACAATAATATTAGTACGTGCAAGAAATTAGTTAACTTGAAAAGTAGTTATGAAATAATTATACCACCAAGAAAGCTTTCCATCTTTCGGTCTTCATTTCCATCTTTCGGTCGATAGCTGTTCTAGTCATACCTTTTAAATTCAGATAAGTTTTGAATTGACTCCTTAAGGCAGAAGCATGGTTTTGGGTTTGCCTTGATGTTGCACTAAGCCCAGAACGTGCATTCAGATTTTTGGCTACTGCATTCCAATTGTTGTTGCTACAACCTCTTTCTTTTTCATCAATTAAAATAACAAGCAACTTTCTCGATAATTCATCATCCCAAGATATTCCCATAGTGTTTCACTACCGCTAATAGATGTAAATGTCATACCAAATTAGAAAACATAACACTATTTTTGTTTTCAACATAACATATACTTTCAACATCAGCAAACATAAAAACCTTTCAGATTAGCAATTCAACATCAGATTAGCAATTTCAACATCAACATCTCAAGCAAAAAAAAAAAAAATTGAATTTCAGATATGCTTTCACAAAATAACTTCAACATCTCAAGCAAAAAAAAAAGGAATTTCGAGCAGAAAATTTGAAATTTCGAGCAGAAATCAAGAAATTTCGACTAGAAAAATAACGAACACCATTTTCGAGCAGAATCGAGCAAGTTCGAGCAGAATAGAGCAGAATCGAGCAGAGTTCGAGCAGAAAACGAACAGAATCGAGCAAGTTCGAGCAGAATCGAGCAGAAAACAAACACAGTGCAAATTCGACCAGAAAATGAACAAAAAACGAGCAGAAAAGGAGCAGAGATTCGAGCAGAGATTCGAACAGAAAACGAACACAGTACAAATTTGACCAGAAAATGAAAACGAACCTGTGCCGCTGCTAGTTGACGTTGTCGCCGGCGCCAGTTGGAGTCTGCAGCTAGTCGGCGGTGGTGGGTGAACTCGCCGGTGCTGCTGCTACCTTCCACTCTACTTTGGACACTTTGGAACCAAAATGAACATTTTAGGGTTTGGAACCAAAATGAACCAAAATAAAAAAAAATTAAATTTTTTTTTTTAAAAAATTTATAAAAAAAAATTAAAAATGAAAAAAAAAATTAATTTAATTTAATTTAAGTTCAGTTAATTTAATTTAAGTTCAGTTAATTTAATTTAAGTTCAAGTTTTCTCAGCTCTAAAGAATAGGGCCTAAGAACAAAAAAAGAAACTGATGTCATCATTAAAGATTTTTTTTATGAGAATTTGACATGCGACGATTAATGACATCAACTTGCTGTTTTATTATATAGTTGTAGATTATAGAATTGTAATTTCCTTCTATGACTTCATTATCATCCTTTTTAGAAGGGCTGACTAATTTTCTGAATAATAGTGAATATATAAATTATTTATATTTATATGAGAGTATTTGATTTTACCTGTACTCAAAAGTAAAGGAGAAACTTGTATAATTGAACAAGAAATGAGATTGCGGACGATGGAGAAAAGAAAGAAAGTCATTATTAGTACTCCCTCCGTAACATAAAATTTTCAACAATTGGTTTTGCACGCATTTTAAGGAAGCGGTTTAAGGGTATAAATGAAAAAATAAGTCAATAAAATTTTAAGGGATATTTCCCCAGGTACCCCTGAGGTTAGGCTTAATAGCCAGAATGCCCCCGCTTTTTTTAACTTGCATTAGGTGCCTCTGAGGTCAGTATAAATGGCTAGAATGCCATTATTGCAAATTTCGACCTCAAATCTGACCCTTTAGTATTAAAATGACCCGTAAATTCTTAAGAGGACAATTTTTTTAAATACGTAGATCAAAGCGCGCAAATCGAGGTGAATTAAGACGTAGATATATGTGCGCAAAAATTGTCATCTCAAGGTTTTACGAGTCATTTTTACCCTTAAGGGTAAGATTTGAGGTCGGAATTTGCAAAAAACGAACGAATTAGCCCTGATTCAAGGTCGGAATGTGTAGTAATGGCATTCTGACCATTTATAATGACCTCAGGGGTACCTAATGCAAGTTAAAAAAAAGTGGGGGCATATTGGCTATTAGGCCTAACCTCAGGGGTACCTGGGGAAATATCCCAAATTTTAATATTAGGAACTTATAATCACATTCTTGCTTGCATTAAGGCTCCGTTTGTTTTGATGGAAAACATTTTCCCGGAAAATGATTTTCCTCCCTCTTTCCATTTTTCTTTGTTTGTTTTAGGGATGGAAAACAATTTTCCTTGAGATGGAAAATGTCACATTAGAAAAGGAAAACTATTTTCCTTTTGTGGAGAATGGATGCCACATTTTCCTTCATACTCTTTACTTTTCCCTTATTCACTCCTCCAATCTTTCCTTAATTTCTATTTCATTTTTTCTTTTTTTCACAAGTTTTCCTCTAATCAAACAAATAAAGGAAAACTTTGTTTACATTTATATTTTCCATTGAAAATTGTTTTCCTTAGAAAATGATTTTCCATGAAAATTGTTTTTCTTCGAAACAAACGGAGCCTAAATCCATTTCGACTAATTCCTTCGTTTACACCCTAAAATACCTTTCTCAAAATGCGTGTAAAATCAATTGTTAAAAGTTTTATGTTATGGAGGGAGTAGAAAAACAATAAATGGAGCTAAGCAAGGAGATAGTTTTGGCCTTACTCCAAATTTGGGAGATAGAAGGACATGAGTAGTACTTATATGTTCCATGCATGTCTCACTTTGATCAATACATCTTTTTTTTCAAACCCTGTAAAACCAAATATTATGAAGTAATTAAATAGTAATTGAAAGTGTCCCTACATATATGATTGAAAATATCAATTTTACTTTAATATATGCTCTAGTAAACCAGTTCTGGGAACCTGAGTGCAGAGTATAAGGCGCCAATTTAATTTGTAACTGGGATAGTATGTATAGTTTTTTTTTTTTTTTGGAAAAAAAAGTACACGACTGCTAATGATATCCTTAGTACAAGGAAAGATCAAAAGCGACAAGTGATCACCCTATTTTAGGGAAAAATCACAAGTCAAAGTACATGGAAAGTAAAAAAAGAAAATACAAGAGAAAAAAAGAAAAAAAATACACAAGATTAAACAAAGACAGACACTGGATGCACCGGAACACTTTCCGAAGGCGAGAGAAATCGATCCGACGTCATAAGTGAGTGACGAAATGCCGCGATTGATTTGAAAGAATATGGACCAGAACTATCAACAAGAAGGCCGCATTGAAGAAGAAGGGGCAGTGAAGTGCCAAGTGATTGAGGAAGAAGTGGCCGGGATGCAGTGTTGGAAGAAGGATGAAAAAGGGGATGGAAGAATATGATCCAAAGAGAACTTAGGCCACCCTTAACAGCAAACATTTAATGGTTTGTTCTCAATCAAACCTTTTTTTTTGGCTCTTAACAACAACCATGAAATGGTTTGTTTGCAAACCATTTCCCAAAATTTTGGTTTTCCAAACTAGTTTGCAAACCAGTTAAACCCAAAAAAAAAAAAAAAAACACACACACACACACACTCAACATCAATCAGCACATTACACGCGTATGAGAGAGCAGGAAAAAAAAAAAATAACGAACAGGAGAGAGGAAAGGAAGAGAGATAAAGTTTAATTTAATTACCCATTTGTAATTAAAATAACTTATTATGTATTTATTTTTTTAAAAAAAATATTTACACCAAAATTCATATTTTTAAATTCTCTACAATTTGACATCCATATTGATATAATTTTAAAATATAATATTTTTCCCAATGACTATATTTACAATGGCCACCTGGGCATCATCAAGCTGATGACGGAGATTTTCAATACTCCACAGATCGAATTGTGGATATAAACTTATATTTACGGCATAAGGCTCAAATAAAAGATAAACAAACTCATTTGTCTCTTAAAAAAATCTAGTGGAACATATTTGGAATAAGTTTGGAGGAAGTTCCAATGTGTTTGGCAATTGCAATTGTTAATTTGTACCACTTTTAATTACTGAACTATGTTAATCTAAATCAAGTAATTATATTATTAATTGCATAATTAACTCAATTAATTAGCAAATTTGTATTTTAACTTGTTAATTAAAATTAAATAAATTAAATGTATAGTACATAAACATGTCAATTACAAATATGTGGTGGGAGAAAGTAGGAGAGAGAAAATATTATGAGGTGGGAAAAAGTAGGAGAGAGAAAATGATGAACTTTTTTTGTTTGGTTTGTTGTTGAGAGGTGAAATGTTAATGGTTTGTTTTCGGTGATGTGTATGAGAGAGAAATGGAGAGAGAAATATGTGAACCTTTTTTGTTGGTTTGCTGATAATGATGCCCTTAGATGAGGGGACACTAACTAAGAATTTGTTACAGTAGTTCACTAAGCGGGTTCTGGTGCATAGCGTCGTGAAGGATAAATAATTTTCATAAAAAACACTAGTTGAAGGTCGGATAAACAGAAGAATTTTTATATGCCATAGAAAAGACAAGGAACATTAACAAGATCAACAAATCGCAGTATGTAACATAAATGAAGAGCAAACATATAAATGGAAAAGTAAAAGTTCAAATGGTAAAACGGTTTTTTATTTTCAGTGAAAAGGATTCTTATAGATCGAAAGGTTTCTTATAAATAGTAATACATAATTGGGGAAAACCCAAAATTTTCATATTATAAAAGAAAAAGTTATCTAAGAAAAAACATGTCCACTGAGATACGAGGAAGGCTTAAGAAAGAAAATGCTTGTCAAACACAAAGCAACCAACAACACAAAAGCATAACAATAGATGTTAATACTCAATACCAGCGTAAAATAAAGAGCAAGAGAAACTAAATACTGCAAAAAGCAAGCTAATCACAAAGAAGAGGGAACAAATTTTAAAAGCATTTAAGCAAATACAAGATTAAACATCAGTTTAATCTTTGTTAGAGGCAAAGAAAGCTAAGAGAATAGTAAAAAAAAAAAACAAATCAAAGTAACATAAAGGGAAGGAAGCTTCCTGTAAATTACCACTTGTGAAGGTCACAGAATGGCAGACTAGCTAGAACTTTGCTTTCGTGATGATGAAGACAATTCCACATTAACATATATAATTGGGAGACCACAAATTGAAAACCATATGAGAAATCAAAATAAAATTCAAATGGCAGAACAAAAATAGGATTACCATACCAAATTTGCACAAAAGGACGCAATTTTCCGATCTCCAATCGAAATGAGAAGGTGATAATCAGACTCAAAATCAAACAAAAATTACTAAATCATAGGCAGAAAAAAAAATCTCATCTAAAACTGATTAGAAGTAACAGGAAAATAAGGAGGAGAATAGATCTACAATGTAGAAAATCGTATGAGATTATCATATAAAAACCCATAACTAATGGGTTTTTAAAAACCAGAAGAACCCCCCCCCCCCTAAATTTGGGGTTTTTTTTGGGTCAGATACAAAGTCAAGCAAAGAGAGAAGTGACATAAAAATGAGAAGTCTGAAAAACCTTCAGCGGATTCATGAAGCAAAAACTGTAGCATAAATTGGGATTAAAACCAATTGATTGTTTTTTTCATGTGGAATTCATATTGGATTCACAGAATAAAGCTAAGAAACTGAAAATCTTAGTTGGGGCATATTTCGGGATAGTATGTATAGCATACCTGAAAAGAACAAGTAGCGATGGATAACACTGACACCTAGCATTGTCAATTTAGGTCAACAATTCATTTTTGGTTTTAACCAATTAGTTTGGGTCGTTTCAGTTCAGTTAATTTCAGATAATTTTTTTTCCAGTTCAGTCCAGTTCAGTTAATTTTGATTTCAGTTCAGTTCAGTTCAGTTTTTGTACGGACATATTTCAGTTCAATTCAGTTTCAGTTAATTGTTCAGTTTAAACAATCAGTTAAAAATTTGAACTGGTGCAATTTAGTTCAGTTCAAAATGTCGACAATTCAGTTCAGTTTTGATTACAGTTTTTTTTTGGTTCGGTTAGCTTTAGTTCAGTTCATTTGAGATTATAATTTTGTAACTCCAAACCAGCCTTAAGATAGACATTCAGTAGGAAATTTCCTACTTCTAGTCGGTCGCATGCAAATGTGTAAAATCGGTCGCAAATCACCTACCCATATTTCCAGTAGGAAACTACCTACCGCATTTTCGGTCGGAAATGTTGAAAACTGCGGTAGCAAATCACCTACCAAAATTTTTTATTTTTCGGTAGGAAATTACCTACCGCTAAAAGTCTACATTGTAGATCTATTCTCATACGATTAGTTCGGATAAAAAGTCCAGCTTGCTGTAGAAAATGCGGTAGGTAATTTTTCCGACCGAAAATTGGTCGGAAACATGATTTTCGACCGATTTTTCTACTTTCCTACCTCTTATGGCGGTAGGTAATTTAGCATATTCTTGTAGTGTTCAAAATAGTTCGGATAATATTGTATCATTTTTTATTTAGTTTAGTAATATTCAAATTAAATTAGTTTCAAGTCATTTTTAGTTTCAGTTAGATCCAGTTATCATCTTTTCTGTTCAGTTTCAGTTAGCTTCATTTATCTTCTTTCCAGTTCAGTTTCAGTTTAGTTCAGTTATTTTCAGATACCTGATTTTCAGTTCAATTTCAGTTCAGTTCAGTTATTTTCAGATATTTAGCAGTTAACTTCAGTTTCAGTTGATTTCAGATTCAGTTCAGTTCAGTTCAGTTTGATATTTTTCAGTTGACTTTCAGTTATCAGTTCATTCAGTTCAGTTCACTTTCAGTTTCATGTAATTTCAGATCGACCCAAAATAGTTCAGTTTCAGTTAGTTCAGTTCAGTTAAACCAGTTCTGACCCAATCTGACAGCACTAGTGGCACCAATCAAAAATCAATGCCAGCCCAGTTCATTTTGAGCTTGCTAAACGCAACCCGCTTAGAACTTGATCCGGTCTAAAAATCATTATTACTATTGTAATAAACTTATCATATTATGAGTACTTTTAGACATAAACACTTCATGTCATCATAAATTTGAATTTACCATTAGTTTTATTGTACCACAACATCGTCTATTTTCCTTAAGTTTTCCTTTTATTTTATGGCAAAGCATAAATTTGCTATTTAAGAAGATAATTCTATTTAATTTTTTGAAAGTTTAAAGTAGGTTTTCGTACATACATTGAATCAAAATATGAAAAGTTAATTTGCGTTATAATGCTTTTTAACTCGGTGGTCCAACCCGAACCCGAAAATTTTAGGATAAAAAAGTTAATAATGACCCAAACCCGTTGACATCTAACCTAATATAGCCCAAACCCGAAGCTGTTTAATCCAAACCCGACCCATTTGGCAAGTCTAACAATAACAACAATGACAAAAACAGTTGCTAATTGAAGATTAAAGTAAAAAAAAAACATCTGGATCAATGAACAAAATGTTTCTCATTTCGTTATGATTAAGTAAATGTACAAAGAAGGTAATACATATATAGTTACATAATATAAAAGAATAAAAAAAAAAAAAAAAAAACAGCCTCATCATCCTAAAAGTAGACAAAATTTCCCAAACAAATACAGTTAGGTCTCAAAACTTTGGGCTTCTGGCTTCCGGAGAGGGCTCCCGTTCTTTGTTACCTTTCTCACTATCTCTACATTTTCTTACACCATTTAATTATTTACCTGCTCTATTATATTATATTAGGCTCTACTATAAACACTTAAAAAAACACAACTTATAATTTCTTTTTTTCTTTTTTTTTTTTCCAATTTTTTTTTTTTAAATTTTCGTTACTAGTTTTTGTTGTTGCAGTCAATTTTTTCGGGCATGTGATTAATTAGAAAGTGGAGATACAACGCCTGTGACGTGGCGTAGTGAGTATCTTTTGAACAGTTTCTTTTTTCCAGATTTTACCAATATCTTGTGCAATTTTTACAGCATCAGAAGAAGCACCAGCAAGCCCTCTCTTAGTAAACCCAACTGCATAAAGTCCACTCTTTCCTTTCCATGCATTTGGATATTCTGTTTTTGGGTACCCATTCTTGTTAAAGAAATCCCCTTCCTGTCAAAAAAAATAAAAAATTACCAAATTATCATTAGTAAAAAAATAATAGAACAGATATATTTAATGCTTATATGCAGTCCCAGTTAAAAAAAAAAAAAACAGATAAAATTAATTAATGGTATCTAATTACCTGAAGCCAAGAAGGTACATTGCTACAATAGCCAGTAGCCAAAATGACAGAATCAAGCTCCATTTTCGCACCGTCGACGAGCTCGACACCGGTGTTATAGAATGTCTTGATTCCGGGGACAACGGTGATGTTTCCGGAACGAATTTTGGATAATGCACCAATGTCAAGAACTGGGGTTTTTCCTTGTTTGTTCTTGAGCTCAAGTGGGCCTGCTTTGGGCCTCTTTAGCCCGTACTTTCTCATGTCTCCTAGTATAAACCATGCAAAAAACAGCAGTATTTTGTCTACAACCCATAGTGGGATCCACTTCATTAGTACCATTGCTAGCTCAAATGTAGATTTTCCCATTATTTCTCTAGGCAACACATGAACCTGTTACATACCATAGCATAACATTGATTAGATTTTGTAACGGTAGTGTACTCTTTTTGTTTCAAAATGTTTCAGATTATAAAAAAAAGTTTGTTATTTTGAAAAGTGACAGTTCAGTATGTATTAGCTAGCCTGCTAATACTGCACTGTACTTCCTCTGTTTCTAAATGTTTTTATTGTGTGATTTTTTTTTATTGGTTGAGAATAATTTACTTACCGAGCTGCGGCAAACCATGGATGGTTTAGCGTCGTGGTTAGAGAGGTCTAGTGAAACCTCCATTCCGGAGTTTCCGCATCCGACGACGAGGACCTTTTTGCCGTGGTAGGCGTCACCGGACTTGTACTCACTAGAGTGGATCACCTTCCCGCCAAAGTGTGCCAGCCCGTCGATATCGGGGACGACGCATTCCGCGTTTTCCCCGGTGGCGACGACGAGCCATCGGCACACGTACTCGACCTCGGGCTGGTCCGGGCCAGAGCCCACTGACCTGACCCGCCAAAGCCCGAAGGTGTCGTCGTACTTGGCGGAAAGGACACTCTCGTTGAAGTGAGGCTTAATGTCAAAGTGTTTAGCGTAAGACTCAAGGTAGTCAATAAACTGCCTCCTAGTGGGGTACTCAGGGAAAGACTCAGGGAATGGCATTTTTGGTAATTGACAGAATTGCTTAGGGAGGTGAAGTTTAAGCCTATCATAAGTGCGTTTTTGCCAAAGGGAGGCAATGCAATCAGCTCTTTCTATGACTACAAAGGGCACACCTTGCTCCTTTAAGCATGCCCCTACGGCCAGGCCCGATGGGCCTGCCCCGACGATCACGGGCCCGTTAACCCACACGAACCGCCTCGACTGGAGGTCGTCGCCGTTGCCGGACGGTGGTGTTAGATTGAACATTTGCTCCATTTGTGTGTATTGTTTGGAGTGTTTTAGTTTAGTTTAGTAGTTTTGGATGAGAAAAATAAAGTTTTTTTTTTTTTTTTGCTTTGAAGTGATGTGTTGTTGATGTTGTTGTTGGAATGAAGTGGGTAGTGTGGGAGTATTTATATAGGCAGTTAAAGGAGAGAGAAAGCATGTGGAGGAGTGATGGAGTAAGAGAGAATAAGAAATAATATAATCATGAGTTTTCTATGTACAATTTGCTAATTAAAGTTGATTATTTGTAATAATATTACTCTTGCAATTTAAATTTAATTGAATAATTGGGGACTCAAATCTTCTGTCCCGCTTATTGTGTCTCATTTGGATCAAGTAATTACTATGACCTACCTTTTAAAATTTTAAAATAAAAAAATATTATTGTTTCAACCAATTAAAATTAATGTGATATAAATGGGACACAATAAGTGGGACGAAAGATTTATTGGGTATTAAAGAACTGAATAAAATAATTGTAGATTTTTTTGAATAATTGGGTACAATTTGTTAATTAAAGTAGATTATTGTAATAATATTCTCTTGCTATTTAACAGGGAATTAAATTGAATAATTGAATAATTTGGTATTAAAGAAGTGAATAAAATAAGGGTAGATTTTTTGTTTGTATTTTGAAGGGGGTTTTTCTTGGTAATGGACGAGAATGTGACGGCTTTTCAATACACATTCTCTTTATACTTGATAGTCGGCCATGGAAGGGGGTGGCGGGTGGTGGGATGTGTGTAGAAAGGGGATGTGTTAGTGTATAACCTATTGAAGTTTGCAACTTCAAGGACACTTACTTTGAGAATCTAACACGGTTTTGTGGATTCACTCCCAATGCTTTATTAGTATGTCGTTGCAGAAGAAATGACCACACGGTATTCCTGTGATAGAAGTCTTATAATTCTGACTATGTGTACTTTATCGTGTAATATGTTTAATGGTAAAAACCATTGTTCTAAACCCGTTTATTGCCTTCGTAAAGGTTAAAGGATCAAATCAATACAATTAAAAGTTTAAGATAATTTTTGGAAACCTTATTGGATTTATGTACTCTATCATAGCTCATCGATCATATGAGAGTGCTTTAGGTTTGAAGTATGAATGCATCATTATCCCCCTTATATAAAAGTGCCAAAATTTTCATTTGGAAAGGAGAAGAAGTGGATGTGAATTGAGCCCGTGGTGACCTTCTTATCATGTTGGTTCCGATGATTTCATGTCAAAAGATCAATTTAATAATAGTTAAAGCTTAAGATGGTGGTTAAAATCATTGATTAAAATTCAATATTTAGGGGGCGGGAGGAATTGAATTAAATCCAATGATATGATACTCTCATAAGGAACTACGCCTTTTTTTTTAATGAATTATAGACTTTTGAACAATTTTGCCGTGAGAGCCAAATATACATGAAACAAATATAGTCATTTTGGATCTATTTTAAATCGTCTCAATGAGTATTTTATTGCAATCTAATTTTTATATGTTTTGGTAAAGCGGAAGTAAACACATTACGAATACAAATTATACATTGATAAATGTGAGAAAGGGAACGTTGCAACTAATATAGAGCGGAGGAAGTATGTTGTTTAAGGAGAAAACTAACATACCCAGCCAGCCTTAGTGCCTTACTTGTGGGGTACAAAAATGTAATAGTGGAATCGTACTTATCAGAAATTTTTTATGCATTCTATTAGTAGTGAGTTTGCTACCCAGTAGATAGATTTAGCAGTTATTCTAAAGAATTGGATCATTAAAGAGCTATGTTACTCACACTCTTCATTTCATCTCAAGTACCAATGATGGATTTTTTACACTCGAATACTTCATTTTGGATCAAATGCTTAAATATATTTCATAAAATAGCTAAATCGGACACTTGAACTGTTGGGAATTAGCGCATCCCAAGTCCCACATCGAAATAATAAAGAGTAAGAGAGCTCTTTATTAGTGTTACCAAGCACCCATTAGTATAAGGCCTTTTGGGAATGAGCCCAAATTAAAAACAAATTCGTGCGGGTTAAAGCCAGCGAACAATATCATACTAATGGTTGAGTTGTGGTGTGTACGCCTGCGGCCTTACAAGTGGTATCAGAGCCTTGGTTTGATCTGATCCTGGTCAAGTGGCTATTGTGGTGGTGTATGTGGTGTGGTGCCCCTCATGTATGTGACGTTGCGATTGGGTGATCTGGTGCCTATTATCGAAAGTCCTCTTAGCATGGTGGTTAGGCGGCGTGTCCCGTAATGATGACGGCGGTGCTTGATGGCTGTGACAGGTCAAGATTTATCACTTAAAGGGAGGCTTTGAGCCTTGTGACCCCTTGTGTAATCCTTGGTCTGATGAGAGGTTTGTTTGGAGTTAGTGTATCCCAAGTGCTACATCGGAAAAATAAATAGTAGGAGGGCTCTTTATTAGTGTTAACAAGCATCTATTAGTATGACTCTTTTGGGAAGGAGCCCAAAAACAAATCCATGCGAATTAAAGCCCAGAGCGGACAATATCATACTAATGGTTAAGCTGTGGTGTGTACGCATGTGGCCTTACAAGAACATGTACCCATGTTGAACATAGCTATCCGAACCTGAGTAAGAGCACGACAATTAAACATAATCCTGAATTGTTAGTTCGTGTCACTCAAATTAAATGAAATTATTTTCAACATGATAAACGTATATTGTTAGTTAGCTTTGACAGAAATAGGATTTTATGTAATTTTCGAAATCATTTATGATAGAGTTGGACACCTCGCTAGTGCATGAGAAACGGAAATCCATTGTCATTTAGTTGTAAGTGAATTCTTTCACCTACCGATGACTGAAATTGTTAAATGACCACCTCAACCAAAATTTTAAGCTGATAGTTAAGGCTCATAGATATGTTTTATACTCTGTCACTGCCCCTCACATGAAAGGTCATTTGAGCTTGAAATGTGGATGTAACACAAGCCTTATCATACCCGACATAAATTAAATTCACTTAAAAGGGGGAGTGAAGAGAGATTTGAACACGTGACCTGTACGTCACGTTGGCTCTGATACCATGCATGTTAAAGGACCATTTTAAGCAAAAGGTTAAGATGATTGATGGTTGACACATAGATATGAATATGTTATATACTGTATGAGCTGAGAGATTTCTTAATCAAAAGAGAAAATGATGTAAATTTTTATACAAAGATGTTAACATGTATGTCAAAGTTTGAAGAAGTGAAAAGTCAAAACTAGCTAGCTAGTAGCAGCCAGTAATCTTTGAGTCTACATTGTATATCTATAGTAGATAGTACACTAGTACTCGATCGGATCCTCATTATCTATAGTATATGAATGTATTTATTGTATGCATATGGTTTATTTAATTTTAAGTGGATTATATATTAAGAGTGAAAAATACAATTAATAAAAGTCAGTCTCATAATGAATTGAATTTGTATGGTAGGGCAATCTTTGAAATGCTGGTGCAAAAGGCCCCCCCTCCCCCCTATAGAAGATCCGAAAATTATCCCAAATAGGGAAAACGATTACTGTCAGTAAGTAAGAAGAATAAGTAAAGTGATTGCTCAGGTGGCATGGTTACTAGGCCCGAGGACCAGATGTCTCACGTGGGGGTAGTGGATAATTTTTTGGATTCATACTATCTACAAGCCAAGGACCACTCATCAAATTATCTACACTAGCTACTATACCAAGTTAGTTATTCACTACATTTAGTGAGTATGTATCAAACTCAAGTGCAACTGCAAGCAGCTGTAACGCATGCATCTCGCAACCGTTTAATCTACAGTGTTTGAGAGTTAGAGGTTTAAGGAAAAAAAATAGAGGTTTGACTAAATTAAAAGTTATTTTTGGCGTTTGAGAGTTAGAGGTTTGGAAGAGAGTTTTAGGATGAAAAAACTCTTTTTAAAAAAAATTTATATGATGAGTTTTTTTGGAAGAGCTTATAGCTTTTTTATTCTTTTTTTTACTCTAAAACATCTAACAACTAACCATTATTTACCAAACAATTATTCACAAACAACTAATATAATCAGTAAGTTAGATCAAATCAGTTATCACAATCAGCTAGTCAGGGCATGTTTATCTCAGAGACTCACTCCCACAATTCAGACTCTGCCACATCAGTTTTTACCTACTTTTTAACAATTCATACTCATACAAGTTTTTGCATTTTATCCCTAAAAGTCTATTCCAGATTCACTTAAAATATCCCCAAACATTTTTTAATCTATAAAATTATCAAAATATCTTGAAAGACACTCACTTAAAATTATCAAAATATTTAATGTGAGTTTCATTTTCAAAGACTCACATTGAGACTATTGAACCATGTTTGATTTGATTGATGACAAACCAGTTCTCTATACTTTATTGCTATGCATGTTTGTGTATGAACAGGTTTAATCAAGTGAGGACTCATCAAGGCAACTTTGAAGGTCTTGAGATACTTGAAGATCAGAAGCCAAGAGCTTGGAGCTTTTTATTTTTTGTTTTTCTAGGATCTTCTTGTAAAATAAACTTAGGAAAATATAACTTGTGTTTCTAAGTAAAGAGCAAAAAGGGCTAAAGTTTATGTCCAGCAAAGAGAACAAGCTAAGAACAAGCTAAGAACAGACAAAGAACAGTACTGAGACCACTGTGGAAACAGACCTCAGTATTACGCACGTGCACTTAAGTGATCAGTATCGATTTTCGTGTTCAAAATTATTTTTGAAAATTTATTTGAAAAATATTGATCACTTAGGCTTTGGAAAACTGCCAAAATGATACACCAAATCAGCTTTGCAATGTACTTAGTTTGGACTTTAGTGTTCTTTCCCACTACATGTAGTGGAAGGAGACAAAGGTCTAAAATAAGTACTATTGTACTTGTGTCAGCTGAATTGGTTTGCATTATTTAGGCAAGTCTTCGCACTTCAGTTTCACGGTTTTCATTTGCAAAAAATTCTCTATCTTTTGAAAAACCTAAAAACCCTTTTTCTCTCTAGAGAAAACAAAGCCATATTTTCTGAGAGTTTATTCATAGAGCAAAATCATCTCCATATCCCTCTTTAAGAGAAAATTTACGGAGATTTGAGATTGTAATCTTTGAACAACTTAGAGGGAATTGGTTAGGGAGTGTTCTATGAACACTGAATGAACTGTTAGAGTTAACAGTTGGGGAATTAAGTGTTACAGAGTTGTAGCATTTAATTGAGTGCGTAACCTTGTTATTATTCATAGTTGATTAATAATATTGGTGAGAGAGGGGAGGACGTAGGCTTGTTTAGAAGCCGAACCTCGTTAAATCCTTATGTCCTTACTCTTTATTTACTGTTCTGTCGTTGTTCTCACAAAAAGATAAACAAACTTTGAAAACGATTGAAAAACACACATACTCAATTCAACCCCCCCTTCTTGAGTATACATTGAACTTACAGAGACTCCCTCAAGTTTTTATGCACATCAATGGGTGAGACTCCATTGAGACTACAATTGAGATTCACATTGAGACTTGCAATAAACATGCCCTCAATGCAAAGCAATTAACTCAATCAGCTAACCTCTAATAGCTATCAGCTAACTACCTGATAGAGTATATAACATATTCTTGGGCCTCAACTATTAGCTTAAGCTTTTGGTTGAGATGGTCCTTTAACATGGTATCAGAGCCAACATGACATAAAGGTCAAGAGTTCGAATCTCTCCTCCCTCTCCTTTCTAAGTGGGATTAATTAATCGCGCCAAGTATGGTGGGGCCTGTGCTGCGTCCACATTTCAAGCACAAATGGCCTTTCATGCATGTGAGGGGGAGTGATAGAGTATATAACATATTCTTGGGCCTCAATTATTAGCTTAAACTTTTGATTAAGATGGTCCTTTAACACTCCCAAACAGGGTCTATATATTTTCCTTCTTTGTGAGCATGTCAGCTAGGTATTCATGCCATTTATGTTTTGTATTGGAGTTTCGGTTACCTTATTTTGTAACAGATTTGTTTACTTCATTTGGGATTAATTTTGGTTCTAATGATTTTGGATTGCAGCATTTCAATTCGGTTGATTACAACTTTTATTTTATTTATTCAGTTCAAATTGGTTCACATAATATTTACATAGATTTTTGTTTTTCCCCCAAATTATTGGATGTTGTATCATTTTACACTTTAAAGTATCAATATTTGTGCATATGTCATTTAACTCCTTGATTTCGACATTGAAAGAATGCTTGGTTGTTATCCAATCTGATGTTGATGAATAAATCATTTTTGTTTTGAGTTTAGTTGGGTCTTTCATTTTCAAAGAGCATGGCATTCAAGCAACAACTGCTATATTCATTTTTATTTCATTTGTTGCAAGGATGTTAATAGGTTTTCTTTTTCTAAGCTTCTAAAACCGCTAAAATTATCCAATGCCTTTTGAAAATAGTTAATATATTATAAAAAAAAATTGGGAAAATGGTAGTCAATTATTATATCAAATTAAAGTATTCATTTTGACTTTTGGTATTATTTACTTTTTGCAAATTTGACTCCCTTTAATTATATATATATATATATATATATATATATATATATAGAAGTAGGCTCATGTGAGAAATGTAGTTTTGGTGAGAAGGGTGAGAAGCAACCACAAGCCTTTAATCAACAAATGAATGGCTAAGATTAAATTTGATTTCCCCTCCTTACTCTTTCTAGAGTTTGGACTCAATGTATATATGACATAAAATCAATGTATTTTTACTCAATGTATTTATAATATATGTTGAATGTACCTATAGTTGGTGGTCAATGTATCTCTAGGTCTTAGTTAATGTATTTATCTCTTCTCACATTTCTCACGATAAGAAATTTCTCACCAGAACCCAACCCTATATATATATATATATATATATATATATATATATAGGAAGAGTGAAGTAGGCTCATGTGAGAAATGTAGTTTTGGTGAGAAGGGTGAGAAGCAACTACATCCCTTTGATCAACAAATAAATGGCTAAGATTAAAGTTGATTTTCCCTCCTTACTCCTTCTATTATTTGGAGTCAATGTATATATGGCATAAAATCAATGTATTTTTACTCAATGTATTTATAGTATATTTTGAATGTACCTATAATTGTTAATTAATGTACCTCTAGGTTATAATTGATGTATTTATCTCTTCTCACATTTCTCACCATAAGAAATTTCTCACCGGAACCCAACCCTAGGAAGAGTAATAGGATCATGTAAAAACTAGATTCTTGATTGATGTATATATATGTTGGAAAACTAGAACCCCTTTCTCGATGAGAACCGTGAGAACTCTCATATCAACCGTTGATTTTAAATCAAATTGATCCTAACCATTTATTTTTTTAATCCCAACAATCTCAGATTTTATCTCTCTCCTCCCATCCTCTCATCCCAACCATCAGTCTCTCACTACCACCGGCCACCCTCGGACAACCAACACCACCACCTTGTTGCCGGCGTCAAACAACGTCGTCATCGTTGTTTGGATCGAACTCCCACCGTGCTTCTTCCATTGCAATTTCAAGAATTCGAAGTCGATTTCTGCCGTTTCCATCACCGTTCTGAAATTTCTGAATTTTCAATTGCCATTTCTAATAGTTCCATCGCCATATCTAAAGTTTCGACCTCGAATTCTTTCATTACCTCAATTCATTCAGTCAAAGGTAGTGAAATATGGAAGATGATGATTTTTAGCATAATGAGATAACTAAGATGAAAGATGATGATGATTTGAATATTTAAAGATGTAGATGATGGTATTGAAATATGAAAGATGATAATCTGAACTCAAAATGAAAAAGGAGATCAGATGAAGATGATTGTTCGAAAAACGAACGAAAATGGAATAAACTACTATAATCTGAGATTTATTATTTACAATCTTAGATTTATTATATAAAATTTGAGATTTATTAATGTACAATCTGAGATTTATTATGTAGAATCTGAGGAAAAAAATGTAGAATATGAGAAAAAAAAAATATAGAATCTGAGTGTTAAAATATAAAATCTGAGATTTGTAGTTTACTTAGAAACTAAAAAAAATTATGAGAATGGTTCTCACGGTTCTCACTGAGAAGAGGTTCTCACAGGATCCTCACCCTATATATATATATATATATATATATATAAGTAGGCTCATGTGAAAAATGTAATTTTGGTGAGAAGGGTGAGAAGCAATCACAACCCTTTGATCACCAAATGAAGGGCTAAGATTAAATTTGATTTTCCTTCCTTACTTTTTTATAGTTTGGAGTCAATGTATATATGGTATAAAGTCAATGTATTTTTACTCAATGTATTTATAGTGTATGGTGAATGTATCTATAGTTGGTGCTCAATGTACCTCTAGGTTATAGTTGATGTATTTATCTCTTCTCACATTTCTCACCATAAGAAATTTCTCACCGGAACCCAACCCTAGGGTCAGGATCATGTGAGAAGGCCTCTTTAGGTGAGAAATGTTGTTTATGTGAGAATATATCTAGAGCGTTGATTGAGTGAGATCTAATGGTTAGAATTTAATGAACTATTTTTTTTTAATTAAAAAAACTTACGTAACTAACCCCTATTTGTTAGGGGATAAATAAAAAAAATATTTTTTTATCCAAAAAACAAATTAAAATTTATTTTTTATCAAAAAAATTAAAATTTATTTTTTATCAAAAAAAACTTGAATTTATGTTTATTAAAAAAAACAACTAAAATTTGGAATTTGTTAAACCGTTATCCTCTCATATAGTCAATTAGTCATATAAAATTTTAAACATGTCATATAAAATTTAGAACATATCATATAAAATTTAGAATATGGTTGATAAAATTTAGAACATTAAATAAGTTATTTTGTTTTTATTTTTTATTTTTTACGGGTTTTATAGATCAACCTCAATACAAAATATTAAGAATATTTTGAAATAATATTCAATTGTTCAGGTATATATTTTATTATATTTTTTTTGTATAAAAGGTCAATAATTGTATTATAATTGTATCAATTTATTTATTTTTAAAAAAATAAGTTTATTCAATTTCAAACTTATTGTGTACAATTTTGAAAATATCTTATAAAATTTAGAACATGATGTATAAAATTTTTAATATTTCATCTACTTAAAATAAAACAAACAATAAATTACTTTAAAAGATGGCTTTTTAATATTTTTAATATTTTAAGCACACATACACATTAGAATATAATGACTTTGTAACATAGTTTTTTAAATTTAGAACATGGTGTATAAAAATTAGAACAAAGTTTATACAATTATGAACATGGCGTAAAAAATTTAGAACATGACTCATAAAATTTTGAACATATTAAGATGTACTTCCGAACAAAAAAAAATGAAGTAGAATTTTAGATTAAAAAAACTAGATTTTATATATAAAAACTAGATTTTTTTTTTAAAAAAAAAATCAGGAAAAAAACTTAACAAATTTTTTTTTAAAAAAAAACAGATTTTTTTTTAATTAAAAAAAGCAGATTTGATTTTTAAAAAACTAAATATATGATTTTAAAAAAGAGCGTAACAATTTTTTTTAAAAAAAAACAGATTTTTTTAACAAAAAATTAGAGAAATATAAATCAAATTAAATTACCAATTTGCCCTTACTAAAAAAATCAAACATATACCCTTAGATCTAAAACTGTCAAAGGTGCAATTGTTTTCTCACATAAAAACCCTTCTCACCTAAAGCACCATTTCTCACACGATCCTATTCCTGTATATATATATATATATATATATATATATATATATATATATATATATATAGAAGTAGGCTCATGTGAGAAATATAGTTTTGGTGAGAAGGGTGAGAAACAACCACATCCCTTTGATCAACAAATAAATGGCTAAGATTAAAGTTGATTTTCCCTCCTTACTTCTTCTATTGTTTGGAGACAATGTATCTATGGCATAAAATCAACGTATTTTTACTCAATGTATTTATAGTATATTTTGAATGTACCTATAGTTGTTAATTAATGTACCTCTATGTAATACCCCGAAATTTTGGGATATTTTAATTTTTTTTCATAATTAATTAACCATTTAATTGATTATTATTTAATTAATTATTAATTCTATTGTAGTAGTCTAATTATTTTTATCATAGCCCGAACCTTTTTATTCTATCTTGCCAAAACCCGGGCCTAATTATTTTCCTTAGTCCATGTTCCACGGCCCCTTTTATATTCTTTCTTTAAATTAATTTCTTTTCTTTTAATCAATATTATTATTAAGCCTTATCTAATTTTGACTAAGCCTAAAACCCTAATCTTTGTTTACCTATTCTTCTTGCTAAATTTTAGAAAAACACCAACCCCTTTACTTCCCATATCTCACGGCCCCTTTGATTATTTTTCCTTGAATTAATTTATTTATTTTAACCAATATTATTATATGTTATATCTATTTTTGACCCTTTTTCTAAAAACCCTATTTGTACCCTAACTTCTATTTTTCCTACTAGATCTTAGGAGTTAAAAACCTATCTTTGTAACTAATTCCACATGGCTCCCTCTTGTCCATTTGTCTCTTTAATTAATTTCTTTAATTTCCTTTAATTAATATTATTATAAACCTTTATTTATTTTTGACTAGGCCTATTAACCCTAACTTTGTTTCCTATTATTGCTACTAGTTTTTAGGAGGTCAAAACCCCATTTTGTTGCCCTCATACACGGCTCCCCTCATGTTACTCTTCTTATTTTTATTTTCTATTTTCTTCCATAATTAAAAGTCCTTATCTATTGTTGACCAAGCCTAAAAATCTACCTTTGTTTCCCTATTCTTACTACTAAAATATAGGAACCCAAAACCCCTATTTTTTCACCATTCTACACGGCTAACTAAAGGAAAAAGAAGAACAAGATTGCTTTATTGCTTCCTTTCAAGAATCCATTACAAGAAACCTTCTAAACTCTTCTCTATTCATCCAACCCTCAAAGATTAAACAAGAAACCAAAATAAATCCAAGAAAACCGTGTAGCCATAGTGATTTTCGAACCTCATATTCCAAAAACAGGTAATTAGATCTGCTTTACTTAATCAATAGGATAGATTAGCAATATAATTGTTAGAATAGGTTTAATCGTGTTTGGAATAGATTTAGAATTGCTTAGAATTATGTAGAAGTATTTTGAACTAAATATTGTTTCTAGTTTAAAGAATGTCGAGTGGCAAGAACATGTTCCAAGAATTATTCCACAAGTTTATCTCATGATCTTACTATGTTCTATGATGATTTATGAATCTTGCTATTTTTTTAGAATTGATGAACTGATTAAAGAATGAACATGTATGTTGTGTCGTGTGTATTATGCATTGGTTCGAACATTTTCTTTAAGGAAAAATATGATTTTTATATTGTAATCTTGATCTTTAATGAATCTTTGATGTTAATCTTGAATATGATCTTTAAATTAAGCTTGTTATGATAGTTTCTTGAATTAAATCTTGATATTATGTGCCAAAAAGGAATTGAATTTGATCTTGTTTATTCCATGTTTAACGATTTATTGTTTAAAGTATAATCTTATGATGTATTGTTAAGTTATATGATTAATTGATGATGATTGTATCTAATTATTTGAAAGTGTCAATTTTGGTATTAATATGTATGATTGTCGAATGGTAATGATAAGGAAAAAGAGGATTTTTATCTTGTTTTATGTAATATTAATTGATAATTGTTAGTTTGCAAGTTTAATTGATTGTTTAATTGAATTATTGAATTGTTTACGTGATTATGTAAGGAGTTGATTTAGTTATTTATTTAGGAAGTAATTTTCGAGTGGTATGGTATTTGGAATAGAATTTTGGGTCAAGTTAAGATGAGCTAGAATTGAATAGAAGTTAAGTTGAGCTAATAAGGAATTGAATTGTGAAAAGGAACCAAGAACAGAACAGAACAGAATTGAATTGAAAAGATGATTAACTATGAAGTGACCGCCTATCTAGTGGCACTCGTGCCATGAACATAGGTTTAGTCGAAGCCACTGTCCTATCTTCGGATTCGGGACAGTTCTTGATCCCAGTGCTTGGGGAGTAGATCTTCGTGGTTGACCCGGCATGAGCAAGGAAAGTTGGGGGGAGTAGATCTTCGTGGTTGACCCCTTACGAGCATATGACTGGTCACGGATTAGCACCTGAACTGAATAGAATAGAAGAGTCAATTGAGGTGTCAAGAAGTCTAGAACGAAATGAGTTGGTATAGAAGGTCTTGGTTTATTAAGTTATTAAGATTGTTTCCGCTGCGTACTTGAACGTTAATGTATATATGTATGGTTTCATGATGATTTGTTTGTCTGTTTGATTGACTTGTTCTAATGATTATGTTTCTAATTGTGTTCTACTGATTAAGTAGAACAATCTAATTACTCACCACTGACTGTGGGCCACAAATTGAACAAATCCTTTTCCAGGTACAGGTGGTGACTGAATTGGGCTACGCATGGGCTGGGATTGTGAGCTTGCCAGCTTAGTAGTTGACCCTGATGTTTAGTTCTAGATTATGTTTTACTTTTATTAGTGGACTTTCTCTATTTTGTAGTATTTCGGACTTTGGAATATTATGTATTTGGGATTATTTAACAGTTTTAAAGAATAATATGATTAAGTTTTAGAGCTTCCGCTGCAGTTTATGAATTTGACCTTAAAGGTTTTTAGAAGTTAAAGATCTGTAATGTTGTTTTCCTCCGAAAAAAACGCTGCTAGATTACGGGTCGATACACTCTAGGTTATAGTTGATGTATTTATCTCTTCTCACATTTCTCACCATAAGAAATTTCTCACTGGAACCCAACCCTATATATATATATATATATAGAAGTAGGCTCATGTGAGAAATGTAGTTTTGGTGAAAAGGGTGAGAAGCAATCACAACCCTTTGATCACCAAATGAAGGGCTAAGATTAAATTTAATTTTCCCTCCTTACTACTTTGATAGTTTGGAGTCAATGTATATATGGTATAAAGTCAATGTATTTTTACTCAATGTATTTATAGTGTATGGTGAATGTACCTATAGTTGGTGCTCAATGTATCTCTAGGTTATAGTTGATGTATTTATCTCTTCTCAAATTTCTCACCATAAGAAATTTCTCACCGGAACCCAACCCTATATATATATATATGTATATATATATATATATATATATATATATAAAAGTAGGTTCGTGTCAGAAATGTAGTTTTGGTGAGAAGGGTGAGAAGCAACCACAAACCTTGATCAACAAATAAAGGGCTAAGATTAAATTTTTACTTATATATATATATATATATATATATATATATAGAAGTAGGCTCATGTGAGAAATGTAGTTTTAGTGAGAAGGGGGAGAAACAATTATGACCTTTTGATGAGCAAATGAATGGCTAAGATTGAATTTGATTTTCCCTCTTTATTCCTTCTATAGTTTAGAGTCAATGTATTTATGGTACAAAATTAATGTATTTTTACTCAATGTATTTATAAGGTATTGTGAATGTACCTATAGTTGGTGGTCGATGTACCTCTGGGTCATAGTTGATGTATTTATCTCTTCTCACACTTCTCACATTAAGAAATTTCTCACCGGAACCCAACCATATATATATATATATATATATATATAGTCATTTGGGATTTCGTCTAATTCGTCTCGATACTTACTTTCAAAATATAGAATTTTCATAATTTTTTATTATATAAAACGGAAGATATTAATATTTAAATATGTGTTTCGGTGGTGTGAAAAAGTAAATGGGTCATTTAGTTTAGGACGGGGGAGTACCAAAAACAAGATATCTAGAATATCAATTCAATCTCATACTATAGTTTCATTCTTGACTTCAAACCCATATCATTTTAAGAACTAATTACCACTTATATACTGTACTTTAGAATAGTGTGGTGGATTTCTAGTAAAATTCTTTCAGGGATCGGGTGATATTATACTTACAAATGGATACGGCAGATGGTTGTGCATCCAGACTAATAATAAAAATATCATGTAACGATAATACTTCAAAATTAAGAGTTCTTGCAGAGATTAATGATTGAATGCTGTAAAACGAATCAAATGGAGAAATGGGATTATTCACGCTAAATAAATATTGAGAGAAATCACCTAAAAACGCCTAATTAACTTGAGCTACACATATCAGATTGATGAAATTCCAGTGGCATTGGAAACTAGATTCAACTATTTTTTTAATAGTAGGTCAGAAGCCCTATTCAAATTTGAATTAAAAAGTCATGACCATTTGAACTTGAGGGTCAAACCAATAGGCTAGGGTTAGGCCCTCTCCTACCCTCCTACAAAATCCGCCCCTGCTCTCGAAGTAGCATTCACCCAATCCCACAATGACAAAGACTTTTACAATGAAAAATCCCATCAGGCCTAGACATAGGCTATGTTTATTTCAATGGATAATACTTGTTGATCCGAACATATTTTAAATTTTCTAGTCTGAACTGATCAGAACTTATTTGAATTTTTTTTATTTGATCGATCTAATCTTGACTTATTACTTGATATGATTCGTATATACGCTAATCCATAAGGAGAAAAATATATCAATTGAGATATTTTTTATTTGTATTCATGAACACTTTTCAAATATGTAATTTTAATTTTGTAATTTTTTTTATCACTGAAATAAGTATATTTAAAGTTTCAAAAAATCAAATAAATTGACGGGCTTGATCTAAACTTATTTTTTCTGATATGATATATAAACTTAATTTTTTTTAAATGATTTGAAATAAATAATAAGATTGCAAAATAAGATGAATCAAACATAGATAAAGGCCTACACCGAAGGAGAATTTGATCACAGATAAATCCAATGAAGTTTTATCCTAAAAGCAATTGATAACAAGTTGAATAGCAAAGTAGCCATTTATGTTTGTCATTTGAGTGCAATCTAGCTACGTAAAATATTGCATGAAGTTATTTCTTTAAGGAATAATGAAACCGCTTAAAAAAACTGGGAGTATGAGATACCATTTGTATCTCATAATAGCATTTTCAAGTACATAATTTTGAGCAAATTAGAAGCATGTATGGCTATCCACCTAATAATAAAGGGTTTTTTAATAAGATATTTTTAACAATGAAATTACAAAAATACTATTGTATTAATATTTCGTGAGATACAATTTTCTAATTAATGAAGAATTTCCATTTAAGCCCCTCCCCAATAAAATTTTTAGGAAAAATTGGCCTCAATGGCACAAACTTTTGCTTGAATACACCAAACAACACGAACTTTAACAAGTGCACCCAGTAGCACGAACTTTAATTTTGGGTGCACTCACTAACACAAACTTTTATATTAGTGCACATAGTGACATAATATGCAATTTTTTATGCCTTGATTTAATCTTGTGGTGAATTTAAATGTACTTGTTTTCATTTATGTAAATAATTAATATTGTTACAATTATCTTTACTTGAGTTTTCATAGAGAATCTCAAACATTATACTTCATCCATGTTATTCTTTACACCCCTCGTTGATGTTTGTGTTAATGGGGTACACCCTTTAAAGTCCGTGTTGTTTGGTGCGTCCAAGCAAAAGTTGGTGCTATTAAAGCCTATTGGGAAGTTGTTCACCCCAAGTCCACATCGGAAAAATAAAGAGTAGGAGAGCTCTTAATTAGTGTCACCAAGCACCTATTAGTATGAGGTCTTTTAGGAAGGTGCCCAAAAATAAATCCGTGCAGGGTTGGTCCAAAGCGGACAATATCATACTAATGATTGTGCTGTGGTGTGTTCGCCTGTGGCCTTACAAAGCCAATTTTTTCAAAATTTTATTATCAAAACAAAACCCTTGCCTACGTGTAGAACCCCCCACAATTTTATTTATTTATTTATTTATTATTATTATTATTATTATTATTATTATTATTATTATTATTATTATTATTATTTTATTTTATTTTTTTGTGATTTGTTCTTTTTCAGTTTCAGCTAACTATGTACTGTACTCAAACAATCCTACTTACTTTAGATGGTACTGCTCAATAAAATACTGGCTACTACCTTGTCCTTTATTCTACTACTATGCGGCTATGCCAACTTTCTCATTATTTTTCCTTGTCCTTGTTTTAAAGCATTATAAGATCTTCACATAAATTATTATCTCAACAAACTTCTAAATTCTATGCCTGAAACATTCATTAACTTCTACTTAATACGAAATTATTGTTATTTTAAAAAATATATATTATAATTATATGTTTGTGCTTGTTTTTTTTCTAAAAATAAATTCCTTGCACTTTCATTATGCTTTCTCAGTTTTTTCTCACATTTGTCCATTATTATGACATGCATATATCCATGTACCTTCTTCTTTTCTTTACTTTTGAGGATTTAATAAGAAACATAAAGCAACCTTATTTAGAAACTTATTATTATTCTTGTCAACCAAGTAACTATTATTAAGCTTCTTACACATATTTATAGAAGTAATATCCCCGGATGTTTCTTTGGTGGTCGTCAAAAAAATTAAATGACCAGTCACGTGAAACTGATATGGTTTAGTTGCACAAAATTATTACCATCTAGTTATTACTAAACTAACTAAGATTGTATTAAATAACCTCAGTATTTATTCTTATTAATCCTAAAAACTTATGAGTTGGTTTATTTTCGAATATGAGACACTAATTAGTGCATTCATCACTACTAGAAAAGATGTTATTTACGACGGGAATTTCCGTTACAAAAATGTGATCCCGTCGTAGAAAAGAGGGGGTCGTAAATGATTTTTCCTGTCGTATAAATATGACCCAGTCGCAGAAAAGAGGGGGGTCGCAAATTATTTTTCCCGTCGCATGCAATACCGTCGTAATGAGCCATTTCTACTAGAGATTGGGTTAGGTATTAGGTAAATTTTAGTGACGGGCTCAAAAACCGTCACAAAAGATCTACACTTACGACGGGATTTAGGTCCGTCATTAATGTGTACCCGTCGTTAATGTACCAATTTTTTGTAGTGCATATACAAGTTTTAACACATTGCCATTACAAGGAAAGTAATGAAGAACGTAACGTAAGGCTCTGTTTGTTTCGACGGAATACTATTTTTCAATGAAATGATTGAAGTAAAGAACAAAGTAAAAGAGAAATAGAAAATAGAAGCAAAAAACAGTGGTAATATAATGGGAGTAGAGAAGATAGCAAAAGCATAGATAAGGGGGGAAATGTGACATACATTAGTTAGAGAAAGCAAAATGATTTTTATTCTCAAAAGGGAAAGTTTACACATTTGAGAAAATCATTTTCCTTCCTTACTTAATAAAACAAATTAAAGGAAAATGAATAGAGGGATGAAGAAAAATGTTTTCCTTCAAAACAAACGGAGCGTAATTAATAGTGGTGAATGGGGAGAGTTATAATGGGAAGGATGGTAAAGATTAAATTAGTTTTAACTGAATCATTTAGTATTATCCAATAGACAAATTTAGTCTAGTTAGTTCTCTTCACTGTTATGAATCATTAAGGGTGCGTTCTCTTCACCTTAAAAAAAAAGTTTCAGGTTTAATAAGTTCAAATAAGTTCAGATAATTTTCAATAAGTTATATCAGGTCTAATAAGTTCAATAAGGTCTAATAAGTTGCAATAAGGTCTAATAAGTTCTAATAAGTTCTAATAAGTTCCAATAAGGTCCAATAAGTTGCAATAAGGTCCAATAAGTTCCAATAAGGTCTAATAAGTTCCAATAAGGTTTAATAAGTTTCAATCAGGTCTAATAAGTTCTAATAAGTTCTAATCAGGTCTAATAAGTTCAAATCAGGTCTAGATTATTATTTTTAATTATTGATCAAATAAAATTAATTAAATTAATAATTAACTTAAGCACTCTTACACAACATAAACCAATTTTATTTTATCATTCTTGTTTTATAATTTTTTAGAGAAACCAATCAGAGTTAGATTGAATTAAACTATTTTTTTATATTATAAAATAAAACTTATTTTTTATTTTGGGTTTGATTTAATTTTGGTCCAAATTAAACTTTACCCATCCTCCGTATTATTATTACTAATTTTGGTCCAAATTAAATTTACCCATCCTCCATATTATTATTATTCAATCCGTTCTAGTTTGTTAATTTTACTACAAGTGAATTAAGAAAAATTAAATATGTAGATAAATTGTTATTGGAATTGATAATATTAATTAATAATGGGTTTGAAAAAAGATATACTAATTATTATTACCTTCTTGAACGTAATTCAACAATAAAAAAAACATAGGTTCAAATGTATAGAATATTATTATCATCATCATCATCATTATTATTATTAGTTTATTTTATTCAATCATATAAAATACGTTCCAATAAGTTTCAATCAGATTTAATAAGTTCTAATAAGTTCCAATAAGGTCTAATAAGTTCTAATAAGGCCTAATAAGTTCCAATAAGGTCCAATAAGGCCTAATAAGGTCCAATAAGGCCTAATAAGTTCCAATAAGGTCTAATAAGTTCCAATAAGGTCTAATAAGTTCCAATAAGGTCTAATAAGTTAAATAAGGTATAATAAGTTAAATCAGATCTGATAAGTTCAGATAAGTTCAGATAAATTCAGGTCTAATAAGTTGAAGAGAACGCACCCTAATTCCTCTATCAATCATATACTAATTGAAATTGATTAAAAATAAATGAATAATAAAAAAAAAAACTATTAGTATTGTCAAATTTTTATAAAGTATACTACAATATATCATTGTTGCATTTTGTATTGGTTAACGAGTTACTTTTTTTTGGTTATCAAATAAATAAATAAATAATATATAGTACTTATATTAACATCAACAAATTAAATTCATCGAACAATCAAGCGCAGGTCTCAATTTTATTTTATACTTTAATTAATAATAAAGTGCGAGGCTAGCTTCAATGTATCATTGTAATTTTGCTCCTACTTTGATTCCTTCCAAGTGCTCTAGTTTCCCCATTTTAATGTTCAGAATAATTTGTCGTAGTGCATCATTTAATTTGTTATTTTTGCATTATAAATACAATAATAACATTACATATTATAATCTCTATGTTTTAAAATAAAGTCCACAATTATTTTATATTAAAACTAACCTAAATTAATACGTAGTAGGTCACATTTCCCTATCTATATCCTAAGAAAGTTCCTTTCAATGGATGTACTTGTAGTTCCTTTCTTATTAGATGTTTATCATCATTATTGGTTCTATAATGAGTGAAAAAAATTTCTAAGATGTGGGATATTGGACGCCAAAACTTTTGCTTCGTTTGAGATTTTAGCTTATATGCAACTCTCATGTGAGACTGTCCAAATTTGTACTTCCTCTGCTCCATATTTGTTGCAACGTTTTTTCACGCTTATCAATGCATAATTTAAATTTGTTTAATTCTGTTTTACCAAAAATTATAAAAATTATATCACAATAAAATACACATTTAGAGTATTTAAAAGAGATCCCACAACATACATGAGTATATTTAATTGTTTATATGTATAAAGCACAAAATGAATTATATTAGTGATTATGAATAGTGCCCAAATTATAATTTATGATAAAAATTTATTATGCATGATAGTCTCACAAGAGAAAATTTATTAATTATTTATTTCCTAAGCCACGTTTAGTTGAATGAAAATTTTGATTCAAAATTTTTTTTTTTAGAAAAAAAAAACAATTTCAAATTCATTTTTTTATCGTCATTATTATTATTATTATTATTATTATTATTATTATTATTATTATTATTATTATTATTATTATTATTATTATTATTATTATATTTTTTATATAAAACTTATGTTTCTTGGAACATTCATAGTTAAATGGGCTTTGAGCATATGAATAGAGGAAGAAGGAACGAGGCGAAGAAGATGCGAGACACAGGTCGCACCTATGACCCTGGGCTCGTACCTTGCAACCCTAGGCTCGCACCTCGTGAGTTTTTCCTGCCTTCCTTGGTTGAATTTGCCAAACCATACGGGTTTTTTCCCATTGCTTTCCTATGACGTTATTGTCACTTATGCAATGGGTGATCTAATAGTCATTTAATTTAAGCTACTTAAAACCTGGACGTTTAATATGATATTATTATTGAGATTAATTCACAATAATTCCATATTAAATTTAGATTTTGTGGGGCATAAATGTGGTTGAATGCTCATGAAACTTGACTGATTAACTGTTATGTAGTAGTGACTATAAATTAGTAACTTGATTCATATGCTAAATTGTGTGAAAAATTACATTGAGTTTTCTCTTTAAAAGCTTGCATGCTTGCTCAATAAAATTCTTGCAAAATATATATTCAACTTTCGAATTCCTTTTTTTGATTTACTTTGACAATCTGAATCATCAAAGTAGATTGTTTTCTCTGCACTGTATTTCATTAGTTATTTCATATTAACCCGGTGATCATAAAGTGGCGAAATTAAACTAATAAAAAATCGTAATTTTTGTGCCTTTGAAGCGATATGTCCAGATTTCTTCCTGCTCATATTATAACAAGGTTATCCTGGCTTGACCCTACGTACTTCAAACTTTGAGTTATCTATATAGTACTTCACAAGTTCAGCATAGTACAATTACACATGACAAATAACATAATTATAGAACTTAACAGATGTGACAACTTGTTAGGAAATTGAAGTGAATAATAAAATCTAATAATGTCATTTCTCTATGATCAAATATCATTTATCTCGTGAGACCACCTGACAGTTTGAAATAACTTTTAATTATAGATAAAACTATAATTTTTTACTATACATGTTTAGCTTTTTACATACATAACTAATTAAGCTTTATATAAAATTTATAATTTAGATCGAAATATTATAATTTTTAACCAAAAAGTTATCCTAACGATCTGAACACTGGTTGAAAATGGAATTAGTGAAGCCACACCAAAGTGGCGGTAATTAATATTAAAAATTTCACATGCAATGATATTAAGTAATAATCTTTTTGGAGGAAATGTTATTTTATTGATACTTTCTACTCAACATATATTATTGAAGCATGGGCATGGGTTTACTTAGCTTGCTTGTAGTCAATGAGATGATTATTTCCAACCCATATTCACCGTCATTTGAGCATTAACCACAACCCTAATTTATTTTAATATTGGGAATCATGATTAGCAAGGTGTTGAATTATACAAATTAAACATTTTACCCCCCAAAAAGTCCAAGTTAATGGCACATACTAAAGTAATTAAAAATCCCAAAAAAAAAACAACTACCATGCACAAATTATGAACCATAATAACGCAGATTTGGACGGGGATTTTGCACCATTCAACTTAATCAAACCCTAGGGTTAATTGATGAAATAATGTAATGTAAGCATGGTGTTGTATATATTTCATTCCATGCACCACGCCTTTAATGATAATCAAGAAAATGGGTGTGCAACTTAGCTACTAATTTGGTTGATTCATTATCTATATTCAGATTGGTAACTATACTCCCTCCGGTCTCAAATTACTTGCTACATTCTCTTTTACACATAAAGTTTTCAAGACACAACTTTGAACACTAATATTTAATTTCATATATAAAAAATTTATAATATATATATGGAAAGTATACATCTAGACAAATCAAATGAGATCTCACATAACTATGTTTTTCCTTACGCATATAAAACTAGAAGCAGTCGAAAACCACATGCAAACAGTGGTACGACTTAGAATATAGTAAATAATGTGAAAAAGGAGGGAGTATTTACCCATAAAAATGTAAAATTAAAAAGCTACCAAAATAATATTTTTTTTTTTATTGTGACACCCCCAAAATTCAATGTTTTTAATATTGCTATTTTGAAAAGAAAAAAAAAGAAGTTAAATTATTATTGTTCCTCAATTCCTATTTCCTACACCTCAATTGCCTTTTAGGGTGTGTACTCGTGACATTAAACTTTGATTTCAAGTACAAGTTAACTAAATTTCTAGCTAGTAGCTAGGTGGCTTTCACAAAAGAGACCTCCATATAAAATGAAAAATATATAAATAAATAAAGAAATTTGTGGGAATGCTAAATAATAACATGCATGATGATACCCCCACCAAAGTCAATAAAAAGACTCATGGGAAGAAGAGGGGGGCATGTGCAAGGAACGTTGGTAAACATAGAGTTTCTCTCCTTTTTATGTGAAAAGATTGATAAAGTTTGTGAACATTACCCATTTTAGTTAGGGTTTTGCCATTTGTAGGTTTTCATGAAATGTATAATTTAATTATGGGATTTTGGGAATGAGATCCTACTACATACTTTTACAATGGCCACTAGCTCAAAGCATGTATTATATTATACACAACAAAATATATGGAAACAAATAATAAAATTCCAAAAATTTTCTCATAATTGGTTAAATCCCATGCATGATTTTGTAGGGATATGTGACTGAATTATTTTTGAAATTTTTCTTCCTGTACCACAGCTTATAATGCTTCACTTCCAGCTAGTGAACTCATCTTCTACATGGGTTTTGCTTAACCTTCTTGTAGACTTCAATTATATCAATAAAATAATATAACCAATTAATATATTTTCTAAATTGGTAATAATAATATAATTTGATAAAACATGCATGTCAAAATCACTCGTTGATCAATGTAATTGATGTTTGATCTAATTGGTATATTTTTACTTTTAATTTTGCTTTTTGAAGGAAATTAAAGGTGAACATTACCCGCACAAGGCTCTGAATCTCATAAAATTATCTTGGCAGAAGCTACAGGGGGTGTTGAGCCAGTGACCATAAGGACCACAGGGCACTTGGACCAACAGATCCAAGACCCTTCGACTTATTTTTTTTCAAATGAATGTGTATTTCATTTTCCTTTTACTTTAGGGAAATAGTGGTTTTAAGACAAGCTGAGAGAAGTTTGACATACTTCATCATTTTTATATTACTCACAACATATCTATTTGGCAAGCATTTTAATTAAGGGACTTGTTTCAAAGTGCAAATGAACAAATTAATCAAAATTTTTTTGACATCGGTAACTTAATTATGATTTCCCTCTTGCTTGTGTTATTATTTTTTTAATTAATTAGATTGTTTACACCCTTAAAAAAATTCATTAATTGCATGTTGATTAATGTTGCAAGTAATATGAATCATCTGAAGTATTTTTAGCCACACACTATAGCATTAGTACTTGCTTTTTGAAATTTTTTATATCTCTACCAAACAAACCCAAAATAGAGAGGAAAAAATGTCTAATTTATAGTTGCACATAAATTGGAAGTAGTATTAGTAAAATTATAATGTTAAACTCGAATATTAATAATGTTGAATGAACTCTCCAAAAAAAAATGAATTTTTTTTCTTTGTTTTGGAGGAAAATATTTTCCTCCATCTCTCTACTCATTTTTCTTTCTTTTTTAGGTAAAGGGAGGAAAATGATTTTCTCTAAGGTGCAAATTTTCACTTTTGAGAAGGAAAGTCAGTTTCCTTTCTCTAACCAAGGTATGACATATATTCCACATTATCTAGTACTTTTGCTTTGTTCTCTACCCCATTATCACTCTTTTTTTCATCTATTTTCTATTTCCCGGCCTCTTATTTTGTTTTATAATTCAATCATTCTATTGAAAATAGTTTTTTGTCAATTCAAACGGAGCCTAAAGTTTATGGGATAAAGACTTCACCAAAACAAAGTGTTGAAATATTAATATGAATCAGCTAGTATCCCTTTTTTTTTGTAGGAGGTTAGTAACTTCTTGCTAGCATCCAATATAGTAAGTAGTAACCATTATTTATGTGATACCATATACACAATGAAACTTTTGACTATATATTGGAAATCATCATTCATCCCTAACAACTTATCTAATCATGAAAACTGCAATATTATAACTTTTGCCTTTCTACATATATATACAACTGCTTTTTATGTTACTTTTTGGATAAACTTTGCATAAATCAATAAACTACATATATGTTTATTTGAGAGAAAGATGGGTAAGATTGTATATATATAATCCTCCTTTTAATTAATTGTATACCAACTTCTAGTGATTGTTGGTATGGAGACGTAGCTACTTTGGGCTTGGGATTTAAGAGATCATAATAACCCCTTAAAACTTTTAAGGTTGATTATATTAATGTATTGCATCTTTACTATCGTGGCATCTACATATAACTTCTTGGGGAAACAACTAGGATGATGAACCATTTACAAAATCAAAGATGACAAGAAAAGAATGTACTTGACTTCTTGGTATCCACATTTCAAATGATAAGATTTCATTCTTCTAAAATATCTATTTCCCACTTGATTCTATGCATTCTATCAAATTTTATTTATTTTTTTAAAAAGAAAAGGTAAATAGGAAAAGTCAGGTACGTAGTACCGTAGAGGCGTGATGCAGCCACGAAAAAGGAGAACATGACATCTATAAAAGGATCAATATCGATGTGCAAAGGAGTCTAGTACCCTAGAGACACGATGTAGTTAGCGAACTTATTGGCTTCACGATACATATGAGTTGAGACAGAACTAATAAAGTCCCAGATGATGTTTTGAATATCTTTCATTAATAGTTGAATCTTCTAGGTGAGTCAGAATTTACCATGCAAAATATAGATAACAACGAGATTATAACCTTCAATGAAGATAGGGGAGAACCCAAAATCACGAGGTAAAAGAAGACCATTTTGGAGTGTCATCGCTTTGGCAACCAAAGGGGAGGTATCTTCTAAACAGAACGAGTGTGCGGCGAGGAAGTTCCCCTGGTGATCACGAAGAACTACACCAGCAATAGCCAACTCACCGCGAGAAGAACCATTAAAATTTAACTTAGCTTGATGGTACCAGGAGAAGGAGGGAACCACCGGACCAAGTGAGAAGACTGTGAGGGAGCAGGAGGAGGCGAGGGAATCTGCAGACAGACGTGCCTTCCATTCTTGAAAGTACAAAAATGCGCGAGAGAAAATAATTATAGACGAAAGAGGAGTGTTATAAAAAAACTAACATATTTCTAGCTTTCTAGATACTCCAAAGGACATGGAGGCATTTTACAAGAGAAGGGAAGTGGGTTGACCAAAGATGCAGAAGGAGAGTCGGAAGCGAGTACATATTGGAGAGGGAGGCTAACCAGTAAATGGCTTGATAGTGAGACCAAATCGGGATGATATTAGGACAACAAAGGAAGAGATATCCTAGAACTATTTCACTTTTCTTACAACTCTAATGGCTCGTTTCATAGCTGAAGAAATGGGAACTATTAAATGTTATTTAACGTGAAATTCGATACATTTTATATATAGCCCTTTTAGTAATACAAGTTCATCCATAATCTTGTAATTCTTGTGTTTTTCTTATGATTTTTCCTTATTATTCATTATTACTTTGGGAGCGATATTCGGTGGGAATGAAAATTTATGTGAAAAAAGTAAAAATAACATTGGGTTAATTTGCATTTTCAAAGACACGAGCATTTCTCTTAGCCCTTTTAAATCCCCTGGCCCAGATGGTTTCCATTATTTCTTTTTTAGAGACCATTGGGAGATTTTACAATCTGACTTGGTCTCCTTCTTTTCCCACCACTTCAGGATGGGTTGCATCCCCCATTCTATAAACTCAACTAACATAGCCCTCATCCCTAAGATTAAATTCCCCTCAACTCTTTCCAACTTTAGACCCATAAGTCTTTGTAATAATGTCTATAAGATTTTCTCTAAAATCCTTATCAATAGGCTCAAACCTATTATCCATGATTTGATTTCTCCACATCAAAGTTCTTTTATTCCTTCCAGAGGAACTGAGACTAATGCTATTATTGCCTAGGAAATCCTTCATTCCTTGATGAAAAGGAAAGGAAGGAATGGTTGGTTTGCTTTGAAAATTGATTTAGAGAAAGCCTATGATAAGCTTGAATGGAACTTCATTAGAAATAGTCTAGCTAGGTTCAACGTTGATCCTCATTCCATCAGACTTATCATGAGTTGTGTCACTATTGTCTCTTCTTCAATTCTTATCATTGGCAAACCTTCTACCCCCTTCCTCCGTACCAGAGGAATCAGACAAGGTGAACCCCTCTCTCCCTACCTTTTTATCATGTGTATGGAACGTCTCTCCCTCCTTATCCAGGAAGCTTGTAGGGAGAAAAATTGGATACCTTTCAAAATGGGTAGAAACCAGCTAGAAATTTCCCACCTGTTGTTTGCTGATGACTTGATCCTGTTTGGTCAATGTAATAGGAATACCATTGACACTGTTCTCTATTGCTTAGACCTTTTCTCTTCTGCATCAGGTCAATCAATAAATTCTTCTAAAAGCCAGGTCACTTTCTGCCCTAATACTTCAGAAGCAGACATCTCCTACTTTCTCTCTTCCTATCCTTGTAGGAGGACTGAGGATTTGGGATCTTATTTGGGTTTCCCAATCCTACATAAGAGACCCTCTCAGGGTAAATATCAATTTATTGTTGATAAGTTTAGATCTAGACTGGCTCAATGGAAGGTTAAATTTCTTTCAAAAGCAGGCAGACTTTGTCTTATTAACTATACTCTCACCTCCATTCCTTTTTATTATATGCAATTTAATAAGCTTCCTCCTCCAATCATTTCCTCTATAAATTCTATTGTAACCAGATTCCTCTGGGGCTCCTCTCATAGTAGGGGAGTTCATTAAGCTTCACTCTCTTCCACCAGATATGTTTGGGACCTCTACACAAATGCTTCAAAATGGGTTATTGGTCAAGGTAACCTCATTTCCTTTTGGTCTGATGACTGGTCCCATGGGGGGAAGTTAAGGCAGTATATGCATGTACCTTTGAATTACAACAACACTGATATCACTCTTGCTGATTGTATTCAACAGGGTAAATGGAATCTGTCCAACCTGGATTTCATCCATCCTGCATCAATCCACAAATTGGTGCTGGCTTCTCCTATCCCATGTCAACCTTCTTTTGATTTCCACTATTCTTGCTTCCAAAAGAAGGGGAAGTTCTCAATCAAGTTAGCCTATAATAATTTCTTTTCAAACAAGTTTGACAAAGATTGTGACTTTTTAATTTCTTCATTTGGAAAGCTGATTTCCCTCCTAAGATTAAGTTCTTCTTATGGCAAGTCTGGTGGGATAGGTTGCCTTCCAATAGTACCCTATGTCTGAGACTTTTTGCATCAATGGTGCTTGTACTTTCTGCCAAAATGTTAAAGAATCACCCTTTCATATTCTGTTCCATTGCTCCAGAGCAGTTTAATTCTTGAACCTGCTACCTTCAATTATCATTCCTTCAAGTATTTCACTTCCTTGGCTAAAAGAACAATTATCAAATTCCTTTGCACTACAAAAAAAAAGAGCTTTTAGCTACGGAAAATTAGAGACGGATTTTAAAATTCGTAGCTAAATTTAGAGAAGGATTTTTAAAATCCGTCTCTAAATTTAGCTACGGATTTTAAAATCCGTCTCTAATTTTTTAGAGTAAAAACTTTAGGGACGATTTTTAAAATCCGTCTCTAAATTTTGCTACGTATAGTAAAAACTTTAGGGACGATTTTTAAAAAACGTCTCTAAATTTTGCTACGGATTTTAAAATCCGTAGCTAAATTTAGCTACGGATGTTTATATCCGTCTCTAATTTCAGCTACAGATTTTAAAATCCGTAGCTAAATTTAGTTACGGATTTTTAAATCCGTCTCTAAATTTTGCTACGGATTTTAGCTTCCGTCTCTACTATTTATTTCATTTATTAACAATTCTATGCATATAAGATTGACAAATAAAACTTGGTACAGTTGGTAAGAGTGTTACCCCGTGACTTTGAGGTCACAGTTTCGATTCCTACCAACTATGATTCGTGAGACTAATAGAAATTTAATAGAATGCTCACGGGTTCAATTCCTCCTAAGTGATGCATCACAACTTATTCACAACATGTCCATTTTTAAATCCGTCTCTAAATTAGAGACGGATTTTAAAAAATACGTCCCTAATTTGAATTAGCGACGAGGATGTAGCGACGGATAAAATCCGTCTCTAAATCCGTTGCTAAATCCAAATAGCGACGGATCTAGTCGATTTAGAGATGGATTTGGTCCGTCGCTAAAAGATCTTTTTTTTGTAGTGTTGCCTTTGATGGAGTCCCCTACAACCTATTATTCTCCTGCTGTCTTTGGGGGCTTTGGAAAAGAAGAAATGCTTGGGTTTTTAGAAGAAACAATTGTTCTGCCAATGATAGCTTTGTTCAAGCTCATTTTCAATCATGGGAATTCCATAATGCTCTGAATCCTTTTTCCACACTATCACAAATCCAAACCCAAACTGTAATAACCCAAAAATTTGGGCTATTTTAAATTTTTAATATTTAATTACACATATTGTTGGCACAACTTTTCGAATCAAACTAAGCCCAAATTAAAACTCGAGCCCAACATTTTACCTTGCCTTGCTAAGTTAAGGCCAAAGCCCAATACCCTTTGTCACCTAGGCTCACACGGCTCCCCTTTTCTTGAACCAAATATTTGTTTTTTAAATCTTTTAATTAATAGATACGAATTAAACAAAAATCCTATTTTTAAATATTCTTTACCTATTTTTAGGAATTCACCTAAACCATCTAAGAGTCTATATAAACCCCCCATAACACTAAATCCCACGGCATCTACAAAGAGAACAACACCACAAACTTTCTTCCACCTCTCAAAAATATCTAAACACAAAAATTCAAAGATCAAGAGACCCAAAAAGATTGAAGCAAGAAAAAGAAGGAAACAAAACCAAGCCTTGTTCGAACTAATCACACGACCAACCCAAGCCAAAGATTCGAAACTCTTACACTTCAATTTAAGGTAATTAGATGTTTTGCCTAATCTGTGAATTAATTAATTATATAATTCACAGAACAAGTTTAGAATTAATTTTGAATTGATAAAATTGCTTGACAATGTGTTCACGTGTGATGGCCAAGTATGGTTTAATGATTTGATGATTTTACGTTCTTTCATGATTCTATGATTAATATATGAACCTTGCCATGAATCCTAATGATTGAATTAATGAATTATTATCTAGCATCATAACCGAATTGTTCCATTTATGTTCTTTAATTTTTCAAGTGAATTGGTGAATTAAAGATTGGATCTTTTACTTGTAATTTTGTTCAATCTATGATCCATTATTATTTTCTTGATTTATTATTTAAGTTCTTGAATTAAAGAGTGCTAATCCTGATTAATTGAAGAGGAATGTCGAATGATGAATTGTTTTGTGGAATAATATTCGAAAATCTTGAATTATTTTTAAAGCATGGATTTTTATGAAGATGGTCTAATATAAGTATTGTTATTGTTTAGAATTAATTAATTAAATTCTTGAATTATATTTTTGTTTATTATTTATTCATGAAATTTCCGTGTATTGATGATCATGAATTGATGAAGTAATATGATTGTCTAAGTTGTTATTGAGTCTAGAAGTCAAAGTTAGAATGTTTGACCTAGGGTTGACTAAGTGATAAGTTGGGTTACTTAGAGTCAAAGTTATGATTTTAAATAAAATAATAATATTATAATAATAATGAAGGAAAGGAAACAGAGTAAGAGGATATTGTCTTGTTTCGATCTCTGGCTAGGAAAGACTTGGTATTTAAGATGGCCGATATACGTGCTGCACCTCTCTTTCCTGAGATTTCGAACATCTCAGTTCCAATTACGGTCACCTAGTACTTCCAATTATGGTATACTCTACCGAGTATAAGGAATTGACGGCTGGCATACACTGTTAATTGGAATTGACGGACAGTTATGTCATAATTAAGGAATTGACGGCCGGTATGAGCACCATGTAAAATACGTAATAAATGTTGAGGAAAGATGATGATGAATTGGTTAATGAAAGATAATGTAATGGAACAATCACTACAAGAAAATTGAGTTTTAACAACAGAGGCTTATCTGCATCATTAGCAATACAGGGTGTTTGATCACAGGTCAATGGAGCTCCTGCTACTCTTCCTCAGCTCTCATGGCAGAAGTTTTAGCCATTAGAATCACCTTGCAATGGCTCAGCACTTCCAACCACAAAGGGTGCAAGATTGTTTCTGATTGCAAGAATGCAGTGGACAGTATTAACAATAGTGATTATGCCAAAAATTATCTGAATTTGGCTAACTTGTTTTGTGATTGTAGGGAGCTACTAGATCTCTGTTCACCTTCTCAGATTCAGTACAAGGATAGGAAACTTAACAAACTGGCGGATAGACTGGCTAAACATACAAGGAATGCTTATAATAATTTTTTGTTCACCAGTGATTGTGATCCAAATTTAGTTAATATTTCATCCACTCCTTGCTATATTATGGATTGGTTTAAACCAATTGGGAATTACTTTATTTTTTATGATTCCGGCTAGAATAGTAGTTTTTGGATGTTTAATTAGTACTTTAGTTGTGACTAACTTTAAATTATTATCTATCTAATTTCCCCCTTTTTAACCAAAAAAAAAAAAGACAAGAGCATTAATAGTGCGTTCTCTTCAACTTGTTAGACCTTAAAACTTATTTGGACTGAATTTATTTGAACTTATCTGAATTTATTTGAACTTATTAGATCTGAAGTTATCAGAACTTATTGAAACTTCTCTAAATAAACTTATTTTTTTAAGATGAAAAGAGCAACGCTAAATTAGTCGTCCTTGCAAAGTTTGATAGATATTCGCTTTTACTATAAGTATTTATATGACCGATTATTTAGCGAGTTATATATAACATTTAAAGAATCACAATGGTTCTTTTTTCATCTTGAGAAGTAAAGGAAATTTATCACTTTATTGATGGTAAGACCAATCAAACATCAAATCTCAAGAATTTGAGGTTAAGGGGTAAATGTAGTCAGAAATCTGAATAATTGACCATTATCAACTGATATTGAATTAGTTTTAATTTAGACCGAATTTTTAGTGACCGTGTACCAACCTAGCGCATCCGAATTAGACCGAATATGTTTTACGCATATCGACATCGACTGGTAACGAGCCTGTTTAAAACTGGACAAGTTTTCGACCTATTTTCTTATACCTAGATCGACCGGTACCGAAGCTGTTATCAAACCGAACCTGTTTTTGACCTGGTTAAAACCCGTTTTTGACCGTCCGTTTTTACCGAATCCATATTGTACGGAATCTGTTGTTGGGCAACCATTTTTAATCGAATCCATATTGTACCAAACCTATTTTGGACTGACCTTTTTAACCAAAGTTGTTCACAACTAAATCCATTTTGGACCGAACATGTTTACATGATTTCTCTAAGTCACCAAAAAATAATGAAATTTAATAGAAACTAATTAAATTAAAAATTCATTATACTATTTTGAGTTGTACTAATAAATGCAGCCCTAAGAGATGCATATAAGACATAAATACATTACTTAAAATGGTTATAAGTTGTAAATTCCAGAAAAAGCTATACATCCATGGACGTAATAACTGATCAGTTATTGAATATTATTTCTATTTTTAGTTTCTTATATGCAACTCTAAGATTTTTCCTATTATTTTTATTTCACAAAAAAAAATTAAGTTAAATATACTGTATTCACATTAGTCACTTATTAAAGCTAATTTTCATTACAATGGTTCTATAAATCCAAATAGCACATAATCCGATCTTAATCGACATAAAACACTCCTTGACCCGTATGGACCTGATATATATATTTTTCCATAAGAAAGGATCCTAATCAGATTTGTTCTAACCTGAATTGTTGTGAACTCGATCTGGCATTGGGTTTTGAGCCGAATGGAATGAAACTGACTATTTATATAATTTAGGCGTTCACATAATTTTCCAATCCTGAATTTCTAAGCCAAAGCGTCTGGGGCAACTAACCTGAAAAACCGACATCCGATCCGAAACTTTGAGTTGAGATATTGTATTATGACCGAACGTTTAAGCTAAGACAGATGGATTACGACATGACCGTCACAACTAATTATGAGATGCATACCACTAACACTCCAAAACCTGACAGAGTCGGGCACAACAAGGGCCAACAATTATCCCCATGAACCACCAGGCCACAAGTCCTTCTGGCACACTTTGTCCTCACTCATGTGCACCTTGAGAAACTTCCTAGGAAGTTACCCATCTTAAAATGACTCCCAATCAAGCACGCTTAACTCTGAAATTTCTTAGAAAATGAGTTTCCTAAAAGAATGATTTATATGTCTTTGATATGGGTAGTATATGTAATTCCTGTAAAGCAATCATGAGGGGAATTACATACACCCCCACTTGAGAATGGCAACAACCTCATTGCGCCTAGAACCCTAGGGACTCTATTATTACACAAAAATGGCTTCTAGATCGCCCCAGTGTTACATCCAATTTGGATACAATTCACATCCCGAACACTAGAGACCCTAGCATTACACCAAATGACTTCTAGGTTGCCCATAGTGTTGCATCCAATATGGATCACCAGAATTCTGCCCCGCTAGGCGACTAACCTTAGGATTAATTATCCACGATCAACACTCGGTCGTCGCAAGGTTGCTCTGATACAATTGGGTTATGCGTTACAATGGTTAGAATATTTTAATTCCCGGCTCAATCGTTGTCGTCCGATAAGATTGGAAGTGTAAGATCATATTTTGGGCATCTATCCGGCGCCGGAAGTTTGGTCATTCTTATACACAATCAGCTGCGAGTTGAACATTGGTAGAGTAACGCCATATTTTGGGCGTCTACCTGACGAACATTAGGACTTGGAGTTGCGAGGCCATTTTCATGTTGGGGCCCTGTGCAGTAGACCTCTTTGCAGACCTCTAGAAAAGGCCCTGGATATTGCCAAGGAAAATACCAAATTCAATCGGATACTGAACAAGACCAAACATTATATTACCGATCGATATTGAAAAGGCTTATATAACCTATTTTTAACCGACCACTTTTGACCAAACCCATTTTAACTGACCTGTTATCAACTGTTTCACCCGTTTTAAAATCCTATTATAGAGGGACTTGAAATTAGTGTTCTTGCCTATTTTTAAAACAGTGGTTCATTTGACTCCAAAATTAAGGAATAATTAATGAGTTATGGAGTAACGTGGCCATGCTTAATTTGCATGGCTGGTAAGTGGGTGGGAATGTCCTTTACTCTTTGGCAAAACTGCACAATTAACCAAGCGCGTTACACACATAGTTTTATCAACTGCCTTTAGTGTAAGCCACTTTTTAATTAATGTGAAAAGTTGCGCAAAAATCTATAATTAGGTAGTGGCACGCGTATATAAGAATAGCTTAGGTTTTGAGAAAGAATGAAACCCCCCTCAAAAAAAAAAAAAGAAAAAGAAAAATCACATACATAGTCGTTATTAATTTGTTTTATGAATAATTACATTAATAGTTACCAACTATTGTACTTTTTATTTTATAGGTACCAACTTTTGATTATTCACTAGCAGCACGAACTATTACATAAAGTTACAACGATAAGTATGGATGACATATAAATAGGTATGGATGACTTATAAGTTGCAATAATATTTAGGTCATATACCTATCATTACAACTTTATGTAATAGTTCGTGCTGCTGGTAAATAATCAAAAGTTAGTACCTACTCCCTCCGTTCCCATTTGTTTGTCCTGTTTAACTTTGCACATATGCCAATGCATTTGTTTGACTTTAAATATCTTTTTTTGTAAATGTGTAAAAATTATAATAATTGGTTATTAATAACGTACTCATTGAAACGAATCAAACAAGACCCCACATGACTATATTATGTTTTATATGTTGAGAGTAATTTAGAAGATTCTCCGACCTTATAAATAGTATCAAGATTCCATACAGGACAAACAAATGAAAACGGAGGGAGTATAAAATAAGAAGTGCAATAGTTATAGTTGGTATCTATTAATTTAATTATTCCTTTATTTTAAGATATATGTTATTATGTGAATTAGTTTTAGTGTAGTGTAGCTTAGCTAAAAAGGGCTAGCTTGTTTAGCATTGACAACTTTGAATTGGCAGAAAGTTGATTGATAGAGGAAGATTGGCGGTGCCACGATAATATTAATAATAATTAAGCATATGATGTTGATGATGATTATATATAATGATTATCTAATATGGAGTAATATATGTAGTGTAGGAGTATTTATTTTCAATCACTTTGTGAGTAGGAGTGATGCCATTTCAAGAATAATCTTTGATGCCTAACAACAACTTGCACTAATTTTAATTTTAATTTTTTTTTTATCCCCTAAAATTTGCTAAATTATTTGCTCTACTTAATTACATTTTGTTACAAATTTCATCAAATTTTAACTATTAATATATTATTTAATCGTATATTAAAAAAAAAAATACATTCATTTCAATTTATTGATTACGTATTATTGCTAGTTGCGTGTATAAAAAGTATTTAATCATGAGAAGGTGAAAAGGTAAAAAGGAGATGTATTAAACAGCTATTACCTATAAGTACAAGGACTAACAACTATAGATACATTATTCATTATATTGCAAACTATAAATACGTTATGTATAAATACATTCACTTTGTACTTTACATATGTTATTTCCAACGTGGTTTATACAAGTGTGCATGGGCGTGCACGCATGCGTGGCATGTGTGTGTTTTTCTATGGTTAAGTTTAGGAAGAAAGATTAGAGCGTAATTTAAAAATCTAATCTTTCTCACTACAACTAGTCTTCTCACATACGCTTAAGGTCTTGTTCATTTGGGCTTAAGTTCTAAAATTACAGAGTAATTTATTTCATTTCATTTCAGTTAACTCTAGGATTTAGTTTTATGGAGTTAGTAAAGATGATATTTAGAAACTACACATTAATATCTCACTTTAATTAATTAAGAAATTAGCTTTTTGACCCGTTTATACAAGTGTGTGTGGGCGTGCACGCATTCGTGCACATGTGTGTGTCTGTCTAGGATTGAGTTTAAGAAGAAATATTAGAGAGTAATTTAAAAATCTAATCTTTCTCAGTAAAGCTAGTCTTCTCGCTCGCATACGCTTAAGGTCTTGTTCATATTGTTTTTTCCCACTTTTGATTTCTGTCTTCCTTTTAAAAAGCTAAGTATCGATGTGTATATATTATTTTTTCCCACTTTTTTCTGAAATAAAGTTTTTCAAATTGAATTTTTTTAATGCGCATTCACTTAAAAAAAATGCACATATATCAATGTTCATATATATTTTTTTATCCATTTTTGTGAAAAAAAATAAATTAAAATCGAATGGAATTGAGTGGGAGGAGACATAATTAATGAATGTGAAATTGTAACTGAAAGAAAGGAAAGGACATGAAAAGATGAAGGAGGTTACGCTAATGCTCAACGGTTGGCATGAAAATGAAAGAAAAAAGGGGATTGGAAGAGGAGACGACAAGTAGCAAATTGATGTAAGAAAGCAATGGAGAAGAGTTTGGAGGGAGGGAGAGATGGCACGTGTCACATGTATGTTTAGGGGTGAGTATTAATAGACTAGTTTATAGATGTATGCACAAAACGCGTAAAGTCAAAATAGAGCTATCAAATTAGGACAAACTATGAAGTTACCATAGAATTATTTATTACATTCGTTACATTTAGGGGGCGTTTGAAATTTTCTAACATGATCTGATCTGATCTTAACTTTTCATTTTGATCTTATATCTACTTTTCTGATCTGATCTGATTTTTTCTAATTGTAGTTATTATTATTATTATTATTATTATAGTTATAATTTATCTAATCTGATCAAAAAAATTCTGATTTGATAAGAATTTTCTTAAAATATATAAGTACATGAGTGGTTATTTAATTTGAATCAAACGCATCCTTAGAATGAAAAACATATATGTACCCCTTACATTTAAAAAAATTATACTAAGTATTAGATAAATTTAGAATGAATCACATATACCTAGAGATGTCAATTTTTGACTTGACCCGAAAAACTCAATAAACCCAACCATACAAAGTGGGGTTTCACGAAAAAAACAACACAATCCTGTTTTAAACCCGTTAAATATACTCAACTCTTAACCCGATCCATCATGCTTTTAACCCGACCCGAAAATTATTAGTAATTTAGTAAATGTATTATATTATGTAAAATTTTAGGCAAAACATTTTCTACCATTAAAACTTTGAATTTAACATTGTTTTTGTTGGACCACAACATCAATTATTTGCCATAAATTGGCTATTAATGAAGCCGTTTCTTATATTTTGTACTCTACATTTTAAAACGTTTAAAGTACATTTTAGTACATATATTGCATTGAAATATAAAAAATTAAAAGACGTTATTATAAAACCTCTCAACCTTTTGGGTCAACCTGAACCCGACGTCTTTGGATTATAAAAAATTTAACATCGACATGAAGTCGTTGACAAATGGCCTATTACATCCCGAACTCGCAACTATGTTACACCAACCCGACCCGAACATACTCGTTCGACAGGTATACATATACCCGTTACATTTTAAAAGATAATACAATTTTAGATACATTTTATTTTTAAATTCTCGATATATATATTAGGGATTGCTTGTCATAAAATAATAAAAGCCTTATTTGCACGTTATGTGTGCGATGATATTTTAAATGTATTTTATAATTTGTCTAAATAAATAAAAATGAAGGTTGTTTGTTCAAAATATTTGAATATTTTTCAAATTCACAATCATTCATCATATAATTAGCAACAAACTTATCTCCTTTTCATTCGACTATCCCACAACAATGAACAAAAGAAAAGGTTTATTTATTATATCCTATTGGCTTTCATTTTTTTTTTGTAACAAAATATATTAATTTGTGTGTCTTTTTATTGAGAATTCAAAATTATAATTTAGGTATTTTTCTATTTTTTTTTGATAATTTAACATTTTGTAATATTTTCATTTAAAAAAATTTCAAAAATTGTAATAATTTTCCTCAATAGTTAGGAGTGATTCTAATTGAGTTTTTAGAAACTTTAGGGAGGAACGTGAACTTTTACAGAGGGACAACATGACTACCGCTTGGCTTATATAATAGCGAAAATTTATTCTCCAATAAGTTCAACCAGACCTTTATACTTTGTTGAAAATGTATCAATCAATTGAAAAACTAAACCATACAAAAAAAAAAAAAAAAACTAATACTCCATCTATTTTTTATTAGATGCAACATTTTATTTTTGATACATGCCGATGCGACCGGCAATATCTTTATTTGTACAATAGTAAAATTATACAAAAATATATATATTTGGATAGTTTGTATCGAGATGAATCCAAAAAGATCCACTTAGCTATATTTTATCTTCTATGCATATTCGATGATAACTGGTGAAAAACGCTAAATTAAATATGAAGTACCAATTTATAATAAATATGAAGGAGTAATTTTATAATAATATATATGAAAAATACACGTTATTATGTAAGACGATGTTAGTTGTTAGATTAATCTAAATGTATTTGTTCTCTTCCATAAAAAAAAATGTATTTGTACTCCAAAGATAATGTTAAAACGTTTACTAATTGTTGAAGAATAGACCTTTCAAGTTCACTATATGCAAGTGTCCCACATTGAAAGATTAGAGAGATGATGACTATTATATGTGTTTGGTGATTACACCTTATATTACCAATTAGTTTTATAATGTAACCCATCAAGCTTGTATATGGTTAGATTCTTTCTTTGTTACGGGTGCGGCTCAGACCCATATTTGACACTAATCTTATAGGAAATATTTAACAAATTTTGTATTTAATATTTCCTATAATCTATATAACAAAAAAAAAAAAATATAACCTATTCCTTTAGAGAATTAGAGCTACTTTTAGTGACCTTTTTTTATAACATTTAGAGCTGCGTTTGTTTAATATTCTTTTTCTCTTTGTCAAATATTTGTATTCATATTCCTTTTGTGCAAAGCAAAACAAAAAAAAAAAAAAAGTAAGTAGAAAGTTAAGCAATAGGATGATGCCGTATAGCTTGTTAATTGAGCTGGGTAGCAATCAAAGAAGCTAATTTAAGGCTTAAATAATACATGTATGCGTTGCAGAATGCAATTGGAGATTTAACTTTTGGGAAATTTAGTGCTTTTAAGCTGTATAACTGCTAGTTTAAATTTTAATATGTTGAAAAGGTTGAATTTGAAAGCATTGTTCAGAACTCACTTTGTGCTTTCTTATCTTGTACTTGCACATGAAAATTTAAATTAGCAAAAATAAAATAAAATTATTCGAGTGATCATTCAATCCAGGCCAATATGTGATGGAACTTTTATGATCTCACGGCCCGTTTGGTAGCCGGTTATAAATGGAGGTAATGGGAATGAATTTATAACTAGACTTTGAAAGAAAATCAAAATCCATTCTTATGGTGGTGCTACCTTAATTCCAGTTTATCTAATTTTCTTCACAAATATCAATTCCCATCTAATACCACCTTTCCGCATGGTCACTACAACATTCCGTGTTATTAACGTCTGCCTCCAACGGACGTTAAATTAGCGGATAGCGGACGTTAATATATTTAACGTCCGCCAATGTACGTTATACTACTGACGTCTTTTTTTTTGGTCGTTAATATGGAGTTTAACGTCCGCCAGACACGGACGTTAAATAACGTCCGCCTATAATGCGGACGTTAAATTGTAAATTAACGTCCACTTTTATTAATTAAGGTGGACGTTAATTTCCTTGACACGACTTTCTCATTCCCTTCTAAGATGGACGTAATATATCAAATGATGGACGCAAAATCTTTGCATTTTATTAATTCATGAAATAATAATATTCAAAATTATATTTAAATATAATTATTACATTCACAATTTATAATTATTTGCTTCATCCGTGAAATACACACGTGTTTCTATTCGTTGACTATATATCTGCTTCATTCATACAAAAACCTGTTCCATTGATATTATAAATATCCATACACAATCTTTCATACAAGGTTTTTACTTACTAATTATAATACCAATCCAATGTAATACAATTAATATTTATACAAAGTTGTTAGTACAATTTTTCAAATACTAATAAAAAAAGAAAGTCAACCTAGCTAGGTTGCACATGTTCCGCTGGCCCCTAAGCCGTCATCTGGGCCGCCGCCCGGTGGCTGCCGAAATTGAGACATGTCTACACCGCTGCATTGGCTTAAGACACTGCCGTACAAATCTAGCAACTTTTGCATCTCAGCCACCTTCTATTTTTCCTCATCTCTCTCCCGCTCTATATCCGCAACTCGATTATTCAATTGATCTATTGCGGAATGAGTGTTTGAAGGGCTGTTCGCTCAACTTTGTTTCTTGTAGTACATGTCTGCACTTGTCCCCAACCCAGCGACTTTGCCCTTTTTCCTACCACCGATTGTGTTAAAAAAAAACCTCATTTGGGTCTTCTTGACACCACTTGCTTCACATTCAGCAAGATTTTTTTCATAACTCTCCTGCAAACATTGAGATACGTGCAAACATTCATTGTAAACAAGTCATTTCATGATTTCAAGCTACGTTCATGTTCTAAAACATATAAGTAAATAGATCAACACTTATTTGCATGGTTTAGGTCACATTAAGAGCATTTCGGAACGATAAGTAGCCAAAACAGTCATTTTGGCTCGTTTTGGAGTGTTTTATTACCCATTTTCATTCTAATCAACTCATTTCATGATTTCAAGCTACGTGCATGTTCTAAAACATATAAGTGAATAGATTAACACTTATTTGCATGGTTTAGGTCACGTTAAGAGTGGTCGTCGATGGCAGAGAGTAAGGTTTTGGTGTTTTTCGGAATGAAGAATGAGCAAGTGAAAGAAAGAGAAACCTGCTTCTGAAATTAAAAAAGTAGTAGAAAAGTAACGTCCTCCCTAAACACGGACGTTAACGGATGTTACATAAACGACTTAAAATTAAAAATTCCCGCCTTTATAACGTCGGCCTCAGACGGACGTTAAAATAAAAAAAGACGGACGCTAAATCAAATTTCAAATTATAAACGTTGCCAATCCTAAGACGTCTGTGATAGCGGACGGACGTTAAATAGAAAGGCGAACGTTAAATCAAATTTAACATCCGCTTTAGGGGCAGACGTTAAAAGGTAGACGGCAGAAACACGGAATGTTGTAGTGGGTAATGGGTGGTAATGAAAAATAAGAAGAAATTTCAAGCTTGGGAATGAAAAATATGTTTTCCATGGGGATTTTAAAGTTTTTCCTTAACAAATTGCACTTAAAATCCATTATCATTACCGCAGTTTATTTATTACCAACAACCAAACGGGCCGTCAATGTAATAATTTTAATTTATCCCTTGCGTCTAAAATTTCTAGAGAAATTTTGTCATAAACTATCTTTTCTAGAACAGTTTTTACTCACAAACCATGTTTTTTAGAATTAATTGACTAAAACTATCTTTTCTAGGACAAATGTTTGTAAACCACCATCTTGCTTTTGTTGGTTTTCAATATTAACTATCACGTGATTTACTTAATTTTTTTTTTATTTCCTTCCCCCCCCCCATTTCGTTGCCTTCCCCCCTAAAATCCCATAAAAAACCCCAAATAGGCCAGGATGAGAAATACTTTGAAGATTTTAGGGTTTTAAAGTTAATGGTGAAACAATGAAATAGGGTTTTTAAAACAGGAGGGGGGGGGGGGGTGGAGAGCAACGAAATGGGGACAAAAGGAAAAGGAAAAATCAAATGTAGTGAACGTCGGAAACCGGCGAAATATGGTGGTAAAATAATAATAATAATAATAATAATAATAATAATAATAATAATAATAATAATAATAATAATAATAATAATAATAATAATAATGTCTGGTATTTCTGCTCGCAAAGAGGTTAACGTTGGGTTGACCAACGGGATCGACAATGTTCTTCGCCCTACGGACATATTGTTGTATTCTTTGGATAACAGCCTTGTTGTTTGTGTTGACTTGATAGGATTTTCAACTTTGAAGCAATTCGGGTTTTCCGATTTCGCTCCTGGTCGTATGCAGCGCGTTATTTAGCTATTGGCTATGGTTTCCTTCCTTTTTCCTTTTCTTCTTTGGGTGAATTAGAGAATAGGGCTGTCGCTCGATTTTCTCAAGCGGATCCAGGCGTTCTCCGTGGCTCAGGATATTGGGGGATGTGCAGGTGCTCACATTTGCTCTAGGCTAAGCTACGGTTCTCTATAGCTAGAGGAGTGGGGGCTCAGATAATAATAATAATAATAATAGGGGGAAATGATGGAGCGCTGCGACTTGCCGACGTTTTATCATATGCCTGGGATCAAGGGCTGGATTTGTGCGTGGAGTTGGTAGAATCTTCTCCTTTAACTCATTCTGGGTTGGCTGACTTCGTTTTGGTTCGTGTTGTGACGGGTGCTGTAATGACCCGAATTTTTGGGCCGTAAAATTTTGTGAGAAATTAAGCCTTAAAGCCCAACATTCTAATTTGGGCCAACAAACTTAATTTGATTTTTGATGAAGCAAGCCTAAAGCCCTATTTCACCCTCATGGCCGGCCCCCCAATAAATAATTTCTTTAAATTGTTTTATTTCCACTTTAACCTTAATTAGGAAGTCATATCTATTTTGACCCTAACTAAAAACCTAACTTTTGTTCTCCTATTTTTCCTCCTAAATTTTAGGAGCTCAGAAACCCTTTACCCATCCAAAACACACGGCCCCCCTTGCCTATTTTTCTCTTTAATTTCTTTTCCTAGCTAACTCCTATTATCTAGTAGTCTTTCCTAAATTTTAGTAAAACCTTTATCCTATGTAAACTACAAAAACCCACCATTTATTCACTACTAATCATATTATCAAACTTAAAGTAAAACTCTAACCTTTTCTCCCTTATAATAGGTTAGAATATAGTGTTCGATTGTTGTTATGTTATGCGTATATTAGCCGAGTATCATAGGGTGTTTTCTTTCAGTTTCTTATTTGATTATTTCATGATTCTTGATTAAACTTTTCATAATCTTATGTTCTATGATCTTGCCTTGAAGTTCTTGCATGACTACCTTTGTGAATCTTCGATGCTTGGTTCGTTTCTTGATTAGGCTATGGGTGTATGTATGTGTATTTAAAGCATGGATTTTTATCTTGTTTTATGCATGATTTCTTGATTCTTGATTAATCTTATAAGCTATTATCGTTATTGAATCTTGTTTTAGTGGTTGTACGTGAATCTTGAAGTATGATGAATGAATTCTTGATTTGTTTTAGTTTCTTGTTCATGCGTGTAGATTGAAGAGTTAAAGCTTGGATTTTTATGTTTATTTTTCCATGAATCTTGATTAATTTTGTTGGTAATTGTTATTAATGTGTCTTGTTATATTCTTGGTTTATGCGTGTGATATTGATGGCACAAAGGCTCGATTTTTATGATTAAATCCTGAATTATGATCTTATTGATATTTGTATGGAGTCTTTTGAGTCTTGTTGAGTCCTATCGTGTCGAACGGTTGAAGATCGTGCGTCTATCGGTTTATCGGTGATAAACCGTGCGGGTCTACCTATTCATCGGTGATGAAATGTGCGGGGCAAGTTATGTGTGTTTGATTGTGAGTCAGAGTCATGTCGAACGGTTAAAGATCGTGCGTCTATCGGTTTATCGGTGATAAACCGTGCGGGTCTATTGATTCATTGGTGATGAATCGTGCGGGGCAAGTCCTTTTGTTGCTAGTCTTGTTATCGGTTGTAGATCGTGCGTTGTCTTGATATTGAATTCGTATTTATGCATGTTGAAAAGTGCGTGTGCTAGTTTGACGTGAATGATATTACTAATGATGAATGTTATGTTCCGCTGCTTATTCTGATGATTGAACTTGTAACCTGTGTTCGATATCGTTCCTGTGTTCTAACCCTGTTCTTCTATGTAATGTGGTCCTACTTCTAAGTAGGACATTCTAGTTACTCGCCACTGATGGTGGACTCCCAATTTATTTTGCTGGTAAGCAGGATAGAAGCTAGTAGCAGGATGGGTTGATGAGCGTCTAGGCCCCTATTTTTATTTCCTGCTTTTACAATAGGTTTTTATTTCAGTTTTTAGGACTAGATTTATGGTTTATTTAACCTTTTGTAATTTGGGCTCCATTATTATTAATAAAAGTATTACTTCCACGAGTTTAGTTATATTTTTATTTTATAAATCGATTGGTAACTGCCTGTTTACGACATTATCACCAATAACGTCGTTGCTAAAATGCGGGGTGTTACAGGTGCAGTTCTTCGTAAGCGGGCTAAGTACGCAGATACTTCGAAGGTGTCGGGCATTGGGTTATGGGTTCCTTCCTTTCTCTTTCTGAACCTTAGGGGAATTGGAAGGAGATATTGTTGCCTTGTTGAAGAGATTTGAGGTTTCTCGCGGACTGCGGATGTTGGAGCACGTGCGGCTGCTCACATCTTCACAAGAATAGGTTTCTCTATAGCTAGGGGAGTGGGGGCCCAGATTGTATCTTGGCTTCCCACTAACTTCTTGTAAATCTGAACATTTTGTGTATTCTTTTCCCATAATAATAATATAATAATGTCGTGGAGAAGAAAAAGAAGAAATATGCATCCAAATGTGAGGAAAATGGATACAAGTTCATCCCCTTTTCTTTTACCACGTTTGGTGAGCTAGATAGGGAGACTCTTGATACACTTTCTCGGATCAAGTCCTTTTTATGTAGCCATTCCAATAATGCTAGGGATAGTGTTTTTATTTTTTGTCGTTTGAGCTTCTGTATTCAGAAAGGGGTGGGGGCACCACTTGTTTCTCAGTTCCCATCCAGCTTTTTGTAAATAATAATATAGTTGTTTTTTTTAAAAAAATAAATAATAATATCCTTATAATGATGATGATGATGATGCGACAAAAACTAATCTAGAAAAGATGGATTGAGACAAATAACATGTTCACTTATAAAAAGTTTTGGCTTCATCTTTGCCATAACTAGAGGAGTTGTCTCTTAAAAAATGTCAAACAGACTCTTACAGCCACTTCCACCAGGGAAGCAGAATTGATTGCTTGTTATAATATGAGTAGTGGTGGTCAATGGGCTGGGCCGATCCGACCCCACCCACTGGACCCGAACCCAACCTGGCTAGATGGAGCGGGTCATAGGCTATGATTCTCAAACCAACCTATAACCTAGCCCATTTGCCTAACCCGCTTAACTTAACCATATTCGTTGACCCATGACCCTGCCTAACCCAATCCCAAACCCACCCGTGACCCAACCCAACCCATGAATTACCCTAACCCAGCCCTCAATCCAAACGTGACCCAGCCAGTGACCCAATTAGCATAACCTAGAGGACCCAGATCCTAAACCCTATTAATTATTAAGTTCAAAGGGTAAACAAACCCTAAACCTTAATTATTTATAATATATAAATACAAAAAATTACAATTTTTTTTTATCAAATTTAAAGGTTAAACAGATTCTAAACCTTAATTATTATTTATAATATAAATACAAAAATCATTATTATTAATTTTACAAGTTAAACAAACCCTAAACCCTTAAGCAAACCCACAACCCATAACCTATAACCTGCCTAACCCAGCCCACGAACCCACTTCACCCAACAAGCGAACCCATGACCCAACCCAGCACCTTAAACCACCTAACCCATACCCTAAACCCAGGAACCCACTAAACCCAACCCGTGAACCCACAAATCAACCCGGCCCACGAAAACCATGAAATCCATGAACCAAACCCATCCCAACCCAGTATATGACCCACATCCAACCCGCGTGGTCCGGTTCATAGGTCAACCCTCTCTTGATCCGACCCGACCCAGCCCTCCTACCACCCACACGGGCCGGTTCATGAGTCAATCCACCTCGACCCAGCCAAGTACCCTGATCCAACCCAAGCTTGCCCAACCCGCCCATTGGCCACCAATAGATCTAAGCAGACCTGGCAAAGACAATTCAAAATCCAAAACTTGATCCAAAGTATTCAATCTGAATCCTAATCTAATCAAATCCTCATATGGTATGCAACTCACCCGAATTCGAATAGCTCCAATTCGAATCCGATCCAAAACTTACCTTGTTCGAAACTCATCTGGATTCGAGCAGATCCGATTCGAACTTGTCTTGATCCGAACGCGTTCGATCGAAAAAAAAAGTGATCCGAACACGTCTGATCCAAAGCAAATTAATGAGTTGTTTACACAATCTTTTATACATAGTAGTTTCTTCTTGAGAATGTTTGCTCCACCAAAGGAAGTGATGGATGAATTCAATCTTCAATTGGAGTTGGTTAAACACAATGCTACTTGTTGTACTTAGCTTATGTTGCTGCTTTGATTTACTATTTTTTCTTTAACTTATGCTTCTTATGGTATTTGGACTTGTAATGGCTTGTTATTTCTTTGTTCTTTAAGAGTTAATTAATATATGCTCCTTTTTATCCTAGAAAAAACTATAAAAGTAATCTTTTTGAAGAATCAAAATTGCACTACTGAAACGTATGATTCAAAATTGCCTAATACGAGAACGATCTAATCCGAAATGGTCTCTATAGACATCTACATTGTCCCCATTCTAGGCCGATGATTAAAGTATACCACATTGCTACTAGTTCGATCTTCAAATAATAAGTACTCAAATAAGTGTTTAAAATTCTTGAAATGAATGATAACGGCCTAAGGTGCAATGACCCGGAGTCCCGCAAATAATTGGTGAAGAGTTGGCTTAGAGTTTTTCGATTTGGTTCGAAGGATTTTGACCACCTCTCACTATTGTGGACATAACTCGATTCAAAGTGCTTTCCAACGGTAGGTCATCAGGCCAAATCCGACTTGAAACAAAGAAGTTATTATGGCCATTTGAAGTTGTTGATGTGTACTGGAGTGCACAAACTTGCACTGGGGCACACAAAATGCCCATTTTTGCGCCCATACGCACAGGACGTGCGTCCTAGCGCACAAAAGGATCCTCTTGTGCTACCAAACACACACCTACGCCTACCGAACACTATAAATACGTTGATTTATTCAAGCAAACATCTCTCCCGATTCTCGAGACCTCTTTCTCTACCACCTCTTCTCATCCCCGATTCCAACGCTCATACTCTGTTATTTCTTTTCATTTCTTAAATATTCACAACGAAAACTCTGTCAAAATAAATTAAAAAATTCACAACACAAACACAAATAAACCTATTCGAGTACTTTTGAGAAGATTGCATTGACATTGCACGAAAGTTATCAAACATGAGGCCGCCAACACTTTAATTTCCATATTTTTATTTTTTGTTATTCAAATTCCATTTGTAATTTTATTTATTTTGTTGTACTCATGTAATAACCCAAAAAATAGTGGAATATTTATTGCTTTCATCACTTAGATATAAAATAATACACACTAAATAAAGGCTTGGTAAAATGTAGAATCCAGAATATATAGAAACCTTTTTTTAGGTTTATTTATGCATTTTCTTATTTTATTTGTTTTATTCACTCTAATCACCTAGATTTAGGTTTAGTTTTAGATTTAATAAAAGACCGAAAAAATTTGCAAATCACTTTAAATAAAGATTATTTCTAGGCAAACTGGCTTTACATTTAAAAATTGATTAAATCAAAGTGATCACCTAAAAATTAGGTTTATTGTGCATTTAAATAAATAAAACCTGCCTAATAATTCTTATGTGTCCTTAGGCATTCTAATATGGAAATATGAATGTTATTCGGTTTAATAAAAATGAAATCATAAATGAGATCAAGTAAAGGCCGCTAGATGCGGGGGGACTTCGTGACCTTCTTAGTCCTTACCCTCGTCCCCGAATCCATAACTGGTGACCGACTTATTCAATGGAATCATTAAGGTCTTCGGACCATAAGATTAATCGGGTTTCGTATAGCATTAAATAAGGCACGGTGACGACTTCTTCATTTGAATATCCATACTCAACCCCCAAAGCCAAAACATACTCAGATCACCTTATTCTCAAAAAGGACAATTCCGTTGTCCATAGTATCAATCCAATGTTGGTACGAAACTGCAATCCGAAACCCGGTCTGAGTAGTACGTAGGTCCGAACTTGGTACAAATCTAAAATGGTCCGATCCAAAATAATTCGATCTGAACGGTCTGGTTGACAGATGCAGTTATATTATGAGGCATTAAACCATGCATTTTAGTTAACGAATTTTGTGAAGGCCTTGCACATAAGTAATGGTGTTGACATTCTACTGGATTCTATGTGATAATTATAACAAGTCAGCAGTGTTGTATGCCAACAATAATAAGAGCTTGACGAAGGCCAAGCATATTGATGTGATGTTTAGAGTTGTGAAAGAAAGAATAGAGAATAAATAGTTGTCTTTAGAGAATATTAGTATAAACTCCATGATTATTGCGGCATGCACTAAAGGCCCGTTTGGTAGCCGGTTATAAATTGAGGTAATGGGAATGGATTTATAACTAAATTCGGAAGGAAAATCATAATCTATTTCCATGGCGGTGCTAGCTTTACTTCAATTTATCTAATTTTCTTTACAAATATTCATTCCCATCTAATACCACCCTTCCACTTGGTAATGGATGGTAGTGAAAAATAAGAAGAAATTTCAAGTTTGGGAATGACAAATATGTTTTTCATGAGGATTTTGAAGTTTTTCCTAAAGAAATTACACTTTAAATCCATTACCATTATCACAATTCATTACCAACAACCAAATGGGCAGTAATGTTTACCACCCAAAATATTTTGTGAGCACAATGCTCGTATGGTCCTAATGCCACCTCAATATTATAGTTTCAGTGTGAGTTTGTTATTTTATTATATTACTTGCATATATAGTAGAAACATATCTGGATTTTATGGTTTTAAGTATTATAAAGTATTCAATTTGGTTTGCTCTTCTATTAGATCATATTTTTTTTATCATACTAAAGTTTATAGTGGATCACTTGAAAATAGACATATATATTTAAATGACATATGTTTTTAATTTTCCTGCTACACAAAAATGCTTGATTCATGTCGTTAATGATGTTAATATTGTGATCATTGATGAGTGTAGTTATGTTAGATGTAACATAGATCGTTTTAATTCAATGTTGATGTAGTAAATTGACCGAATTGTTTAAAAAAAATTTCAGGATAACATTTCAAGCTAATAAAGTTTTAAAGTAGAATGTAATCATTAATTATCACATACATGTAATCATATTTTTGTTCATCAGGTAGGAGATTGTTAGACATATTTGGATGACATTTGTTTGTAATTTCCCTGCTACACACATATGCTTGATTCATGTCGTTAACGATGTTAATATTTTGATAATTGATTGGATGTTTCTTCTATGGTCATCAAAAAGCGACCACCGAAGTCAAAATAATTTAGACCGTTGATCTTCGTAATTAGATTTGACTTTTTAAATAAAAATAAATATTTTTAAATTGTTTTTTTTTTGTAACATTAATTCATTTTTAATACTTTTGGATTTATGTATATTAATTTCAAATTTTTAATTTAATTTTGAAATTATCAAAATCTAAAATTAATGTAGGTAAATCCACAAATATTAAAAATGAATTAATATCACTAAAAGAATAATTTTTAAATGTATATTTTTATTTAAAATAAAAGTCAAATTTGATTACCAAACCCAGCTTAATTAACATAGAAAATCAACAGTTTAGATTTGCTGGACTTCGGTGGTCATTTTTTCGACAACCATAGAAGAATTTTCATGATTCATAAGTCTACTTATGTTAAATGTAACATAGATCATTTTAATTCAATGTTGAAGTAGTAAATGGATAGACTGAATTATATAAAGGAAATTTAAAGGATAACATTTCGAGATCATAGAATTTAAAGTAGAATGTATCATTAATAATCACATACATTATGTAATCATATTTTTGTCCAATTAGGAGATTATTAGAAATATGGAGCTAAATACTACTATATATATGTGGACTATTCAGATATGATTTTATCCACTTGCTATACAATAATTTTACCCAAATAAAGAGATCCAATTAACTTCATCTTATTATTTGTCTTGTTTACGTTGTTGGGTCTTTTCCAATAAATGACGGAAGGATTAGAAAAAGAGTCTATTATAAATAATCATCTAGGTTATGTTCTCCAATAGAACAAAAATACACTAGACTCTCACATATTTCCCATCAATAAAGAGAAAACACTAATGATTGTATCTAGCGAATGTCTCAAACCCTGTAAAAAAGATTCAAGGTACAACAGAATTTCAATTCATGAATTCAAGTAGCAGGATTCTGCGATTAGGATTTAACCAAGTAATGTAGTATGAAGATTAAATTTTTATGGGATTTCATCCTGTTGAGGTGATTTTGTGGTCACAACAATGTAATTTATATTGGTGGGCTTGAGAGCTAGTCCAAATTCCACGAGATGGGCTTATGAATCTGCACAATGAACAAACGTGAGCTACCCCCGGTGGTGTTACCGGGGAACGGCCCTCCGACGCTCAAGTCAGTAAGTGTGAAAAGTATGAGAATATAGAGAGAGAAAGTCAGGGAGAAGTTTGGGATGTGTTTTCTTTTTTGGATCCCCTGGCATGTGTATGGGGAGGGACTATTTATAGTACCCTGAGACTGTGCTGGAGAACTGCCCCTGGTAGGTTGAACTGTGCCAGGCAGGCTGGGCTGGACCTGGTCAGTAACCCTGTACCTGGTGGACGTTCTCTTGACCTGGTAGGCTGGACCTGGACCAGGTTGCTGTCGTCAGGGCCTGGTAGATATGATCTGGACCAGGCAGGTGCTTGAGCGTGGATTTTAGGTGATCAGGGGCCCTTGTATGGACTTTGTCCTATACCAGGACCTGATCCTTTGTGGGCCTTCATTATGAGGGAACTCCGTGGTTTGTTGAGTGTTGGACTGGGCCTTAGCTTTGCATGTGGCTGGCCCAATAATTAATGGGGTGCATTGTGCCCCATCAATTTGCCCCCCAAGTCCATAAAAATTGAGTAATAATTTTTGTGGATTTTGTCGAGTAGACCTTGGTCCTAGTAGCAGGACGTTGTGAACAGCCTTCTTCTTCTTCTGAATTTGAAGAGCTTTTTTCTTTTTTTTTTGTTTTTTGTTTTTGGAGACGTGGGGCAGTAATTATAGCTGCCTTAATTATCCCACTAACCGTTGTGCCTAGTGGGCTGCCTGAGAGTGGGAGATGTATTTATAGGGGGAGCTGAGGAGTTTTTCGAACCTTTATTCAAAAATTTTCTTTCTCTCACCCCCAAACTCTCTCTCTCTTTCACCCTTCTGTTCTTTGTCCCTGTTTCCTCTTTTCCTCAAAGCATTTTTAGTTCACCTCTTTAACAATGGCGGATCAAGCGAACAACTCAGATTTTTCTTTAACCTTGAACGAACCTGGGGATGAAATCTTTCAAGAGGACCCAGATGTCAGTAGTGACGCCATTATTGCGGCTCAGCTCCAGGAGGCGGAGAGGGAGTTGCCAGAAGAGGAGGAGCCTGACCAGAGCAGGGCTCTGGTAGTTCGGAATGAGGACCTGAGGGTCCGGACCTGGGTAGGTGGTCCCGCTGGTGGTGACCACTACCTGGACAGTGAAGGACGGTGGGTCTCCATAAGGTGGGAGGACTCCGAGGCCCTTCAGGGGGTCATGCAGATTAGACCATCTACCGCGTTTCTGGGGAAGATTCACCAGCTGAGTCTGGTGTCCAGGGCCAACATTCTTGCCTTGGCACCTGGCCTGGACGGGTATCAGTTCTTTCAGCCCTCTGCAAATTCTTGTGCCTGGGATTCTGAACCAGGGCACATCCCCGTCTTTCTTGCCCATCTGAATTCTGGGGTGAGGTTCCCCTTGCACCCCTTCATTGTGGAAATGCTGGGTGAGTGGAACGTCTGCCTGTCCCAGTTAGTGCCCAATGCCATCCAGAGGCTGATCGGGTTCATCTGGGTTTGTGAGTTCAGGGGTCTTCCTATGAGCTCCAGGGTCTTCCGGACGATGTACAGGTTGAAGCCGTACAGGGGGTCCAATGTGCCCAAGGGCTGGTGGACCGTGGAGGTCCTGAGGCGTGACCATGAGACCTATGCTACCACCTACCCTAAGCCTAGGGAGATGGGGCATTGGTATTATGAGTTTCTGTGGTTGACGGTCCCCTTGGAGAGCAGCGATCCCAACGTGTACCTGCCCAGGACGGAGTGGGCCAGGCCCAGGAACACGGAGTGGGTAGGGTTTGAGACGCTGTCTGCTGCTGACCAGGCAGTGGTCAGAGAGTTTGCTGCTCATCCCCCTACCAGCAGCATTGGGAGTGCTACCCCTGTGGTGTGGCTCCCACACCTGGACCTGATTAGGAATGAGGCCTATCTGGCTCTGTCTAATCTCAGCTGCAAGATGACTAGAGGTATTTTCTCTTTTATTTGTTTCGTTTTTTGTTTTTTCCACCTTTATCGTCTTGAATAGCAGTTTGGTCTCACCCTTTTTGACCTGTTTTTTGGCAGCTGAGGCCCAGGTGAGGGTGGACTGGGATAAACTGGGAGTAGATGACCAGAGGAGGCCTTCCAGGGCCATCCCCCTGGAGCCTCCAACCAGGATGAAGTTCGTCCTGTTGGAGAATGATAAGAGTCTCCCTCTGAGGCCTGCTCCTAGATTCGTTCCTTTCAACCCTGATGCTGTCAGGAGTAACCAGGGCAGGCTGCCCCCCAGACCGAGAACAGATGTAGAGGCTCCTTCTTCCATCGCCTCGAGGATAGCAACTGGGCCAGTTAGGAGGTCCAGGAGGAATGCAGGGCTGACCCCTCCTGTGGCCGGAAGCGCCAGGGTTGCAATGACTAGGCACCAGGGGTCTTCCCTGGTTATCACTGAAGGTGGGAAGAGGCCTAGGTCTTCAGATCTTGGGGAGGCCACCTTGAAGGGCAAGGAGGTGGTCACCTTGGACGATAATGATGATGAGGATGATGATGATGATGAGGAGCCTCTGAGGCTCAAGAAGAGGAGGAGGGTCCAGGAGCAGGCTGGATTTCAGGCTGCCATAGCCATCCATGAGGATGACCTGGCCCAGGCTGGCTTGGACTCTTCTGTGGGGGGAGATGAATTCCTTCTGGGGAGTCATCCCTCTGACAGGGCTGGCTTTTCTGGCATGCCTTCTTACTCCCAGCTTTCTAACTGGAGTGGGAGGTCTGCGGAGATGGCAGGGCCTGTCAGCTCAGTTTCTGAAGTGCCTGGTTCTTCCTCCTTGGGGGGCCAGGCAGCTACAGCAGCAACAACATCAACAACAACGACAACTACAGCAGCACTATCAACAACAACAACGACAGTAACAGCAACAACAACAGTAGCAACAGCAACAACAACAACAACCGAACCAACAACAACAACAACCAAACCAACAACAACAACAAAAGCACAAACAGCAACAGCAACACCAACAGCAGCAGCAACACCAACAGTAGCAGCGGCAGAAGCACAAAATTTATTGCCCTCCTATAACCTTCCCCCTGAGTTGGCAGCCTTGTTCAACTCTGAGTTCCCTACGCCTGAGGAGGGGAGTTTTGATGCTGCTCCAGGTGTGGCCTCTGACAGATATATCAGGGGGATGCTGCACAACGTCCTGCGTCCCCAGGACAGGCCATCCAGTTCGGTGGTTGACCCTGGGATTACCTTGAGATGGGTGATCGGACTGGTATGAATTTTCTGACTTTCTTCTACCTTTGCTACCTTGATGTGCTTTCAACTAAGGTTTGCAATTTGTTTTCCTTTTGCAGGTGGTGAAGTATGGGGTGCTGGCCAGCGAGTTCCTGACCTTTGGCTTGCCCTACCTGACTCACGCTGGGGAAAGAATCAACAACCTTCAAGAGGAGGTGGTCTCCGTGAAGCAGAAGTACCTGGCAGTTCTTGCAGAGCAGACTCAGGCTTTCGAGGCTTTCCATGAGAGGATAACAGCTGCTGAGGAGGCCAGGGATGAGGCCCTGGAAAAGCTGAAGGAAGTCCAGGAGGAGCTTGTGGAGACCAGGGGGCAGGTCGAGCAGTCTGAGGCTTGGGCTGCTGAGGAGAGGACCAGGGCTGACCAGGTCAGGGAGGACCTCCAATCCAGGGTTGAGGACCTGGAGGAGGTTGGAAAGAGCAGGGGTGAGAAGATAGCTGAGCTTGAAGAGAGGAACCACACCCAGGCTGGGGAGCTCGAGGCCCTTAGGGGCAGTGCTGAGAACATGAGGACTAAACTGGTGGAGCTTGAGGATGAACTGGAGTCCAGGGCTCACCTCACCAGGACGGACCAGGACTTCAATGATTAATTCTTGGATGTCTGGCTGTCTGCCTTCAGGTGTGTGAAGCACGCGTATCCTGACGTGGACTGGGAGGTGGTAGAGGAAGGTTACAGAGCTGGCCAGGGTTCAATGCCCCTGGTTGGTGAAGTTCTTCCTTCCTCTATTCAGGAGTACTTGCATCCCTTGACTCCTGAAACACCTGCTACTCCAATGCCTGAGGATGCTCCTGTTCCTTCTCCTGCTCAGCCTGTTGTTGCTGAGGAGCTTGCTCAACCTGGGACTTCTACTGTTGATCCTGCTTCCCTTCAACCTGCACAGGGAGGTACCCTCCACAGTGCTGCTCATTGTTCAAACATCCATCCTGTTGAGGTGGAAGTGAGTGGTGGGGCAGTTGACCAGGACAAGGTTGTTTCAGAGGATGACCGGGGTGCTCCTGTTCTGCAGGATGGCAGGGGGTCTCCCCCTGCCTTGGAAGTTTGGCGATCACCTGGTCATCAAGAGGATGCCTCTTCCTGCTCTAGCACCTCTGGTCATGCCTTTGGTTGACCTGTTCTGGAGCATGCTGGTGGTACCCTCTTGTGCCCTCGAAGCTCTCTCTTTTTGCTTTTAAATTGTCTTTCTGTTACTTTAAGAACAATTTCTTTTGGCCTCTGCTTGGGCATTTTAGAGCCAGGTGGTCGTCGACCCTGCTTTTGTAAAATTTATGTAATCCCTTAACATTTTTACCATCCACCATGGGGTGGATGTGTCTCGTGCTGCTTTTTGAATGTTCAGTTGACACTTTGTTGGTATGAATGTGATTTTTGCTTGGACTTTGAATTTTTGTCTCTGCAAATATTTGTATTTATATGTGCTATGTATTGTATACTCTCTGCCCCCCTGGTTAGAAGGTGACAGAATGACCTTCTGACCAGATACAGGTTGCAGTGGTTCCAACAAGTGGTTGAGTCAGCTGGCTTGATTTTTGTGAATCTTTGTATTTTACATGTGTTTTTGTATTACCAGGTGCAGGTGAACACATGGACTGGCCAGGGTGTTTGGGGTGGATGAGTTTGCTATGTGAACTTTTTACACCTCTCTACCCAGGGCCAGGACTTTTAACAAACATTCCTTTGTATGGCTTTAGGCCAAGCAGGTATGTGAATTGGCCAGGATGTTTGGGTGAGTGTGTTTGCTGGGCAAACTCTTTGCACCACCCTTCCTAGGACCAAAATTTATGGGGCACACCCCCTTGTATGACCTGAGGTCAGATGGGAATGTGGACTGGACAGGGCATTTGGATAAGTGTGTTTGCTCGGCAAACTCTTTGCACCACCCTACCCAGGGCCAGATCGTTTAAGGCATGGACTTGTGTATGACTTTGCGTCAAAGAAATCCATGGACTGGGCTAGGAATGGCACCAGGTGTGCCTGCTAAGCAAGCCTTTTTCACCTGGCCCACCAGACCAGATCGTTTAAGGCACGGACTTGTGTATGACTTTGCGTCAAAGAAATCCATGGACTGGGCTAGGAATGGTACCAGGTGTGCCTGCTAGGCAAGCCTTCTTCACCTGGCCCACCAGACCAGATCGTTTGGAGCATGCACCCTTGTGTGACCTTGGGTCGAAGAAATGCACGGACTGGGCTAGGAATGGAACCAGGTGTGCTTGCTAGGCAAGCCTTTTTCACCTGGTCCACCAGACCAGAACTTTTGATGCATGCACCCTTGGCCTTAGGCCAACAAATGCATGGACTGGGCTAGGAATGAGACCAGGTGTGCTTGCTAGGCAAGCCTTTTTCACCTGGTTCCACCAGACCAGAACTTTTGATATTTCCAGTACAAAGACTTGTAGGAGCAAACTTGAATTCTCATATTTATACTACGAATTTTGTTTTTACATCACTGGCTTGCAGCAATTGAAATAGAAAATCTAAGCATAGTACTTTTTGAGCTGGTCAACGTTCCATATGTTGGGTAGTTGACTTCCTTCCAGGTCCATGAGGCGAAATGTCGATGTAGACAGCTCTTCGTAGACTTGGTAAGGACCTTCCCAGGTTGCTGATAACTTGCCATGAATTTTGTCTTTTTGCACAGCTGCAGCTTTCCTTAAGACCAGGTCACCTGCTTTGATGGGCCTGTTCTTAACTTTTCTGTTGTAGTACCTGCTTATCCTGTTTTGATAAGCAGCTAGCCTGATTGCAGCTTCTTCTCTGATCTCGTCGAGCAGGTCCAGGCTCTCAAAGAGAACCTGGTCATTAGCTTTTGCTTCATAGAGGTGAACCCTTAGAGAACTGCTTCCAACCTCTACGGGGAGCAGGGATTCAGTACCAAAGACAAGATTGAATGGTGTCCTGCCAGTGGATTCTTTGGAAGTGGTCCTCAGTGACCACAACGTGCTGGGAAGTTCTGTTAACCACCTTCCTTTTCTATCATCCAGCCTCTTTTTTAATGCGTTCAAAATTTGTTTGTTGGCTGCCTCAGCTTGACCATTGGACTGGGGATGACACACTGCAGCATAGGCGAACTTGATGTGGAAACGGGTGAGGTAGTCTCTGAGAGGTTCGTTGTCGAACTGCTTCCCATGATCAAAGACCATGCACCTGGGCACCCCATACCTGGTTATAATGCTTTTCAAGATAAATTGCCTGACGTTGCCTTTTGTGATTGTGACCAATCCCTCTGCCTCTATCCACTTGCTGAAGTAGTCAATGCTCACTATCATCCACCTCTTCCCCCCCTGGGCAGTGGGGAAAGGACCTAGCAGGTCTGTGCCCCACTGAGCAAACGGAATAGGGTTGAGGATGGGACAGAGGTCGCTTGCTGGTTGAGATATGGTTGGTGAGAACTTCTGGCATTTGAACATTTTTTGACCAGGGCCCTCGAGTCTGCCATCATGGTTGGCCAGTAGTATCCGGCTCTGAGGGTTTTGTGGGCCAGGGTTCTTCCTCCCACGTGGTGACCACAAATACCCTCATGAACCTCTCTCAGGATGTGGTTTCCCTCATCAGTGTCAACACATTTTAGCAGGGGCTGGTCTGTGAATGACTTCCTGTATAATTCTCCGTCGACCAGGGTGTACCTGGTAGCCTTTCTTCTTATTTTCCTAGCCTGATCTCTCTCAGCTGGGAGCTGGCCTGTGGTTTTGAAGAGGATGATCCCACTCATCCAGTTTAATGGTGAGTTCACCTGGAAGGTGTGCTCTTTTGTCTGCTCTATAGATTTCGCGGGCAGGATTTCCACAAAAACCTTCCTGGTCAGCTCTTGAAGGGTTGAGCTGGCCAGTTTTGCCAACGCATCGGCTTGTGTGTTTTCCTCCCTGGGGATCAACTGTACCACAAATTCCTCTAACCTGGAAGACCGGTCCTTTATCACCTTCAAATACTCAACCAGGGCTGGTTCCCTTGCCTCATATAACCCGTTGAATTGATTTGCGACCAGCTGTGAGTCTGTAAACAAGTGGACCTTGGTGGCTTTCATAGTCGAGCAGAGTTGAAGGCCTGCTAGGGCTGCTTCATACTCTGCCTCGTTGTTCGTTGCGCTGAATTGAAATCTGAGAGCATATTCGATCACGTCCCCTTCAGGTGAGATCATGACCACCCCTGCCCCTGAACCTTGTTGCTGGGAAGAGCCATCCGAGTAAACGATCCATGGACCTGGGGTCTCCATGTTTTCCTCGTGGTAAGAGCATTCAGTGAGAAAGTCAGCCAGGGCTTGTGCTTTGATGGCGTGGCGTGGCTGGAACTTGATGCCAAAAGCAGTCAGCTCCAGTGCCCATTTAGATATTCGGCCTGACCTGTCCAGCTTTTCTAGTGATTTTTCCAGGGGCATGTCTGAGAGGACCACTACTTCATGAGCATCAAAGTAGGGCCTGAGCTTCCTGGTTGCCAGGACCACTGCATAAGCTGCTTTCTCTATCATGGGGTACCTAGTCTCGGCTGAAACCAGGGCATGACTTACAAAATAGATTGGTTGCTGGATTTTTCCTTCCTCTCGAAGGAGCACTGCACTGACAGCTGCCTGGCACACGGCTATGTACAGGTATAGGACTTCACCTGGAACAGGCCTGGCCAGGGTGGGAAGCTTTGTGAGGTGGCTCTTCAGTTGTTTGAAGGCTTCTTGTTGCTCTTCACCCCAGGCAAATTGTTTGTTGCCTTTGAGGACCTTGAAGAAGGGCTGTGTTTTTTCCGAGGATTTGGCGATGAACCTGGATAGGGCTGCCATGCGCCCAGTCAGCCTTTGAATGTCCTTGACTGACTTAGGCTCTGGCAGGTCCAGGGCCGCTTTGACTTTATCAGGGTTCGCGTCAATTCCCCGTTGACTAACTAGGAAACCCAGGAACTTGCCTGATCTGACCCCGAATACACATTTTTTGGGGTTCAGCTTCACATTGTGCTTCCTCAAGTTGTCGAAGGTCTCCTGGAGGTCCTTGACATGATCTGCTATATGTACACTTTTGACTATGGAGTCATCCACGTATACCTCAAGGTTCCTGCCTCTCTGGTCTCTGAAAACCCTGTCTACCATTCTTTGATATGTGGCTCCTGCATTCTTCAGGCCAAAGGGCATCATGACATAGTTGAACACTCCGCAGCTGGTGATGAAGGCCGTTTTGTTTTTGTCTGCAGGGTGCATGAATATTTGGTGGTATCCAGAGTAAGCATCCATGAAGCTCAGCATAGCATGCCCGCTGGTTGAGTCTACCAGCTGGTCTATCCTTGGCAGGGGATAGAAGTCTTTAGGGCAGGCCCTGTTCAGGTCTGTGAAGTCCACGCACATTCTCCATGTTCCGTTGGACTTCTTGACCATAACCACATTGGCCAACCATTCTGGGTAATCGCAGGGCTCGATGAAACCTGCCTTGATCAATTTGTTGACCTCTGACTCGACAGCTTTATTTTTTTCGGCGGAGAAGTTCCTCCTTTTCTGTTTGATGGGTTTTGTTCCTGGGAGCACACTTAGGTGATGGGAGATGAGGCCAGGGTCTATCCCAGGCATATCACTTGCCTCATAAGCGAAGATATCATGATTCGTTCTGAGCAGGGTGATCAGGTTGCACCTCTCCTCTCTGTTCATCTCCGTGCCTATAATGACAGTCTTGCCTGCCCCTTCTTCCAACTGAATTTCTTCTGTAGTCTGACCAGGTTGGATAGCCTGGTCCCTGCTTTGTTCCTCAGTTGGTCTGGCTTCTGGATCCAGGTACTGGTCTGTTCCCAACGATGTGCTGAGGGTATCGTGACTGGTGGTGAGGATTTTGTTTGGTTGGGGCTGCTCATCCCCTGTCAGGTGAACTTTGTTGGGGTTGTTCTTAGCCAGCTCAGACAGCCCTTGAGTCAACCTCCTGGTCCTGGCCACTTCCTCAGGTCTGGATTGCCTGATTTGGGTCAGGTTACAGCTTTTGGCAGCCTCTTGAGATCCCCTCAGGGTGGCTACCCCCCCAATGCCAGTCACGTACTTGAAGCACAGGTGGAAAGTGGATGCTACACCTTCGAACTGGTCCATGAATGTTCTACCCAGGATGGCGTTGTATGGTGAGGGTGCATCTATCACGTGGAACCTCACCATGCAAATTCTTTCGGAATTTTCCTGTCCCAGCTTGACAGGAAGGTTGATTTCACCCCTGGGCACTATTGATTCGCCCATGAAGCCTGATATCGGTCCAGGGGAAGGGACCAACATGTTGTCTTTCAGGCCCATCTTGTGGAAGCACTCCGCATATAGGATGTTGATGGAGCTACCTCCGTCGATCAGGGCTCTTCTTACCAGGCTGTGGGATATCTGAACAGAGCAGATTAGGGGGTCATTGTGAGGGTACGATACTCCCTCGCAGTCCCCCGGTCCAAATGAGATGGTGGGTAGAACTGAGGGCCTGGTATTTGGCAGGTTTCTAGCAGAGTATGACCTGCCCGATCCTAAGGCCCGCAGTTCTGCCCTCAAAGAGCTGCTGGAAGGTTGGTCCCCAAAGATGACTGCTATGATGTTGTAGGGTGGTTCTGGGGCCTTTTTCTTTTGCGACTCCTTGTCACGTTTTTTCTCGTGAGCAGGGTCACTCTTTTCTCGTGCTGCCTTCCAGTCTTTGTATTGTTTGAAGTACCCTCTGTTAATTAGGTCTTCGATGTTGTCGCGTAGGGATCTGCACTTCTCTGTCGCGTGACCAGGGCAGTCATGGAAGTCACAGTACAGGTCCCTCTCTCGACCTGCAGTTTTCATGGGGGGTGGCTTTCGCCACTTGTCTTCATTTTTGTGTGTGGCATAGATTTCTGCCACCGACACGGTCAGGGGGGGTGTAGGAATCGAAGGTTGGAAAATCATGTTTCCTTGAGTCCCTTCGTCCCCTTTTCCCTTTGTCTCCCTTCTTCTCTGGCTGTCCTCCTTTCTCACCTGGGGGAGCTCTTAGTGCTTTATTGAACTCCTCTGTCCTGATGAACTTGTCTGACTCCTGCATGGCCTCTGTGAGAGTGGAGACATTTTCCCTGACCAGGTGGTCCCTGTAGGACCCTGGTTGTAAACCATGTTTCAGGGCCATCATCACTATGTCTGGTTTGAGGGGGGACACAGCAATGGCTTCCCTGCTAAACCTCGCCAAGTACTCGCGCAGGCTTTCCTCCCTGCTCTGCTTGACGCTCATGAGCTCCATAGAGCTCTTCTCTCTTCTTCGTCCACTGATGAAATGACCAGTGAACTGCTCGGTGAGTTGATTGAAGTCGTAAATGGTACCTGGTGGCAGGCTCTGGAACCATGACTGGGCCAGACCTGTGAGAGTGGTGGGGAAGTATTTGCACCAGGTGGCGTCTGTGTAGGGGCCCAGATACATGTGACATTCGTAGAGCTGGATGTGGTCATTGGGGTCCCCTGTTCCGTCATATTTGATATGACCAGGTAGTTTCACCCTCTGAGAGGGCTCGAATATCACCGAGGCATGGAATGGTGACTTCGTGGGTGTTCTCACTTCTGGCCTCGGTGTCCGTCCTGCTCGGAGGCTCGCAGATGGTCCTGGAGTCTCTTGTTGGGTCGACTCCTGACCTGTTCTGGCTGCTGGGGATGGTCCTAACCTATCCCTGACAGTTATGGGTCCCCCTAATCTGTCATGGACAGTTGGAGGTGGCCCCAGCCTCTGGTGCACAGGCCTTCTCTCACTCAGCCTATCATACACTGTGGTCCGGTGGGAAGGCCCCGTGTTAGCTTCCCCCTGGACAGTGGCATGAGGCGATGGAGATCGCCTGCGGTGTCGTTTCGCCTCCTTGCGAGTTGTTTGGATAGTGTTGTCCACTATTTCGTTTTGCCCGAGGTTGAGAACCAACTTGGGTGGTTTCTCACTTCCCTCGTAGTGTCCCACTCACTCTCTCCCCACTTCCTTGGAAGAGATCTAGGAGGAGCGGTACGGGGTTGGTTGGTTGAGACCCTTTGACTGCCTGACCCCTGTGCGTAACTGAGTTTTCTTCGCACACGGGGTGGCCTTTTGCCCTTTGTTGGAGCTTTCGAGGTAGATGGCCTCTTCGTGCCGACAGAGGAGGACGGTCGTGGTGAGGATGTTGCGTAGTCCTCATCCGACGACTCACCCTCATCCCCTGGTCGTTTACTTGCCTCGGGCTCACTCTCCCCCGATTCCTTGTTCAGCAAGGAAGCTGCTCGCAGGACCCGAAGTGCTTCCTTGACCTGAGATTTGGTAGGTGCGTTTGCACTTCGATCGCTCCGAGATACCCTAGGAACTTGGGCACTCGCGCTCTTCTCTTGGTTTGAGCGCTGTGGTTGTTTGCTGGGATGGTTACCGGAGTTACCTTGTTGAGACATTGTCAAGGTATTTCGGAGGTGGAATATGAACTGAATATGGCACTCGGTACCCTCCTTCTAGCGCCAAATTGTTGAGGTGATTTTGTGGTCACAACAATGTAATTTATATTGGTGGGCTTGAGAGCTAGTCCAAATTCCACGAGATGGGCTTATGAATCTGCACAATGAACAAACGTGAGCTACCCCCGGTGGTGTTACCGGGGAACGGCCCTCCGACGCTCAAGTCAGTAAGTGTGAAAAGTATGAGAATATAGAGAGAGAAAGTCAGGGAGAAGTTTGGGATGTGTTTTCTTTTTTGGATCCCCTGGCATGTGTATGGGGAGGGACTATTTATAGTACCTTGAGACTGTGCTGGAGAACTGCCCCTGGTAGGTTGAACTGTGCCAGGCAGGCTGGGCTGGACCTGGTCAGTAACCCTGTACCTGGTGGACGTTCTCTTGACCTGGTAGGCTGGACCTGGACCAGGTTGCTGTCGTCAGGGCCTGGTAGATATGATCTGGACCAGGCAGGTGCTTGAGCGTGGATTTTAGGTGATCAGGGGCCCTTGTATGGACTTTGTCCTATACCAGGACCTGATCCTTTGTGGGCCTTCATTATGAGGGAACTCCGTGGTTTGTTGAGTGTTGGACTGGGCCTTAGCTTTGCATGTGGCTGGCCCAATAATTAATGGGGTGCATTGTGCCCCATCACATCCTAACATATTTCAATAGTTACGAATTAAACGATATTGAGGGGATAAAAGACGAGTTAGGATGCGTTCTCTTCACCTTAAAAAAATGTTCCAGGTTTAATAAGTTCAAATAAGTTCAGGATTAATAAGTTCCAAATACACCTTAAAAAAAGTTTCAGGTTTAATAAGTTCTAATAAGTACCAATAAGTTTAGATAAGTTTCAATAAATTTAGATAAGTTCCAATAAGTTCACATAAGTTCAGATAAGTTAAGGTTTAATAAGTGGAAGAGAAGGCACCTCTAGAAGCTTAAAAATGTTGCACTTGTTTACAAAAATAATGCTGCATAGATCATAGTAAAAAGTTTATAAATGATACTTTTTTTTATAAAGATCTATTTGTTCATGTTTAATACTTGGGCCTCGCTTGACTCTTGTTATATACTCACACTAGATTAGTTCCCGTGCTACGCACGGTTTTACAAAATTATATATAAAATATTTACAACAAAAGAATTATTTAGTAATAAATTACTTTTTATAGTGTATTTTTTTTAAATATTGTACAAATACAATTAACATGAAATTGATATCCTATCAATTATTTATTAAGTTATAATTAAAATGAATATCTTTTCATTTTTGACTAAATAAAATAAGTTGAAGTTATATTACTTTTTGGAGACATTTTTTTCCTTTTTGTCAGATAAAAATGGATCTAGTTTAGCTAAGAGAGATTCGACCATTAGGTAAATTAACATAGTTGAGACTTTATAATTGTAACAAAACTTCAAATTTGACCAATTTTAGTAGAGTTTAGATATACAATAGAGGTGATCATGGGCCAGGCTAGCCCTGGTTCAGGCCAGGCCGATGCAAAAATAATCAAGCCCGTAAAGCGGGCTGGGTTCGTGCTGGGCTTAGCTCGGGCCCAAATTTCTTAGCCAAAACCCGAAATTTAGTGCAAGCTTGGCGGGCTTTTCGGGCCGGGCCTAAAAAATTAACAAAAATGTCTAATTTTAAATGTCCAAGACACCAAGGCCCATGCAAAAAAATGAAAAATCGGGCCGGGCAAGGTCAGGCCCAAGTTTGGGCCTAATTTTCATGTCCAAAGTCCACAATTAACCGGGCCGGGCCCACGGGCCGAGCCATCTTTGATCAACTTTAATATACAATAAGTGAACATTAAATAATATTTTTTAAGAAGCAAGATTTAAATACAAGTATTTAAGTTTCAAATTTTACTAATATAGATTTAGGAGAATTAATGAATGATAATTCTTGTTTGGGAAGATTCCAAACAAAACTTTTAAAACTAAAAAAAGGAAATTAAGTTTTGGATGGAAAATTTTCATTCTGGAAGTGACACATACAAATCAAGGTAATAAATTAGTGTATTTTATTTTAATATATAGTATAGATAGATTTATACATTAACAGAATAGATTTTCAAAGAATAGAGGGAGTAACAATTTTTACTAGTGGAAAATTTGTTATTTGTTACCCTTTATTTGTTCCGGTTACATAAAAAAAGGAACAAATAATTAGTATTTGTTCCGGTTTTAAAAAATGTGGAACAAATAATTGCTTATTTGTACCGGTTTATTTAAAACTGGAACAAATCAATACCTATTTGTTCCGGTTTTATTTTTACCGGTACAAATACTATTTATTTGTACCGGTTTATATAAAACCGGAACAAATAGGAATGGATTTATTCCAGTTTTAAATAAACCGGTACAAATACACTTTTTTTTTAAGCTTCAAGCAATATACGGCCTTCACAAGTTTCATTCAACCAAAAACCCCAATTACTCAAACCTTCAAAAAAAAAAAAAAACCAATTACTCCAATCCATAAATTTCTCCACCACCACTGCCTGCCCAACGCTGCCCAGCCCTCCACCGCCTGCCGAAGGCCGCCCCTCCACCGCCTCCCTAACGCTGTTCCCCGCCTCTGCTGCTCGAGTTTCGTGACGACTGTGCTGATCGAAGGAGTTCTCTGCTGCGTGAATCTGCTCTGCCTCACGCTAGGGCTGCCGCCACCGGTCACTGCACCGTCCACCGCCCTATCCACCGTCGGTCGAGCCCCTATTCCTCCTTGCTTGCTGCACAGTGAAGGTATATGTTATTGTTGTTGTTGAATTGTTAGGGTTTAATTGGTTTCAAAATTGTGATAAGAACATGTTGATTGATTTAAAGTAGTTTTAATTTGCTAATTAGTTGTTGAACATTGTCGAAATTAGGGCTTGTAATTTTGGTTTTTTTTTTCTTATATCTAATAATTTCCTATTTATTTGATAATTTAATTATAGTCATACACTAATTAGTTGTTGAACATTGTTTAATTGGCTTGTATAATAAGCATTTTTTTTCTTATCTTGAATTGAAATATATCTCTGTTTAATTCAATGTTATGAAAAAAATGTAGCATAGTATTTTGATTAGAAAATAGCATATGTTTCACTAATTTCAACCGAATATTTCTTAGCATATGCAAAATAGTTTTAAATTCTATAAAACTAATAATAATGTTAAACTTTTGATAATATATTAATTGAATTTGCAATTTTGACATAGAAGTTTGAATTTAATTTATTTGTGCTAGAAACTATTTTTTTAATGTTGAAGTATATAATTATAGTAGTCATTATTAGAGCGTTAATTTAATTTATTGTTACTTTCTTAGAAAATGAATCGTAGTTGGATGTATGGATATTGTACGGAAAGGGCATTTCAAGAGGGGGTTACAGAATTTTGTAGTGTAGTGTTAGAGCATCAACGGATCAGCAAACAACCTTGGATATTTTGCCTTTGTTTTGATTGCTGTAATGTAAAGAGGTGGACTGACATAAATACGATCGAGGAACACTTGTATCGACGTGGGTTTAGACTCGATTATGAAATTTGGTATTGGCATGGTGAAAAGTTAGATTTTGGAGATGATGTTAAAAATAAAGATAAGATAGGGGGAAATTCTTGTGAGGGGGATGAGAGCCATGGGGATGATAATAATGATGAAGACTTTGAGGGGGATCAAATTAATGATATGATGGATGCGATTGAAGATCATCTCAATCATCAACCTCGTATGTTTGAGGACGTGTCAAAAGCTGCTGAGACTCCGTTATATCCTGGTTGTACTAAGTATTCCCAACTTTCAGCTGTGTTAACCTTGTCTAATCTAAAAGCTACGTTTGGCTGGAGCGATACGAGCTTTACAGCATTCTTAGAAGCCTTACAGGACATGTTTCTAGATGGGGCATTCCAAAGTCCGCATATTATGCTAAGAAATTGATAAACCCCTTAGGGTTAGAGTACACCAAGATAGATGCATGTCCTAATGATTGTGTGCTTTATCGAAAAGAGTATGCAAATTTGGATACATGTCCCATATGCGAAGTCTCACGCTACAAGGAGGTGGAAGGTGGAGCGAGTGTTAAGAAATTGCCTTCGGCAAAGGTGTTGTGGTATCTTCCAATTATTCCGAGGTTCAAAAGACTTTTTTCAATTGCGAAGGATGCTGAGAACTTGGTGTGGCATGACAAAGAAAAGAAGAAAGATGGTCTAATTAGGCATCCTGCTGATGGCAAGCAGTGGGAGAAAATAAATAAGGATTTCTCGGTGTTTGGCAAAGAGCCTAGGAATCTTAGGCTAGGTTTGAGTACCGATGGGATGAACCCTCATGGCACACTTAGCTCACAACACAGTTCATGGCCAGTATTATTGACCATATACAACTTGCCTCCTTGGTTTTCTATGAAACGTAAGTATATAATGATGCCTCTTCTTATAACTGGTCCTAAGCAGCCTGGAAATGATATAGATGTGTATTTAGCACCCTAAAGGATGACTTGATGGTGTTGTGGAATGAAGGAGTGTCGATGTATGATGCACATACCAAGACGAATTTCACACTCCATGCAATGATTTTTTGTCCATAAATGATTTTCCTGCTTATGGAGACTTGTCAAGATATAAAGTTAAAGGTGCAAAAGCATGTCTAATATGTGATGATGATGCAGATGATGATTATCTCTCAAACTGGGGAAAGAATGTGTACAGGGGTACTAGAAAGTGGCTCGATCGATTTCACCCCTATCGGTTGATGAAAGCACGATTTAATGGCAAAACTGAACGTAGGATAGCTCACGGCCCATTGTCTGGGTTTGAGTTGTATGAAAAAATTAAGGATATTAATTTCAAATATGGCAAAGACTAGGCCGTGAGTGGCCCGTTAAAAAGGGTCCATTGTGGAAAAAGAAGTCTATCCTTTGGGATCTGCCATATTGGAAACATTTGTCTGTACGGCATTGTCTTGATGTTATGCATATTGAAAAGAATGTGTTTGACTCCATCATTGGTACTTTGTTAAACATGTCAGGGAAAAAAGATGGCCTTAAAGCACGACTAGATATGAAGGAAGAAGGCATTCGATCTAATTTGTGGCCCGAATATAATGAAGATCGAAGCAAAGCATATTTGCCACGAGCTTGCTACACGTTATCAAATGAGGAGAAACATAAATTCTGCGAGTGTTTGCATGGGATAAAGGTACCTTCAGGTTATTCATCGAACATTAAGCGCTTTGTATCACTGGCCGATAAGAAGTTGAGTGGTATGAAGTCCCACGATTGTCATGTCATGATGCAAGTGTTTCTGCCCATTGCACTTCGAGGTTTGTTGCCTAAACATGTAAGGGAACCAATTTTGAAGCTAATTTTATTTTTTAGCAAAATATGCAGTAAGGTTATTGATCCGGATGAGCTTGAAACTCTACAAGATGATCTTAAGCAGACTTTGTGCAAATTTGAGATGTATTTTCCGCCAAACTTTTTTGACATAATGGTTCACGTAATGATACACCTTGTTGATGAAATTAAAGAGTGTGGGCCTATTTTTCTTCGGTGGATGTATCCTATTGAGAGATATTTGGGCTTCTTGAAAGGTCTTATTAAAAATCGAGCAAAACCAGAAGCGAGCATAGTAACTAGGTTGACGGCTGAAGAGGCGTCAAATTTCTGTGCTGTATTCTTAGAAAAGGCTAAGGAAATTGGAGTTCCTAAGTCTCGTCATGAGGGTAGACTTCAGGGGTATGGAACAATCGAAAGTAGGGATATTAAACCTCCTGATGAAAGTTTCAAAACAGCCCACCGTTGTGTTTTACAGCACGTTTCTGACGTCAACCCTTATTTGATAAGGCATATTAATGAATTGACTCGCAAGAATCCAAAAGCAGGTTCATATGTGATAATGCAAGAGCACAATCGACAATTTGCTCAATGGTTTCAGCGTGAAGTGCATCTTGCATTGAAGGATTCTAATAACAATATCTCTGATACGGTGGAGTCTTTGTCAAGGGGTCCTCGGCCGTTTGTTACTGCTTTTGAGGGCTATGACATCAACGGTTATTGCTTCCACACCAAGCGTCAGGATGCAAAGGGTGTGCACCAGAATAGTGGCGTAATGGTTATTGCTTCTTCTAGAGAATTTTCTAATGCCAGAGATACCAACCCAGTCGATTAGACACAAGTTTACTATGGAATAATCGAAGAGATATGGGAGCTTGATTATCTTGATTTTAAAGTGCCAGTTTTCAGTTGTAAATGGGTGGATAATCGACGTGGTAAGAAAGAATGCGATCATGGGATGACTCTTGTGGATTCAAGTCGCTTCATTGACACCAATGAGCCTTTTGTTTTGGCATCACAAACTAAGAAATTTTTTTATGTCAAAGACAACATCGACCCTCAATGGTGGGTAGCCGTTCAAGGAAAGACAGGGATTGTTGGAGTAGAAGATGTGGTTGATGAGGATGATTATGACAAGTTCGACGACACCCCTCCTATATCAGTTGGTGTTCAATCTGTACGGGGTGGAGAAGATCTTGTTGATGATGTAATGTACAATCGCGAGGAAGGAGTTTATGTTGATATTTTAAAAGCATAGGTAATTTCATATTGAGTTCATATTTTATGGTTATTCAATTAAATTTATGTTTAGCTAATTATATTACTACATCTCTAATACACTTGTTTGGTAAATGCTTTTGTTTATGTATTGTTTATTGTATTGCTACATTGATCATTAACTAATGTGGTTTTGTTTATGTTTATAATTTTCTTAGATTCGAATGGGTAAGGACGCAGAGGATTATGAGAGGAAAAGGGATTTGAGGATTGCTGAGAATAAGGCAAAGCTAGATTCCTTAGGTTTGAAAACCATTACTGCGTCCGGATTGACGGGGCCAGGAGGAAAAAAAAATCAAAAGGTGTGACAAAATCAAAAAGTTTGGTAAAAACAAGAAGCGTGGCAAAACATGACAAAGCTGATGTTGATTATGAGCCCGAAAGTAGTCATGATGAAGATGACGGTGGCATAAATAATGAGGTAGAGGTGATAATATGATGACTTTTTCTTTACATGCGAATAAGTTTTAGAGTATAACGACTTTTTGGAATTGAATATTGTTGTGTTTAACTCTTTCTTTCAGGATTTAGCAATGATAATGCATCAAGAGGTCAATGAAGTTAATAGTGATAATACGTTTTCAGAAGAGGCAAATTCACAACACAAAAACAAGACTGGTAGAGGTCCTTCGAAGCCTGTGAAATCGTGTGTACCCATGGTCTTGGATTTTGATGAACTCGATTTTCCAGCGGGTAAATGGGAACAAGCATACGGATGACAGCTTAGGCAATGTGCATTGAGAATTGACATCAACCTTTGCAATTGGAAGAAAGTAGATCAAGCTCTAAAAGATACTTTGTGGGCTGAGACAAAGGCATGTTATAATTTTAAAATTAAATAATTTATTTAAATAAGTCATCAAATTCATTTTATTTAATTTTTTTTTATTTTAATTATTTTGATTATTGTTGAACTTTATCATGTAGAAATTGTTCCACATTATTGAAGACCCAAAAGGCAGACGGAAAGAACTTTTCGAAAAAGCACTAGGTGCTCGTTGTAGGAAGTTGAGATCTACATTGAAGGCACGATTCATTGATAGGAAAAAAGTTCCTAAGCAAGGTAATCCAAATGAAAAGAAGGAACCTTGGGATATGTATGCAGGCTACATCTCTAAGGAGCAATGGGATACTTTTAAGGCTTACGTTGCATCCAAGAATTTTCAGGTAATTTTAGGAGCTATCATTGTTAATGTCATGTTAATGTTATGTTATGTAACACGTATGTGACATATGTTAATCATTTTTTGATATAGGAAAAAAGTAAAAAAGGGAAAGAGTCTTCCAATAATAAACTACACCACCACACACTAGGACAAAAGAGCTACTCAAGATGGAGACCAGAATGGGAAAAAGAGAAGAGACTTCCAACTCCCAGTGAAAGCTCTACTACAGAGAGTAGTGTGGTGAGTGAAAGGGTTCAAAATCGTGCGATCCAATGGTGTCTAGCACATCAGAGCCGTACGAAGGATGGAAAGTGGGAAGTTGACCCAAATAAGGTTGAGACTACTCGAGTAGTCAACCAAGTTGTAAGTGATTTTTAATCTTTTTGGAACCAAAGTAATCTTAGTTTACTACATTTATATTTATTTAGTTGCACCTATAGCTATAATAAAATTTCATTTTAATTTACAGTTGGAATACTTGGAAAAGGAGAAAGAGGATGGAGCGAAATCTAATTTCGAGCCTGACAAAGATGCTCTTGTAAAAGCTCTTGGAAAGAAGGACCATTGTGGCTTTGTAAAGGGGATTGGCCGATTTGGTGTCGGAGTTGGCCACCGAATGGCATTTGGGAAGAGCAAAAACTATAGAGATAATGAGATAGAGTTACTAAGGGCTACCAACAGCTCCAACAACAAAGAGATAGAATCCTTAAAGGCTACCATAGCTCGTTTAGAATCAAAATTTGAAGCTTATATATCCAATGGTTCCTCGCAAAACATGATGATTACTAAGGAAGTAGCGAACTCCCCTACACTTCCTCATCAAAAACCTCCCACTAAAGTAATAATTGTTTTCAAATATGTTTATTGATTACATAGTATTTGATATAACCATTTCTTGTTTTATTGTGGTAGGGCCCTTGTAAATGTCATCTAGCTATGAAGGATGACGATGGGAACTTGGTCATTGTTGCCGATGGTACCTATCTCCCCACTTCAACTGGAGTTGTCCACAATAGACAACAATTGTCTGATCATTACAGGGTGAGCATCGACAATCCATATGATGACCACAAAGCGATGAATTTGCCGGTACCAGCGGACGATGGTGTGACGGAGCTTGGAAAAGCTAAAGGGTATTTTGTGAGTTGGCCTATGTCTATGGTGGTATTTGAGGATATGGTTAGTTTCTAATTTCATTTTTTTCTATTGTGGTTAAAATTACCCTTTGATGTATTGATTAAGCTTTTTGGTGTGATTTGTTTTTATTATACAAATTGAAAAATAAATAGGGTAACGAGAAAAACATAGCAACAGATAGTAAAGAAGGTGTCGATAGTTGTGACCCCCTCAGAGCACATGTGTCGGAGCATAGCATGAGCCAACAAATACTCCAAGTGTATGAACTAACGTACCCGACGGAATGTCGCGTGTTGCACAAGCTAATGGTTGAGAAGAAGCACGGCACCGTACGTGTTCCAATCAAGCCACCTTTATTTTATTTTGAGAATGAGCAAGAAATCTGGGTTACAGAAGGCTATGTCTATGAATTGCTTAAGTTCTCGTGTCTAAATGTTTCCGTGATGCATGTCTACATCCGGTAAACTATTTACTTGAACTGTTTTCATTTTTTAAATACGTTTGCCTAACTTTAGGTATCTAATTAAGCCTACATTTGCCTAATTATTTCAGGTATCTAGCTCATTGATGAATATCTTTTTGTATGTTATAAGGAGCACATAACCTTTTTGTGTCCCCAAAGAATTTCTGCTGCAGAATGCGTTAGGGATATTCATGGCGTAGTTTCGTATTTGAAACATGCTTTCATTAGGGAAGCAAAGAAGAAAGTTTCAGATCACATTGCACATTTATTTTAGCACCGTACAATGAAAAGTATGAATTTTTTTGTCCTTTTGCTTTTACCCTAAATCTTTGGTAAATGATTTGTTAATTCATGTGTATTGGTTATGTAGGAACCATTGGTATCTTTTAGTGATTAATTTACGAATGGGCATGATTTACATCTTCGACCCTTTGGACACGAAACTAAAGAATATTAAATTATGTTTTTGGAATGCGGCCAAACTGTAAGTATTTTAATCACAAGCAATGTTTTGAAAGTATTATTTATTTTTGTTCATGTTATATTAACCTTGCCAATCTTCTTTTAGTGCTTATCTAGCTTATAGAGCGAGGGTGAAAGAAAAGGGTAATTTGGAGCTGGATTTTTACAAAATGGAGGTAGAATGTTTGTTTTTATTTTCTTCTAATTTAACTAAGATATAAATTGAATTAAAATATTTTTTATTGATAATTTTTTAGTGTGCCCCGCAAACTGGAGGAACAGAGTGTGCATACTACGTAATGAAATACATGCTTGAGATTGTCAACAAATTTGTCGACTCTAGTGTTGATTTAGATACAAAACTTGAGGTAAGGATGATTTTCTATCTTATTATATTATTATAATTATTTATTTGCCCAAAATGAGTTACTTTGCTCGTTTTCGTTCCAAAACGCCCTATATATGCCTAAAATCATGCAAATAAGTCATAGGATGCTTACATGAATGGTATAGGACATGTTCAAACCTTAAAAATATGATTTAGAGTGAGTGGTGCAATAATGGGAGTAAGAACACCCAAAATTAACCCAAAAGGAGCTACTTGGCTCGTTTTCGTTCCAAAACGCCCTATATTTGCCTAAAATCATGAAAATAAGTCATAGGATGCTTACATGAATGGTATAGGACATGTTCAAACCTTAAAAATATGATTTAGAGTGAGTGGTGCACAAATGGGAGCAAGAACACCCAAAATTAACCCAAAATGAGCTACTTGACTCGTTTTCATCCTAAAACGTCCTATATATGCCTAAAATCATGCAAATAAGTCATAGGATGCTTAAATTTCTGGCATAGGACATGTACAAACTTTAAGAATATGATTTAGATTGAGTTGGTGTAAAAATGGAAGCAAGAACACCCAAAATTAACCCAAAATGAGCTACTTGGCTCGTATTCGTTCCAATATACATGCCTAAAATCATGCAAATAAGTCATAGGATGCTTACATGAATGGTATAGGACATGTTCAAACCTTAAAAATATGATTTAGAGTGAGTGGTGCAATAATGGGAGTAAGAACACCCAAAATTAACCCAAAAGGAGCTACTTGGCTCGTTTTCGTTCCAAAACGCCCTATATTTGCCTAAAATCATGAAAATAAGTCATAGGAAGCTTACATGAATTGTATAGGACATGTTCAAACCTTAAAAATATGATTTAGAGTGAGTGGTGCACAAATGGGAGCAAGAACACCCAAAATTAACCCAAAATGAGCTACTTGACTCGTTTTCATCCTAAAACGTCCTATATATGCCTAAAATCATGCAAATAAGTCATACGATGCTTAAATTTATGGCATAGAACATGTACAAACTTTAAGAATATGATTTAGATTGTGTTGGTTTAAAAATGGAAGCAAGAACACCCAAAATTAACCCAAAATGAGCTACTTGGCTCGTATTCGTTCCAAAACGCCCTATATATGCCTAAAATCTTCCAAATAAGTCATAGGATGCTTAAATGAATGGTATAGGACATGTTCAAATCTTAAAAAATATGATTTAGAGTGAGTGGTGCAATAATGGGAGTAAGAACACTCAAAATTAACCCAAAATGAGCTACTTGGCTCGTTTTCGTTCCAAAACGCCCTATATTTGCATAAAATCATGAAAATAAGTCATATGATGCTTAAATGAATTGTATAGGACATGTTCAAACCTTAAAAATATGATTTAGAGTGAGTGGTGCACAAATGGGAGCAAGAACACCCAAAATTAACCCCAAATGAGCTACTTGACTCGTTTTCATCCTAAAACGTCATATATATGCCTAAAATCATGCAAATAAGTCATAGGATGCTTAAATTTATGGCATAGGACATGTACAAACTTTAAGAATATGATTTAGATTGAGTTGGTGTAAAAATGGAAGCAAGAACACCTAAAATTAACCCAAAATGAGCTACTTGGCTCGTATTCGTTCCAAAACGCCCTATATATGCCTAAAATCATGCAAATAAGTCATAGGATGCTTACATGAATGGTATAGGACATGTTTAAACCTTAAAAATATTATTTAGAGTGAGTGGTGCAATAATTGGAGTAAGAACACCCAAAATTAACCCAAAATAAGCTACTTGTCTCGTTTTCGTTCCAAAACGCCCTATATATGCCTAAAATCTTGTAAATAAGTCATAGGATGCTTAAATGAATGGTATAGGACATGTTCAAACCTTAAGAATATGATTTAGATTGAGTGGTGTAAAAATGGGAGCAAGAACACCCAAAATTAACTAAAAATGAGCTACTTGGCTCGTTTTCGTTCCAAAACGCTCTATATTTACCTAAAATCATGCAAATAAGTCATATGATGCTCACTTGAATGGTCATGGTTTTGTTTAAACCTTAAAAACATGAGTTAGATTGAGTGTTGCGAAGATGGGAGCAAAAACACCCAAAATGAGCTATTTTGCTCCTTTTCGTTCTAAAACGCCTTATCTTTGCCTAAAATCCATGCAAATATGTCATAAGATGATTACATGAATGGTATAGGACATGTTCAAAACTTAAAAATTCTAATTAGATTGAGTGGTGCGAAAATAGGAGCAAAACACACAGAAGAAACCCAAAATGAGTTATTTAGCTCGTTTTAGTTCCAAAATGATGTATCTTTGCCCAAAATCATTTGAATAAGTCATAAGATGCTTAAATAAATGGAATAGGACATGATAAAACCTTAAAAACATAAATTAGATTGATTGGTGCGGAGATGGGAGCAATAACACCTAAAACTAATCCAAAATTTTGGCTCATATTTATTTTTGTCTTTATACTTTAACAATTATTTACTTACATTACCTTTTTTTTTTTTTTGCAGAACATATTTACCAGATGATCGTCCCCGTATAGCCAAAAGGAATTGGATGAAGTTCGAGAACAATGGGCGGAGTATTTTAGGTTAAATTTTTTATTATCGTAAATTTAATGCATTCGTCATTAAATTTTTAATTTGTAGTTTATTTTGATGACAATTTTATATGTTTATGTAAACTAAAACTAAATTAATGAATAGTGCAAAAGCTACATATTGCCATTATGTGGTAGAGGAAATAATATTTTGTATTTTACGATTTTTGTATTTGGTGAATGAAGTTGATCGAATTGGTGGAGATCTATATATGTTCGTTGCATTTTTTTATAATAATACCGGGCAAGGGGTTGAAACACCGAGATGAGGGTTACATGAGGATGTAGGGCTGATGTTGGGGGTAGGCCTGAGGTGCAGCCTACTGTACTTGATTGTCTTTTGGGATTTCTATATGACCATGTAAAAAAATAAAAATCTTTGCTAGGGAGGGGAATTTTTTTTTAAAAAAAAATTCTATTTGTACCGGTTTTAATTTGAAACCGACACAAATAAGACCCTATTTGTATCGGTTTTAATAAAAAACCGGTACAAATAGAAGTTTTTTTTAATAAAAAAAATAGCTATTTGTACCGATTTTTACTGACCGATACAAATAGACCACTATTTGTTCCGGTTATTACAACCGGTACAAATAGGAGTGCTATTTGTACCGCCTCTATTTGTATCCTTCTGGAACCGGTACAAATAGGGTAAAAAAACCGATACAAATAGGGGGTTTTTCCACTAGTGTTTTGTTTGACTTTTTGTATTAAATCTACCAATGTGTTTTAAGGTTTTTTCTAGTGATCTCTTGGTTTGTTAAAATGTGAAATTTGATTTGTTTGTAAAACACACTAATTATTACAAAAAAATTGCATAGAATAAGTTAACCTTTGCATTGTCTTCGCAAAATAAAGCAACTTTTTTATTATTAACAAATAAGTCAACCTTGTACCGCTCTTTAATATTACTAAGTCATGAGAAAATTTTACATGCTATAACAAGTTAAACCGGTTAATTTTTAGTTTCTTTTTTTTGTTTTAGAAAATTTAATCAAAATTAAATTATAAAAAATTAAAAACCACCTTTTTGTAGGTACTTTCAAGGCTCCACCATAGCTACTTTCATAGGAGAAGGAATTTTTAAAAAAAATCTAAAAAAAGAAATTTAACCGGTTTAACCCATTATAACAGGTCAAACTAGTTTTTTTGCATTCAATGTATGCGATCTTAAAATTCGTAAACAACATAGTTTGACAATGAAATCAATAATAAGTTCCCACATAATTGTAAAAAACTTTTAAATAATTTTTTTTGATTTTTAAAAATTTAATCTAGTTTTTTCCTTTCGCTCTTATTATTTATGAATAAATATTGCAAATTGATTAAATAGTTTATTTCTCTAAAATATTTTATTATTTATGAATAAATTTTGATTAATTTTAAAATTAATTGAACTTGAAATTTTTAAAATTGTGATTACTTGTTTTGACTAAGGCTAATAATGATTTTAAAAATCAAATATCTTCAGGGAAGATTTTAGTACACAATTGACAAAATTGTCTCTAACTTGACTAACAATTAGGAAGGATGAGTATAAGGGTTGTGTGTTAATCCACTTGGAAACCGCCACGACCTCACCCATTCTTTTATATAATAGAGATTTTCGTCAAAAATAGGGTGCATTTGATTCGTGTGATTTTTTTTTTGCATGATATGATCCTAATTTTTCTGATCTAATTTGATTTGATTTTAGTTTTTCTGATTTGATCTAAATTTTTCTGATCTGTTCTGAATTTTCTTAAAATAAGCACATGAGAGGTTATTTAAGTTGAATCAAATGCACCTTTAGGGTGCTTTCTCTTCAACTTATTAGAACTAAACTTATCTGAACTAAACTTGTTTGAACTTATCTGAATTGATTTAGCTTATTAGACCTGATTGGAACTTATTATACCTTATTGGAACTAATTAGAACTTACTAGACCTTATTCAAACTTATTATAACTTATTAGACTAAACTAGACCTTATTGGAATTTATTAAACCTGATTGAAACTTATTGGAACGTATTATATATGATTGAATAAAATTAATTAATAATAATAATGATGATGATGATAATAATAATGATAATATTCTATACATTTGAACCTATGTTCTTTTTTATTGTTGAATTACGTTCAAGGAAGTAGTAATAATTAGTATCTCTTTTTTCAAACCAATTCTTAATTAATATTATCAATTCCAATAACAACTTATCTACATATTTAATTTTTTCTTAATTCGCATGTAGTAAAATTAAAAAACTGGAACAGATGTAGTATTAATATAATATGGAGGATGGGTAAAGTTTAATTTGGACCAAAATTAAATCAAACCCAAAATAAATAAATAATTTTTATTTTATAATATTAAAATATAAGTTTGATTAAATCTAACTCTGATTTGTTTCTCTAAAATATTGTAAAACAAGAATGATAGAAAAGATCGGTTTATGTTGTGTAAGATCGAGTGATTTAAGGTAATCATTAATTTAATTAATTTTATTTAATCTTTTTTTTTTTTTGCAACAGAACCGAACAAACTAGAAGCAATGACCATCCCTGCCTAAGTTACAGATACTAAAGCAATGAAAATTACATATTAAACTAGAAATTAGATGCATTGGATTCCTATCCTTAACACAGATCGTCCGGATCCGTAAAATATTGTGAGATTCCTTTAAACGGAATATGAAAGCAAACGTGCAACACGCGCAAACTTTGCAGGATCTTGGAGACCTCAATGATAAACCGAAGGACTTCTTGATGATGGTTCTTGGCCCACACAGAAACGTTCCCAGATCTTCGCATAGAAGCATTAGAACTAGACCATTCAAACTCGAACCAGAAACTCCCTACCTTCCGTTTAGAAAACCGTAGATGAGAAATTGAATCACACGGTGTGCCGATTATTTAAGCTTCAACCGGTTCGTTATTCTCGCAATCCCCAAAACCAGGGGCCGTTGATGTGGAAGAAGAGAAATTCTACCGGGAAACATTCATTGAAATTCCTTCTTGAAGGGAAATACTAGCAGCTAGAAGAACATCCCTAGAGCCATTATTGAAGACCTCTATATTTAAAAAATATAACCTAGACTTGATTGGAACTTATTAGACCTGATTGTAACTTATTAGACCTGATTGGAACTTATTAGAACTTATTAGACCTGATTAGAACTTATTGGACCTTATTGCAACTTATTAGACCTGATATAACTTATTGGAACTTATCTGAACTTATAAAACCTGAAACTTTTTTTTTAAGGTGAAGAGAACACACCCTTAGTAATGGTAAAAGGTGGTTCATGGTAGACTTGTATATTTTGGAAAAACGAAATGGTTGACTTATTTGGGAAAGACAACGCAAATGTTTACTTATTCTATGCAATTTTTCTTTTTTAAAATAAAATGAAGATTATTAAACATGTAGAAGCTAGACATATATGATATTATGTAGACATTAAAATCTATCTAAAATCTATCAATTATAATGTGGTTGTGGTGGTAATTGGTAGGTACTTTACACATCATTCCAAGACGTCAAACGATCAAACCCAATTAAAATCAATAGTTATGTTAACTGAATTGACGACTGACACGTAGCACATTATCAACAAAAATAAGACAAATATTCGAGATTCGTAGATTATATCAATTAACCGTTCAAAAGAATTATGTATAGTGTTATGGTGCATTTTAGCTAACCTGATTACAGGTAGGAAGCCGAGGCTCGGCTTGGTAAGCCGAGAGTTACAGGTTATAAACCAAGGACATGCCGGGAGTAGCAGGAGTATAAGCAGGAACAAATACATAAGCCGAGTGGTGCTAGGTATCGGGTTCATAAGCTGGAACGTGAGCTGGATCAAGCACATAAGCTGGTTGAAAGCTGAGAAGCAAGTAAAGCCGAGGAGGGGGCAAACAGTTGCCTTCATTCTTACTTGCTAAGACGAGATTGCTTTGCTTCCTTAGCTTTCATTAAAGACAAATGAGGAGTGGCTGAATAATAGGAGATGTGCGCTGACATGGCAAGAAGTGGTCACCATGATTGTTGCAAGGCTACCTAAGAAATAGGAGTTATGTAACACCCTGAAAATTTCCTACTTGAAAACTCTAAACATTATTTAAAATTATGACATAAATTATATTTGAAACGAAATTTCCAAAGCATTATCGCCACGTGTGAAAACGTTTCGGCTTATTCAGAATTTTGCAGCGGAAAAACTTTAACAATTATTTAAACCAAATAAATTAAATGAAATACATTTTAAAACAAGCTCAAATACAATAATCGTAAGCTCTCTCTTCACACCAATCCCAAGACCATGCGTATGCTGAAATCTTGAACTTCACATCATCAAGTTAACCTGTGCAGTTCTGCTCCCCAATAATACAAGTGTATAAATTGGTTCATCACAGGGTCATTAAGGCGAGGGCCATGACCAAAGAAAACACATAAAAAAGCACGTAATCAGCAAAAGCTGAGTACATATATACAACAAGATAAGCACATATAATGTAACAAGATTAAGTGATGCAAATGATGACCTGCTAAACACTCTACATGATCAATTCCCATTCATTCCTAGACTCTATCAGTTTATAAGGAGATTTGGATTCAACATCGAACGGGTTTCTGAAGATAAGTAACTATGTCCTCTAGGGCCCCACTCGGTTGCAAGTCGAGTGGTAAAACTGTGCCACTTTAAAGTGACGAGATCCCAGGCCAAAATAAATAAAACTAAACAAGGATGTACAACGTCTTGTACCCCTTGGTAGAAGCTATTTAGCTCCCCCCATATGTTCATACTCAAGGTGTATACGTTCCAAGAGTTTTGGTGTGAATCCTCTTTCGCTTTACGTGATTTATCATATTTAATTAGTAACTGTGAAGACTCACCCATACCAGACATTACACAACCTGATGAATCAAACAACACATTTTCCATTTTTAAGATTCCCTACAACTAAGCGATCACATAACCAATTTTTAATTATCTGAGCTTGCCTATGCCCAATCCAACAATGTGGTTGGGTTAAACCTTTAATCCTTGTCTCAATCTCCCAAAGGGAGTGAGTAATAATACTACCTGGACTCAACAGGTGAGTAACAACATATTCCTTGCCTAAATTGCAACATACCTTTCCTTTTCCATAACTATAATAAACAACCCACACTGGGGAAGTCACACTACTTGATAATAAATTCTTTCCTCACAACGTGAAGGATTATATAAATAATCAAATTTCCTTTTCCAAACTATATGCATCCATACATATACATGCAAAACATTTCATCACAGTCCACACAATTTCCTATTCATGTTACTACTTTAGAAAATAAGTCTTGCGTACACACGTACCTGGTATAATATACTCGACTAGCCACAATTAACGGAATTCTCTGCACTCAAAGTGTCCTACAATAAAACATTGGGGCTAATTAATATCCCCTCAACACTACAACTAACCTAAATACATATTACAATATTCCAGCCTCTAAATAAATTTCAAAAATCATTTCCGACTCCTTAATTTAATTTAAAAATTCCGAAATTGTGCCCTCTAAATAAAATACTAGGCGGATACTAATTTAATTATTTTAAATATCGTCTTAGAGTATTAAAACTAAAATTCCAGCCTTTTAAAAAAAAACCTTCCGAAACGTCCCGAAAATCAATTTTTAAAGTTCTAACAACACTCGGCAAATTCCTAACACTACCGGAAATAATTATATGCTACTAATATTAAAATCTCAGAATATTATTTTTCATTAAAAACACTTCCTAAAGGTTGCAATATACTTTTTAGGTCATAAAAACATCATAATTCAAAACTTACTTCGTTCTGAACAACTCCGGTACATAAAAAATCATAGAAGCACATTTATTTACGTATTCTTTAAAAACAAAGTCCCTTCTTTAAATTTGAAATTTACTAATATTTTTATATAAAATCAGAATCAAACTTTCTTATGATAATCTAAGTATAAAATTCGCAAAACCCAACAATATAGGCATAAAATAAGATTTTAGGGTTCAAACAACACATAAAATAAAAACCTAAAAATTTAAACCTAAAGATTATAAATAAAATCAGATTTAAAGATTCAAGAAACCTATTCTAAATCAAAGATCTAAATGTATATTCATCATATAAAACAAGATTTCAAACATGATTAAATTTAGAACAAAAGAAAATTAAAGAGAGAAAAAGTTTTTTTTTTTTTTATATATATATATAATACCGGTCGACAACACGGCAGGGGCACGGCGGCAGGGGGTCGACGGTGATGACAGCGAGTGGCGACTGGCTGGCGGAGGCCCGGCTGGGCTGGTGGTGGCTCTGCCGCTTGCTGCTGTTGTTGTACGTATATATACTTTTTTTCCATCTTTTCTTTGTTTACGAGTGTAAGGGTATGACACTGTATGAGTGTGTTTGTTTGTTTGTTTTTTTTTTTTCTCCTCCTTTTCTGATTTAAGGTTTTGACCTATTTTGGTTTACGCTACAGGTATATATACAGCTCGGGTACGATTTGGATTTCCCGCTGGGTTGGGCTTGCGACAATGGAAATAAAACTTTTACCCTTTTGCGAATCGGAATATTTTATTTTTATAAACAACGCCCAAAATACATAATTAAAACCTTTGATATTATTTCAAATATAATTTAATAAAATTCCTTTATAAATATATAGAAATTATTTAAATACCCAAATAATAATATCTTTGTAAATATTGAATTTAAACCATGTTATTTACCCTAATTCGTAAAGCATATAAAAATATTCTTTTAGGCGTACAAAATACGTGTATAGCTTATAAAATACATATAAAAATACATGTATAAATGTACAAAAATACGGGGTATTACAAGTTAGTTCCTAGAAAAGAGGCAGGAATGTTGACGTGGCTTGAAAGAGTCATCCCACATTGTCTCACGGATACCGAAGAAATAGGGAGTGATCACCAAGTTGTTGCATGGTCTCACACATCCCAAGAAAATAGGAAGTTGTTCCTATTTTGATGGAACGACTAGTTCAGCAATTTTAACAGTCAAAAGAGAGCAACTCGCGTAGCAGAAGGCCAGGAGGAATATCAGCAACAAACTCCTACATTTCAGCAAACAGTTTTACCAAGTCAAACCATTAAGGACCACTTACCTATTTTCTAGGAGAGTGGGCAGCATGGGTCAACAGTACTTGTGCCTATATAAGTGTTCAAGTAAGGCAGATAAAGGGGATCCGATCAGAAAAAAACAGAAAAAACCCTAAGGCAAACCTGTATCTACATAGACCAGAAATACTCTGCTTAGCATATCTAACCAGACAATTATCGTTTGTACTTGAAAGAAGCAGGGCATATTGCCCATACCCCTAGGGTGCTACTCAGCTAGTTTCAGCCATTTTCAATGTATATTACTTGAGATATTGTACGTGTACCAAACGGCTTTTATGTCCGAATCATACTGGATTGGTGGACTCATAGCCACCCGCGGTTTTTTCCCTTGTTCTTGGGTTTTCCGCGTCACCATTTTCTTGTGTCTTCTCTCTTTTATTTTTCGCCATTTATTTTCTGTACCTTAGTCTAGCTATCGCCCGTTCCAACCTTAAATTGTCATCTTGACGATTTTTGGCCAAAACATATAGTAGTATCAAAGAAAAGAAAATGACTTAATATAATCCAAATTATACGTTTGTTAGCCAATAAGATTGTACCAACGGTCCGTTTGATAGCCGGTTATAATTTGTGGTAATGGGAATGAATTTATAGCTAACTTTGAAAGGAAAATCAAAAATCATTCCCATAGTGGTGCTAGTTTAATTCCAATTTATCTAATTTTCTTCACAAATATCAATTCACATCTAATACCACCCTCCCCATGGTAATGGATGGTAATAAATAAATCAGAAGAAAATTAAAGCTTGGGAATGAAAATATATTTTCCTTGGTGATTATAAGGTTATTCCTTAACAAAATTATACTTTAAATTCATTATCATAATTAGCACAATAAGTACCAACAACCGATTAACGGGCCGTAAGAGTTATGGTATAATCATTATGAATAAGTCCTCTATATCAAAGTATTTGTGTAGCATGGTATACCGGTATAAGCCCTAATTTCAATGGTACCTTTGATAATATTATTGCATATTTTGAAGCTTTTTATGTGTTACTCCATCAAAAAAAAAAAAAAAAAAAAATATATATATATATATATATATATATATATATATATAGAAGTAGACTTATGTGAGAAATGAAGTTTGGGTGAGAAGGGTGAGAAGCAACCACAACCCTTTGATCAACAAATCAATGGTTAAGATTAAATTTGATTTTTCCTCCCTACTTCTTCCAGTTTTTGGAGTCAATGTATCTATGGTATAAAATAAATGTATTTTTACTCAATGTATTTATAGTATATTTTGAATGTACATATAGTTGGTGGTCAATGTAATTCTAGGTCATATTTGATGTATTTATCTCTTCTTATATTTCTCACGATAATAAATTTCTCACCGGAACCCAACCCTATATATATATATACACACATACACACATATATGTGTGTTTGTGTTTTGAAAAAACAAATACTATTTTCAGGATCTTTTTAATTGCAACAATTTGACATAGAGTAAAGATCTGAGAAAAATTGTCCAATTGTTGTAACTAAAAATAAATGGGGATAGCATATGTTTTGAAAAATCAATATAATGCGAGAAATATTGATTTTAGGAAAGAGAAATATGTGTTGTGTACTATTGATGGTCATAATTGACTTTGGATGATTATTAGTCGTTTAGTGGAATCATATGGTAATGGTCTTGCTAAATGGTCTAACATGATCCTAAGTAGTCAATCACTAATCTCTTATATGAAAATCTAACAAAGTGATTAAAATATGCATAATTAGGCTCCACTAATCATTTATGATGTGAAAGATTAATCATTTGGGGGGGGCCCACAAGATGGAGTAGTAGAAAATTTTCCTTTATAATGTGTTTGGCAATAAGTGGTAGGAGGAGATTCTATGGTCCTCAACATTAAATTAGTTACAAATTGGTCAAACAATCATTCAATCTAATAAGTGTAGGTAGTGATATATAGTTTGCCCACAATTTTGTTGATAATCAAACGGCTCTAACTACTTGTAATGCTTGCGCCGTCTATTCTTAGCCGTCTGATGAGCTTCATCAATTCAGATCACATGGCTTGATCTAAGGACATATGACCCTAGAAGAAAACAAATAATAATTTAATTAAGTACTAAATATTTCTTGGTAAGAATTTTAATTTGTTTTTTTAATTTTTTTATTTAGTCTAATTAAGTAATTTTTAGTAACGAGATTGTAGGTCAAATTATTGGAATCATTTGGAGATCTACATTTTATAAAGAGGATTATGGGAATATATTTAGTACTATCTTAATGATGTGGTAGATCTTTACTTTTTGAGGATATCCTACTTCACCACATTATATTCTTCAGTTTAGATAGTCATGAAACGAACATGTGATGGAGAACATGGAAATATTTCATTCCTAAAATTTTGCCCAATATTATTCCTCTCTCCCGATGTTGGATTTAATGTTTTGATGATGACTTAAACTAACGATGCAAATACATAATAATTAATTTGAAGCATTGAGTTGTGATGATAATCCAAAGAAGCAATGAAGCAGATTCAAGTTTTTGAAATAAATCTTAATAAATATTGGTTTTAAGGAACTTCAGAGTTGAATGAACTTAAATTCATTGGAGGAACTCAAGCTTCGGAGTATAAGACTTGAGGAATAAAAGGTGTCTTGTACATTTTGTATTTTTAGGCATCTTGTAAATTTTGGGTATAGATTTGAGTTTAGATTTTAATGGATTATGGCCCTGTTTGGGAGTTAGCTGTTAGCTGTTAAAGGTTAGCTGATTGAATTAGTTGTTTTGACTAGCTGTTTGTGATAGCTGATTTGACTAATTGACTTATATTAGTTATTTGTTTAAAAGCGTATGGTAAATTGCGGTTAGCTGTTAGATGTTTCAGAGTAAAAAGAAATAAAAAGCTATAACTCTTCCAAAAAGCTCCTCATATGAGCTTTTTGAAAAAGAACTTTTTCACCCGAAAACTCTCTTCCAAACCTCTAACTACCAAACACCCAAAAATAGCTTTTTGAGTTGGTAAAACAAAAATAGATATTACGAATTTAAATTGTACATTGGTAAGCATGAAAAAATAGAACGTTGCAACTAATATGGAGCGGAGAAAATATCATTTATGAATATTGGGTTTTAAAAAGGTTTTGATGAAAAATAAATTTGGTAATTCTAAATATTTGTAAATAGCATTTAAAATCTTTATAAACCAATTAAATTCTAAATGACATGTATTTTCTAGAAAATCAGTTTTTTTTTTGAAATGGTAGAAAATCAGTTATTCAAGTTTGTTGAGATTGAAAAAAAAAATAGTTTTGAGACTTGGTAAGAAGCTGTTAAGAAAATCAGTTTGGCAATAGTTAGTTGAGAAAAAATAGGACAAACAAACCTGATTATTTGCTTTGAAAAACTCATGGCTTTTTGGCTTGATTGACAAGTTCCACCTAGAACATTGACGGGTCGTTGTTGCACATGCCAAAGATAAAAGACCTCACTCGAACTTAGTAAAAAATAGCAAGGGAAAGTAAAGGTCAAACCTAAGAGAGAAACATTGTTAACCACTTACATTTAAGCGCGGATAAGCTAAGTCGGAGAATGATTAGAGAAATTGGGTTGCTAACCAACTAAAAGACACTATAACTATTAAAATAGGCAAAGATAAGGGAAATAAGGGTAAAGAGAGCACAACTCATACCGCCATGGTACGTGAATCAATTGAAACTTAGACTTAGGTCATCGACAAGGAGAGGTCGTTCTAAGGACCATATATACTCTGTCAAGCTAGTATGAAGACCGGAAAAATGTATACAACCTACTTTCATGACAAACACACCTAACGTGCCATTAAAACAAATCGCAAAAATCAGTAACTTTCCCTTGATCAAAGTCCCTACTTTTGTGGTGATTTGATCAATTGGACAAAGGGAGTCATCACCCACACTCACCTTTCGGTCCTTCGATGGGGAAACTATAATGGATCCTATGCTAGCTACTATCAGTATAAGTTGGATGTATAAAGTTTATGCTTCGCATATACTTGCAAAGGTGACGCATAAGATAACCTATCATGTCGCCTATTAACCACAACAATGGGATGCATAAAGTTTACACGTCACATGTACTTGTAAAGGCGACACATAAGATAACCTTTCGCGTCTTCTATTAACCACAACAATTGGATGCATAAAGTTTACGCATCGCCTGCACCTTGAGAGGTGAAGCATAAGATAACCTATCGTGTCGCCTATTATCAATGTTACTTGGATGCATAAAGTTTATGCGTCGCCTGTATTGTCAAAGGCGATGTATAAGATAACCTATCGTGTCGCCTACTATCAATAGAAGTTGAATGTATAAAGTTTACGTGTCACATATACTTTAAAAGGCGACGCATAAAATAACCTATCAATGAGATGCATAAAGTTTACGCGTCTTCTGTTCTTTACAGGCGATGCATAAGATAACCTATCATATCACCTCAAATAATGGACACGATGCATAAGCTTTTGCATAAAATTGTTGCAAAACCTTTTTGCGTCGCCTCTAATTTACAGGTAGGGTGTCAGTTCAGTTAATCAGTTCAGTTATGGTTTGACCCAAACGGTTTGGTCGACTTCAGTTCAGTTGACTTCAGTTGATCTTTTCCAAAATAACCAATTTGGTTTTAACTTTATCAGTTTCAGTTCCAACCCATTGTAGTTATTTTTATTTTCCGTTCAAATCAGTTCCTTTATGATTCGTCTTCGGTTTTATCCATACGATTTCAATTGTTGTCAGTCCATTGTGAACGGTTGATATAACAATTCCAATTGTATTCAGTTTACGTTATGGTTGATCTTTGGTTTTACCCATACGATTTCAGTTGTTGTCAGTTCATTGTGAACGGTTGATATAATAATTCCCATTGTATTTAGTTTACGTTATGGTTGTTCTTTGGTTTTACCGGTGCTATTTCAATTGTTGTTAGTTCATTGTGAACGGTTGATATATCGGTTTTGTAGGAGCCACGGCCGGCTCCCCACTTTTTGTGTTCAAGGTAAGAAATAAAGTATTAAAATGGTCAATTATATTAGAAGTCACCAATGAGTTTTAGGAATTAAACTCATAAACCATGTATTTAGATCAAAAGAACGAATGGGACACGATTTAGGGACGGATCTAAATAGCACGATTTTTCCCCTTCGATCCCATGAGGATGACTTCAAAGCGTGGTCATACGAACCAAAGTTTGAATTCGGGGGCAAGGGTACTAATATGGCGGAATGCGTCATATTAGCCCGTAGGCGGCCTTTACTAATTTCTCTCAATTGTCAATATACAAGTTATATAAAAAAATAAAATAATATATTTAAAAAAATCAAATTTAATAAAAAAATAAGCATATATAAAAAAAAAATTAAAAAAAAATCATCAGCGCAAAACATTTTGACACGCTGATAAATCAGCGTATCCTGAAGAATTACGCTGACATATCAGCGTGTAATAAAAATACACGCTGATAGATCAGCGTATTAAAAAATAAAACGCTGAAATATTTTATTCAAAAAAATGTAAAAAGAGCACTATGTGAAAATATATGAAAGACAATTAAGGCTCTCAGGAAACTAACCACTTCTCCATCGAATAACGCCTTGTATGAGTATTGGTATGGACAACACTTTGCCTTGAATTCTCTCAGTTAGGAATTCCAACCACTTTTTGTATGAATGCGAAAAGCCCTTTTTTTATTATAAAAGTAACTTAAATTATTTTATTAGAATGTTTGTCAGCGTTTTAAGGGGAAACACGCTGACAAATCAGCGAATCCCCTTAAAACGCGCTACAGTATCAGCGTCAATCCATATTCCACGCTAAAGATATAAGCGCGAGCCAATTATACGCGCTGACACGTCAGCGTAAATCAATGGGTATCGCTGACAAATCAAATCAAATCAATTAATTATGGTTAATTAGCATAAATTTGCCAGCGCATCTAAGATAATCGCGCTGACTTTGTTAGCGCGTTTTTCTACATTGCGCTGATTAGTCAGCGCAAGATATTTCAACGCGCTGATGAGTCACCGTAATTAAGAAAAATGCGCTGCTAATTTTTATTATTTTTTTTTAAAAAAAAAACAGATTTTTCTTACAAAATGGATTGGACTTTGGAAACCAAACTTTTTATTTTATATTTTATTCTGGGCCAACCTTTATTATTATTTGGAAATTCCTTTTGGGCTTAGAATATTTAGAAAATAAAATCAGGCCTAGTGTTGTCCATGTATACTCAAGTGTGCATTTTTCCGGAGAAATGAGCGTATGTTATCATCATTGAACCTTTTCCTCGGGACAGGGGACTAAATGCAATGTCAACAGGTTCTATATGAATTCAGTTTATGGTATGGAAAAATACGGTTGTATCCATACGATTTCGGTTATTATCAGTCTATTGTAAATGATTATATTTAGTTAAATTATGGTTATTTTAAGTTTTGTAAGGAAATCTGTAACGATTTTGTTCAAGGTAGATATTGAGTATTAATGGGTTTTACCCGAGTTTTCTCACATTTGTTTCTCCAAATAATATGATCCGATCATATTCGTGTTAGCCGTTGAATTGTTTTGCGTCACAATGGGTTAATTTAGTTGAGGTGCACGTTGAAGTTATTTATTATTTATCAATTCATAGTTTAATCAATTTAAGTTAGTCCCTTGTAATAATCAATACTTCCATGCATGTCATTTGAAGAATGCGTCTATAACCCAAACAGCTCTTTTGAAATGGGTATGGATGAAAATATCAATTAATTTTTAATTATTAATATGCTAAATTAAATGGATTTGAGTAATCAATAATCAATATATGAAAAGAACCATTTTATTTAATAATATATTATAAATAATCGCTTCGTGAAAAGAGCAATTTTATTAAATAAAGTTTAATTTGATACAAATAGATTTTGCCTAATTTCAGTTTAGTATAGAGTGATTTTTAGTTAACCAACGGTTTAAAACAGTTTTTTGGGCTCAATTTGGTTCAATCAAGCAACAGCTTAAAACTATTTATAAATCATTTTGGTTTAGTTGGTCAATAGTTAATTACAGTTCTGTTTACTAACAAAATCAAACATTTGATATAAGTCATTTCGGTTCAGTTGATCAACAGTTAAAAACAGTTCAATTAAGTAACAAAACTATATAGGTTACAGTTAATATCAGTTCAGTTATGATTCAGTTATGGTCAGTTAAAAACAATTTTATGTAGTCAACCTTTTCAGTTCAGTTGATTTCAATTCATGATTCAGTTCAGTTTCAGTTCAGTTAAGTGCAGTTCATTTTGTTTCAGTTGGACTTTCAGTTATCAGTCATTTGGTTATTGGTTCATTTCAGTTCAATTCATTCAGTTCAATTCACGTTAGGTTAACAGTTAAACCAACAGTTCCTAACCAAACTGACAGCCCTATTTACAAGCGACGCATAAACCTCACTTTATGTGTCGGACATGAGGCGATGCATTAAGTGAAACCTATAGTGTCCCCAAATATCGTGTCGACCAATAGGCCACACTGAAATCCATTTTGAGACGACGCGATAGGGTGTTTTTGTAGCAGTGGATTGATTGTAAGGGCAGATCAAATTCACAGAGAAATTTGAGAGAGTTAGATTATATTAGGTTGTGGCCTACGTGAGAAGGTGGAAGAGTCAGTCCCACATCTATTTTCAAGTGTGAGTATGGGGCAAAGGTCTAGAATAAAATTGTTACCAAAAAAAGAGAAAATCCCAATTGGGTCACAGTTTTACTTCTTGTAGAGTGACAAGAAGGTTTATGCATGTGTTTTTGAGAATCTCTTGCATCTCTTTTAACTTGTTAAGTTTCTTGTTTAATTCTGTGAAAATTTACACTAGTTCATTTATTACAACTCACCCCTTCTTGTAGTGTTCATCTGCTAAACACCGGAGAATAGAGATGTTAGTGATAGGGCTTTTGCCGGTTTTCTGATGTATTTTGCAGTTGGTTAAAATGAAGGTGAAACTAATTCTGATCTTTAAGTATTATCTACGCATATCTATAGTTTCACTTTAAATGATCAGGTCAGTTTCGAATTGGTTCAAACACGTTTTGTCCTTGAGCTTAGGATAGTAACAAGAATTTTTTTTTTATTATTTTTATAAATAAGATCAATCTATTGATGAAAAAAGTCACACGACATGCATCTACAAAATAGATCAATTCCAACAAATACAAAGCAAATTAAATTAGATAAATTTTGATTAAGGTTATTTTTATACTGATAAATTTGATTTGCCTTAGCCGTCATGTGAAATTTATGTCTTAACATAGATACAATTTTTCCTTTTCTGTTATAATTTAGATTTCGTTCAATTGGTTTAGGTACATATTTTTTAATTTTGGATTGAGGTGAATAATCGTGTCATGTCAGGTTATCCATGAGTTTTTCGTTTGCAATGGATTTTAGATTAGGTCAATATGGGATATATTCATGTTTGTAAAAAAAACTAATTACTTATGGATAAACTCCCTATCGAGTTCAAATGCATTGGTTTTAATGTTTGGATTTACGTACAAACAATAATGTGTAAATTATTTCATACTAAAAAGTATCATGCATGTAATGATGCCTCTAAGAAAATTGCTACTCCCTCTGTAACATATTAATGGCAACGATTTGACATAAAGTAGAGAGAAAAAATGTCAAATCGTTGCCATTAATATGTTACGGAGGGAGTATAAATAATTGCGATTGAAATTTGAACTTCACACCATTTTGAATTCAAAATCATCAAATACAAATCATAATGTACTTTTAGCTATTGTTTTTAAATCACTAAGTTAGCATTTGTGCAACTCTCATTGCTTTATTATAAAATGATAGCTAAAATTTAAAATAAGTATTTAAATCATGGAAAATGATCCTTAGTAACTCTGTGTCTTTCAAAACTATAATTGAGCAATTGCCTTGATTGCCACAAAAATCGGAAACACCTAAACTATATAAACCCACCCTATAAAACATAAAATTAAGCTCAAAGTAACTTTTGAGCCTGAAATGTCACTATTTCAAGTTGTTGCATAATTCGTGGTTATTTTTGGAATTTATATAAATTCAGGATCAGCATTATTAAATTCAAAAAATACGAGGTTATCAATGATGATTTCCATAAAATCATTCACAAATATTAATTATTAAAAAATCTAAAAGTATTGTAGATCCTATAGCATTAGGTCAGGTTGATAATAAATTGGATTATTACATATTTTTCCATGTTAAAATAGGTTTACATTGATTACTAGTCATGTTAAATTAGTTTGGTTCTTAGTTTTTGGAAGTCAAATTTATGTTAGTTCATGTTTTAAGCACATTTTAAATCGACAAGAAATTTTATATCTCGAGTCAGCTAAAGATAGGACTAGGTTGGAAAGCGTGAGGCACAACACAATCTCGCATGAAAATAAGTTGGCATGAATAGTTGGCACGACATATTATAGTGTTTGTAAGACCATGATCTGAGCTAACTCCTAATTTTTATTTTTTTTTGAAAAACCAAAGAATATAATTAGTAACTCATAAACCAGTGCAAATCCTAAATAGCTATATCAAGGGACAAGGGCTAAAGCAGGAAACTCCTCCAACAAAACATGATCATTTGCCATATTACAACCCAACTTAGCAATAATATATATATGTGCTAACTGCTAACTCATTCCTTTCTCTTATATCAAGAGACAAGAGCTGAGGCGGAAAATTTGTTTTATTTGAAAAAGCATGAAAATGTCCACGTACAGGGTCGTCCCAGAAATTTTAGGGCCCTGTTCTAAAAATTGAAATGAGTCACTTATATTATTAAAATTAATACATTTTTTTTTACAATTTAGGTAATAATATACAATTTTAGTAAACAAATATTCTAAACTATAAATTTCTTTAAAAAGAAATGAGAAAGGAATAAGTATTTTTTTTAGAAAATATCAATAAAACTAAAATTTTGAGGCCCTTTTTATGTTGGGGCTCTGTGCGGTAGAGCTCTTTGGCAAGGCCGTCCCGAAAATATTTGGGGCCCTGTTCTAAAATTGTAATTTGGCCCTTTATATTTTAATCAATGCTAAAATTCAATACTATTTTGACAACACATGTATGTATCTCAAAGTTGTTTAATATATAATGATATATTTATCTAGAAATATAACGATAACTTGGCAAAAGAATATTTTTTATAAAGAAAATAGGCCCTTTGAAAATGGAGCCCTGTTCAGAAGGTCTTTTTGCACACTTACCCGGCACGGCCCTGCTCTTTGCACACCCCTAAAAAGGCCCTGAATTGCCTAATACCGGTAGGTTACATAACACTACAAGTTACACTAATATTTCTGAATTGAATTTTGCTTTTCATTGCTTCGGCAGGCAAGCATATACAACACATAGAACAATGGCACACAAACTTTGCTCATGCATGGGTTACCCTTTTGAAAATTCATGCACATTGGGTTCAAATCTTCAAAATTTGGAAAACACAAATGAGACATTACAAAACATATAATGTTTTCCCCAACATGGACCTCAGCTCAATTAACTTTACTGTCTAAAAAAACTTGGTTTATCCACTAGGTATACTGCCCATCATTAATTGAGAATGGTAGGGAGTAGTGATAGTGGAACCTCATCCAACTTAATAATTAATAATCTTTCAATCTTCTATTAGTTGTGGGTAAGTTACCTACCGGGTAAATATAGTCATATCCTACAATTGTTAAGTTTGTATGCTATTTGTAAGTCATTTTCTTTTTAACAATCATAGTAAATTACTTAGTTTAGAACCTAATTACATATTCCTGATCAAGTCATAAAACATAAGTTTAGATCATGCCTTATTATTAAATTGTATATTTTACAGCTATATATCTTTAATTTTATAATTAATAAATATGAACATTAGTAAAGTGTACATTTATATAAACCTGCTAATAAGATCTCATTTAATTTGACAAAAAACTTGTTTAAAATTCGTATAAATGTCTTATCAAATTTTTCTCAAATCAGGATTCAGATAAGGGATAAAAAATATTAGATGTACAAAAATCTTATAAATCATCACTACAAAACATTGTTCTATTAAAAACGGGTAGACGTTAATGACGTGTCTAAATTCCGTCGCAAATGTAGATCTTTTGTGACAGTTTTTGAGCCCGTCACTAAAAGTTACTTAATATCTAACCCAAATTCCGATCCATTAGAAATGACTCATATGTGACGTGATAGCGATGAGAAAATTCATTTGCGACCCCCCTTTTCTTTGACGGGGTCATATTTTTACGACGGGAAAAATCATTTGCGACACCCCCTTTTCTAGGACGGGATCAAATATTTACGACGGAAAATCCCGTCGCAAATAGCATCTTTTCTAGTTGTGTATATATAGCCCTTATTGAAATTATATATTATTATACTTTTTTTTTAATGTTTCTCTCTAAGTATAGCTTATCTAACAAAATTTGCCATGCCATTCAATGTTTTTGCCCAAAAAAAAAAAAAAGAATAAGAATATTTTTTTGAACTGGAATTATTGTGTCAGAGAAGATTTGTGTTAGATATCATGATTTAGTACCTTGAATATCTATATGTTTTATTGCTATGAAATTAAATACAAATTTTTAACCCTAAATTACATGATTGATCACGTCTAAGATCAACCCAATCTGGAAGTTGGACTCAAGCATGGTCGGTTCCTTAGTTGGTCAAAGCTAATCATTTCTATTCACCTAATCACCAATTACAAGTCTCAACGAAAACTTGATTAATTAGAGAAATTAATTAAATAGACTAACATGATTCAGGAAGTTAAAGATTCTTGAATTGAGAAGCAAAATGGGCTACGAAAAAAACAAAATATAATGATCGCTACAAGTTTCAAGTGTTGTTTGTATGGAGATAATTTCCTTCTAAATATGATTTCTTCATTAAAAAATGTCTAAATCTAGCGTGTGTTTGGTTGACTATATATCTAGAGTGCATGAGATCGAACTCAAGGTCGTTTTTGAGAATTTAGGGGCCCAGGGTGACTTAATAATATGGGGCCCATGACTAGTTTACAATTATTTAAATTTTTTTTTTTTTACTATGAAAAACTATAAATATGAAAATGAGGACATTATTTAATATTTTTTCTTACTTCAATATAATTACAACATTGGAAATTTGGGCAGTATTCATAACCACTTATATGAAAAACGGTGGAAGGAACTATTGTGGAGAAGTCGAAGGAGGAGAAGAAATTGAAGTTTGATGATGTCAAGCTTGACTGGGAAAATCGTGGGGAATCTATCCCTAATAAGACGAAGACCATGGTTGCTAAGAAAATTGAAGCTAGATCAGAGAAGTTTCTTCATGGTTTGAGCATCAATTAGGGATGTTAAAAAAAACCCGACCCACTTGAGTAGACCCGGCCCGCCGACCCGCTAATTATTGTTGGGTATTTTTTAAAAGATGTAGAAATTTTTCGGGTCGGTTACCAGCCCGCTAAAAAACATAAGTGTCCGGTCGGGTAATGGGCTGGGCAATGTACTAGTCGGGTACCCAGTTGACCCGTAAATTTAAAAAAAATTCAAGTAAAAATATTTTAAAAAAATATTTTATGGAATAATAATATATTTTAAAGTGCATTCATTGTTATAGACTTGGATTGTACCTGAAATCACCTAATTAACATCAAACATAGTGGTTGTTTTATTTTTTTTGGATTACATTTCTTTAATTTGGTAGTCGAGTACCCGGGTACCCGAGACCCGACCTAGTAAAATCTTATATTTTATAAAAAAACTTTCATAATCTAGGTACCCGAGACACGACCCGGATTTTACCGGGTCGGGTCATGGGTCGATTGGTTCACTACCCGAAACTTCGGGTACCCGTTCTTTCACAGGAACCCGAAAATCCCGGTACCCGGTTATGAACACCCCTAGCATCAATCTTGGTTGGTGTAGGGAAAGTAAGAAAGACTAACTCTTTGAAATTCTTGAATTTCATGGATGGACCGGGTTAAATTATTTAGTCTTTGTTATGATAACGTATTAGCTTATAGGTTAGTTATTGAAAGAAATTTGCTCGAATTTTTCATGTGAGGATGGAATTGTAAGTGCAAGGTTAAAAAGAAGTCAATTGTATTTGATGCAAGCTAGTAACCTAAGTGAGACATTTGAGGTGCTAAATGAGTGTTTTAATTCGTACCTCAAAGGTGCGACTCTGGAGGATATTAAGGGAGTGAAAATAGGAGAAATTGTTGAATCTATAGGTGGAAAAGCAAAAGTTGTTAAAACAAACCACAATAATTTCTCTCCTTTACAAAAAAATTTGTTTCATTTTTTTTCAAGCACTTGTTCCTTGTTCCTATGTCGAGAACGAGACCAATTACCTTGATGCTATGCTTATGTATTGTCTTCAAAACAAAATCAAAATCAATTTTACTTCTTTGATGATTAAACACATCTCATATTGTATCAAATTAAAAATGACTACTATGTGGGCTATTCGAACCTGTTCATGACTCTTGTTGAGAGTTATGATATCAATGTCACTGATTTTTAACACCTTAAATTGCAAACAAATCATTTCATTCAACCCTGAACTGTTGAAAGTTGGAGCCTTTGTGTAATTGATGGTAAAACAAAATTTCTTGTTGAAAAAACTAAGAGAGGTATAGGCTAGCTGCCAGGGTGCAGTGTTGAATTAAGAGGTTAAGGTGATCGGTTTTTTGGACAAGTAAAAATTGAAAAACAAATTCGGTTTTGAAGTCAAAAATTCAGTTTTTAGTATACGATTGTTGGAGTGATTTTCAAAGGTTGCAAACTGATCTTGTTCTTTTAAAATCTGAGCAAACAGATATTTATTAGTCAAAATCTGTTAGAGTATTTTTAGGAGTTGACTGTACATTGAGAACTTTGCTTTTAATGGCTTTCATGACTTGGCAGTCAAGTTCCATCAGTCTAACGCTTCCTTATTTATAGGAACTAGGAAGTAAGAAAGTGGATTAATGGACCTTACTCTCCAAGTTATTAAAGGTCTATAAATACTGATTTTCATTATCTTTACATACGACATTCACACACATAAAAATACTTGATCGAGCTAATATTCCACTGTGTCTTCTTATATTACAAAAATATTAGAGTTCTTATTTTTATTCGAGTTGTAATGGAGATATGGGTTTGAGTGAACTTGATCAAGAGAGAAACAATGACTTAGAGTTAAGTAAGAGAGAAGAGAAAAAGAGAGAGAGAGTGTGTGCGAACAATGGAGGGATTGATTGCAGGGGTAGATCAGGTTTGTAGAGGAACTTGATAGGGTTAAATTATATTAAGTTGTTTCCTTTATTAATTGAAGAGGAAATCCTGAGTGAGTCACAACTTTACTTCTTCTTCCTTTAATATAACCGTGTGGCCCTGTTTTCCCTGATTATCTGTGTCAACTTTAATTAAGAATCTAATATGGGAGTCATGGGACCCATTTTACTTTTTAAAAAAGAAAAACGGAAGTTTGACTTACACAACTAAACCTAGTCATGTTAATAGGTGATGAGACACTATCGGTAATAAATCGATAGCAACTAGCTAGTGGAACAAAATAGTCTACTATATACTCCCTCCATAACGAATTACTAGCAACAATTTCCATTTTTAGGTGTAATAAAATACTTGCAACAATTTTTTCCAATTTAATTTTATTCCTTTTTTGGCAAAAAAAACAACACAATACCCCACTTACTTTTCTTTCTCTTACTTTTATCATCATACCACATAATACCCCATTCACGTTTCCTTCGCTTACTTTTCTCTCTCTTACTTTTATCATTATACCACCTAATATCACAATTAACCTATTTCATCTAGGAGTCCGTGCTAGTCCAAATGTTTCTACTAATTCGTTACAAGGGAGTACTAATTTAATATGACATTTTACCCTATAAAACAAAATTAAAAAGCAAGTGTCCCACCAATTGTGATTTTTATTTTTTTTAACCTAGCTTCGGTTTTTATTTACCGAGTATATATATTTGAATTTACCATGTATAAATGTATGTTTAGCATGAAAATTTAGTGGACTCTTTGATCCACTAGTTGCTAGTATTTTATGGTTAAATCACTCTGTTAATGTAAATTGACTTCGTGTTTTAAGAAAGTAATTAAGCAAGTCGTTAATAATTTAGTGAAATATTAGTCAAATGGTAGGAGTAGCATATTTTTTTGAACTAAGTAGTACATAGATTACATGTGCAGCAGACTGTAATTAAGCACTTATAGAAGTAATGATGAAAGTATGCAAGGACTATTATTGCCAAGTTACGGCGATTATTGATTTACGCCCACGTTAATTATAATTAAGGGTTACAAATGATGCTGCCATGTGCATGTAATTAAGGTTATATGTTCTTAAATAAACAAAAAAATTCATTACTACTCTACATACTACTGTCAAATTAATAATATGCGGTTTATACTTTTTTAAGCCAAGGTAATAATTCTTACTTGAAATTTGAATTTATAGCAAGTCTCTTGTCAGACCATTTGATAGTCTAACAGAATAACTTTTTATTTAAAATTTTTAACTCTTGAATATAAAATTATAGCTTTTAGGATTATGTTATATGTAGCCTTAATTAAAGGCTACATATAAGAAATTAATACATTTGTATTAGAGCCCTTAGGATTATATATATGTATATCTATACTATCATCTTCCTAACTTTTTATAAAACATAACTACTTATGTAAAAAGAGATTTATAGTTGAAAGTTACACTTCTTTATTAAAAGTTATGTTAGACCATCTTACAAAGAGTAATAGTATTGAATTTATGTGATGTGTGAATGTGGCAAAAGACTTTTAAATTAGTAGTGTATTTTAAGAAATCACCATTAATATATAACGATATATGGATATTGCTAATGAGCGCTTCTTGAGGAGCTGGATAAATATTTATACATACTGACATACATTTTTTAAAAATGGTACTCCCTCCATTTTAGTTTAATCTTAACATTTATTTTTTGTACATTTTTTTAATGTAATTATGTAAATATTAATATCTATAGTATACTATACTTTATAAAAAATTATATATAAAAATACATATAAAAAAATTACACATTTAGACGAGTCAAGCAAGATTCCATATGAATATGTTATTAGCGTATAAAATGAAGAATTTTCATTCTGTAGCTTTCTCGTTCCTTTTATCAAAAAGAAAAAAAAACTTAAAGAATAAATTGAAACAAAGAGAGTTATTATTTGTTAGCAGAGTTTATAAGGGTCATTATTTCAACTTTTATTTAGTTGTTTTTCATATGAATCTAGCTTATTTCTGTATTTTAGAATTTTCTTCAATTATGTAATCATATTAGTTGAAGATGTCGTATGGCTATTTATAAATGAATTTCATCATCTTTTATATCAAAAAACACTGGGGTTATTATACATCCAGTTTACATTTATGATTTGTGATTGATTATTAATGATTTTAGCATCTGTGTGAAGCTAAGTGTGAAAATTCTTGCTAGAATCTTTAAATGGTTAATCTAAATTTAGACAGTTTAATTTCCTACCAAAATGGACAATATAAATTATATATCACAAAATCTCTTATACAACATGTTGTATGGTTCCAAACCATTTTTTGGCCATTTTTTTGGCCATTTTTTTTGGCCATTTTTTTTAAATGCATTTTTATTTGTTTTTTTTTTAATGCAAGACTCTTCATTTCTCTCTCTTCTATCCTCACTCAAATGCCATTTCTTTTCTTTTCTCACTTCTTTATATCTTTTTCTCACTTCGATTTTATTGCGGTTACAAAGTTTACAAAGTATTTTATTAGGGTTACAAAGTGTTGTATTGGGGTTAAAAAGTGTTCATTTGTGTTGACTTTTTTAAGTGTGTTGTTCGGTTTACAAAGTTATTTTCTGGGGTTACAAAGTGTTAAAGCGGATTATAAAGTGTTTTGTTTAGGTTACAAAGTGTTTTATATATTGGGGTTACAAATTGTTGTATTGGGGTTAAAAAGTGTTCAATTGTGTTGATTTTTTTTTGAAGTGTGTTGTTAAAAGGTATTTTTCTAGGGTTACAAAGTGTTTAAGCGGATTATAAAGTGTTTTGTACATGTTTAGGTAACAAAGTGTTTTATTGGGATTACAAAGTGTAATATTGGGGTTAGAAAGTGTAATATTGGGTTAGAAAGTGCTTTTATGGGGTTACAAAGTCATTTTAGGGGGTTTACAAAGTATTTGGATTAAGTGGGATTATAATGTGTCTGATTGGGGTTACAATGTCTTTTAAGTGGGATTACAAAACATTTATATGGGATTACAAAGTAGTATATTGTGGTTTATTTCAACGTATTTAAGTAGGGATTACAAAGTCTTTTATTATGGATACAACATGTTTAAGTATTAGGGTTATAAAGTGTTTATGTGGTGTTACAAAGTGTTTAAGTGGCGTTCAAAGTGTTACTAAGGTTACAAAGTGTTTATTTGGGGTTACAAAGTGTCTTTTGGGGTTATAAAGTATTTAAGTGGGATCACAATGTGGCGACAGTTTTAAAATTTTAATGTCAAAAAACTATATCGATCAATATGAGTCTCTATTTATAGAGTATTAAAAAATAGGAATTTTGGTGTTTAGATTTTATTTTTTTAGAATTGTATTTTTTGTAAAAAAAAGCAATTTTGAGAAAATAAAATGTTTTTCCTCTCTCCTACTATGATTGGTGAAAAAATATTTTAACTGCAAGATGTTTGGAAGATGTTTGTTTTTAATTCAATTCATGTGGTTGCATGGTTTATTAACCATGTGGCTGGTTGTATGGAAAACGCGTTGATTATTTATTTGCTCCACCTATTTTTATGCATAACCTGCTAAAATGGATTTGTTAGAATTAATACTTCATATAATATAACATAAATAAAGTTTTCTTTTCTTATGAGCTTCTCACAGAGTAACAGTACCAATAAAAGGTTCATTGCTCATGTGAGATTGTTTGAGGGTGAATATATTTTTTACTAATACCTGAGCAAATGCTCGATTTTAGTAGTTAGGAGAGTTTTTTTGGTATTTAGTATGTTAGTATAAAAGTATTGATATACCATACCAACTATATATATTAGTATAAATAATTATTCGAGACAAAAAAAATCTTAAATTATAATAAAACATTTTTCTTCCTTTTTTTTAAAAAAAATTACTCACTTGGATTTTTATCAATACCAAGAAACTAATAAGAAAATGAAAAAAAAAAAAAAACATGAATGATGATAAAAGGTTGTGCACAAAAATTAAATGAGAAAGATAAAATAAAAGAGAAAATGATGCAATTTTACTCATACTAAATTTTCTAAAACTAAGAGAAATAACATAGAAAAGTGAATTGAGAATAGTAAATTAATAAAAATAGAAGAATAAAATATTACTATATTTAGGTAATGTAGGAACTAAGATTTTTTCTTTTTAAAAAAAGCAACCCAAAAAAGAAAATAAATGATCTAAAAATGAAATGAAATCGGAGGAAGTAATTTAATAAATTCATAAAAAAATAATTTTTTATTTAATTGTTTGTCAATTACTATGTCATAAGTTTTTTAGTTATAAAATTATTTTAGTTTTAAAGATATTTATTTGGGAATTTATATTTTTATTTATTTATTAGTGTATTAATTATGGTATTGACTATAGAGAGAAGCACAAATAAGATATTAGGAGGAAAAACAGAGGGTGGGACAAAAATAATGATTAGAGTTTTAGTGGTATAGAATAGAAGAATAGCTATACACCTAGGTGGTTGTGCACCTAGGGACTAAATTGCTAAGAAAAATAGATTGCAATTTTTTTTTATCCGTCTTTTGTTTATTTTGTTTAATGTGGTTATTTTTCTCATGTTGGCGTTTATTTCTGCCTTTTCATGCTGGTTAAATTAATCATGTTATTTTATACTTTTTTTTAAATGCAAAAGAATTTAGTATATAATAAATTTGTATTTTTTTTTAGAAATTGCATTGAAGATTACGTGCTACTTAATTGTCTCAATTATAGTAGTTAAAGTAATGGATGCATTGGAAGATGAAATTTCATGTTCCTCATGTTCTTCATTTGTATTTTGTGTGGTTTGATTCATGTTTGTATAAGCAGGAATTGGTTGAAGAAATACAGGGTTCCAATTTTTCCGATTTTTTAAATTAGAATTCGGGGAAGATATGTAGTGATTTATGTGTTTGTGAAGATAGAGAATGTGTGAGCTTATTTTAGGAGAGAATGCTTGGATTTTGGAGATTCAATTAGGAATAGTATATAATTTTATTTTTTTTTGCATTTTCATCTTTAAACTTTATAATAATTAAGAGATGATTTCTGGCGTGCACCTGAGTGCGTAGTGTAGGAGTTGGACAGTTTGATATGAACTCCTGCTTATGCCAAAAATCGTCAAGATGACAATTTAAGGTTGGAACGGGCGATAGCTAGACTAAGGTACGGAAGATAAATGGCGAAAAATAAAAGAGAAAAGACACAAGAAAATGTTGACGCGGAAAACCCAAGAACAAGGGAAAAAACCGCGGGTGGCTATGAGTCCACCAATCCACTATGATTCGGGCATAAAAGCCGTTTGGTACACGTACAATATTTCGAGTAATATACATTGAAAATGGCTAAAAGTAGTTGAGTAGCACCCTAGGGGTATGGGCAACATGCCCTGCTTCTTTCAAGTACAAACGATAACTGTCTGGTTAGATATGCTAAGCAGAGTATTTCTGGGCTGTGTAGATACGGGTTTGCAATAGGGTTTTTTCCTCTGTTTTCTAACCGAATGAATTGCCCTTCTTTTCCTTTCTTGAACACTTATATAGGCAAATAGTGCAGTTGACCCATGTTGCCCACTCTCCTAGAAAATAGGTAAGTGGTCCTTAGTGGTTTGACTTGGTAAAACTACTTGCTGAAATGTAGGAGTTTGTTGCTGATATTCCTCCTGGCCTTCTGCTACGCGGGTTGCTTCCTTTTGTTTTCTCTAGAGTAATGTATATGTGATGATGAATGATAATAATAACCTGCCTAAAACAACCGGTTTCTACCTCTATTTAACTTATTTTAATTGATAGCCAGTCGTTCCATCAAAATAGGAACAACTTCCTATTTTCTTGGGATGTGTGAGACCATGCAACAACTTAGTAATCACTCCCTATTTGCGTGGGGCATGTATGACCAAGGTGGAAGACTTGTTCTTGCCACGTCAGCGTGCGAATATCTTTCTCATACCAGCTGACCCTTGACTTGCTCTTTAGATTCGAACTTAAACTTGCATCAGCTTCTAGATCCTTCTAACGCTATTCTGCACTTCTGCTCCTCGGCTTTACTTTCTTCTCAGCTTCCAACCAGCTTATGTGCTTGATCCAGCTCACGTTCCAGCTTATGAACCCGATACCTAGCACCATCAGCTTATGTATATATTCCTGCTTATGCTCCTGCTACTCCCGGCATGTCCTTTTCTTATAACCTGTAACTCTTGGCTTACCAGGTTGAGCCTCGGCTTCCTACCTGTAATCAGGTTAGCCAAAATGCACCATAACAATTAGCCCCCATTTTCCTAATTAGAGCAAGCCGAAAGTTAGGAAAATAAGCTTCAAGCTATGTTTGGAATTATGTTCGTTATCTTTGCTCTTTCGATTGCTTACTAGGATATTAATACCTTGATTTCTTGGTAAGTTAGTGCTCGAAATAATGTAGTTTGCTGATGTTTAAGTCTCCTTAGAAATAATCAACCTGATAACAACTTGAGACAATCGTCAAATAACTTTAAACAATAGTTTAATAGCTTGAGATAGTACCTTATAACTTTGTAATTAAAACAATTGTTAGTCTTTTGATTCTTGATCTTTACCGAGATATCGACACGTCGCGTCTAAGTCGACATCGTCAAATATTTAATGTAACAGAATGTTCTATGTTTCTTGAGCGTTTTTGTAACATTTGCACATTGACTTTAGCATTTATTTACGTGGATTACTTAGATAGATTTAGACCTCACCTTTGCATCGTTGATTGAAACTAACATTAGAGTCACGAATTAAAGACTTAACGTTTGACATTTGACACATAAGCCACTTCGATTTTGATGCTTTTGCTCTTTTTCTAAGCTGGCATTTTAGCCTCTTTTACAAGTTGGTAACTGGTACATGGACCACACTGTGAACTATTATTTTAGACAAAGTCGTTATAAGCTGGTGATTAAGTCACTTGTAAGTTGGCACTCAAGCCGATTTACAAACTAGTACCCGAGCTGCTTTGTAAGCTAGTAGTTGAACCGTTTTGTAAGCTGGCGCTTAGGCAAATTTGTGAACTAACGCGTAGGTCACCTTGTCAGCTTACACTTGGGCTACATTACGAGCTTGCACTTGGGCTACTTGGTAAGCTAAGCTAGTAACTAGACCTCTTTGCATGATATTGATCTCTTACTTTTAGAATAATTACAAATCTTATTGTCAAGCTAGCTTAAGAGCAGGTTTACCATAATACATCATGATACAAATTGACATAATAGCATATAGAGAAAGTGTGCTTTCCTTTGCACGAGTAGATGCCTTACATGCTTCAATATACAAATCTTAGCTTAGGACATAGCTACTTAGGTTTACCAATGAACGGGTTTAAACATAAGTAAATTCGTTGGAATACGACAATGAATTCAATGATCCTAGAAAATGCTTTAGTGAATTCGGGAGTAAGTACCTCTCGTTGCTGATGTGTTATTGTAGTAAACGATGTAAGTTGATCTCGGCTAATGTTATCGCCTTTATAAACTAACCATCATCATTAAGCTTTCTGTGATCCATCTTTGTAACCTTAAGATAACGTGAGGCACACCATTAATAAGAAGTCGGCTATTGGCCCTCTCTTTGTTCTTGATTGAACATGCGACATAGCAATAGTTATCTAGCTTCAAGATAAATATGTTAGCAATGACTACTTGGAGCAAAGAAGAAGCATGCATAGTAAGCAAGATACAATAGAAATCGTAATGAGCATGATTATGATAAGATACTAATGATATGCCAAAGAATTGCAAAAGTGATATAAGAATAGCTTAAGCGTTTTGGTGAGTTGTGGCCATTGCTGCATCTCCATCATGGTCTCACTTCTTTCCACCATGTTCATAAATAGATTACGCATGATTTTAAATCCTTAGTTGTTTAGGGTTACCAGGTTATGTCTAGCGTCCAACGGCTTGCATTTGATACACGGCGGCTTATTGTATCTTTATTCAACTTAATTTTGACGCCCTACCGCTTGTGTCTGGTACTTGACGGGTTGCTTGCACCCCTGGCAACTTACGTTGGAATTTTTCGGGTTCACTTCGGCTTTCCCCTGCTTATGTCAGCTTGTTTCAAGTTCTGTCAGCTTCGCTCTGCTTTTCTCGACTTACGTCTGCTAATTCGCTCAGCTAGCGTCGGCTTTTCTCGGCTTGCGTCAGCTTTGCTCGGCTTGCGTCAGCTTTTCTCAGCTTGCGTCAGCTTCTCTCAGCTTGTTTCATCTTCACGCAGCTTGCGTCAGCTTCTCTCTGCTAAGATCTGGCTAATAGCACTTTAAGACATGTGTGCAGCTTAACTCTGCTTTTTGTTAGAATGACTTTCGTGAGTTTAAGCATAAAAAATGCAATTGCTACATGATTAATTCGTAAAGTAAAAGCATGATTTGCGACGGTGGTGCATATACCAAATTTAACTTAAATATAAATTAGATTCGAAGATATTTCGGAGTGAAAAAGTAATAACGGTTGTTAGCAATATGGGCGAGAGATCGTACGAACGTAAAGTAAACAAACGAGTTTGACTATCGAATATACTAAAGTTACTTAGCTCTTCAGATGATTGTTTGATTTACACTTTTGATCTTGTGAAGCAATGCTGTGACAATAATTGTCTTTAGTCGTTTGCCATGCGCCATGTTGCCAACTAGTTAGGTACTGTCTTAAGAAAATCACCAATGTTGAAGTCGTTCTAGCTTTGAAGTATCTGGTTGTCTTCAACTTACACGTTAGTATCAAGTTTCCTATAAGTCTCTTTCACGTACTGCACTTCACGTTAGTTCATGAGGAAGCACTAATATTTTATTTATTACTGAGAAGCTGATAATTAACCACACAAAAAGAACAATGGATACGAGTGCGTATAAGTCATGCTTGAGTATAACTCACAAGAAAATTACTAAGTGCGCTTCCCACATTGGGTAAGCTGTGACTTCAAACAGGGGAATAAAGTTCGGAAATAAAACATACATGTGAATGATATTAACTATTTCGATAATTCAAAGCTTACTTGCCATTATTAGGGGTTTAAAATAGCTTATTGTGCGAGCCTGATAAGCTGGTTCAGCTTTCGGTGACATATTCACGTTTCCAAGCAATTTAACTAGAGGTATCTTCAGCTTGTCTTTATGTGCTAACAGCTTGCTAGCTGAAATCTCTAGTTTCTCTCAACCATAAAGTATCATTGTTGTCGGCTTGTTAGACTTGAAGTCCACATGATTATGCTAGAGCTTCTTTGTTTGATGAAAAAGGATGTCAAAGGAGTCCTGTCATGTCAAACTAATATGAGTATACTTATAAACTTAAGTTGTTTCAAAATGAAGTCGCAAGTATTAGCAGATGTTATCACTTAGGAACATATCGGAATGATAAATACATTCATATCATAACTAATCATGCAGAGTCATACCTGGTTGCCTGCTTCGGGGCGAAGATTTACTTACGTGGCATGTGCACAAATTAATAGTAAGCTAAGCTAGCTAACCGTAAGGTGATGCTTGCTAATAAAGGTGCAACATGTTGCAATTTGCGAAATACATACCAGTACCAGGTAGCTGAGAAGGGTACGTACATAGCTGGAGACATACCATGTTAGAATAGTTATATGCAGCTTAATGGAACCATGAACGGGTTGCTGGGAACCATATACGGGTTGCTGGAAACCGGCTACAGGTTGCGGGGAACTAGCTGCAGGTTGCCGGGAACGGAGTTGCTGAAAACCAGGGTTGCTGGAACCGTTTACAGGTTGTTGGAACCGTCTACAGGTTGCTGGGAACCAGGGTTGCTGAGAACCAGAGTTGCTGGGAACCGTCTACAAGTTGCTGGGAACCGGCTACAGGTTGCTGGGAACCGGCTACGGCTTGCTGGGTTGATGTTTAGATTTGTACCTGGAAGATCTTCCACAAAACTAACCAAATAGTTCATAGTTTAAATCATAAGATATTGTAACCTGTTGGTTATAGCTAAAAAAAAAATCATTTCAGCCTTTCCAGCTTACAACTCGCGGCTTACGGCTTTTCTGCTTGTCGTTTGCAGCTTACTGCTTGCGGTTGGTAGCATTCTACTTACTTTTCGCAACTTACAGCTTGCAACTCACAACATTCTGCTTCTGGTTTGCAGCTTACAGCTTGCGACCTGCGCTCAGGTTAGCAAAATTTCGCAATAACAACTTATTTAAAAAGTAGTAAATCTAATCTGGCTAAACCGAGCTTTCATCTTGCAACCTGAATTTGGGTAATTAAACATGAATTATGATAACTTTGAAATTTCAGCTTGCAACGACCTGCATTCGGGTTAGTAAAATTACGATGTAACGACTAGCCCCCAATTCGTGGGTTGAGGAACCTACTTGCTCAAGCTGCGAGTTCAGCTTAAAGATTACGACGTAAAGACAAAAATTTAACTTGTACCAGAATCATGTTCCTTGCTAGTTAAAAATTAAAATAACACTTACTTTGTTAAACCACGTTTGTATCCCTAGCTGGGTAGCTGTATACCCGAACAGGCTAGCTTGAACTCGAATGCTTTGAACCTGACTTCACCCAATTGCTCAATGGACCAGATCGGTTATCTGATGATCTCGAAATAACTTGATTTAATTCAACCACTGTTGCTATTAGCTTCTTGGCTTCCTCCATGTTCTCCATATATTGGACGTTATTGATAATGACATGAACCGATCCAGGAATGATGCCTTCATTCGTTGCTAGGTTTTGGTGCAAATAAGGATAGATTAATCTTTGGTATCAAAGAGCATATTTATTTTGTGGATACACAATTTTGATGTGAAATTCTCGCCATCGGCCCCATGGTGAGTGCCAAACTGTTTATGCCAAAAATCGTCAAGATGACAATTTAAGGTTGGAACGGGCGATAGCTAGACTAAGGTACGGAAGATAAATAGCGAAAAATAAAAGAGAAAAGACACAAGAAAATGTTGACGCGGAAAACCCAAGAACAAGGGAAAAAACCGCGGGTGGCTATGAGTCCACCAATCCACTATGATTCGGGCATAAAAGCCGTTTGGTACACGTACAATATTTCGAGTAATATACATCAAAAATAGCTAAAAGTAGCTGAGTAGCACCCTAGGGGTATGGGCAACATGCCCTGCTTCTTTCAAGTACAAACGATAACTGTCTGGTTAGATATGCTAAGCAGAGTATTTCTGGGCTGTGTAGATACGGGTTTGCAATAGGGTTTTTTCCTCTGTTTTCTAACCGAATGAATTGCCCTTCTTTTCCTTTCTTGAACACTTATATAGACAAATAATGCAGTTGACCCATGCTGCCCACTCTCCTAGAAAATAGGTAAGTGGTCCTTAGTGGTTTGACTTGGTAAAACTACTTGCTGAAATGTAGGAGTTTGTTGCTGATATTCCTCCTGGCCTTCTGCTACGCGGGTTGCTTCCTTTTGTTTTCTCTAGAGTAATGTATATGTGATGATAAATGGTAATAATAACCTGCCTAAAACAACCGGTTTCTGCCTCTATTTAACTTATTTTAATTGATAGCCAACCATTCCATCAAAATAGGAACAACTTCCTATTTTCTTGGGATGTGTGAGACCATGCAACAACTTAGTAATCACTCCCTATTTACGTGGGGCATGTATGACCAAGGTGGAAGACTTGTTCTTGCCAAGTCAGCGTGCGAATATCTTTCTCATACCAGCTGACCCTTGACTTGCTCTTTAGATTCGAACTTAAACTTGCATCAGCTTCTAGATCCTTCTAACGCTGTTCTGCACTCATGCTCCTCGGCTTTACTTGCTTCTCAGCTTCCAACCAGCTTATGTGCTTCATCCAGCTCACGTTCCAGCTTATGAACCCGATACCTAGCACCATCGGCTTATGTATCTGTTCCTGCTTATGCTCCTGCTACTCCCGGCATGTCCTTGTCTTATAACCTGTAACTCTCGGCTTACCAAGTTGAGCCTCGGCTTCCTACCTGTAATCAGGTTAGCTAAAATGCGTGATAACAATCTGGGCTGTGTAGATACGGGTTTGCAATAGGGTTTTTTCCTCTGTTTTCTGACCGAATGAATTGCCCTTCTTTTCCTTCCTAACTAAGAAACTCTAGCTTTAATTTCTACACTTAAATTGTAACTTTATTTCAACATAATATGAGCTATATATATATGTATTATCTAAAAATATATCATTTTATGATAAAAAAAAATATGATTTTATGATAAAAAAAAATATATGATTTTATGATAAAAAAAAATATGATTTTTTAGTTAAGGGTTAAGCAGACAGTTCTATTAGATCGTCATGGTTGATCTAGCAGTTGCTCTCTTTACAATAGTACTTATGTTAAGTGTAAACAATAGGAAAAAGCATAGCACGCAGAAAATTATGTAATGGTTAGAGAAACCACACTACTGTCTTGTGCTTAGTGAATTGATCGTGGTTAAAAGATTCACTCATAAATACAAATTTATACACACCGTACGTTTTAGAATGTTTCTTAAGTTTGAAATTTTAATCTAGGTACGAGAAGAGGCAAACTTTAAATGTAAAGAATCTCTATTATGTAAAAACATATTCATTTTATATCTTATTATATTTGTCTGCATTCATTGGTAGTTCTTTTAGATATCAACTTTTTTTTTTAAAAAAGTAGTATGGTGGAAGATATAGATGTTTAAATAAGTTTATTAGTAAATATACAAAAAAGAAATGTAACAAGATCAGAGTAATGCTAGCCTTACTCTCACAGTAATCACTTAGCACTCTTTTTTTACTCAAGGCACTCCACTTATCTAACCCCTTCTCTCAACATTGCTTAAACAAAAGTGGAGTGCCTTGAATAAAACATGAGTGCATAAATAATCCTTACCATCATTCTCAGTATCCCTCACTAGTCACTCTCATTTCACACTCACTTCCTATTTGACACGTGACATAGAAGTTATATTTAAAAAATGGTTTTTCTAAGCTATGCCTCTGAGTTTTTTTCTTTTCTAAGTTGTATCCATATTTTCTGAAACTTCTAAGCTATGCCCCTCAACTTAGGTTTTTTAATTAACAGTGTCCACTCCGTTATCTCATAGTTAATGGATCTGTTAAAAGGAGTTGCATTTCGTAGGAGGAAAACTTTCCCTCTAAAATTCTAGGACTTTTAACTGGTTTTCATCCTTTATTTTAGGAAAATGCATCATTTACAGGGAAATGCATAATTTATTTTAGGGAAATATATTAATTATAAACGGTGAAAATCAGCTAAAAATCGTAGAATTTTAGAGGGGAAATTAGCTTCCCACGAAATGCAACTCCTTTTAACAGATCCATTAACATTGAGTTAATGGAGTGGACATTGTTAATTAAAAACACCTAAGTTGGGGGCATAGCTTAGAAGTTTCAAAAAACATGGGCACATCTTAGAAAGACGATAAACTCAAGGGCATATATAGTCTAGAAAAATCCAATAAAAAAAATGTGTTTTAGTTTTTCCATGGCACATGTCAAATAGAGAGTGAGAGTGAAATGAGAGTGAAGGTAAGTCAAAGTGATGATGCTACCATTCCTCATGCAAAGGGCCAGAAGTACTATGGACTAATTTTTGTTGTAATATATACCATAAAGGAAACTGTTTGTCTAATCTGTAGGGTTGTCAACCATCATACGCACAATGAATAAAATATTGATACACTAGTAATGAAGTGGAGAGAAAAGTGCAAAAAAAAAAGTAATTTAATGCATGATTGACCAATGAGAATTCACTATTAAGAGAGCTGGTATCCTTAGAGTCACTCAATCATAATCCATACTATAAAATACTACTCCCTCACATTCCTATTTGTTTTTTACGTTTACTTTTACATAGTTTTCAATGCACATGTTAAAAGTAAATATCTTATAATTTATCTGTATCGGTTTATCTACAATATTTCTAAATAATGTTGTAACACAATAACTACAACAATTCAGATCTTTCTAAATTTGGTAAAATTTAGACCTAAAATGATAAAAATACCACTAACTTAAAAACTAAATATTATACCCTCCTAAATTTTTACAAAAGTACTTTACACATAATTTTTTTTACTCTCTTATACTTTACCCTTAAACATTATCATTATTTTTTTATCTCTCTCTTACTCATTTTACAAAATTCCCTAGGGAATCGCGTTAATTCATTTTTTGTAATTAAACCGATGCGGTGGGACTACTACACTTTATAAAAAATTATAAAAAAAACATATTAAAAAACTACACATTTAGACGAATCAAATAAGATCCCATATAAATATGTTATTTCTTATGTATAATGGAGATTATTTATTTTTGAACTTTCTCCCTCTATATATTCTAAAAAGTAATACGTAAAGAACAAAATGAAAAGGGGATAACAAACAAGTAAATGCAAATAAAACATAAATTATGTTACATCATTCATTAATAGAGACATTATATTGGTGATATCTTAAACTAAAAGCATTATTATTCCTTCTTAATTATCATAAGCTCATTAAACAAGATAGCCCCATAATTTTTAAGAACTAATTAAGGCAAAAATTCTGGCATTTGTATGAGTGCATATGTAACAAGCTAGGGTTAGTAGGGGGGTGGCACCTAGGAAAAAGGGAATTCGATTCGTTTAATCTATCTAAAACATTGATTTACTAAATTAATCAAGGTCAAATAATGTGCCAGGCCAGGTGCAATGCTTTTAATTTTTAATTAATTTATAAGCAATTAGGTTAATTGATTAATCCTTGAGTTGGTTAATTTTTTGTACTATGTTTAACCATACAAACGGTTTTAAAGACACCATTATTAATACCAACAAATGTGGCTGTTACAAAGGGAAGTGGTCCAACAATGTGGCTTAGAAGAGAAAATTAGGTCATGCATGTCAATATCTCAATTAATTAGCCTCACTTCCTTCTCATTAATTGGTTCATTAATTGGTCCAACTCACTATTGGATTAAATTAATAACTTCATGTTTCTTGAAGATCATATTATTAATTATTATTAATTAGCTAATAAAAATAAACATAAAAGGCACCACTTGGGGTCTTTAGAGGTTACTACCTTTTGGTGTAATCCTTAGTTAAGCATTTTCTAGTGTGTTAGTAAACCATTATTAGAATAGAATAATCTATTAATAATAATTTAGTTTACTTATTATAGCTTCGAAGAGTGTGTTAGTTATCGAACACTTGCATTTTACTTGCATGCATTAATTCCATCTAGACGAGGAGATGCATGTAGATGGAGGTTTGATAAAGACACATCTCCAATTGGATAACATGTCCAATATATAGTATATCATGTACATATAATATCTTATGTTATTAATATCATATCCTAATAATCCCATACTACTAATATCATATTCAAATAGGATTAAAATCATGGTATTTATAATATTTTATATAATAAAGGAAAATTTTGAAACAACCCCTAGCAACTTGTGTCACTTTTGACAAAACTCTCAGAAACTCAACTATTTAAATAAAACCCCCAAGTACTTAAAAAGTGTTTTATACAACTCCCAAAAATTTGAACCGTCTATAATAACACCTCCAACTATTAACAACGTTAGTAAGCAAACTTAACACTGTTAAAAATAGTGTTAAAGTCGGTTCTCTCCTCTCCCTCTCCTCTACCACTCTTCTTCCCCTCCAAATCTCTGATTCTCTCTCTTTCTCACTCACCCTTTTACTCTCTTTATCTGATTCTATCTCTTTCTCACTTACCCTTTTACTCTCTTTCTCTGATTCTCTTTCTTTCGTCTTTTTACCCTTAAACCTTCTTTCTCTGTTTCTCCATCCTCTGTTTTCTCTTCTTCTTCCTCAGTTTTTTTTTTCTTAAAATTGCACACCAACGTAACATTCCAAGGGGCAGGATAAGGTGCAAACAGATCAAAGGCCAGAATAAACGGGCATACAAACACAAGACCCACCCCCAAATTTTATTGATCTCTCTTTTTATTTTTCAATCAAAATAAAAAATCAATAACGTTTCCAAGGAATTGTATGTCTGTCTAAAACAAAAGAGCACACTCCCCTCTTGAATTTGAACCAACACAAATACATAAAGCGAACAGAGAGATAGAGCGAAAATGACAGGAACTATAGGGACTGGGTTAAGGATACTGGTATCAAGCACACAAAACATTGACACATTGTGAGACTAAAGCAAAAGCTCAAAAAAATGGAGGAATCAAGCACACAATGCTCAAGTCAATAACATCTATACACCCATCAATAGCAATAATAGCAGCAGTACTAAAAGGGTTCATTAAGTATTTGGGGCAGTGAGAAAGAGAGAGAATCAGAGAAATATTTGTTTGTTTATGTGTAATGACCCAGATTTTATCGGTATTTTTGCCGGTATTTATGTGTAATTATGTTTGTTTATGTGCTAGTTCAAATTAATTTTTGAACTATTTATTTTAATTTTATATGAATAATTTCGATTTAATCGAAATATTTATTTCTTAGTTTTTATTATTTATGTTAATTATTATTTAATTAATTAGAATTTTTATTATTTAATTTTTCTAATTAATTATTTAATATTTTGGGCCAAAACAATTATTGCATAATTAATTATGCGGTTTTCGCAAATTAGCCCAATTAATCACGAAGGCCCAAAGTTGGCCCTTTCCTCTCTCTTGGCCGGCCCTCTCTAAATGCATGGCAAGATTTTGCCACTTGCCTTGTGTTCACACTTTAACTAACTCTATATATAGGAGAGTTAGTAAGGCTTTGGCTCATTTTTGGTCATCCTTGCTTTTAAACACAATTAGCCATCAAAATTCAAAACACAAACTCCCTCCCATTTGCCTTGAATCTCACGCCATTTTTGGATGATTGAAGCCTTCAATTGTTCATCAATTTTTCTAGCCCAAAACTTAAAGATTCATAGTTCATTGATCTTTAGGTGACCAAACACAATCCTAAACACATCTATTTCAATCAAGATCGTTGGCTCGGGTTGGGTTTTGATCGTGTTCGTGTGTGGGTTCGGGTGGTGTGCCGTGTGTGAAGCCGTGGCGGGGCAGTGGTGCAGCCGTGCAGTGGTGGTGCTGTGACCGTGCGTGGTGTTCGTGATTGGGCAGCAGCCGTGTGCAATGGCCGTGCCGTGTTCGTAGGTGGTGCGTGGCTGGGCCGTGTTCTTTGGGTGGTTCCGGGCTGTAATTTGTGTTGTTTTTGTGTGTATATCTTCAATAAGGTAACATACTAACTCAACTTAATTGGTATACCTTGTTTATAGTATAGATTAAATGCATGTTTAGGATGTTTGTTGATGATTGTTCATGATTTTATGTATGATTTTATAATCTGAATTTTTATGTGTTTACATGATGTTTTAGTGATGGTTTTCATGATTTTAAGATTGATTGTATGTTGTTATATGATCATGATTATTGTGTTAAAGTTTGATGAATTTTGGATGAGTTTAAGTGGTAAATTTCGAAAAGATGATGATGATATGCGTGTAGTATGTATGATTGGATGAGTTCTTGATTGAGGATCTTGAATCTTGATTGAGTTCTTGATTGAAGATCTTGAATCTTGAATGAGTTCTTTATGAGTTCTTTGAGTTCTTTATGAGTTCTTGATGAGTCTTTATGAGTTCTTGATTGAATCTTGTAAGTTAAAGAAAATGGTTTAAAGAATAAAGGAAGTTAAAGAAAGTGTCTAATATGGTTAAAGAATGAATAAAGATTAATGAATAATGATTGGTTAGCCTCAAGAATAAGGCTAGAGGCAGTTCTTGAGAATAACTTCGATGTTTTAGCTAGTAAATTCAAGAATCTAGGCTTTAGGCAATTCTTGGACTTAATTTAGCTAAGTTGAGGTAATTAAATGGATAACATGATTAAAATGATTAAATTAATTAATTAAATGATTAGCTTGATTTCGTTTCTAGACGCCCTAAACCTAGAGTAAGATTCTTTGTTTTCGGGTTAAGACGTTGCCCCTATCCCATCCACGGTATTGGGATAGTTGGAGTCATGCTATGTGATCTTTGTGAATTCCAGTAAGATTGGTTTCACGGGACATGGATTTCCAGTAAGATTGGTTTCATGGGGTTTGGGAGTAAGATTCTCAAATCCGAACATAGTAGAAAGTTCGAGCGCGTAAGATGCGTTCGTACGAGCACAGTCCGGTCTAGGAAATTGAATGATTGCGCCAAAGATAGAGTTAAGTAGGATGTCGAGTTGAGTCGAGTTGAGATTACGAGTTCGAGGATGTTCTCATGTCTTTCTTTTTGTTTGGATTTTAATTGTGTTGGTTGACGTTTGATTTATGCTATGTACTTGTGTGTTCCCATTAGGGTGAGTCAGTTATGTTACTCGCCACTGATGGTGGACCGTTGTTGTATTTTTCAGGTACTTCAGATGATGATGCTCTTGCCTAGTTTTGGGGTTGGGCGAGCGACGTTCTTTCTTTTGTTACCTGTTGTATTTACTGTTTTCTTAGCATTAGTTAGCGATAGTAGTTGTATAGATGTTATTACATTACTTTTAGACTTCTATAGGTGAAGTTTAAGACTCTGACATGTAGTTGGAGTTAACTCGTATTTTTAGTAGTTTTAATTCGATTTTTGGATTTAGATTGTACAAACTTGTGGGTACTTGTACATTTTGGTTATTAATAATATCTCGAGGAATTAGTTTTATTTCCTAGGTTTGAGTTGTAGTTTCTAACTATTCGACTCGTCGGTTTCTTCCGCGCCGATTTAAGCGAGTCGGGTCGTTACAAAATGCGTAATCTTGAATCCTAAGAGGTAATAGGTTCAAATCCTATTCTAAGCATAATTTATTTATTTTGTTAAAATGATGTGGCGATGCTTACGTGGCAAATATGCTTCAGAGAAAGCCATGTCGCCATTTTATGGCGCAATAAGATAATGGAGCATGATGACTGAGCGCCTACGTGGCGTAATACGGCGCGAGGAGCGCCTTTTAATAATATATATTATAGATTACCATTGCTAAATTTGTGTATTGTTATCGTGCAAATATTAATCTAGCATATCAATTGATGTCATTATTATATCCGAAATTTGTTGGAATATTTATGCATAATTGAACTTGGACTAGTAAACCTAGGAAGGAGTTTCAAGGAGTCAAGAAAGAACGGAATCGAGCCACACGGGAATGGTCGCATCACGCGAAAGAGGTTCTAGAACGAAGTGGGAGGTAGCTTGGAGACCAAGTCGTGCCATGCGGCCTGGGGGTTGCGCCACGCGACTCCCTCTCTCCTTGCTTCGTTGTCAATTCAATGTTTTCCTTGGATACCTTCTCGGATTGCTTGGATATTTAAGGCTGGTTATTATGAGGCTTCTAATGCTATTAAACTAGCTTTATTTCTGATTAATATTGGTGGTCTTTGTGTGTAGAATCTTTATTTGGATGAATGTTACACAAATTAAATCTCCATGATTTCATATTTTAACGCGGTTTAATATGATTGAATGCTCATGTTTGTAGTTGATTCTTCTTATGGCTTTGGCTATAAATAAGCTTGTCGTTATTCAAAAGTTTAAGGTTTGAAAAAATCTCAGAAATTCACAAACTCCTTGCAACTTGCTAGCACTTAAATTTTCTTGAAAATTTTTCAAAGTGTGTAAAACACAATCTTTAGGATTCACTTTTAGAATCATATTAAGTGAATAATCTCCATTGAATCTCATTAGTTGTTTTGCGGTAACCCAGTGATTCTAAATGGGACGAAATTAAACTAATAGGAAAATGTAGTTTCGGTGCCTTGAAGGGTTAGTTAATTGTTATTATATCTGTGTTCCCGGTTCCGATTATCAATAACAAAATTTTAATATATACTTTCCCCATGTAGAAGTATGTTGAAATCGAACTAGGTTTATTTTAGTATAGACTGTTTCTTAGAGCATCAGCAAATCAGATTATCATCCTAGAAATTAGGTAAGATTTAGTGGATTGATAGCTTTCAACACAATCTAACCAATCAGCTTCTAAACATACATTGATGATGACATAAATCGATCTGAGAGCTTGATCCCCTGCACCCTGCAGATATCTTTACACAAGCTTCAGTTATGACTATATAACTTTTTTTTACTTTAACTAACTTATGTCTTACCCTTGTTATTTTTTTTCAGCTTGGATTTTACTGTTTTTAGCTAAGAAAAAATATTTTCTTTACACAAGCTTCAGTTATGTCTTATCCTTGTTTTTTTTTTCAGCTTGATACCATTTTATGAAGGTAGTTGATCATTTACTAATTAAAGAGGAACCAGTTGTGCTGGTTCTTGGTAGTGGAATTAACTTGAAAGATTATAAAGAATAAGACCATCAAATTTAATGAGTTTTGACCCAACTATGGCCTACTTCTTCCTACCCTATTGGCTCGTTTGGTAGCCGGTTATAAATGGAGGTAATGGGAATTGTTCCGGGCCCACCTAGATGGTCAATCCCATATGGATGAGCCCAAACCCTAGGCTCAATTCCGATAGGGCTAGGGACACATCAGATATCCTACAGCGAATGATATGACGCCACGTGTCATGGGCCAGGCCCACGCGTCGGCCCAACTGACTCAGCAAAACCCTAACTGGGTAACCTAATGCCTATATAAGGATCAGTGTCCAATCACTTTATAGGTACACAATTCATAATTCACAGACTCACAATACCATGACTCCTTACTCCCGATATTTGACTTAAGCATCGGAGGGGCGTTCCCGGGTTCCACCCCCCGGGTTAGCAACCTTTGACTGTTTTGCAGGTCAAAACTCTAGCAAGGAACGTACGAAGTCCACATCAAACACATTAAAGATCGTTGATTATTCAGAAGAAGTTCCAGAACAGGAACAGGAATGAATTTATAACTATATTTGGAAGGAAAATCAAAATTCATTCCATGATGGTGCTACCTTAAGTCCAATTTATCTAATTTTCTTCACAAATATTCATTCCCATCTAATACCAACGTTAACCTTCCACATGGTAATGGATGCTAATGGAAAATAAGAACAAATTTCATGTTTGGGAATGAAAAATATGTTTTCCATAGGGGTTTTGAAGTTTTTCCTTAACAAATTACCCTTTAAATCCATTATCATTACCGCAATTCATTACCAACAACCAAACCGGCAGTATGTATCTTAGTATTCAACTCAGAAAAACAAGAATACATGCGCGCTCAATTGTTCCTTGTTTCAGTATTTTGTTCACCCCACCTTCAAGGCCTCAACTTTGAATGTACTCACTCGTATTTGACCTCGCAAATACACCCCCAATCAATCCTCCGATCCCTACTTGGGTACGACGCCCAAACTCGAGTCCGAGCAACAAAGCTCATCACAGTTTTGAGAAGTGGCTACTGGTGCATTCCTTTTATAACGGTCTTAACAATGGGTTACCATCCTTGATCTTGCAGCAAGTGGATGATTCCTGCGTCTTTAACTATCTATAACATATATACGACTTGATCAAAGAAATAACAATCCACAATGCATAGTATGGCAACCCTCGTGGGCAAGCATGAAAAGGTGGCAAATATAAAGTGGATAAATTATTCAAATTTGGCAGCACGAATTGATGCAATAGTTCAAAGGCTCGATAATATGCATATTGGTGGTTTATAATTGATAGAGTATATAACATATTCCTGGCCCTAATTATTAGCTTAAGCTTTTGGTTGAGATGATTCATTAACATGATATCCAGAGCCAACGTAACGCAGAGGTCACGAGTATGTGGTGGGCTTGTGTTGCATTCACATTTCAAGCCCAAAGGGCCTTTCATGTGAAGGGGAGTGATAGATAGAGTATATAACATATTCCTGGGCCCTAACCATTAGCTTAAGCTTTTGGTTAGGGCCCAGGAATATGTTATATACTCTATCAATAATTATATTGTATTCCTTCTATAACGCTATTGTCAATGATTCTAGGACTATCCTTGATTTCGCACCAACTGTTCAATTCATGAGTCTTGAAGTGTCTATAACATATGACTTGATTTGTATCGATCCAACCATCTTTTGAGAGCGACGTTAGCAGGAATAACGTCAATTAGAATAGTCACTCAAGCTTTTTATTTGATAGGGTACACCTTAATTTAAGAGGGTACATATATATTAATATGAGTTCACCCATTGTTTCATCCGTCAAGGTTGAAATAAATAGTAAATTTTGATTGGTAACATGTTATCTTAAACCTATTAGCTCAATTGGTAGAGCATTGTACCGAAGGTTCAAATCTTACATAGGTTATATAAGGGTAATGATATGATTCTAAATATTTTGTATGAACAATATCTCTTATTAGTGAAATGTATCTATTTTTGTTAAACGTACCCCTATTAGTATCTACCCCCTGCTTTTAATATGCACCATTGAATATAATATATATTTAGTCTATTTTTTTTAAATAGAATATGTATAGATATGAATAAAATCAAGTTATATTATTGCCGTATAATTTTAATATGTATAATACGTACCCCTGAATTTAATATGTACCCCCTAAATTGATTATGTATTACTTGATTTTAATATTTACCACCTGAATTTAATATGTATCACGTGAATTTATTACGTATCGCTTGAATTTTATAAAATTTAAATGAATTTAATATGTACCTCTAAATTTAATATGTACATTATTAATTTAATATGTGCCCCCTAAATTTAATATGTGCCCCCTAAATTTAATATGTACATTATTAATTTAATATTTACCCCTTGAATTTAATATGTACGTTATTAATTAATATGTACCCTTAAATTTAATATGTACGTTATTAATTTAATTTGTACTCCCTGAATTTAATATATATACCCTTTGAATTTAATATGTACCCCTTGAATTTAATATCTACCCCGAATTTTAATATGTACCCCTGAAGTCTTTTTTAAATTTTTTATAAAACTAATTTCAACCATTGATTTAATTTATCTAATAGTCATATGATGACATTTGAGAACTAGAGCAAGAGAACGCAGTGAAGAAAAATGTTATTGAATGAAGAATTGAATTAGTTGAACAATAAAACAATAAGTCTAACTTCTAACAGTGGCTATATATATACATCTTAGCCCACTTAACTAACTAAGTATATAGTACATCTTGACTAATTATAATACACTACAAATACATCTTTGTTGCCCAATACCCCCCTCAAGTTGGTGATATTGACATCCCCAACTTGGAAATAGCTAGGCTCTTAAAAATGAGGAGGTGACAAAATCTTGGTAAAAACATAAGCCAACTGACTGTGAGTAGGTAAATATGTACGTAAGTTGAAGAAGGCCTTCCATAACATTGTCTCTCGTAAAATGACAATCTATATCAATATGCTTAGTACACTCATGGAACACTGGAGTTTTAGCAATGTGGAGTGTTGACTGGTTGTTAGAATGAAGATTAACATGTTTTAGATTTTGTATGCCTAACTCCTCTAACAGCCTCACTAACCAAGTCAATTCTAAGGCAGCAGCAGCCATTGTTTATACTTAGATTCTGCTGAAAATTTACTTACAATTTATTGCTTCTTTGACTTCCAACTAATGGGAGACTTACCAAGCATTAAGATATACCATGTTACAAATCTCCTAGTGTCTTAGCATGTAGCCAAATCAGAGTCACTAAAAGCTTGCAATTAAAGATCAACATCTCCTTGTAACAAGTGTTAGAAACTAAAGGTTGAACACAAGAATGAAACAGAAAATTAGGAAACTTTCAAGGCACAAATTAATGCTTTCCTAAAGACTATAATCTGACCCTATTCAATGGAGCAAGGGTTATCTAGATATGCCTTTGAGATACAATGAAGAATTATGTAAACAACAATGTTGTTGCTCATACAACAATGTCATTATGTGTGTAGAATGTTAGGGAGAAAAGATGATGGAAACTTTGATACAAGAGAGAATGAGTTAGTTACTTTCTCTCTCTCCTTATCCACTTAAAACATTAGCCAAGAGGTGTGTAACACATCAGCATAACTGTTCAAGCAAGTACCAAAAGGTACGTAACTGTTCAAGCAAGTCCCAAAAAGTACGTTGAAAAAGAAAACCAAAACAAAGCCAACCGTTGCCACTAAGCCACGCGGGCGCGACAACACACAGGCGCGGGCGCGACCCTGGCCTTTCCCCTGTACTTCGTTTCTTGTGTCGCGGGCTTGGTGTGGGCGCGTCAGAGCCTCTGTCCGCGACACTTCACGTACATATGGGTCAGCCCGACTTTTGTCCGGATTTGGATCCCGACTATTTCATAGTCTTATATTAGTCATACAATCATTATATTAGCGTTTATAACACCGTACCCACATAAACGTTACATATAAACCTTATACTCTAAATCACTATTTTCAACAATCCTCCCCCATTTAGAGTATAAGAAACCACAAAGAATCCTTATCATCATTTCAACAATTTCGAGCATAAATAAAAGTGTACATGACTTGAACTTTCAGCTAGTGTAACAAACATACAAATAATCGTATCCAAATGGTGTTGATATACAATTGAACCATTTTCAACACATATGAAAATTTGACGTTATTACACACATAAAATACTTTACTTCACACACATAAATAAACTTGACACTATTACAGCCATGTGTCCCGTATCTTATCACGAATGTATCGAAACTAAGCCCACTAGCTTCTTGAAGCGGCAACACTTCACATTCGATTAGGTAGATCTCTTAAAATGCCCCTGTGATTAAGCACAATCTCGAGATCTATTAAGGATAAACCAACCTCTTTTCCATCACATATTAAGGAAATAACTTGGATGATTTAAATAGTTTCCCAATCAACAAATAAGAGAATTTATCTCGTTGAACTTAATGCACAAAGCTCTTTGAACATCAAGTTGAGATTCTCTCACTCGCGATTACGATGGGCTCCAATCTAGACCGATTGCCATCCACTACTATACCGTAGTTCTAGCTAAGTTGCTAAACTATATTTACTTACAAACTCGGCTTATTTATTAACCGAACACATAGTAAACTCAGTTATCATAAGAGAAATATGCGATTCAAATTTACTTTTGAATATCCAAGAAATTATACCTCCCCCATGGAGGAAAACCCATCCATTCGGAGAAAAACGTTTAACTTGCATTATAATTCCCTTATACAACCGAGTGATACCACTATAACACAAACCAAAATCTATGGTTTTCCTTGTGAATTACAAGACATGACGAATTATAAACCTTTAACGTTTCATATTAGTATTATTAATAAAATTCCACAATTTGCCCACCGCAAATGCAATAATATCCGTCATCACTTACATTAACAACCTATGATTTGCATTACCTTCTACTTGGTAATAACTTATCTAATATCCATAGGTGTTAATATCTATACCCAAGATGACATTAACCTCCCCCAGATCTTTCATAGGGACAAAACCGTTTTTAAAATAAAACATGTCATCTACATATAATAGAAATATGACCATAGTCATTAAATTACTATATATACAGTATACTTATTTAATTTGAATTGTTCATAATTAAAGTTCATTAGACACCCCATATCATCAAATTCTTGATTTCATTGTTGGTGCTTACTAAAGCCCATTCAAAGATTTAATCAACTTAACTTTAAGTTCTTGACTTTACACATCAAACGTTACCGTTTGTTGCAAGTAAACCTTTTATAAATCACATCACTCAAGAATACTATCTTGTCATCCATTTTATGGAACATAAGGTCATAAATAGTTACAAGAACTATAAATAACTTATAATAAAGACACTTGCAATGAGTGAAAGTGTAACGCCCCAGATTTTGGGCTATTTCTGTGTGGTTAGTTGGTAATTATTTTTGTTGCGGTGCATGGTCTAAATTTATTTTAGACTATTTTTAATGCTTGGGTGTAACCATTATTATTTAATGGTTTATTATTTCTTGATTTTATTTTATTTTAATTAATTAGAATTTTATTATTTAATTTTCTAATTAATTAATTAGTTTTGGGCCAAGTGCAAAATTAATCATGATTAGTCATGAATTGGTACAAATGGCCCAAGTGATCATTTTGGCCTTTTTCTTCTAAGCCCAACCGGCCCTCCTTGTGATTGATGGCAAGTTTTGCCACTTGCTTCATGTTCACACCTTGACTAACCTCTATAAATAGAGGAGTTAGTAAGGCCTTAGGATCTTTTGTTCATTTGCTCATTTAATCACCCTTGCCATCACTTTTAAAAGCCAAACTCTCCCTCCATTTCTACCTCTTGCCACACGCCTATTTTGGGTGTCATGAACCCAAGTTTTGTTCATCTTCAATTCCAAACCCAAACTTAAAGATTCAACATTCATTGGTCTTTAAGTGACTAAAAAACAAGTAGCCTTCATTGCCTTGATCATGTCTTGGGTTGGTTTCAGTTTGGGTTTGGGTCTTGCGTGGAAGTGGTGGCCGTGTGTGCAGCATGGACAGCCGTGCAGTGGAGGCAGCCGTGCAGTGGAGGTAGCCGTGCAGTGGGGGCAGCCGTGCAGAGGGGGCAGCCGTGTGTGAGCAGTGGGCAGCCGTGTGTACAGCAGTGGGCAGCCGTGTGTTGCTGCCAAGGTGCAAGGCCGTGAGGAGCCATGTTCGTGTGCGAGGGTAGCCGGGTATGGATGATCGTTCAAGACTCGTTCCGGGCAGCAAGTTCTTGGTACGTTTTGGGGTTAATCGTGATCAAGGTAACATACTTTCTCAACCTTGTTGGCATACTATGATTATAGTATGGATTAAATGCATGTATGGGTTGTTTGGTGATGTTTAATCATGATTTTATGTATTGTTCCTAATCTGATTTTTATGTGGTTTTCATGATATTATGATTGGTTTTGATGATTTTATGATTGAATTTATGTTGTTTTATGATCATGATAGTTATGTTAAAGTTTGATGAGTTTTGGATAAGTTCTAGTTGAATTTTCATGTGGAATATTAAGGTTATGCGTATGATGATGATTGTTTGGATGAGTTCTTTATTGAAGTTCTTGAATCTTGATTGAGTTCTTGATTGAAGATCTTGAATCTTGAATGAGTTCTTTATGAGTTCTTGTTGAGTTCTTTGAATTCTTGATGAGTCTTGATGAGTTCTTGGTTGAATCTTGATAATTAAAGAAAGTGGTTTAATGGTTAAAGAAAGTTAAAGATTGAGTTAAATTTGGTTAAAGAATGTATTATAAAATGATGGATTATGTTGGTTAGACTCAAGATCAAGGCGCAAAGGCAATCTTGAGAATAACTTCGTTGTTTAACTGATTATTTTCGAGAATCAAGGCGCAAAGACAATTCTTGAAAATAATTATGTTATGAATAAGTTGATTAAAATAATAAAAGATTTAATTAATAATTAGCTTGATTTCATTTCTAGACGCCTAAAACTTAGAGTAAGATTCTTTGTTTTTGGGTTAAGACGTTGCCCCTATTCCATCCGCGGTATTGGGATAGTTGCAGTCATACTATGTTATCCTTTGAATTTCTAGTAAGATTGGTTTCACGGGACATGGATTTCCAGTAAGATTGGTTTCATGGGGTTTGGGAGTAAGATTCTCAAATCCGAACATAGTAGAAAGTTCGATCGCGTAAGATGCGTTCGTACGAGCATAGTCCGGTCTAGTATATGAATGATTGCGCCAAAGATAGTTGGTTAGGTTGGTTTGAGTCGAGTTCACGTTTTGGGTTGTTCTCGTATATTGGATTATTGTTGTTGATTATTTGGTTTATGCTATGTTCATGTGTATTCCCATTAGGGTGAGTCAGTTATGTTACTCGCCACTGATGGTGGACCGTTGTTTGTTTTATAGGTAATTCTGATGACGATGTACTTGCTTAGCTTTGGGTTGGGCGAGCGGCGTTTATTATTGTTGTTGGATGTATTTTCTATTCTTGTTGTTTTTAGATAGTATTGGACTATTGTATGGACTTTCATACGCTATTTTTGGACTCTGACGTGTGGTTGGAGTTATTCGTATTTTAGTATTTCTAGTTTGACTTTTGGATTAGTTATGTACAAACTTGTGGGTATTTGTACTTTTTTGGTTTAATAATAATAATTTGAGGAATTAGTTTTAATTCTTAAGTGTTTTGAGTTGTAGTTATAACAATTCGACTCGTCGGTTTCTTCCGCGCCGATTTAAGCGAGTCGGGTCGTTACAGAAAGCCTCTGACCGGACTTACAATAGATCAATAGTCCATCAATTTTCAATTTTCCTTGAAAATCTATTTTCACCCAATAGGTTTACTTTTAGAAGTAAATTAATTAAAATCCAAGTATTTTTCCTCATGATAAATTTTATCTCATCATAAATAATTTTATTCTAAAAGGAACAACTTAAGACCTCATGGCCTCAAAACTTAATGGATCACCTTCCACATTGAAACCATATGGAAATCTTTGTCAAAATTTTTTTAAAAAAAACTTTGATCCTTTAATTGAACATACATGAAAATAGGCAAACAAAATATACCTAGCCATATTATCTTGCTAAACAGTACGTGATGATATAGATGCATCATTCTCAATCTGAGTTTGATCATCTGCGTCCTGATCATATGTACTTTGATCAATTTCTTAAATATTGGTACTTTGGAGTATCATCCTTTAATTTAGGAAGTGATAAATAATAATGTTCATTAACTTTTGCATCCTTTGACCAAATGTCATTTGTTCTATAACATAGAACCCATAGAATTTGCTATACCGCATGTCCTATATTGATGCGCTCAACTCAACTTTTATCCAAATTTTGTATTTAAATTCCAAACCTTGAATTAACTCAAGTTTGATTTCCTTTAGTACCATAGTTCATATGGGGTTACTTAATTCCTTTTATTTATTTATTATAAAACAATTTAAAAATATATCATGCCATTAAGACAAGTTTTATGTTATAAAACAACTTTTCCCCATATACCATCACTTAACCTGAATAAAACGACATGGAATTAACCTCCACTATCTTTCTTTCAGTTACACCACTAAATTGTAGTGTATCAACTTAATTCATGTATAAATTATAAATATTGAAAAATTTGGATAGAATTATTCACCGCTTATAACCAGTTTAAATCTTTTAATTTGTCATGTGTATATCATCCTTGACAAAATCTTATTGTGAAATTATACATCAAAAATTCATTGTTGTATTAAAATACACATTCCTTGTCTAACATTTATATATATAACATATATCCTTTAAATGAGTAAATACTCACAATTTCAGTGTAATGATTACCATTCAAACTATTTGAAAACTTACATGAACAATACACTACGCCCAAATATGCATTTTACAGCGTTTTTTTATAGCGGTTATGCAAAAACCGCTATAATATGTTAGATGAGGAGTCTTTTATAGCGGTTCTACAATAACCGCTATTAAAAGCTATTCTTTTATAGCGGTTCTACAATAACCGCTATTAAAAGCTATTCTTTTATAGCGGTTATACAATAACCACTATTAAAAGTTACACTTTTATAGCGGTTATAGTATAACCGCTATTAAAAGTGTGATTATATATTAAAAAAAAAAAGCGAAGCAGCAAGCGAAATTGAACAACTAGGAACCTCCGTCCATTTCCCACGAAAAATTCCAGCATCTCCATTTCCAGCCATTTCCACGAGAATTGAACTCCTTCGTCCTTCCATTGCATCTCCTAAGCACGAAAAAACAAGACAACAAACTTCCATTGCATCTCCTTCTGATTTTAGGGTTCGTTTTAGGGTTTGAAATTGGGTTTTTTCCAACAAGCTTAGGGTTCGAAATTGCGGTTTTGTGAGCAATTCTAGGGTTGTTCTTGTTGCTAGTTGTTTGTAAGGTTGCTATTAGTTCGTTTTTCGTAGCATTTCAAGGTTAGAAACCTCCCTTCTGTATTTTTCTCTTTTTATGCTATTTGTTGCTTGATTTGCTCTTTGGTTTTGGTAATTTGGTATTGATTTGTTTGTTGTTCGTTCTGATTTTAGTGTAGTGTAGGGCTGTTTGCAAGGTTCCATTGTTGAAGCTGTTCGAATTTAGGGCTTTGTCTATGTTAGGTTTGGTTGAATTTCAAGATTAGAATTTTTTGTTGCTACTTGCTTGCAATTTGCTTTGCTCTCTGTTTTTGGTATTGTTTTGTGTTATTGATGAATGTTAACAAGTGCAAGTGAAAATCCTTGCATATGTTGTAATGTTGTTGAATTCTAGTGCAAGTGAAATGTTGAATTGTTCATTTGCCCCAAAAAAAAATTAAAGGTTGAATTGTATTTATTTGTCACACTAAATAGTTATATATTGTAGTGTTAATGCTTGGATTTGCTCTTTGTGTTTGGATATTTACTTCTAGTTTTGAAATATATATATATATATATATATATATATATATATATATTATATATATGCACAAAGTTCAAATCTTCCCAATGAAGAGATATAGTAAAGTATAGTAAAGCTGAATAAGAATGAACTCGTTTTTTGTTTATCAGGAAATTAGATTTGAAACTAATCTGGTTTACTTTATTATTGATTTATTTCAAGTATATAATGCTTGTATAGTTCATATATGTTATGCCATTAAAATTGAAAGAATGTGTTACCGTGAGTAAGTAGAGTGATAATGGGTTTTTGATTAAGCGATATGAATATCGAATTTTGTGCTCTAAATTGCTTATCTGGTCGAATTTCAAGGTTAGAGACATCTTAATTTTTCCTTTTCTTTTTTCGTTTATAATTGACGGTTGTTGTTCGAATTTTGGGCAAAAATGGTTCGAATTCTGGAGTTCTCTGTTTTTAGTTTAGGGCTTTGAAGTTGTTTGAATTCTATGTTACGTTTGGTTCAATTTCAAGCAGTGGGGGGGGGGGGGGTGGGGGGCTGCTGTAGGGGGGCTGGGATGGGTTGGGTTGGGCTAGGCTGGGCCAGGGGCAGGAGTAGGGGAGGGGCAGGGGGCTGTGGGGGCTGCAAGGGCAGGGGGCTGGGCTGGGGGGCAGTGGGGGGGAGGCTGGGCGGGGGGGGGGGAGGGTTGGGCTGTGGGGGTGGGCTATAAATCATTACATAATGAACAAAAACATAGGAACATTACATAATGAAGTAAAGGCATCAATGAGGACATACATGAAGTTGTTAATGTGTAAGTCACTTTTGTTAAACGTTTTTGCTAAGCTTGATAATTAAAATACAACATGTCAATCCTATTAATTGTATATTCTTATTGGTTTAGAGCATTATTTCAATTTCGAAGTGAAGTTGAAATTACAACAAAGTTGAAGATTGATACCAAATGGATAACAGTAAAGGTTTGAAAAATATGATGCTTGGTTTATAATTGTATATATTAAACTTCGATCAAAGAAAAACAATTAAAATTCATTGTTTACATTGATTGTGTAGTGTCCTCGTCAAAACAATGCAATCGATTGTGGCTACTATGTAATAAGGTACATAAAAGAAATTATTTTACACCGGACGCCTAAGATTCCTGAAAAGGTAACTATTAATTTGCTATTTATTTTTTTTTTTTGCTTTTTATTTATTTTTTTGGTTTTATATAGGACATGAATAAAGCATAAAACACAAACCAAAGCTAAGTGGCTCAAATTTGGGAACGAAAACACCCAAATACAACCAAAAAATGACCAACGCCACTACATTTAGTTCCTAAATGATCCTAGCGTCTCTAGATTTGTGGAAATAAGTCCTAGGTTGATAACATGAATGTCATAGGACGTAATTGCAACTTATAAACTTGAAATTTGTTCAATGATGCGAAGTTAGGAATGAAAACACCCTAAAGTTGCCAAACAATGACCAAACTCACTAGATTTCGTTCCGGAATCACCCTAAACCCTCTAGAATCATGCAAATAAGTACTAAAATGTTTAAATGATTATTATAGGGCATGAATAAAGCATAAAACACAAACTAAGGCTAAGTGGCTCAAAGTTGGGAACAAAAACACCCAAATACAACCAAAAAATGACCAACGTCACTACATTTAGTTCCTAAATGATCCTAGCGTCTCTAGATTGATGGCAATAAGTCCTAGGTTGATAACATGAATGTCATAGGACGTAACTGCAACTTAGGGAAACTCGAAATTTGTTCAATGGTGCGAAGTTGGGAATGAAAACACCCTAAAGTTGCCAAAAAATGACCAAACTCACTAGATTTCGTTTTGGAATCACCCTAATCTCTCTAGAATCATGCAAATAAGTAATAAAATGTTTAATGAGTTATAAGATGCTTAACTGAATGAATTGTTTAAAATGGAAAAATATTTTTGAAGATGGAAACAATGGAATAATCCATATGCTCTTTATATATTATTTACTTAACTATGTTTGTTTACTTACTAAGATGATTTTTTTTTTGCAGTATTATCTCGATTATATTGTCAATATTCTAGTTATGATCAGAGCCAATTTGACGACCCTAGAATTTCATGGGTGCGACTTTTTTTTCTAAAAAAGTAGGGTGAACGCTATAATTGCTTTTGAATATGTATATTGATCCAATTTCTTAATTTTTTTTATAATGGAATTGGTGTAATGTGCACATTTTGTACATTGTTGGTAGGCCTTTTATGTCGTTAAAAATAAAAGACTTATCAAAAGTAATTTTCACCTACTCTCCAATTACAACTAGTGTAAAGGGCAAGTAAGGTTCGTATCCACAGAGAACGGATTTATGTCGATTTAATTGTGTTAAAATGTATTTGGATTATTAAAGGGGGAATCACTAATTCCTTAGTGAAATTGGTAACAAAGGGGGGAAATTGGAGATTTTAGTGACAAAAGAAACTAACAACTAAGTGATTACGGGAAAATTCTAGTTCTAAAGAATCTTAGGATTCGGTTACAACGACTCTGACTCGACTAATTGAATTAGACTCTCAATTACCAAACCACTTCAATTCTCAATTAATTATTGACAAGAGTAAACTCTTTTAGTCCCCTTAATTAGCTAGACAAGATAAATCGTAAATTGCCTAAAACCCTTAATGTTCAAAGAACACGCAATGAACAAAAGCTTTAAGAACGGAGACACAATAAGAACGCAATTGTTTAGAGAATACGCAATAAACAATTAACTTTTAAACAAGCTCTACTAAATTGTTCACAATAAGAATATGCTTAAGCATGAACAAGATAGTTGCTACTCGAGGTGGAACACAATAATCGATTGTGTTCAAACCCTAGTAATGATTTTGTAAAATATAATAACAAGACAAAGATCAAGCTAAAACATTCAACAAAACCAATAACAATTCATATAAGAGCAAGTAAATAATTGAAGTAAGGAAATAGTTTAGAGTTAGAGAATCCTCACAAGGAGCTTTTTAGAATCATTGAAACCAATCCCAAGAACAAGTTTAAGCTACCATTTCCATTGATGAACAAAGATTCTTCATTGATTCCATAATAAAAGATCAAAATTACAAACTAAAGATTAAAGAGTTTTGATGTAATCTAAGGAGAAAATAGAGAGAATTTAAGCTAAGGAAGTTAATGAACATGAAAACCTAGATTGAAATACAATGAGAATCAACTTTTATATTTATACTAAACTAAAATATAACCTAGAAACCAAGTGGATGAAGCCGCGTATAAAACAGAGCAGAGGGGGCGCTGGCAGCGGCCTCGTAGGCGCTGGGCGCGCCATTCCTTGGAGGGATACTGTGATGGGGGCGCTGGGCGCCACTTCTTCTTGATGCTCACTGCAATGGGGGCGCTGGTAGCGCCCTCTGAGGCACGGGGCGCACCCCTGTAGACTATCTGCGCAGCTCGGACTAAAATAGCCATAACTCTCTTGTTCCTTAATGAAATAAGGCTTATGACCTACTGTTGGAAAGCTCTTCAAGAGTGCTACAATCTCCAATTTGAATCACATAAATCCATGGAGTAGATTGGGAGATATGTCCATTTGAAGTTGGACCTACTGCAATTGAAGGTTCACAATAAGGCTTTTCTTTCCCTCTAATGCTTTATGATTTCTTCAAGTGTGCTTAGCGCATGATCAATGGCTCCAACAATGCTCCTAATGATGTTTCATAGCTCAAGACTACAAGTACACATAAAAACCAAACCGCAACTACAAACTACACTTATCCTAAAAAGCATTAAAAACTGTAAATTGCACTACAACTTTACATTTCAAGCCAAACTCTCGTTTAAACTCAAAAGTAACAAAATGTGCAATCTTATGCTAAACTAATTACATAAAGGAACTAAAAAGAAGTTAAATAACTCGTACAAACTGGACACATCAAATACCCCCACACTTAGCCTTTACTCGTCCTCGAGTAAATCAAATGAGTATAAGAGTGCCATAGACCAAAAGCTTGCAAAGTTACAACTTCTAACAAAAAGCCATCAATTACTTGTTTTCATACCAAACCAAAATACATAATTAGGCATAAAATTCCTGATTTTGTATCAAAACAAAGTGAAAGGAAACAAAAACATAAGCTAGTGAACCACAAAATATGAAACAACTGAAACAAGGTTCACTCACCTAAAAATGAGTGAAAAGAGACAAGAACAAGTGTTCTTAACAAAAACAAGCTCCAATGATCGAAGATTGACATTCGAACTTGAACCAAAACTGCATAGGAACTACTCTCTTTTCTTTTCCTCTCAATTTTTTTTTTCAAATGTTTTTTTTTTTTTATAAATAAAACTCACAACTCACCCACTCGATCAATTAGCCTTAAATTTTTCATAGGTCGCCCTTTCGGGTTTTCAACCTATCAAAGGCCCCCATTTTTGCCCGAGTGGCCCGCTCTTGCGGGTTTTCAACTCAGCGGAATTTTTTTTTCTCTTTTTTTATTTTTTTTTAAGCAAAAAGAAATATGTACAAGGATGGATTTCCTACCCCCACACTTAAAATTGACATTGTCCTCAATGTTTAGGGGTTAAGAAAAAGGAGTAATCCCCAAGCTCAAGTGTTATTTAGTAAATAACACCTCAATGACCGCAAAAGCTTGTCATGTGCAACCGCCCAAAAATCAGAGTTTACCAAGTTGGTAAACAAGAATAGCAAAGCCAAAAAAATTGTTCAAGCCATGCTATAAGAAAAGGGAGGGCGGTTAGGGAAGGAATGGGAAGAATGAAAAGAAAAAGTAAGAAAAGAAGAAAAGGAAACGGAAAAATCAAAATGAAAAGAAGAAAAGGAATGAAAGATGTCATTGCCATAAGCTTCCACTTCCTTGGTGGCTTGGACAATGGAATGAGGAGGATCAAAAGAAAGGGAAGTCTCCTCAAGAGGTGGGGAATGAATGTAATGAGGTAGAAACAAGGGGAAGGAAGGTATGAGGTCAAGTTTTGTGGAGAACGACACCTGAGGGACTAAAATGGGAGCATTTTCCCCGTAAGAGATCTCACCTATCACCCTAGGCATTAAAATTCCACTTGGCTCAGCCAACACTTCATCGTTCAAAGTGTTCTCTTCTATCACAACCACATTCACACAAAATGGAGTTATTTTCTCATTTTCAATGATGGTATCCTCATCCTCAAAGCAAGAAAAGTCGGGTTTTGGGTTTGACTCTTCTTGAGTTTGGAGCTCACCCGATTCCCAATTTCTTTCAAAACTTGCCAAAAACCCCAAAACTTGGCTCAATTGCCTTTCCAAGTTGTTGATATCTGTTCTTGTTTCATCTTGGATTTGGACCATATTCTCTTCCATAATCATGACATTCTTGGTTAGCATATGGAGCATTTCCTCGGTTGAGGAGCTCGTATGTGTTCCTTGCTCCGGAAAAGGTCCTTGCTGAGGTAATTGGGCTGGCTCATTGTATTGTGATGTTTGGTCATTTTGTGGGTAATGGGGTTGTTGGTCATTTTGTTGGTTTTCATGATTGAAGCACATATGATCCTCCCAACTCAGATTGAGGGTGACAGAGTTTGGGTTACATTTTGTTGAGCACCCTTGGTTTTGGAACCCTAAAGCTCTATCCCATTCATATGTGTCTTGTGATAGCCAATGGTAGTAATCCCAAGCATCTCCATAAGTTAAAGATCGGAATGCCCCATTAAACGTATCCTCAACTACAATCCTTGTGGAATGGGTTTAACCCTTCATAAATCACCTCACATATCTCCCATAACTCACAATCATAATGGACTAGAAGTGGATCTTGCAAACGAATAAAATACCTCCAAAAGGCCTCATCCTCAAATTGGGGTACATAGAAAATAGCCATTCGAAGATACTCCTCTTATGAAAGATCACAGCTTAGCAATGAGAATAAAGTAACACTAAAAAAAAATATATATATAAACAGGAATAAAAACATATTACCTAAACACAATCAAACAACACCGTTCCCCGGCAACGGCACCAAAATTTGGTAGGCCTTTTATGTCGTTAAAAATAAAAGACTTATCAAAAGTAATTTTCTCCTACTCTCCAATTAAAACTAGTGTAAAGGGCAAGTAAGGTTCGTATCCACAAAGAACGGATTTATGTCGATTTAATTGTGTTAAAATGTATTTGGATTATTAAAGGGGGAATCACTAATTCCTTAGTGAAATTGGTAACAAAGGGGGGAAATTGGAGATTTTAGTGACAAAAGAAACTAACAGCTAAGTGATTACGGGAAAATTCTAGTTCTAAAGAATCTTAGGATTCAGTTACAACGACTCTAACTCGACTAATTGAATTAGACTCTCAATTACCAAACTACTTCAATTCTCAATTAATTATTGACAAGAGTAAACTCTTTTAGTCCCCTTAATTAGCTAGACAAGATAAATAATAAATTGCCTAAAACCCTTAATGTTCAAAGAACACGCAGTGAACAAAAGCTTTAAGAACGGAGACACAATAAGAACGCAATTGTTTAGAGAATACGCAATAAACAATTAACGTTTAAACAAGCTCTACTAAATTGTTCACAATAAGAATACGCTTAAGCATGAACAAGATAGTTGTTACTCGAGGTTGAACACAATAATCAATTGTGTTCAAACCCTAGTAATGATTTTGTAAAATATAATAACAAGACAAAGATCAAGCTAAAACATTCAACAAAACCAATAACAATTCATATAAGAGCAAGTAAATAATTGAAGTAAGGAAATAGTTTAGAGTTAGAGAATCCTCACAAGGAGCTTTTTAGAATCATTGAAACCAATCCCAAGAACAAGTTTAAGCTACCATTTCCATTGATGAACAAAGATTCTTCATTGATTCCATAATAAAAGATCCAAATTACAAACTAAAGATTAAAGAGTTTTGATTTAATCTAAGGAGAAAATAGAGAGAATTTAAGCTAAGGAAGTTAATGAACATGAAAACCTAGATTGAAATACAATGAGAATCAACTTTTATATTTATACTAAACTAAAATATAACCTAGAAACCAAGTGGATGAAGCCGCGTATAAAACAGAGCAGAGGGGGCGCTGGCAGCGCCCTCGTAGGCGTTGGGCGCGCCATTCCTTGGAGGGATACTGTGATGGGGGCGCTGGGCGCGCCTTCTTCTTGATGCTCACTGCAATGGGGGCGCTGGCAGCGCCCTCTGAGGCGCAGGGCGCGCCCTTGTAGACTGTCTGCGCAGCTCGGACTAAAATAGACATAACTCTCTTGTTCCTTAACAAAATAAGGCTTATGACCTACTGTTGGAAAACTCTTGAAGAGTGCTACAACCTCCAATTTGAATCACATAAATCCAATGAGTATATTGGGAGATATGTCCATTTGAAGTTGGACCTACTGCAATTGAAGGTTCACAATAAAGCTTTTCTTTCCCTCTAATGCTTAATGATTTCTTCAAGTGTGTTTGGCGCATGATCAATGGCTCCAACAATGCTCCTAATGATGTTTCATAACTCAAGACTACAAGAACACATAAAAACCAAACCGCAACTACAAACTACACTTATCCCAAAAAGCATTAAAAAACTGTAAATTGCACTACAACTTTACATTTCAAGCCAAACTCTCGTTTAAACTCAAAAGTAACAAACTGTGCAATCTTATGGTAAACTAATTACATAAAGGAACTAAAAAGAAGTTAAATAACTCGTACAAACTGGACACATCAATTGTGCATGATGAATTGTATTGGGAAATATTGTATATTATTTGGTTGTAGATTTGTATTGTATTTGTAGTAAAAATATCATTTTCTTTTTGCTTTGGCATATATTTATTTATTTATTTAAAACAAAAAAGATTTTAATTTTTTTTTGGCTGTTATAAATGTCTTAATAGCGGTTCTTAAAAAACCGCTTTAAAAGGTCATGAAAATTGCATTTATTTTACGTGTTTAAAAAACAACCTTTTATAGCGGTTTATTAAGAACCGCTATAAAAGGGCTAAAAGAGCTATAAAAATGGCACTTTTTATAGCGGTTTCATAACCGCTATAAAAAGGGTCCTTCCCTTTTTATAGCGCTGCGATTTATAGCGGTTGAAAAACCGCTATAAAAGGCCTATTTGAACCGCTATAAAAAGCCTATTTTGGCGTAGTGATATCTCCAATTCTACTACACCGTAGAATAAAACATCAATAATTATATTGATCATTGACATAATTCCATAAATCACATAGTCCTTTAAACTCAAAGATTATAAACTTTATGATTAATTAATTACAGTATTAACTATAGAAGATTTGCATATATATTTTATAACATGAATTTAAATTCATCCTTGTTATTCTATTAAACCATAGAATCTTAACCATAATCAAATTAATCATTAGTATATGTCATTACCCATTAACAACTACTAACATGAGAATTATATTTAATTAGATAAATACACAATTGTTTTAAACTAATTAAATAACTAACTCTAAATGACTTAGAATATTTTCCATATGCTTGACCACATACATATCTCAATTGGTTGTTATGTATTAGTAATAATATCAAGATTTAGATTATTACTAAGTCAGATCAAAATTCATTGATCACTAATATTATTGTCATATACCTCATAGTCTTTTTAACCAAAAGACTGTCATTCCATAATTAATTTAATTACTACAATATATATAATACAATATCCACACATTTGTGGATTCCATTGCAATCCTTTTATTCTATTAAGTCATTCATCCATGTCAATCACTCCTTTAGACCAAGGAAGCCAATTAAAGATAAATAACACTAACTTTACTTGTTATTCTTAATAACATGAGAATCATATTTACTAAACATAACAATAATAATGGTTAAAACTAGTTAATATTAATTGAACAAGAATTGCCAAAAAATAGTTACTGACACAAGAAACAATAATTAGTGCAAATGAAAAACTATAAACCACTATCAAAGAGTAACCGACATAAACAAATCAATATCTCCAAAGGACTTATCATTAGATATAATGCCTAATAACCGACATTGACATACTATCCAAATGATGTTACTCATGTTAGTGCATGAAACAACCACTTTCAAGTAACCAGTATAATAACCAACATATACTAAGCATTATCATGCTTCATCAAATTAATTACTGTCAATAATTCATGACAAAATGATAATCATCATATCACCAACGAGAGAACATCGAAAATAACGGCAAAAGGCAACCGAAAAGTAATTCGGATAGAACGTCATCTATCCAAATAATTAACCGCCAAACCATCTTCAATTTGTATCACCTTTGACAATTTTCTATGATCATAATATCATAGTTTAATTTTATACAGCCAAAACATACAAATCTCATATTATCAATTATCATTGACAATATTTATTTTATGAACAATAAAATTTGTTCATCCATTAACAATAATGTTAATTTTCATGATCTTAACCAACCATCATAATTTTTATCAATCATTATGATTTACCAAACACCATGATTTTACCAATCATCTTTTTGGCATATAAACAAGGCAATTCATCTCTAATAATAAACATGATACAATAAATAAACTTTGAAAACATGTCAAAATTATCATAGAGAAATAATAAGATAATTACTTATTATAAAAATAAAACAAGAAACTTCTTACTTGAAGTGACTTTAATCATGCCTTAATCTTGAGAACATCTCTCCATTAATTCTTTGTCCTTATGGTATGAGTAATTTCTTCACCTTTCCTTTTCCATCATCAAAACTGTTAACCTTGAATTTCTCCAACTTGTGAGAATTTGCAATAACTTTCCTATAGTTTCCATTCTTGCTAATTGGTTATAGTCTTTAGATTGTTAGAAACTAAGGGTTGAACACAAGAATGAAACAGAAAATTAGGAAACCTTCAAGGCACAAATGAATGCTTTTCTAAATACTATAATCTGACCCTATTCAATGGAGCAAGGGTTATCCAGATATGCCTTTGAGATACAATGAAGAATTATGTAAACAACAATGTTGTTGCTCATACAACAATGTCACTATGTATGTAGAATGTTAGGGAGAAAAGATAATGGAAACTTTGATACAAGAGAGAATGAGTTAGTTACTTTCTCTCTCTCCTTATCCACTTAAAACATTAGCCAAGAGGTGTGTAACACATCAGCATAATTGTTCAAGCAAGTACCAAAAGGCACGTAACTGTTCAAGCAAGTCCCAAAAAGTACGTTGAAAAAGAAAACCGAAACAAAGCCAACCGTTGCCACTAAGCCACGCGGGCGCGACAACACACAGGCGCGGGCGCGACCCTGGCCTTTCCCCTGTGCTTCGTTTCTTGTGTCGCAGGCTTGGCGTGGGCGCGTCAAAGCCTCTGTCCGCGATACTTCACGTACATATCGGTCAGCCCGACTTTTGTCCGGATTCGGATCCCGACTATTTCATAGTCGTATATTAGTCGTACAATCATTATATTAACGTTTATAACACCGTACCCACATAAACGTTACATATAAACCTTCTACTCTAAATCACTATTTTCAACAACAAGATACCTTGGCCCATTGTGTGATGAATATAACACAATGTATGTTGCAGTGCTTCTAAGTGAGCACTAGTAGGAGATTTCTTATGCTGACTGAGAGTTTGAACTGCATATGCCAAGTCTGGTCTGGTGCGGGTTAAGAAATTGAGTTTACGAAAGACCTATATATGGCAGGATTAGGCAGAGGATTTCTTTTATGTGTTGTGAGTTTTGAATTGAGAGGTAATGGTGTGCTATCTCTCTTTGTAATGTCAAAGTCATAAGCAGCTAATAACTCTTTTTGTAAATTTATGGTGACTGAGCATAAAACCATTTCTGATCCTATTAACCTCCATGCCTAAAAAATAATTAACATGCCTTGAGTCTTTAATACTAAACTCTGTATGAAGTTGACTTTTCAAATCTTGCATAGATATTAAATTAGTCCCAGTCAACAATATATCATCCACATAAACAACAACAATGCATGTCTGATCTCCAAAGCTTTTAATAAACAGACTATCATCATTTTTAGATTGAACAAAATCTTGTGAAATAAAATTATTGACTAGCTTGGCAAACCATTACCTTGAGGCTTGATTAAGCCCATATAAGGACTTTTGTCACTTGCACACCTTATTATGTGGGTTTGGAACCCCTTATGGAACCTTCCTGAACACATCTTCCAAATTTCCATGTAAAAATGCATTATTTACATTAAGCTAAAACACAGAATAATTTCTAGCTGCTACAATGGATAAAACAAATCTAATAGTGCTCATCTTTACTACTGGAGAAAAAGTCTCAGATATATCTATGCATTGTTTTTGTCTGAATCCTTGAGCAACTAACCTTGCTTTACACATTGCTAATGTGCCATCAGATTTCAACTTGATTTTATATACCCACTTTGCACCTATAGGCTTTTTACCAGGTGGAAGAGAATCTATAATGTTGGAAATATATTAATCTAGAAAAATCTAGTGATGTAATAATCTAGAATAATCAAGGATAATTAAGGCTTAAAAGAAGTTAGAAGAATGTTCTAGATTTCACTAGAGGACACTTAAAATTATCTAGGATTAATTATTATCAAGACTCATGTAGAAAATTCTAGATTATGTTATGTAACCCTATAAATATGTAATAGTGGTGCAAGTTGTAGAGTGTGGAGATAAAATTAAGAGTGTGGAGTGATATCTACATCCCACCACCAATAGTTTCATCATCATGGAACCTCAAAGTATCACATGTAACTCCCCTAACTTTGTAACAAATTTCAAATTAATTAACTTTCACATTTCATATATTTTTGGCTTACCAAACTTCCGCCTGTGCCCCCTAAAAATTCTATCATGGTATCAGAGCCAGAAGATTCTGTCTCCTCCAAGTTTTCACCAAAAGTACGGTAAGACAATGCTTCCTAAGTTTTGTCTATTTCAAAATTACTCCATGTTTCACCATTCAATATGTTATCCATCATAAAACTACACATTTCACATGCACATGCTAACAAACACAAGGTGGCTAAGATGCCAACCAAATCAAGTTGTTGGCCAATAAGAGCCACAACATTTCAAGCATATGGGTGGCAAATATAAGCTAGTCCAATGCATTCAAGGGTGACAAATACAAAACATTGTCAACCCAATACATCAAGGGGCAATGAAAAAAGACACCAACAATCAAGAGCTGGGCAAAAGACCCGAGCATTAAAAGGGCATTAGACCCTAACATAATAAGTTTGGTAAGATCCAAGCAAAATATGGGCAACAGAACCCAATAACAGTGCATGTGGTGGGGAAAGATCCAAAATGCAATCTGAGGTTAGAAGACCTTGTCGGTGGGATCAAAATTCAAGATACCGACAAATTCAAGGAAACAAATAACATGGAGTATATCAAGAGTAATACAAGCAAACAAGGCTTCAACACAAGGGAAGCGAAAGAAGAGGAGTAAACAAGAAGATAAAAGCCATAGAGCACTCAACAAGGAATTCAAGAGCACAAAATAAGTACATGTTATTAAAACATAAGAGCACAATAAAGATACAAGAATGGGGAGTTGAACAAGATCAGTTCATTCAAGGAATTCAGATTTTTCAAGATTAAGGGGGAGTGTTGGAAATATATTAATCTAGAAAAATCTAGTGATGTAATAATCTAGAATAATCAAGGATAATTAAGGCTTAAAAGAAGTTAGAAGAATGTTCTAGATTTCACTAGAGGACACTTAAAATTATCTAGGATTAATTATTATCAAGACTCATGTAGAAAATTCTAGATTATGTTATGTAACCCTATAAATATGTAATAGTGGTGCAAGTTGTAGAGTGTGGAGATAAAATTAAGAGTGTGGAGTGATATCTACATCCCACCACCAATAGTTTCATCATCATGGAACCTCAAAGTATCACATGTAATTCCCCCAACTTTGTAACAAATTTCAAATTAATTAACTTTCACGTTTCATATATTTTTGGCTTACCAAACTTCCGCCTGTGCCCCCTAAAAATTCTATCATATAACCCAAGTGTTGTTTGCATAGAAAGCTTCCAACTCCTTTTTCAATGCTTCTACCCAACAGGACAGAGTTCTAGCTTCTTTATAAGACTCTGGTTCTGTAATATAACATATTTTAGACAAAAGAACTTTGTGTTCATGAAAATGAGTTGAGTTCTAAACCATATTACACCAATGAGACTTCTCAGCTGCATAACAATGATAAGCAACAAGGTAACCAGGAGGATGATGAGGTCTTGTTGACCTTCTAACAGGCTCATTAAAAGAGTTTGTGGTGTTTGGAAAATATTGACTAATATCCACAACAACAGGAGGAGCAGAAGAAAAAGAATTGGTGGAAACAAATGGCTCTGTGGAAAGAACTAGTTGTGTAGAAAAATGTTGTTCTGTATTATCAATAAAATTATCTGAATATATTGTGGTGTCCTGTGTCTGATGATCTGGGTTGATGGGAATGTTTGAAGTATTATAAGGATCGAATACAAATGTTGTTGTGAGTTTTGAAATGGATCAAATAATTCTGAAAGATTTATTTCAAAGGCTGAAGAGTTTGATGGAATAATGGAAGACATAATAGTGGAAGTTGAATTTGCAGGAACAATTGATCACAAAATGGATCAATTGATGTAGTACGAGGCAAATATATGTCAAAAACATTTGAAGAAGGATTAGAAAACTTTAATTTTAATTGAAAAGGAAAATGATTCCCATGAAATTTAACATTCCTCGAAACAAACAATTGTTTAGAATCAAGATTTAAAATCAAATATCCCTTTTGAGTAACTGAATATCCAAGAAAAACACAAGGCAAGGCTCTAGAAGAGGGTTTATGCCTATTAACTCTAGAAGAAGAAAAATAGCATATATAAACAACCAAATGCTTTAAAGATGAGTAATTAATTCAGGCTTTTCATTGTACAATCTTTCATAAGGGGAAGACTGCTTTAAAACCTTCAAAGGCATCCTATTTATTAGATATGCAGCAGTGCAGCACACTTAACACATGCACCCCAACATTTATCTGGAACCCTTCACTGTAAGTATAATGCTCTAGCTATTTCTAGAAAATGCCTATGCTTACGTTCCACTACCCCATTTTGCTGAGGAGTGTCACTACAACTATTCTGGTGTGAAATACCAAACTTCTCATAAAAACCTTGATAGGCCCTTCACACAACTCTTTGGCATTATCAGATCTCAAAACTTTTACATATGAAGAAAATTGAGTTTTAATAAACTGAACAAAATTAACCAAATTAAATGAAATTGCCACATTTTTATTTTTCATCAAATAAATCCAAGTAAAACGTGTGTAATCATCTACAATAGTAAGGAACTGATTACAACTAGTGTGAGTTTTAAACTTCAAAGACCCCCAAGTATCTACATAAACTAACTCAAAAACTCTACTAGTCTTAGTACTACTAACAGGAAAAGGAAGTTTTACTTGCCTAGCTTGAGGACGGACATATTTGACAAATATTACCTTGCATATAAGAAATAACATCTAAATTAGGAAAAAGAATTTTGAGCTGTGGAAAAGGCAAGTGCCCTAATCTCATGTCAAAGCCTTGCATCCTCACTTATAGACAGACAAATCAAGTGTGGAGCACAACTTTTACCAGCAGCTACGTACTCTCACATTTAGCAATTATCTTAATTATCTAAATTCACACTAATTTATAATGTTCATTAGATGACTAGAAATACAAACTTTATTTAATTAAATCATTATTAAATAGCACTACAATCAGTGGCGAAGGGAGCATTGGACATCCTGGGTCATGGGACCCAGGTTTAAATTTTTATTTTTTTTATTGAAAAAATGAGTGTTTGAAGTTACCATTTAGGTTGCATGAAAACGGATACAGATACTGATACGATACGGGTACGGGTAAACGACAACTCAAAAGTTAAGGATACGATCGAGGACACGGGAAGATAATATCAAAAAATATCTATTTCTATTTATTAAATTATTAGAAAAAATATTTTTAAAATTTGATTGTGTGTTGTTATAATATTAATTTTAATGAATATTAGACAATGTTTATGATTTACATTTCACTTTTTATGACACATTATAATATAAATTCTCATTCAATCTAAATATATAAGTTAAAAAAAAGATTTAGAATGTGTCCAATATGTGTCTCGTAAGTGTCCAATATGTGTCTCATAAGTGACCAAATAATTAAAAATATTGGACACATGAGTTGGTGTGTGCGAAACATATTTAGGCTCTGTTCTTTAGGACTGATCTGGTCTGATCTAATCTGATCTAATCTGATCTGATCTGATTTGATTTGAGTTTGTCTGATCTGATCTGATTTGAATTATTTTTATTTTTATTTTTATTTTTATTTTTATTTTTATTTTTATTTTTATTTTTATTTTTATTTTTATTTTTATTTTTATTTTTATTTTTATTTTTATTTTTATTTTTATTTTTATTTTTATTTTTATTTTTATTTTTATTTTTATTTTTATTTTTATTTTTATTTTTATTTTTATTTTTATTTTTATTTTTATTGTTATTTTTATTTTTATTTTTATTTTTATTTTTATTTTTATTTTTATTTTTATTTTTATGTTTATTTTTATGTTTATTTTTATTTTTATTTTTATTTTTATTTTTATTTTTATTTTTATTTTTATTTTTATTTTTATTTTTATTTTTATTTTTATTTTTATTTTTATTTTTATTTTTATTTTTATTTTTATTTTTATTTTTATTTTTATTTTTATTTTTATTTTTATTTTTATTTTTATTTTTATTTTTATTTTTATTTTTATTTTTATTTTTATTTTTATTTTTATTTTTATTTTTATTTTTATTTTTATTTTTATTTTTATTTTTATTTTTATTTTTATTTTTATTTTTATTTTTATTTTTATTTTTATTTTTATTTTTATTTTTATTTTTATTTTTATTTTTATTTTTATTTTTATTTTTATTTTTATTTTTATTTTTATTTTTATTTTTATTTTTATTTTTATTTTTATTTTTCTTTTTATTTTTATTTTTATTTTTATTTTTATTTTTATTTTTATTTTTATTTTTCTTTTTATTTTTATTTTTATTTTTATTTTTATTTTTATTTTTATTTTTATTTTAATAATTGTAATACTTATTTTTTATGAGAAATATAATACATGATTATATTTACTAAAATAATAATTATTATTATTAATAATAATTAATATAATTATTATTATTATTATTATTATTATTATAATTACTAATATTATAATTATTATCATAATTATTAATTTTATAATTATTATTATGATAGATTTTCACCTCTTCATTCAATCTCATTCCAAAACTTCAAATAATAATATTAATACTAATAATAATACTACTACTACTAATAATAATAATAGTATTAGTAGTAATAATCACCGCCGAAAATTTTGACCAAACCGTCACCGAAAAAGTCGACCGAATAATCACCCCCGGAAAAGTCATTCCGAAAACCGTCGCTGGAAAAGTTGGCTGAATGAACATCGTCGGAAAAGTCAGTCCGAAACCCGTCGCCGAAAAACTCGGCCGGAAAATCGTCGCCGGAAAAGTCGGCCGAATAATCACCGCCGGAAAATTCAGTCCGAAAACCGTCGTCGGAAAAGTCATCCCGAAAACCGTCGCCGGAAAAGTCGGCCGAATAATCATCGCTGAAAAAGTCAGTCCGAAAACCGTTGTCGAAAAAGTCGTCTCGAAAATCCTCGCCGAAACACTCGGCTTGAAAATCGTCGGCGGAAAAGTCAGCCGAATAATCACCGCCGGAAAAGTCGGCCGAATAATCACCGCCGGAAAAGTCAGTCCGAAAACAGTCGTCGGAAAAGTCGGCCCGAAAACCGTCGCCGGAAAACTCGTCCGAAAACCGTCATCGGAAAATGTCGAGCGGAAAAACGATGCTCGAAATTAATAATAATAATAATAATAATAAAGAGTAATAATGTCTGATCTGATCTGATTTAATCTGATCTGATTTAATCTGATCTGATTTGAGTTTGTCTGATCTGATCTGATCTGTTCTGATCTGATCTGATCTGATCTGATTACTGTAGCTTTTAAGTCCAAAAGAACAGGGCCTTAGGCGTGTCCAACAAGTGTCGATGTCCAATACGTGTCGGTCACGGAACACGTCGCTTGCTAGAAGTGTCTGTGCAACGTAGGTTACCATGACATTGTTTGGTACCTTATTATGGCATGGTTTGTCATCTCTTTCTCACCTTTTCACAATAAGAAATTTCTCACAAGAAGTAATGTATATATATAATGCATCATAGAGAAATTGCAATTTTTTTTGTATTCATTACAGGTAATAGTGACCCAGCATTATTGAAATCCTGGAGCCGCCAGTGACTATCACTTGCCTATCTCATGCATGGTCGTAAACATCAACTAATTGATCAATATATCCTGAAATATAGATCCTACAATTAATATAGACAGATACATAAACATTAGTATGTGTACATGAACATTATGCATAAAATAAGCCAATAAGCATATAAATCATATAATAACAACCATAAAAATTCATGCTTTCAACCTAAACACGCATCTCAACATATATGGCCATCATCATATACAATTTATATATATATGAACAAATTTTATTTAGCAAAATTCACTAATTTATTAAGTTTAAATTAGAAAATTTTGCCACTAACCACCTAATAAGTACCAAAAGTTGTGAAGAACTACCATAATTTTTTTTAAAAAAATTTAACTACCAATTAAGTGCCAAAAAGTTGCAAACCACCACCCATGTTTAACACCGTTAACTTAAATTATAATTAAACCTTAATTATTCCTTAATTAATCTTAATTAACACTTTTTATTTAAAAAAAAAAATGGAAAATTAGAAAAAAAAAAAACCTCAGCCACCCCTCCCCCTCCTTCAGATTTTCCAGATTTTCTTTTTATTTTTTATAATAAAAAGTGTTAATTAAGATTAATTAAGGTTTAATTAAGATTTAAGTGGTTTAATTAAGGTTTAATTGAGATTTAAGTTAACGGTGTTAAAAATGGGTGGTGGTTTGCAACTTTTTGGCACTTAATTGGTAGTTAAATTTAAAAAAAAATTATAGTAGTTGTTCACAACTTTTGGTACTTATTAGGTGGTAACTGAGTTCGTTGCTTCTTTCTTGATTTATCAATTTTTTCCTTTTCTTTCTTGATCAATGCATACATGCATATATGTGCATATTTATATTGAGACCGACATCAAATTAAATGGTTGGGGTTAGGGACTTAGGGTTTTCTTGAATGAATTATATGAAGTACTCCGTATATATTTTGTGTTACCTCCTTGTTTACTGAGTTTTCATCTTTCATTTTTGATCATCTTATGTTGTTTTTTTTTTCGATCGATCGTCTTTCTTGATGAATAATATAATATTATATATGGCCTGGTTTTGGTTTTCTTAAATGATTATTATTATTCTAATATATACTCTTTCATTCTTTCACTCGTACGTACATAATAGGGTTAGGGTTAGGGTAATTAGCATAATATGGTTACAATAATTATTTAAAACTAATTTTATTGTCTTTATAATAGGGTTAAGGTTAGAGTGTTATAGACTGCTTTTCAAAGGGACATCCTATGATCAAGTGTGCTACAATAATGGAGTCGCTGCTACTTTTTTCCCTTTTGCCTTATATAATAAATCTTAATTACTTGTGATTGTGATCAATCAGGGGGCTTCAAACGAGATGGATTGTCAAGTGTCCTTCAATAATGTTATGAACAACATTAGCTATGATCACTTTTCATTGTGCTACAACAATGGTGTTGTTCAACAATGGATGATGCAGCCATACAACAACTATTATTATGATGATTATCATCTTCAAGTGAACAACAACAACAACAACAACAATGGAGGCATGATAGTGAGTTTTCATCTTCACTGAGTTTTCATATTTCTTGATGATGATGATATGATATGATATAATATGATATGATATTATCTTTCTTGATGGCCTCTTTGGGTTTTCTTGATTTTTTATATTCTTTGTTTCCTGGCCTGTAATTATATGGCTAATATATTCACTGAATTTTCATGTTTTTTGATGATATGATGATGTTCTTGACAATGGAGGCCTCTTTTTGGGTTTTCTTTGAATGATTATTATATATCTTCTTGGACTTTTTCGTTGTTTCCCTGTGCGTAATTATATATGGGGTTTCTTTATTTTCTTGAATTATATTTATATATTTTTTTGACTTGTATATATATAGTTCATTACGCTGTTTCTTTTTTGATTTATCTATTTATATATTCTTGGACGTACTTGTGTATGTTCGATCGTCCTTTTTTACTAGTTTCTATATATCCTTCTTTGTTCTAGATCTTTGCATTCTTGTTGAAAGCATTATAATTTTTTTGTGTTTTTCTACACAATATCTCTCGGTTGTTTTGTCAATTTTGACATCATACCTAATATTTGAGAAATTCTACATTTTTCCCCTAAGCTTATAAATTTCGTATATAATATCTATCCTTAATATTAATCTATCAATCGTTAGTTTATTTCACCAAACAATTTGGTTAAATGTTTTGTTATGTAAAGTAAATTTTATCATACCCAACCAATCATAGTAACTTAAATGACCCAAAATTTAGCCAAATTGACGAAATTATTTAAGGGTAGTTTAGCAAATTAAAAAGGGTATTGTGGGACCCCTGCCCACGCAATCTCCCTGTTTTGCCCATGTTAGCTTGATATGTTGTCACTAATAAGAGCATAATTATTTTGTTAAATGGTGTGGCAAGCTTATGTGATGCATATACTTTGGAGAGTATCACGGCATCGATCTACGAAATAATTGGAACGTTTTTAAAAATCTTTTTATCTATTTTAGAATCTTTATATGTATAGTATTTGGATTTTTTTTTTGCATCTAAAAACATGTAATCTTGTAGTATTGAGTAACTATTTATTGTACTTTACTTTGTTTAATGACAAATTTGATGAATACGATTTATTTATATAATTTTTTGGTTGATGTTTTAGATTCAAAGTTCTTGTATTTTTTTGGGGGGAGGGGAGGGGATTAAATATGTCAAGCAACATTACAAATCAGTGTGCTTAACACACACAAAACCAACAATACTCTAGCAAAGTTTTAAGCCACAATTTAGTACTTTTATAGTTCTTGCATTATTAATGTTACTAATCTTGTCCGTTGGCCATAATAAAAAAAAAGTCAATTATTTTAGTTTTACTAGTTAATAAATGTAGTTAAACATTTGATTAATTTGATTAATTATTTGTAACCTTGTATTTGATTTTTCCTTTGTATTTTGTTCTTTGTAACTAAGTGATGTAGATTTTGCCAAGAGGGATGAAAAAAGAAATGATGACATACCGGGAAAGGGCAAGGACAAGGCTATTAACTTTGAAATCTTGAATATAAATTCAAATTGGCTCTTGGGAGGTAATCAAGTTTTATTTTCAAAACTCAATCCTTTTTTTTTCCTAATCATTTTTATTTTGACATAGATTTTTTTGGTTTAATTTAAATGCATAATATTCGATATAATAAATGTTTTTTTTTATTGTAGAGAGAAGCTAGACATAAAGGTGATCTGATTGGCCGGTGTTATTTCAAGAAACAAAAATTAGCTTGGGAGATTTTGAATGGCAATTGTAGAAATAAAATTGAATTCAAGCTATCAAACATTTCAACAATCAGAGTAGACTATAGTCAACCAAAAAAAGGAACACTTCATATCAAGGTCAGTTTTTTAATCATCACACCCACATTAATCAAAAAATCAAAAAAAAAATATGTATATATCATGTTTATATTAAACTAGGGTACAACGCTTTTTCAAAAAAAAAAAAGTTAATGTACAACAGACAATAAGTTTCAATGGGCTAAAACTCAAAAAAGAAATCCTTGATAAAATCACACAAATGAAAAAATGGAAAATAATAATATTACCTTGGTGATCCGCTCAAAATAATTTAACCTTTAATTTATTCCAAAAAATTTATATTTATATATTCTTTAACATATGGTTAATGCTTTCATTTTTATTATTTGTATGTAGTTAGATGTACCTCCGTTATTCTTTAAAAAAGTTGAGAAAAAATATACGAAGAATCCCAAATGGGAGCAATGCAAAGATTTCACTACTAACATACAGGCTTCCTTAATCAGGTATATATCACATTAACTACCTTTTTCTTTTTATTAATTGCTAATATTGGCATTTGTTATTATTTATTTCAATTTATTGGCTCTTTTTTAAGTATATATATGTAATGATAAACATAGTTTTATAATATTATTTTTTTATTGATTAACTAAAAAAGCTGGACTTGAACTTCTAATATTTAGATTTATAGGAATAGATAGAGTAATTGTTAGGATATCCGAATTTAGATGGGGTATCTCCAAAATCATGGAAAATAATATTAAAACAAAATTAGCAAGTTCAAAAAAACAAAAAAAAAAAAAGTATTCTTTACTAGTATTATTGATACAACTGACAGTTTTTTTTACTACTATTATTTATATTTGAACTTTAACAATCGTTAATTGTAATACATAAATAACAATATAGTTAAGTGCAATTTTATTTTGTTCGTCTCAGTCTATATTTTTTAAACGCGTAATTTTTATATTTTATCATATAGTTATTTGTAGTCATTATTTAATTTAGAAAAGTTATATTTCCAAAATAGTAAAAAAGAAACCGTTTGTAGCATTTTAAAAATACAGATTAAGAAAACTATTGTTTTTTTTATAGAAAAAACTATAGTATTTTTTAAAGGTTAAAATAATTTGTATTTTGATTTTTTTTTCACAGGGAACATCAACTAGTAGTACCTCAAAAACAATTAAATAAGTACTACATACAAATGATATCTGAAAACTCCCACTTGCTCGAAATAAGTCGACAACCGTTCTCTTATGGATGTGATATGCAATTTTATGGAGTCCAATCATAAAATAATCTTAATGTTGACAATCAGTATACTCCACTTCTACCTGAAGTTCCATTCAAACATCATGCATGATTCTAGTAAATACATACAAATTTTTAAGTAGTCCAATTGTTAATAATCATCAAATGATGATTTTATTCATCTAGTTTTTTTTTTTTTTTTTTACTAAATTCTTTTAATATAAATATTTATGCAGCTAATGGAATTGGGGACAATAATGATAATAGTAATGGTGCGAGGATCATAAATAATAATGGTGGAATAATACAACCATCAAGTAATACACAATCAGCACCTAATATTCATTTGTTTCTTTCCAACACTGAACATAACCTCCTTAGTAATAGAATTGATCAACTAGAATCAAGCAATACACAATCAATACCCAATTCTTATTTGTTTTTTCTTAACATTGAAGATAATGTAATAACCCGAAATTTAGGGCCAGAAAATTTCGCGGTTTATTAATATTATTTTATTATTCTAAGTCCAAAGGGCCCGCATATTTGGATTGTTTACTTTTATTTCGTCAATCTTATCCGGGAACCGGGTCCCATAACCCGTATTTGATCCTCTTGGCCGGCCCCCTTATGAATGGCCAAGGTTATATTTCCTTTTTAATTTATTATTAATTAATTGAGTAATTTTATTATTTATTTAATTAATCATATTTTAAATATGATTTGAATTTGTAAAACCTATTTTAACTACCCTTACCAAGTCCCCCTAAAAACACTCACTCTCCCCTACTCTCTCCCCCATCTCACGGCATCCCCCTCTCTTTTCTTTTCTTTTTATTTTTTTTATTATTTTGTTCCTTATATTTGAATAGGAACAACACTTGTGTTTTTTTTTCACCCTAATCTCAAGTTAACTCTAAAACTCACAAAAAAAACCCTAAAAGTTTCCTAAGCTAGCCGTGTGTTTCAAAGGTTCCAAAGGGTGATTTTCTTGAATTTGTTCTTGCTAATCTAAGGTAACTAGACTTTTCCTCTTAAATTTGGTACAAGTTATTTGTATAATTAATTAGGATCAAGCTAGGAAAATTGTTAGAACTAGTATCATGATAGGGCTAATATTTTTGAATCATATAATATGACATTCATGTTATTTTCTTGTTGTTTTTATGAATCTTGATGGATCTTTACATGTTTTAATTAATTTTATGTTTAAAATAATTTATTTAATTGTATGTTGTATGTTATAATTGTATGAAAATTGTTGAATCTTATTCTTGATTATTTTTCTTGAATGTCGAGTGACATATAGGATATTATGATGAGTTTTGTGACATTTTCTTGAATTTATATGATAATCTTTAATGTTTATTTGTTATATTAAAACCTTGAATTAAAAAGAATTATGTTTGTTCATATTGTTTATATTTGTCGAGTGACTCAAGTATTAAAAAGGAAATAAAAATCTGATTTTTATGATTGAATCTTGTTAAATCTTGAATTAGAATTAGTAATCTTTAATTTGATCTATAATTTAATCATGTTATTGTAATTCTTGAAAACAATCTTGATGTATTATTATTCTTATGTTGGCCTTGTGGTTCATATGTGTAAAAGAAGTGATTTGATCTTGTTTTAGGTTTAATCTTGATGATTTAATGTTAAAGCATGATTTTTAATTGTTATTATTAAGTTTATTTGGTGAATTATTAATGATTGTATGTAAATAATTTAAAGTATAATTTTTGGTATTTTTATCTAAAAATGTTGAGTGGTGTAATGTATGAAAAATAGGATTTTTATCATGTTTTAGGTAATATTTGTTGTAATGGTTATTTTGGATGAATTTATTTAATTATTGTTTCTACTATTAAAATGTCGAGTGGCCCTTTTTGTTTTGATCAATTTTAGCTTAATTTTTTACTTATAATAATATTAGAAACTAATTTTAGGAATTAATATAATTAAAGGAATTAAAAGGAATTAATAGGGATAAGTTGTAATATGAAGGAAAGTAATAATATGACTAAAAGGAAAGGTTATAATATGATATGAACTAGTGGTCTCAAGATGGCCTTTAGAAAAGATGTTATGAATTAATGGTCTCACGATGGCCATTAGAAAAGACAAGATACGATACGGACGCCCATTTGATGATACACGAGTCATCAGATCGGGTTAAGTCGAAGCCACTGCCCTACTGCGGTCTCTGGGCAGTTCTGGATCTTAAGATATGTAGTCGTCTAAGTAGTAGTACACGAGCTGCTATTTAAGGGTTATGGCCATAACTTAGGCTTAGTTCTTGCAAAGGAGGGCTACGGGTTGAATACACGAGTTCTCCCCGACATGTTTTAGGAAAGTTGGGGTGCACACAGGATCCTGAATGAGCATAACGACCGGTCCAACGAGATGGTTAATAGAAGGGTTTTTGGGTAAAATATGACAAGATAAGTATTTCACGGGAAGGATTCTGTTATATGTGTTTATGTGTATTTTCGTGTATTATGTATTATTTTCGTAGTATTAAGTCTTCCGCTGTGTACGTATTGTATCCGTAGGTAGTCTGTATTTCTGTATGTATTGTATCCGTATGTTGTCTGTATTTCTATACGTATTTGTACTTGTATGTTATACGTATATTGTATGTATTTCTAACTGTATTTTGCAGGTATTTTATACTTATTGCACTCGCATTTTATACGTATTTGTATACGTATCTTTCTACGTATTTTCGTACGTATTTTTATACGTATTTTTCTACGTATTTTTGTACGTATTCCGTATGTATTTTCATACGTATTTCCATTTGTTTTTGCATGATTTTCCTGGTTGATTCTATGCTATTATGCGATTAGCGGTCCCTCATTTAAGCGGGACAGCCTAGTTACTCGCCACTGACGGTGGACCCCCCCCCATTTCAGGTGATGATGCTGAGACTTAGAATGGGCTTGCGTTGGCTCGGGTGTGTGTTGTAGAGTCGATTAGAGTAACCGTAGTCTGTTTTGAGTTATTTCTTTTATTCATTGGTTAGTTGTTCCCAGCCTGTTGGGAAAGAACACTATTATTATGTATTTGGGTATTATTTTTAGACTTTTGGGATTTTATCCTCACTTTTTAGTTAATAAAAGAATATTGAACATTATTTTTAATATTATTCCTAAGTTTTATGTTTGGTAACGATCCATTTGTCGATTCCCTTCGTAAATCGACAGTCTATATAAGTCGGGTCGTTACAGTTGGTATCAGAGCATAGGTTAAGACCCTAAAGTTACTTCTTCATAAGTAACTCGGAAGATGAGCGCTTTATGAATCACGAGAGAAACTTAGCCTAAAATGGAAACCTAAGTGAGTGAAGCCATGGGTAGAAGCCTGGGATAAGATATTTTATTGCTTTCCGCGTTCGTTTACGTCAATATGTGCTTATGTGTGCTTAATAACCTGAATCGTTGGTTTCAGAATGTCGACTCCGAGACCCAATTCTCGACTCCGACGCTGGAACCTGGAAGATGCTATTCCCACGTTAGCGCAGAGGGCTGTTCAACCTCAGAACAATCAGTCATCCTTTGATCGGTTTGCACGCCTTCGTCCTCCAGTCTATGATGGGACAGAAGACCCGACCGTTCTCGAGAACTGGATTCGAGAAATGCAGAAGATGTTTGATGCCCTATCATGTTCTGAGCGGGAAAGAGTTCCGATTGCGACCTTTTACCTAAAGGGCGAAGCTGACAACTGGTGGAGTACTTTGCGGGCCAATCCCGAGACAGACCTAGATCTGAGTTGGGAGGACTTCACTAAGAAATTCCAAGACCGGTTCTATCCTGATGAACTGAAATGGCAGAAGCAGAAAGAGTTCCTCTCATTCACCCAAGGTAGCATGTCCGTTCAAGCCTACACGGACAAGTTCACAGAGCTCTCTCGGTTTGCAACTGCAGTCATACCTTCTGAATCTGAGCGAGTCAAGAGGTACATCAAGAAGATGGATTCCCGCATCCGGGTTCATGTAATCAGTAGCAGAGTGAGAACCTTCCAGGAGGCATACGAGGTAGCTCTAGAGGTCCAAGCATCGGTCTCTGATGATGACACAGCCAAAAAGAGGGTTGCTTCGGTTCCTACTCCAGCACCAGCTAAGAAGACCCCGTTCGAGTCTACTCCGAAGCCCCAGCAGAGTGCTCGACCAGCTTCAAGTCAGGGCCCGAGAATCTGTCAAGGCTGCAAGAAAGAGTTTCACCCAGGTAAGAAGTGTGATGGGACACCGATTGTATGCTTCGATTGCGGTCAAGAAGGTCACAAGTCCATATTTTGTCCTAAGAAGCGTCCAGCAACAACAACTAGCCAAGCACCGGTTAGAAACAGGATCTTCTGCATGACGCAGGAGGAGGCTGATGCTCAGCCAGATGTGGTCAGGGGTACTTTCCTTGTCCATGATATTGATGCCTATGTTTTATTTGATACGGGTGCTACTGTGTCTTTTGTTGCTAGATCTTTCATTGTAAAAGCTAACCAGACTGGAGAGTCTCCTGTCAAATCTGTAATAACTCTTCCTTCGGGAGAGGATTTTGCCTGTCATCGGGAATACAAAAATGTTCCCATTGTGATCTCGGGATACAGTTCCAAGCTGATTTGAAGGAGTTTCCTATGATCGAGTTCGATGTGATCTTAGGAATGGATTGGCTGGCGAGGTATCAGGCGACTGTTCGATGTCAGGATCAAGCTATCACCTTACGTGGTCCCAACGCAAAGAGAGTAACCCATGTCGGGAAGCCCATGGGGAAGGGTGTGAAGATAGTTTCTGCAATGAAGATGCGCAGTCTGCAGCGCAAGGGTGAGACAGTATACTTATGTCAAGTCAAAGACGTGACCAAGGAAGAACAGCTGGAAGCCATTCCGGTGGTTCGTGACTATGCAGATGTGTTTCCGGAAGAGTTGCCAGGGATACCACTAGAACGGGAAGTGGAATTCAACATCGATTTGGTGCCCGGAACTGCTCTAATCTCAAAGGCTCCGTATCGTATGGCTCCTGCAGAGTTGAAGGAGTTGAAGACCCAGTTGCAGGATTTGATCGACAAGGGTTTCATAAGGCCCAGTGTGTCTCCTTGGGGTGCTCCGGTATTGTTCGTCAAGAAGAAAGATGGCAGCATGCGATTATGTATAGATTACCGGGAACTTAACAAGGTGACTATCAAGAACAAGTATCCTTTGCCCAGGATTGAAGATTTGTTTGATCAGCTGAAGGGAGCCAGTGTATTCTCCAAGATTGATCTCAGGTCGAGGTATCATCAGATTCCAGTGAAGCCGGAAGATATACCGAAGACCGCGTTTCGCACTAGATACGGGCACTATGAATTTGAGGTGATGCCGTTCGGTTTGACTAATGCTCCTGCTGTTTTCATGGATCAGATGAACCAGACTTTCCATCATCACTTGGATGTGTGTGTGGTGGTGTTCATCGACGATATTCTTATCTATTCGAAGAGTGAACAAGAGCACACTCAACATTTACATCTGGTGCTAGGTGTCTTACGGGCTGGGAATTGGTTCGCGAAGTTGTCTAAGTGCGAGTTTTGGCTCAAGGAAGTAGCCTTTCTAAGGCATGTGATCAATGCGGACGGTGTCAAGGTAGATCCAGCCAAGTTTAAGGCAGTTGTTGAGTGGCACAGTCCTAAGAATGTGGCCGAAGTTCGGAGTTTTCTTGGCCTAGCAGGTAAATTGAAGTATTTAATCAAGCTATTATACTATCTGTGCATGAATACTTACCTGTGAAATTTTCTGTATCAGGTTACTATCGGAGATTTGTGAAAGATTTCTCCAAGGTAGCAGCACCTATGACCAAATTGTTGCACAAGGATTGCAAGTACGTGTGGACCGATCAGTGTGAAGAAGCTTTCCAAGCCCTCAAATAAAGTCTTGTGTCTGCTCCAGTTCTTGCATTGCCGAATGAAGGTGTGGGTTATGACGTCTACAGTGATGCGTCCAGGAAGGGTCTAGGATGTGTTCTGATGCAAGAAGGCAGGGTGATTGCATATGCTTCGAGACAACTCAAGGTTCATGAGCAGAACTATCCTACTCACAACTTAGAGTTGGCAGCTGTAGTGTTCGCTCTGAAGATTTGGCGACATTATCTGTAATACCCCGAAATTTAGGGCCAAAAAATTTCGCAGTTATTAATATTATTTTGCTAATCTAAGTCCAAAGGGCCCATTATTTGGACTGTTTAATTCTTGTTTCTTTCAGCTTATTCTGAAATTGGGCCTATGACCCAATTTCCCCTTACTTGGCCGGTCCCTTTTGTTATGGCCAAGGGATTTTGGTTTTTTATTTTGTTAGGGTCATTGCTTATTTAATGAGCCCATGTCTTAATACCCCATTTAAAAACCCTACTTTTTAATTAGTAATCTAATCAACTAACCTAAACTAAGTCTCCCCACATTCTTCTCCTTCCCCTATTTTTGCTCTAACTACACGGCTCCTCCCTCTTTTATTGTTCATTGTTTTTTTTATTTTATTTAATTAAAAACATTACATGTTATAACTTTTGCCTAATTTCAAAAATACTCAAGAACCCTAATTTTTTCCTAGCACTAGCCGTGTATTTGCAATTCCAAAAGGGGTAATTTTTCTTGGATTTTCTTGCGAAACAGGTAACTAGACTATCTCCCTTAGATTAGGGTAGTTTTCTGTATAGTTAATTAGGATTAAAACAAGGAAAATTAAAGGAATTAGTATCATGTTCTAGGGCTAATTTTCGAACCATATAAAGTAATAATACATGTTATTCTCTTGATAATATTATGTAACCTTTGTGAATCTTTAACTGTTTATTGAATTCTATGCATGAAATATATTATTTAATTGTATGTTTATGATGAATAATTGCAAAATAATTGTTGAATCTTGATCTTAATTATTTCGAGCCATATGATATTTTGAGCATGTTATTTTTCTTGATTTTTCTTGTAATCTCTATGAATCTTTAACTGTTCTAATTAATTTTTATGCATGAAATAATTGTTCTAATTGTATTTATATTGAATGATTGTATGACAAATTAATGAATCTTGTTCTTGATTTTCTTTGATGAATGTCGAGTGGAATAAAATTTCAAAGGGAATTAAAAACATGATTTTTATTGTTGAATCTTGATTAATCTTGATTTATTATTGGTAATCTTTAATTTAATCTTGATTCTAATATTTATTTAATCATGTTGTTAGTAAATCTTGAAATTATTCTTGATATTATTTTTGACCATGAAGGCCGTGTGATATGTATGTTCAAAGTAATGATTTTAATCTTGTTTTGATTCATGTTGTATGATTTAATGTTCAAATTAGGATTTATTGGTTTTAATTAAGTTTATATGATTATTTTTTTTGATAATTATATTTATTGAATTAATTGTGAAATTTCGGTATTTTTCACATAAAATTTTCGAGTGGAATAAAGTATGAAAAGTAGGATTTTTATCATGTTTTATGTAATTTTGATGATAATTATTGATTTACATGATTTATTGTAATTTAAATGATTTTATTTAATTAATATATGATTATTTGATGAATTTATTTAATTGTTATTTTTATTATTAAAGTATCGAATGGACTAGAATAGTTTTGATCAATTTTGGTTTAATTTTTGACCTATAATAATATTAGAAGGTAATTTTAGGAATTAATATAATTTAAAAGGAATGAATAGGGATAAGTTGCAATATGAAGGAAAGTAACAATATGAATAAGAAGAAAAGGAATAAGATATGATATGATATGAATTAGGGGTCTCAAGATGGCCTTTAGATATTGCTTGTTAATTAGTGGTCTCACGATGGCCTTTAGAAAAGACAAGATACGTAAGGACGCCCATTTGATGATACACGAGTCATCAGATCGGGTTAAGTCGAAGCCACTGCCCTACTGCGGTCTCTGGGCAGTTCTGGATCTTAAGATATGTAGTCGTCTAAGTAGTAGTACACGAGCTGCTATTTAGGAGTTATGGTCATAGCTTAGGCTTAGTTCTTGCAAAGGAGGGCTACGGGCTGAATACACGAGTTCACCCCGGCATGTTTTAGGAAAGTTGTGGTGCACACGGGATCCACAACGAGCATTATGACCGGTCCGATAAGAAGTTTAAAAGAGGGTTTAAGGGTAAAATATTATAAATAAGTAATTCACGGGAAGGGTTATGTGTATATGTGTATTGCCGTGTATATATGTATTATTTTTGTAATATTAAGTCTTCCGCTGCGTATGTCTGGTAAGTCTATATCTAATATGTGTATTTCTGAGTATAAGTATGTTGTACGTATTTGTATTTGTATGTTGTACGTATTTGTATTTGTATGTTATACGTATTTGTATATGTATGTTGTACGTATTGGTATCTGTATTGTATACGTATTTTGTATGTATTTCTAACTGTATTCTGCAGGTATTTTATACGTATATTGTACGTATACCTAACCGTATTTTGCAGGTATTTTATACGTATCTTATACGTATTTGTATATGTATTTTCTACGTATTTTTATACATATTTTGTACGTATTTTTATACGTATTTTTGTACGTATTTCATATGTATTTTTGTACGTATTTCCATATGTTTTGTATGATTTTCCTCGTTTGATTCTATGCTATTATATGGTTAACGGTCCCTCATTTAAGCTCAAGCAGCATTACAAATCAGTGTGCTTAACACACACAAAACCAACAATACTCTAGCAAAGTTTTAAGCCACAATTTAGTACTTTTATAGTTCTTGCATTATTAATGTTACTAATCTTGTCCGTTGGCCATAATAAAAAAAAAAGTCAATTATTTTAGTTTCACTAGTTAATAAATGTAGTTAAACATTTGATTAATTATTTGTAACCTAGTATTTGATTTTTCCTTTGTATTTTGTTCTTTGTAGCTAAGTGATGTAGATTTTGCCAAGAGGGATGAAAAAAGAGATGATGACATACCAGGAAAGGGCAAGGGCAAGGCTATTAACTTTGAAATCTTGAATATTCAAATTGGCTCTTGGGAGGTAATCAAGTTTTATTTTCAAAAATCACTCCTTTTTTTTCCTAATCATTTTTATTTTGACATAGATTTTTTTGGTTTAATTTAAATGCATAATATTCGATATAGTAAATGTTTTTTTTTTATTGTAGAGAGAAGCTAGACATAAAGGTGATCTGATTGGCCGGTGTTATTTCAAGAAACAAAAATTAGCTTGGGAGATTTTGAATGACAATTGTAGAAATAAAATTGAATTCAAGCTATCAAACATTTCAGCAATCAAAGTAGACTATACTCAACCAAAAAAAGGAACACTTTATATCAAGGTCAGTTTTCTAATCATCACACCCACATTAATAAAAAAATCAAAAAAAAAATATATGTATATATCATGTTTATATTAAACTAGGGTACAACGCTTTTTCAAAAAAAAAAAAAAAAGTTAATGTACAACAGACACTAAGTTTCAATGGGCTAAAACTTAAAAAGGAACTCCTTGATAAAATCACACAAATGAAAAAATGGAAAATAATAATATTACCTTTAGGTGATCCGCTCAAAATAATTTAACCTTTAATTTATTCCAAAATAATCTTACTTTTGTAACATGTCATCTTAAAATGGACTACGCTTTAACCCGAAACTTGTTCAGCAGGTTATTTATTCTTGGGTTATGATATATATAACCCTAAGGGTTGCATATAAGAAGCTAAATAATTAAGGAATCCTTTTTTCTTCTTTTTTTATTTTACTTTTCCCCTTTTTCCTCCTTCATCCTCTTTCCCCCTTCCCCATCCTCTTGGATTGATGAATTGATGATTATCCAATATAACAAAAATTCACATAAGAGATAAAATGATACACATCAATACATTCAGAGATGATGAATACATGATAACCTTACAAAAGCATCATCATATTAAAAGCATAAGGATTCCTTATGTGCCCTCTTACGGATGCATGTGTTGGTCAAATTTGGATCGAATGACTAATAGTAGTGCCTGGCTAAAGGCACAGTATCATCCACATGATCAAAATAAAAACAAATAATTTTTTTTAAAAAAAATCTATATTTATATATTCTTTAACATATGGTTAATGCTTTCATGTTTATTATTTGTATGTAGTTGGATGTACCTCCGTTATTCTTTAAAAAAGTTGAGAAAAAATATACGAAGAATCCCAAATGGGAGCAATGCAAAGATTTCACTACTAACATACAGGCTTCCTTAATCAGGTATATATCACATTAACTACCTTTTTTTTTATTAATTGCTAATAATGGCATTTGTTATTATTTATTTAAATTTATTGGCTCTTTTTTAATTATATATATGTAATGATAAACATAGTTTTACAATATTATTTTTTTATTGATTAACTAAAAAAGCTGGACTTGAACTTCTAATATTTAGATTTATAGGAATAGATAGAGTAATTGTTAGGATATCTGAATTTAGATGGGGTATCTCCAAAATCATAGAAAATAATATTAAAAGAAAATTAGCAAGTTCAAAAAAAAAAAAAAAAGTAGGAAAAATTGCCAAGAATAAGCCAACCTTTGGCCGATCTTCCACAATTAAGCCAACCTTTTGAAAATCCAGAAATAAGCCAACCTTGTTATCATTTAAGCCAAAAATAGGTTAAATGATTTTTTAATGTATTAGTTATCTGTTATTTTAAGTTACTGTTATCATTTAAAGCAAAAAATAGGTTGAATGATTGTAAAATAGTGATAAAAAACAATAGAAATTAACATGTTAAATAATCATTTGACCTATTTTTGGCTTAAATGATAACAAGGTTAGCTTATTTCTGGATTTTCAAAAGGTTGACTTATTTGTGGAAGATCGGCCAAAGGTTGGCTTATTCTTGGCAATTTTTCCAAAAAAGTATTCTTTTTTACTATAGATAATTGATACAACTGACAGTTTTTTTACTAGTATTATTTATATTTGAATTTTAACAATCGTTAATTGTAATACATAAATAACAATATAGATAAGTGCAATTTTATTTTGTTCATCTCAGTCTATATTTTTTAAACGCATAATTTTTATATTTTATCATATAATTATTTGTAGTCATTATTTAATTTAGAAAATTTATATTTCCAAAATAGTAAAAAAGAAAATGTTTGTAGCATTTTAAAAATACAGATTAAGAAAACTATTGTTTTTTTTATAGAAAAAACTATAGTATTTTTTAAAAGTTAAAATAATTTGTATTTTGATTTTTTTTTTTCACAAGGAACATCAACTAGTAGTACCTCAAAAACAATTAAATAAGTACTACATACAAATGATATCTGAAAACTCCCACTTGCTCGAAATAAGTCGACAACCGTTCTCTTATGGATGTGATATGCAATTTTCTGGAGTCCAATCATCAAATAATCTTAATGTCGACAATCAGTATACTCCACTTCTACCTGAATTTCCATTCAAACATCATGATTCTGGTAAATACATACAAATGTTTAAGTAGTCCAATTGTTAATAATCATCAAATGATGATTTTATTCATCTAGTTTTTTTTTTATTATTTTTACTAAATTTTTTAAATATAAATATTTATGCAGCTAATGAAATTGGGGACAATAATGATAATAGTAATGGTGTTAGAATCATAAATAATAATGGTGGAATAATACAACCATCAAGCAATACACAATCATCACCTAATATTCATTTGTTTCTTTCTAACAGTGAACATAACCTCCTTAGTAATAGAATTGATCAACTAGAATCAAGCACTATCAATACCTAATTTTTATTTGTTTTTTCTTAACATTGAAGATGACCTCTTTAGAGTCGACAATCAACACACTCTAATTCTACCTGAAGTTCCATCTAAACATCATCATTCTGGTAAATACATACAAATATTTTAATATTCTAATTGTTAATAATCATCAAATGATGATTTTATTAATCTATTTTTTATTGGTTTTTACTAATTTTTTTTAATATAAATATTTATGCAGCTCATGATATTGGGGACAATAATGTTAATAGTAATGGTGCGAAGATTACAAATGATAATGGTGGAATAATGCAATTATCAAGCAATACACAATTAGTGCCTGATCCTCATTTATTTCTTCCCAACACTGAACATAACCTCTTTAAAGTCGACAATCAACACACTCCAATTATACCTGAAGTCGTTCCATTCAAACATCATCATTCTGGTAGACACATACAAATATTTTAATATTCCAATTGTTAATAATTTTTTAGTCATTAATTCTCTTATATATATATATTTTTTTTTTTTGGTTTTTACTAATTTTTTAAATATTTATGCAGCTAATGAAATTGGGGACAATAATGATAGTATTAATGGTGCGAAAATACAATTATCAAGCAATACACAATCAGCACCTGGTGCTCATTTATTTGTTCCCAATATTGAAGATAACCTCCTTAGCAATAGTGTTGATCAATTAGAGTTGTATTGTTCCAGCCTTGTTAATGATGATGATGGTGATGATGTTCTGCATCTAGGCCCTTTATGGTCCTACTAACTAATAATATAGGAGTATTATCGATGTAGAAAATAACTCAACCATTTTACTTGTAATCATCGACATTTTACGTCACATCATAGTGGATTGGTGGACTCAAAGCCACCCGCGGTTTGTCACCTTATTTAGAGGTTTTCCGCGTCACCATTTTTTGTGTTCTTGTGTTTTTTATCTGTTCTCTCTAGTTCAACCGCCTTAAATTGATCCAAAATACTTACAACGCCTAATTACTGCAACTTCCAAACCAATCTTTGTTTTAAGACGAAAATTGTTATAAACATAAAGTTATTTCAATTTTTGAATTTTTTAAAATGAAAACAATACTAAATATATCATTCGTAAAAAATAAAAAAATAAAAAACAACAAAATTCAGATTTTTTAAAATTTTGTATAAATAGACATTGATATTGATACAATTTGTCACATAAAATTAAATACCAAAATTCATAAGATTATCTTAATAGACTAATGATTAAATAATACTATGTATGAATTTGGTATTTTAATTATTACATAATATTTATTATTATATAATATTTATTATTTTAAATACTCTTACTATATTATTTGTATTGCACATATATAAATACCTTAATAAAAAAAACATATAAAATCCATTTATAAACACCCATATTAAGGGGTTGTTTGGTTGCATAAAATAAATGGAGGAAATTAAAATTCATGTGAATTTGAAATTGGGTTGATTGTTTGGTTGGATTCAAAAAGTGAAAATTACCTACATTCCCCTTGGTCATTAAAAAAGTTCCCATGAAATGCAAATTCCTACATGCCAACCAAACAACTTTGAACAATTCTTATGAATTTCATGAAGGGAAGTAATTTCCCATGAAATAAAAATTTCTGTGGAAATTAATTACCATGGCAACCAAATATGCCCTAAGATAATAATAATAATAATAATAATAATAATAATAATAATAATAATAATAATAATAATAATAATAATAATAATAATAATAATTAATTTTCATATAATGACTTACATATATGTATGCATACATGGCATGCAAAAAATGCTAATATTATCAAATTTAATAGAAAGATACTAATGTAAATCAAAATTAAAGATATTAATTGTAAGATTACATTAAATATTGCTATTCATCCAACTCACTTCGTCCGTTAATAATTATTCCATTCTTTTTTTAGATGTAACATTTTAACTTTGACACTATTCATCCAATTCGGATCACTCATCACTTTGATTGCCATTCTTGCATTTTCGTTGATCTTCTTCCATCACCATCTTCTGAAATCGCCATTAATGACCATTAAGACAACCATTTGAGATGTTCGAAGTTCCAAATTCTGTCATTTGATATGTTTGAAGTTTGAAAATCAACTACAATCTGAGATGAAGGAGACTTTATGAAGTTCGAAGGAGATGAAAAAAATTATCTTCGAAGTTCAAAGGAGATGAGATTCGAAGGAGATGAGTTTCGAAAGGTTGTTTATAGAGTCTGAATTGCTTGGGTGTAGCTCTGTTTATGATTATGTACAATCTGAGGTACATAGTCACAATCTGAGAGGATTCTAGTAAATCAATTAACATCTTGATGAAGCATCTGAATTCGTGAATCAATTAACATCTTTAGCATCTTGAGTAAATTGATTATATTAATTTGATGAATCTGAATTCAATCATGCAAAAAACTTAATATGAAGCATTTGAATTCTAAAATTATGAATTGGTTAATAGTTTATTAACTTCAACGAATTCTGAATTCTTGAATCGTTTATTATATCATAATGCATAATTTGATAGATTCTAAAACTAATCTTGTACAATTTGAGTTATATTAATCAGAATCTAAGAACAAATCATTACAATCTGAGTATTGAGCTTCAGAATCTGAAAATTAAGTCTTAAAAACTGAGAAGAAATAAGTAGAATCTGAGAAGAAACTAGTAGAATTTGAGAACAAAGCTATAGAATATGAGAAGAAAACTATAGAATCTGTACAAAAAAAAATATAGAATCTGAAAAAAAAATCTTCATCATGTTGGTTCTCACTCTCACTGAATGGTGATTCTCACAAGATTTTCACCATATATATATAGGGTTAGGTTCCGGTGAGAAATTTCTTATCGTGAGAAATGTGAGAAGAGATAGATAAATACATCAACTATGACCTAGAGGTACATTGATTACCAACTATAGGTACATTAACCATATACTATAAATATATTGGGTAAAAATACATTGACTTTATACCATAGATAAATTGACTCTAAACTATAGAAGGAGTAAAGAGAGAAAATCAAATTTAATCTTAGCCATTCAATTGTTGATCAAAGGGTTTTGATTGTTTCTCACCTTTCTCACCAAAACTACATTTCTCACATGAGTCTACTTCTATATATATATATAGGGTTGGGTTCCGGTGAGAAGAATGCTTATGGTGATAAACGTGAGAAAGTAGATACATATTACTCCTTCTTTTTTTAAATTTCCTCATTTCACTTTTTCACACTTGTCCAGACAAAACTTTGAAAATTAATATCTTTAATTGTGTGTTTGTAAAAATTATAAAATTAGTCAAAATATATTTTATCTTATGTATAAATCACAAAAGATAGTCAAAATAAACTTTGTGAATAGTAACAAAGTCAAACTGAGTAAACTAAAAAAATGGAGGCAGTACAATTAGGGGATACGTGTTAATTTAAGAAGGTACATATCAATTTCCAAATTAACATGTTAATTCAAATCTTACATACTAAATTAAGGGGGTAGATGTTAATAATACAGGTGTACATGCAAAGATACAAGGGTACATACAAAATCAAACACGAAGAACTACACTTTAAAAAAAATCGAACTTTACAAAAAAAACTGCACAAAAACATACTAAATTAAGGGGGTACATATTAATAATAAAAGGGTACATGCAAAGATACAAGGGTACATACAAAATCAAATACGAAGAATTGCACTTAAAAAAATTCGAAGTTTCCAAAAAAAATGCACAGAAACATACTAAATTAAGAGGATATATGTTAATAATAAAGGGGTACATGCAAAGATACAAGGGTACATACAAAATCAAACACGAAGAATTGCACTTTAAAAAAAATCAAACTTTACAAAAATATGCACAAAACATACTAAATTAAAAGGGTACATGTTAATAATAAAGGGGTACATGCAAATATACAAGGATACATACATACAAAATCAAACACGAAAAACTACGTACACCTAAAAAAAAAATCGAACTTTATAAAAAAATGTACAAAAACATACTAAATTAAGGGGGTACATGTTAATAATAAAGGGGTACATACAAAGATACAAGGGTACATACAAAATTAAATACGAAAAAAATGCACTTTAAAAAAAAATCGAACTTTACTAAAAATGCACAAAAATATTTCAAACAAAACCTAAATTGTTGATTGAAATTTGCGTGAAAACTGTGAAATTAGCATGAATGAACTAGTTCAATCAAGTAGTTTTTTCAAAAAACCAAAGTGAAAAAAATTGGTAATTTTGGATGATTAATCACAAACCTTGATCTACATCTAACGATCATAACTAAAAGTTTTAAGTTTTCAACTTAACATAGGTTTTTAGCATATCCTGACTAGGGAGAGAAATGTAGAAGTAGGCTCATGTGAGAAATGTAGTTTTGGTGAGAAGGGTGAGAAGCAACCACAATCCTTCGATCAACAAATGAATGGTTAAGAAGTGTGGTTCATCTCTATCACATATGAATTCATGTTTTAAGAGTTCCTTCCTTTAACAGTAAGCTCTTTATCCCATCCATGTTTTAGTCATTTGTGACCATACTTTATTTTATTGCTAATGTTTTATCAAGGTACTCTTATTGAGTTATAGTGTTGGTACTCAGCTTTTTGCTGACGGGTGCTTGTGTGTATGTGTCTTTGTCCACTTCTTCTTCCTTGGTGGACCCGTGATGACCCATCTCGGGATTTTCCCTTGATGGTGAGCAGGCGAAAGATTCTTTAACAGGTATTTCTATGATGTTGGTTTGTTACAAGTGAGGACGACGGCACATAGAAGCTTCTTGTATCATATTCCTTGAAGTTAATATCGAAATGTAATTTTCTCATTGGGTTCATAAAATTATATACAAGTTTGTAAAGTCATAAATTAGATTACATAGTAGTATGGGTTTTGGTTTGTTAAGCCTTGCATTTACCAACTTTGGGGTAAATGCGGCGGTAATGCTCCGATAATTGTTTGCTTCCGCTAAGGTGTATCGATTGGGGTCTCGATTTTGAATTTAAAAGATGTATCCTTTTTATTTGAACATGTTTTATTAACCCCAATTTTTGGGTTGCCCTATTAACAAAGGAAACTTTGTCAAAATCTTTAGTCAAGTCTTATTAATATTTTAATAAAAATAGTTTTATTAGCCGTAATTATCAGGGTGTTACATTTCACATCACAACATAGTGGATTGTTGGACTCAAAACCACCTGCGGTTTGTCACTTTCTTTAGATGTTTTTCGCGTCATCATCTCCTTGTGTTCTTGTATTTTTTTGTCCGTCTTAAATTGATCCAAAATACTTACAATGTTGTATAATCCTAATTACTGCAACTTCCAAACCAATATTTGTCTTAGGACAAAAATTGGCATAAACATAAGTTATTTTAAATTTTAAACATTTTTAAAATGAAAATATTACTAAATATATAATTCGTAAAAATAAAATAAAAGCAACAAAATTCAGATTTTTAAATTTTGTATAAATAGACACTTGTATTGATACAATTTATCAAATAAAATTAGTAGTAAAATCATAAGGTTATCTTAATAGGCTAATAATTAAATAATACTCCGTATTAATTTGGTATTTTTCATTATTATATAATATTTATTATTTTTAATTCTATTTTTAATTCTCTTATATATTTATTTTTTGGTTTTTACTATTTTTTTAATATAAACATTTATGCATCTAATGAAATTGGGGACAATAATGATAATAGTAATGGTGCGAAGACTATAAATAATAATGGTGGAATAATACAAT